>JAWZSL010000019.1:2831000-3450250 GCA_034769285.1 Lutjanus argentimaculatus
GGTCCTCTTATGATAAATTACAGGAAAATTATTACAGATTTCTCTTTTAAATATGAAATATACTCTACTATCTGAACTTACCTTGAGTTTAGATAATCCCTTTGCCTCTACGACTGATGACGAACTTGTAATCGGGGAGAGGGGCGGTGAAACAGGTGAGCGAGGTGAGTGAGGCCCGTGGGATAAGGACTGGCTTCTTTTCACAGCAGAGGACACTGCCTGGGCGAAGCGTGATGGCGTCACAGGAGAGTAGGGCCTCGGGGCTGCAAAATGCCTCAGTTTCTCCAAACTTAACCCTAAGCTTGGCTCTTTAGTCGGCAAACTACTCTGCCTGGTGATTCGCATCATGGCTGCATTCTTGTGTCCCTTTTAGGGCTCAGCTCAACATTAGCAGCCCCTGTTGTCTCCTCTTGACACTGCACAGGAGCTGGAGGAGAAGGAGGAGGAGGAGGAGGAGGGGATGGTAACTGTGCTCTCTCTGCACTTGCCTGAGCCTCCTTCTGGCTGGAGCCAGGACTGCCGATGAGACTCTTTTCCGCCGCTGAAGTTACATAATACCCAGGTGTTTTTTTGTGCTGTGCCAAGCGGAAAGATCCAGGCTTCGGTTTAGTTGCGGGTGGAATTTTCACCTCCTTGACTTCTGCTGGTGAACCTGCTTGTGACACCCCATCGGGACGAGGCGGAGGACGGGACCTTGTCATGTGCTTTAGATAAACTTGTTGGTGATGAGGGATGAATTGATTCAGGTATACTTCCATTGACAGTGTGTTGGGTAGTAGTGTAGTAGTAGTAGTACTAGTAGTAGTAGTGCTAGTCAGTACGTCTTCCCTGGGTGTAGTTGAGTGCAGCTCACTTTTTTCCTTTGATACCTCCATCTGTTCTCTTGGTGCTGAGCCCTCCTCCAACCGAAGAGAACCAATATTGAGTCCCTCTTCTGGAGCTTCAACAGGCGTCTCCAGTGTCAGTGCAACTTCAAAATATCGAAGTTTCTCCAGAGATTTCTGAGGCACGATAGTATACGTTGTCATCCCCACCTTGGGGATGTAGTCCCTTGTCAGCTCGTTGGAAGGCTTGGGCTTTGGCTCAGAGTTTGTGGCATAAAGAGACGGTGCCTTTGTTGTGGCAGGGGCACTTGGTGTTGAGTCTTGGCATGGCGAGGTCTCTGAGGTATGGGATAAGGCGTGTTTGAGGTCAGGCGGGTCCAGTTCCTCCGTCAAAGTGGCAATATCTTTCTTCCCCGCTGAGTCAAAGGCAGGGGGGGACGGAGCTTCGTTCGTGTGCTGTGGTGGAGGCTCAGGTAGTGGCGTGTCATCAGGCAGTGGTGTGACATCTGTTTGCACTTGAGCGTCCTCTCCAGTGGAGCGTGATGTGCTGGTGGCCACTGGGCTCTCCAGCCCATCAGTCTGTTCCCGGAGGGTTTCAGTGTTTGCCTGAACGGAGGCCTGCGCTTCTGCATCCTGCATCACAGGCGGAGGGAGGTGCTGGGTGCAGCACTGCCTCCAACCTCCACGCTTTCAGGTGTAGGCTCTTCACAGATGGACTGTTGGCTTACATTTCAACTTGACGGGGACCACCGTCTGCACAGGAAAGAAAAAATTGTCATGTGAGACAGGTGATTTTCATAACACCTAAACACAGGGTAACTTCTGTATTTTTCAGCCTGGACACAGTTTGTCCATATTTCTAAGTGACTAATGGGGACAACATCTTTTTTTAAATCATCCAGTATTGAGGGAGAGCCTAAAACTAACAATGTAATCCCTAATCTTTTTTTTTTCCTTATACCGGTGCAAAAGCAATTCTTCAAAAAATGGTATGTCTGCCTAAACAGTGCCTGAACCGATACTTAAAAAACACAAAGAAGCACAAAATGACTGTCAACGACATTAAAGTACAGCTTTTTTTTATTATAAGGCAAATTTAAACTTGAAATTGAACAATATAATAACTATTAACAGTTTAAACTTAACTGAAATATATAAATATAAATAATTAAACTTAAAAATGTAATTTTGACACTACAGTTACAGTAGTAATAACAGCAAACTGTTTACCTTGGCATTTTAACCATGTTTACACTAGCTGCTAGCTAACACAAGGCTACCTGCTGCCAGAACTATGTACAGTGTTGCTATAATATTAACTAGTCTTTGGTGATGCATCTGTAAGGCAAAGATTTCAATCGACAGTTCGAGGAGCTGCCTGAAATGAGGCAGCATAATCTGCATTTTGAGTCAGTCTGGTAAGTGCTGGTCGTACAGCAACTGGCGCCATACTGGCACCGGATTTCAGTAAAAGCACTTGTGTTTTTGCTACTGACAGGCTGAGATTGTTATTCTAATTGTCTGACAACATTGTAGAAAGAATTGCCACAGGAGGAGTAAGATAATTTGTTTTGTTTAATGAGAAAACACAGTTTTATTACTTGTGCCAAACTAACCAGATTTCCTTTGCAAAACTACCATTTCAACACGGTTGTCTTCATTCAAACTTGACAGAAAAGAAAAGAAAAATCACCAAAAACAACTTGGCGTGTCTTTCCACTATTTCAAAATTAAGCCTAACTAACCCTGACTCTGGTTTGGCTGAAATAAACCCTTTATTTAAGGCACTGGGTGTGAAAATATTAGGGCAGAAGCAAGAGAGAGGATGGACATTGGAGAAGCAGCGGGGGAAAACAAAATATTTTCACATCTACCACAGGCAATAATGTGTTTATTTTGACCAACCCATAGCTGGTGATTGTTGGAGCAGTGGAAACAGACATTTTTGGTGAGTTTTATTTAGTTTCTGTGGAGTTTGAATGAAGATGGCAATGATGACGATGATGTTAAAATTACAGTTTTGCAAAGGGAGTCTGGTTAGTTTGGCGAAAGCAGTAACACAGCCATTTCTGGTTAAGCAAAACATACATTACTCCTTAAAAAGAGGTCTTTCTCTATAACAACCCTCTCCATAATGTTGTCAGACACTTAGAAGAACAATCTGAGCCTGTACTTTGACAGTGTGAAGGGCTGGCAGAAATTATTCCTAATTAATCATTACTCTTAAACTAATTATTGGATTAGTTTATTTTCTGGCGGCTGCAGTCACTTAGACATAAATCACGGGAAAATATGGTCCGGGTTGAAAAATACCTAAGTCGCCCTTTAAAGCAAAGTTCAAGAACTATATAAGTAGGTATGTTTGTGAGGTATCTGCAGTATAGATATCAATAATAACATTATAATCCAAGTGCAAACCCACTGGTATCTGCCACTTCAGATGATCCTGTGCCATCAGCTGTCCTGACATCACTCAGAGCTGCAGAATCGTTCGCTGTGCTCTGCAGCTGACTGTAAAAATCAAGCACAAAGAGACAATTAAAAGCATTGCTAATACTAATGGAAAAACACAACTCAGGCTTGAGAAGTCAGATTAGAGTTCGTACTTGCCATCTGAGGACAGATCACGAGTCTGATCTTCCCCATTGCCCTCAACGGACATTGTGCTCAGTATGTCAGTTTCTGGGGACGGGGAATGCAGCGAAGCATCAGCAGACATGTTGAGGCTGCTGTCCTCTCCCTGGGTATCACTAGCAGTTGCAGACGTTACAGAGGCAGCGGTCTCCTCTTGCTCCATAATCTCCTCCAGTGTGTTAGCAGCTGCACCCCCTGGAAAACAACATCATATTCACATTCACCTTGTCTTCAATCAACTGATCTATAACTTTATTTATAGAGCACTTTTTCATACAAACAAAATGCAACACAAATTGCTTCACACAATAAAACAACCCCACCCATCCAACACACACCCACAGAAATGACTCTGCAATTGATCAAGCACTAAAATAAGAACTGCACTCATTAAAAAACAGGAACTGAGAAAACACAAAAAAGTGAGGAAACACCAGAGGCAAGATAAGAACTCTAAACAGCAGATAAACAGTAACTGATAAGTTAAGAACACAAGATAAAATAATAAGATACTAAAATAGAGGATATGAATAGATATTAGGAAAACAATGCAGAGAATAAAAGATGAATGAATGAGCTAATAATAATAATAATAATAAATAGCTCAAATAAAAGGAAAAGACATAAAAACATTGACAATAAAAAATAAAAACGTAGGTCTTTAGTTTGCTTTAAGTTACTGTAAGTGTTATTATAAGTCAAATGCTGGGTGATGAGTGAAGTATTCAACATCACATTAAACCTATTTAGCAAAGGAATGTATTGGCTGTAATGTATAAATAATTGTAAAAGGCATAGTTCAGATAATTTGAAGTGGGGTTGCATGAGGTATTTATCCACAGTCAGCGTATTACCTACAGTAGATGGCGGTCAACATGCACCCAGTTTGGAGAAGCAAAGAGGAGAACCAGCAAGGATGCTAAGCAATGTACCGCTGTGGACAGGGTCAGCTGCAAAACATCTTTTAGCCACTTAAAAAAGACCCATCTAAAATAATCAGTTCATGTGTATGCTATATTTAGAATGTCTTCATTGCTTTCCCTTCCCTTCAGACAGCCTTTTCCGACAGGAAATCGCCATCATATAAGCCAAATATCGCTCTCTCTCCCTACACCAGACTCCATTGTGTGACTTCTGTGTTTTAAAAGGATAGTTAGGATTCACCAAAGACACTCAGTAACACAAAGAAACTAACGGATCGAGGCAGCGGTAGAACAGCAGCTCCCGTGTTTGGTTGAGAGTGAGAGAGAGAGAGAGAGATTTGGCTTATATAACAGTGGTTTCTTGTCAGAAAAGGCTTTCTGACGGCAAAGTAAAGTGGTGAAAATACTCTAAATATACCGTGCAGTTAAACTAATATTGACTTTTTAAGATGGGCCTATTTTTAAATGGCTAAAAAGCCTTTTGTTGTTGACCCTGTTCACAGCAGTGCATTGCTTTGCTTCTGTGCTGGGACTCCTCTCTGCTTCTCTAAACTGGGGATGTGCTGGCTGACATTAACTGTAGTTTATACACTGACTATTCATAAGCACCACATACAACCCCACTTCAAATAATCCAACTTATCCCTTTAATATATGTTTTTGGAAATGGGTTGAAAATCTTGAAAATCTGAAATTTTACACACCGAACAACTAATTGATTAATCGAGAAATTAATCAACAGATTAATTGACAGTGAAAATAATCGTTAGTTGTATAATCTCATAGGTACACACGTTCATCCTTTCCAGTAAAAGGTTTCTTCTGATGAATGAGTTCCACTTTATTTTCTACATCTCCCTTGTCTCGCTCTTAATTTAGCACTCGAAGGAAGTGCATCACAGAGGAGCAGCAAGCAAAAGGAATTTCAAGGCTACTTAAACAAAACTGCAGCTTCTCGCTGCTCACAGCCTCTGATCTCTGTATCTACTGAGCAGCAGGGGGCTGCTGGGGAAACAGCAGAGGAAGTTATCTTTCTCTGTGAACCTAGTGTTTGAAAAATTAGGAGCAAAGAGGGGGCGGAAATTGTTGTGTATACATGTAGACAGCCTTTTGGTTAAAAGACAAAAGGTCTGAGATTATACACTTTATTAATGAGGTCTGGAAGATACAGAGAGAGTGAAGGGAGTATGGGTAACAAAGGAGTTTTTTAATTCACCAACACAATAAAAGAAAACAAGAAAAAGAAAGACACTGGGGGGATGTAGACTAATTTAAGGGAGAACAGACAAGAAAAAAAAGAAGTCTCTATGTGGTGTTTGTGGGATTTATAAGACATAACAGGTTTTTTTCAATGTTTAAGCAGAATACACTCAAAAACTGAACTTATTACAGACACAATATCTTGATTACTTCATCACAGTGGATATTTTTCAGCATTTTTTACTATTGTACAAAAACAGGTGCTAATGAAAACACAACAGATTGTCCAAAGTTAAAATGTTTTCTAGGATGCAATTTCTTCTACACTGTACATGTATGGTATCTGTATTGTTGTGTGTGTTATTATCTTTTAACTTCAAGACACTCTTGCCTTTTGCCAGGCCACCACTGCAAATAAGAATTTGTACTTAATGACTTGTCTGGTTAAATAAAGGTAAAATAAAAAGTAAATCAAATAAACATTACTGTGAGCACCTACAATAAACTTATACTCTCCTCCGATGTATCAGGGTGGAAACAGAAATGACTATTTCAGTTTTAAGTGGATTTTATGTGTAGTGGGGGCTTACAAACATGAAAAAATAATCATATAATGAGGGGGGCAGGAGGTACGTAGCTATAGGTTGAATGTCGGACAGGGTACAGGACTTAATTTGGGAAATACTGCTTATAAGATGCCATCAAGGGACAGTCAGAAAATATTTTTAATTTGTGTTACATAAACTGATATAAATATAATATAAATTGTCCATGATTGTTTATCAGACCTCAGTTACTTTTTTGGGGGTAAAATATTTTCGGTTTTGCTTCAAAATGCTTTGTATACAGGACGGGTGGAGTTTCCCTCACAAGACAATACAGCGGGGGTCAGATTTGTCTGCACAATCACAGGAAAGTGTATCAAAGCAGGTTAATTATACATACAAGAAGAAAAAATGCCAGGAATTCAGATCTTACAATAACCTGGAATGTTGCAAACAGAAGCTTCTCAGAAAAAACTCAACATACACGTTTGTAAAGGAGCCACTGCTCAAAAATGACCACTAGGAGGCACAAGAGTCAAATAAATTAAAAATGGTGGACTCCTACTACAGAGTTTGATGAGACCTGTCTTTGTCTGTGAGGCCAAAGTGCACATGACAAAACATCACACATAACAGGCTGTATGTTGAAATAAAAAAGAAACGAACAGCTCCACTGTGATCATGAAAATGCATCTTAAAATGAATCTTAAAAGACAAACCTTGCACACTTTCATCGACAGGAACTGGTTCTTGGACAGCAGCACTCGGGGATGTCGGGGGTGGAGGAGCTTTGCGTTTGGTTCTCTTCAGTGAAGACTCAGCTGAGGACCCACGACTTAAACCAGACATCTTTGAGACATAACAAGATTTGATTAGGTTTATAATCAACGCACCTAAACACAGGAATCACATTTCATTCTTCTGTTACAGCGAGGAGTTTATTCAGTCCACTCTCACCTGGTCACTGCCCACCTGGCCAGTGGGTTCAGAGTTGAGTCTCCGGCGGGTGCTGGGGTCCGAGAAGCAGCTCTGGGACACGACGATCGGGGGCTGGGGTGCACGTCTCTTCTTTGGCACTTCGGTGGGAAACGTAGGTGAGCCGAGCGGAGATGAATTTGAGCTGGGTAAGGCCATGCTGAGCGGTCGAGGCTTGCTCACGAGCACAGGAGAAGCAGGGGCACTGGCTGTCATTGCCTTTAAAGAACAAACATCCAATCAGAACATGATAAGAGGCCTGTTCCCAAACAACACAGTGCACTTCAACCAATGGCAAACCAAAGTAAACAAACCTCCCTCTGAACATTTAAAGTTACTTTCTCATACGGCTGTATCTTTGCATAACCAGTGGAAGTACAGGATTTCTGGGGCTGATGCAGATACCAATATTAGGGATTAAAAAAAAATCAATAATGATAAATGGTTGATATTCTTTACACAGATTATAAAACACATTATATAGAATATATATTCATTGACCCCTCAAAAGTGGTCAACTCTTGTGACAAAGATATGTAATGGACGCAGAATGTTTTATTGTTTAACAATAAACTTGACTGCAAAATGACATCAGGGCACTGAAACAGTAAATGCTCACCAGTATTTTTAATAATTAAAATAACAATGAATTAAACAAAGACACATAGAGCAAAATATATGTATATATTAAACCTGAATTAAGAAAAAGACAGACATAGCATATATATGCTGATAACAGTATAGACTGAAATAGCTGTTTCAGGCCAGTATCAGGCTGATAATATCAGTTGACAGATATACTGTATTGATAGGGTTTTATAAAGAATGCTGCATTACCTGGTCCGATTTTTTCTTGCTTTTTCTAAACTTGCTGAAGAGGCCTTTGTTTTCTTCCTCTTTCTGATTTTTATCTTTTCCTGGGACGACTGTGACTGAAAAAATAAATAAAAATAAAAAAAAAAAATTGCATGATAACATTAGTCAGAAATATGACAGCTCTGTTGATATCGATCTCATAGTTTACAAACTGACATACCTGAATGAGATGGTGAGGCTGGACACACAGGAGAAGGAGGTGGTCCTGCAGAGGAAAACAAGCATGACATTCACACAGAAAAACACTGAATAGTTAATATACTAAAAAAAAAAATATGCAAAATTTCATGCAAACATATACAACATGGATTGCTTTTTTTAATACAACTCCAATTCCAAAAAGGCTGGGACAAACAAACTAACATTAAATAACTGGTCTTTGTCCTGTATTCAATTGAATATAAGTCAAAAATCATTGCATGCTGTTTTATTTATGTTTTACACAGTGTTCTGTCTTTTTCAGAACTGGGCTTGTACATTAGCACTTACCTCTTGTGTCTCTTGCATAAACCTCCCTTATTGCATAATCATTAAGAGAGTTGGACAGGTCTAAAGGGGCCAGTGATTGGACATCTCTCAACAGAACCGTAGTCTCCAGGTTAAATTCACATTTCTCGCAGATGGCTGGTAAGTGCTCGGCCAGGGGAACTCGAGGATTGACTCGTAGTATTGTTTTCTGGGTCTTCTTGTAGTTTATCACCATCCGAACAGTTGCCTGGAGAATAAAAATGTGTTTACTCAACACGAACAGCGAGTAGTGGTGCTACCTGTTTGTGCCAGCATGCTGTCATCTCGTGTGTTTAGTGTACCTCTGGCATCTGGGGTCCTGTCTTCTTATTTTTATCCTCCCCTTTTGGTTTCAGTATGATCTTCTCTGCGTCCAAAGTTCCTATGAGAGCGTTGGGCTTGAGTTTGGTGTTCTTCTTGCTAGCGGTGACCAGTTCTAAGGTGTGGCTCGATGGGTTCAGGTGATACTTTGCACAAAGCGTCACTAATAGATCCATGAGGGGTTTGCTGAAAGACACAGCAGACGCAGTTAAACAAAAGCAAAATTGTTTGTTCAGCATAAGAGGGGAGATGCAATGAAATCTGGTGTAAGTGCCAGTTACACGACACAAAATAAAATATTAAATTCAATTAAATTATATGTATATGCACCAAAGCATAACAGAAGTGATCTGAGGGCACTTTTCATGTAGAGCAGGTCTAGACCGTACTCTTTAAAATATTATTTACAGACAGAGAGTTGTCAGTTCCCACCAAGAGCAGGCACTAGGCAACAGTGGTGAGAAAAAACTTTCTTTTAACAGGCAGAAACCTCGAGGAGCTCCAGACTCTGTGGTGTGATCTGAGCAATTTTTAAATAAAAGCAAAATACATATGATTTCACATCTTGCTCATTAATTATTTTCTCAATAAAAATGGACATGAAAACTGCCTATCAATTCATTCTATGCTTTGATTTGAAGTTAGTTTGAGGGCTGTAGCTGCTAATTTTCATTGATTGATTATTTTCTCACACATCAATAAGACAATGTCTGAAACAACAAAATAATTCCTCCAGTTTCCAAGAGTCCAAAGTATGGTCCTCAGATGTCTTGTTTTGCCAAACCAACAGTCCAAAAACCAAATATATTCTGTCCATAATTATATAAAAAAGAGAAAAGCATAAATTTATCACATTTGAGAGGCTGGAACCAGAGACTATTTCACATTAAAAAATGATTTAAAGGTCCAGTGTGTAAGATTTATGGGGATTTGTTGATGGAAAATGGCAGAAATGGAATTACAGCTGCACAATTTGATTATAAAAATCATATTTTGATTATTTTGACAGATACTGCCATGCCGTTTTTGTATCACAATTTTCATTTTTACTGAAAAAAACTATTATATGATGATGTAACAATTATTGGGGTCTGTACCAAATGATTTCTTACATCTGGAGAACACGATTTGTAGTCCAGGGCATCTCTGCAGCACTACAGTACTTCATCATAATGCTGTTTTGTCACACCTTTATCAAAAAATTGCTGCTCCTGCAATATGGATATTTGAATAATGCACATGGGCATATTGCAATTGTGATAATATTTCAATTAATTGTTCGGCTCCAGAATATAGTATTCATGAATATGTTTTCATTATAATCACCTCAAAATATGAATCATAGAATCTGCCATGTTGCACCATCATGTTTCTACAGTAACCCAGAACAGACAAACCAAACGCTGGCTCTCTGTAAATTAATGTTCAGTTGATGCAGTTGTTGCAGCTCTAATTGTTTTGAAAAATGACAGCTGATTTCATAGCTTGGTACATTGGTACACAGCAGTTACAGTAAGTTACCGTAGCAACATAGCCCCACGAAGCTTTGCTGACACTGATAATGCAGTTTAAATGTGACGCCTTCAACATAATCCTCAAAACAGTAACATTAGCATTAACTCTGCCATGCAGGCACTTAGAGCAGGTTTACGGGGAGAAAAGAAGGTAAAGAATTCAGTGCTTAATCCCCTCATAATGGATCGGTCTCAGTACTTTCTCAAGAGGCCAAGGTGCAAAAGACACCCAGGAGAGAATGTTTGTAAACTGTGTGCATTATGAGGAAGATAATGATATCTTAAGTAAACTCTGTTGATGGAAAGTCTGAGACTCCCAGAAGGACACACAGACCTTGTTCTGAAAAAAACTTTGACACAGAGGTGCGTTGACGCATGTTGATCTGATTAGGCGGTGCAGTCACAGCTGAAGAAGTGAACAGTTAAGATTTGTATCTGTCCTCGTGGCACTGGAGCATTCAGAATCAAAATTTATTACTCCCTTTAATGGGAGAACAAAAAAGAAATGCAATCAATTTTGCTCCCAGTACAAATATTAACTAAAAGCACACATTCAGCTACTCCACCTCTCTGACTCAGCCTAACTGGAGCTGAACTTTATGAGATGACTTAATGTGACATCAGTCTCATGATGTGGTGCTTTAAATGTAATACTGAAAAGTTCAGCATGAGCAAATGAACAGTGTTGTTCTTGTTCAGACTGCAAACGTAATCATATGACGCAATAGTATGCACAGGGTTCTTATGGGTGCTGGAAATCACTGAAAACACTTGAATTTTAATGTCAAGTTTTCAAGGTTGGAAAAGTTGGATTTTGGATAAACTGCTTGAAAGTGGTAATTGCATTATTTTCATAATCAATCTCTCTCTGACTGAATTATGTGATTTCAGATAAAGAAGTAAATAAGTCAGGGAGAGGCTAATTGCTGTTTCCTTTTACACAACAAATGGAGCCTCTGTTGATATGTGCCCGCTGATGGAAACAGTGAGTGGGAGGCTTGCAGGCTGGTTTTTACATGGTGAAACTTTCATGCAGCTGGTTGCAGGTTGCAAATTGTATTAAACATAACTTTCACGCAAGCTGACAGTTACATGAAGCAATTCAAAAATAATCAGAGTCTCATGGAACACAATTTAATAGTTTATTTCAATAGAATTAGCTTGCTTTTTTTTAAAAGAATAATTGTTTTCTTGCTAGATCGTTGTCACTACATTTGCATTTTTGTATAATGTCTCGTATCATTTTCTCGCTAGATTAATATCAATTTGGACACGTATCGCTTTTTCTTCTGGCACCGACTGGATACTGGCCGATTACTTTGTTTCATAATGGCTGTCGTGGAGAAAAGGAAGAGAACTATCAGTGCATTAATGCTTATTAATCTACTGGAAGAAAAAACACAATCTCTTGGCTACTCAATGAGAGACTGGTGGATGTTTCATACTGATCCAGGAGTTAATAAGTCTCTGATGAGCAGAATCAGATCTGTTGCCACCTTTTGACTTCAGTATTAAATCGTCACTTGATAAATGATGGTATATTATAAAACAGCTCTGATTCTCATCAAAACTTGTAACTAAGCTGTAACTAAGGCAGTGGTAACATTAAGCACCTGCTAACTACAATGAAAACAACATGAACGCTCATGTTTGTTTTTGACAGCGTTACCGCCCCTGCATGAAGTCTATGAGGACGGTCTCTCCTTCTGAAAACAACCGACAGACCAGCTCATGTTTTATTATTTTGTTTATGTTAGTGATAAGCTGCTATCAAGTTGAAATCAGTTGACTGTTTGGAATGTGGAATGTTCAATGTCATCATCTGACACCTTACGAGCGTTTTGATTGGCTGTTGCGTGAAACTTGTTTCGCCAAGTTCTGCAACTGCACTGCAGGCAGCTTTACACCATGCAACTCCATGGCAGCTTAGTTTCACCTGAGTTTCAACCAAATGAAGTTGTGTGAAACTTTCACGCAACAAGATCACATTAACATGTCAGGAGGCTGCTGTTTGAATGAAAAAAGATCATTTTTAAAAGAATTAAAGGATTCTATTGAAAATTGCAGTTATTTGTATGGTTTTATTTGATAGTTTGAGTTTAGTTTTAGTCTTTTGGTTGTTTATTACACAATATTGTTTGATTTAATGTGAAAGAAGAAATGAAATAGGGCCTAATCATCATCAGCTTGAGCATATATATGAAACGCATGTATAAATATGTCATTTACGACAGCTGTACATTGGTGGAAAAGCTTGAAAATGTACCTTGAAACTGTTTGACAAGTGCTTAAATTTGACTTTGGAAAAGGTGTAGGAGCACTATACATGACTGTGTGATTTTAAACTTCCCACATCATGATTTAAAGACACTGATTTAGACACAGTGGTGTGCTCTAAACTGTACCTTCCGTGGACTGTGGTCATCTTCTCTTCTCCGCCAGGCAGAACCACGACCAGAGAGAGGTCTTTATCAGTGAGGTTCTCCTTCTGGTCCATGGCTAAATGAGGGTTTCCTGGGTACCACTGGGAGAAACCTGGGGAATCCAGCTGCTTCAGTCCTGGCGGGGATGGTGCTTTGCTTTTGGTCGACACCCTGTAGTTGGAACAGAACACAGGGTTGCTTCAGCATTTGTTAAAGTCTGACTATGGCAGAAACAAAATGAACACTTCAGAGACTGACTGTGAACGGTTTTACATTTCTGTGCATGTGTGGGAATTAAAAAAAAATGTCACTAAAATTGTTTCAGACAATAATCTGATTGAAAATCAATGTGCACCAGACAGCATGAAAGGAATCCTTTCTTCCTCAGGTTTTTGAAAGCAATGAGGCTATTACATGAAAGAGCTCAAGTCCACTTTGCAAACAAGTCACAAGACAACCGAGTGGACAGATTTACTCATTGAGCCTGAAGAAATGGCTGCGAATGGACAGACATGTGAGAGAGACTGATAAAAAGATGCAAGATGGAGACCACAGTCTCTGTAGCTGCACACACTGAGTTTTACAGTGTATGCTGTGGTAAAAATGACTTTATAGAGCACTGTATGTTCTTTTTTGGTAGCCTTAGTAAACATTACTTGGTGTGCTAGGGTTTTTTTTTATGTGTGACTGACTATGACAAACACATTTCAGTTTTAAAGTGTGTTTTTAAGTGTTTATCTTGGCTTAACATTCCTGAAAACTGTGTCAATACAGTGTAGGAGAGGGAAGTGCAGTCATGTGAGAGTTACAGACCGAGCAGGTATTCAAACCACACACACAAAAAAAATCAAAAACTAGAAGAGTTCACTCAGTGCAGATATGTGCCAGGCAACCGAAAAGAATATGTGGACGTAACCACTTTATAATCACCAACATTTTGATTAGTGACTATAATGTGGTAACATATTTTTCTTAGTAACTGTAATTACACTTATTTTGCAATTTAATTACTTGTAAGCTATCACTATATGAACAAGTGTGATTGTGGTGAATAATTTCCAGTAAGAAACATGCTGTCTTCACTTACAGACTATCTTTACAGATGTCACACTGAAGTTGACCTTTGACCTTTTGGATATAAAATGTCATCATTTGGGGTGCCCCTATAGTTCACTTGGGAGGCCATGAGCTTCATGTACTGAGGCTGTTAGTCCTCTGCAGTGGCTGCCGGTTCGACTCCCGCCTGCGGCCCATTTGCTGCGCGTCATCCCCTCTTTCTACCTCCCTTCCTGTCATATCTTCAGCTATCCTTATCAAAATAAAGGCAAAAAGCCCAAAAAAATAATCTTAAAATAATAGATAAATAAATAAATAAATAAAATATATTCACTTCATTATATTATCCTATAGAGAGGCGAGGTCATGCCCCTTCCAGTGGACCACCACGGGACATAACCCAGAAAAAATTTCAACAGCATTCAATTATTTTTTGATCCCATTTGAATTGTGCCATGAATTACACATAGGATGTTTGATCATTTAAAAGATAATTTTGCAAGTCAAGAAACTCGTCTTTTGACATTAAACTGTATTGGTATCAGGCTGTGAAGTCTCGCAATTAGAAAGGCTGTACAGCCAGAAGTCACGTGGGTGACGTCATGACTTTCTCCCTCCAAAAGCTAACATTAGTGACTGAAGCTGCGATGCCACGTGTGTTTTCATACAGCATGTTTCTTACTGGGTCTTGCTCGTTCTTTCCCAGCTAATAAAAGGTCCAGGAGTCACTGGATAAAACGCTTCAGGTAAGATTGTGTTACAAGGGGAAGCAAAATTGCTGTTGGTGACGTATGTTGTGTTAGATGAGAGATGTATTCACTGAGCAGTTTCACACAAAACTAAAACAACTACGGCAAACCTACAACAAATTCCGACTTTTTTGTCTTGTAAAATGTTTAAATTGACAAACAATATATGCGCAATTCATGGTGCAGTTCAAAAGTTGTCTCTTATAACACACTACGGTTCATTTTTTCCTAAGTCAGGTCCCACCGGACACACCAGAAAGTGCGTGACTTTACCTCTCAATTAGACATTTGTGTGAAATTGTTGTCATAATTACTATATGAAATCTTGAGTTATGCCAAAAAATGGTTCGACTGATACCATAAAAAGTATCTAAGTTTGGTACCCAGCCCTGCATATACACCACTGATTTCATTCATCCTGTTGGACAGTCATTCATTAAATCTATGACGCACTCCTGCTCAGATAATTACATCTTTCACATGATGCACCTGAGAGGTGGTGGTAAAAACCTGCTGTCTGTAAACAAACAACTGATTTGATTTGAACAGGCTCGTGATTACAGGGTTGTAAGACTTGCTGTGACACATTTTGTTTTGTGTTACTGCTTGAAAATCTGCCGGTGTTATGGTAACAAATCAACGCAAACACAGGATCACGTCAAGTCAGCAGAGGTCCCACGACTGTTCTGCGTCCATCAGGTTGTTCAGATCAGTGGGTTCGGAGACATTTAAGTGTCACATCAGTCAGTCAGCATATAGATAAAACAGGGTTCTGCAGACCCAGAGCCTTGAATTATGGCCTGTAAAGTCTCACGTGGGGGCACCACTTATTCAAACAGAGGAATCCCAGCAATGCAAGGTCACCGGCTCCTCGGAGGCACGTCTAGCAAAGGATTATTAGTCTTGCTGTGGGGGCAGCTGTCCTTAAACTCTATGACTATGACACACATGTAAACACACACACACAGTTATCATAGTATGTAGATATGCTAATCATGACATCATTATACAGTGGCTGCTATACTGAATGTCACACGCACAGTATTATTAAATTACATCAGCACAACTCTACAAGTGATTGCATTCTTGTTTCAGTCAAATCATCACATGTGACATTTTGCTCCAAGATGCATTATCCAGCTGCAGCCCTGTAGAAGTTGTCTTTTCTAGCTGCTAAAGTTTGTGGTTGCTCTGCAACATGTAAACAACAACATGTGCACTGATATGCTGCTTGACTCAGTATTAGTAGTAATTTAATTGTTATAATATAACTCAATTAGCCAAGCAAAAAGATTTTTAATGATAAAATATCTTCTTGCAGGAAAATCGCAAACAGAAGGGAAAAAAACTAAGAGGGAACAAAGGAGAAAAGAAAGCCAATTAAAATGGTTCAAAATGAAAAACGTAGGACCAACAATGGCTGCACACCACAACGACACCAAACATCTGTCTCAATAAATCAGACTTTTAATTGCAAAAATTAGTATGGAAAGCCTCTGTTTTTATACATGTTCTTATTGTTGACAAATATAACGTGACAGCTTACCCCTCATGGCGTGACAACTTACACAGTGCAACTTGTGACAAATGCACATTCTGTACTTAACCATTTATAACTCTATATTAAAATGAGATGTAAAAATCTAAAGATTATTACATCTTGTGCACAAGAATTTATTACTTGATTTATTATGGAAAATGAGTGACTGTGATGTACTGAGTCTGAGAAATTGAAGTGAAAGCAAAAAGTGTGACAAGATGCCCCAGTATCCCCTGTTCTAAGTGCAATTTTAACACAAAAATGTCGACTGGAACAACATTATGCAAATAATTTGTTAATTAGAGCTGGGAAATACACTCTAGTGCTGAACTAGCATATGATATAAAATTCATCATCATCACTCTTTTCCCTCTCATGTGGACAAACAGCTCCACCATCTATAACTAATTCTGAAACTATAAATACTTCTGTGGTTCTACAGTATAGAGTGCTGTGAAAGATCAGTTACTCAAGTGATGGTACGAGGATAACAATGAGGAGTACAAGCTTGAAAGGAAAAGCTCACAGAAACCTCTTTTAAGTTTGTTATGTTTGAAAGAAGCTAGGCGCACCCACAGATTCAGATAGCTAATATTTTAGCATGCTATTGCTAAAGTAACTCCCGCTACTTAAGATCTCCAAGACTCGAGATGAGTCTGAAATCATTCAGTATTTATCTTAAGTTCATTCAGTCTCCAGTGTGACTTGTTACTTTTCTAATAAATAACTGAAATAAACCTTAATGCACAAAGTAAACAAGCGATGGTAACTAACAAAACTCACATCACTCTTCATGACCTGAAATGACCTTTGTAGTTTTTTGACAACTGTCAATACATTTTTTTTTTTGTTTTTGCATAGTGAACAAGTTTAACAATTTCAGCCTCAGTCATATCTACAAATGTCAGACATACTTTTTTTTTTTTACATGTATGATTACTGTTTGCTTTTCCTCAAGCAACGAGATTGAATCGATCTGATCACGAAGTGGACAGCAGACTGCAGGCAGCACACAGGAGGATACACAATAATTTGAGAAGTTGCCAAAAAGAGCTGAGGCGGCAACAGAAAAACAAACAAGCAGTGAGCAGTGGGACACAACAGAAACACACTGGTTTATCTGCTCATCTTTGAGCAAATAGCGCCAGTAGCCGGGACGATAAAACCACACTATCTACAGACGCACAGAAGATAATGAGCAAACTCAAATGAAATGCTGCCGTGACTTGTGAACTGTTTATTTTTGTTGATTGATCTGCTCCAGTGTGGGTCAATAACTAACAGTTACTTGAGGTTGAAACTTCCTTGAAAAAAATAAACAAAGGAACAACAAGAGAACCAAGCAAGAGGCTCTGCAGACCTCTCTGCTGGGGACCCCTGGAGTGGGTTGCATCTATTCCTAAAATCCAACATATAATCCATTAGTTTGTGTGCAAAGCCTGTCCTAACTTCTTAGTAACTACTAGCTAGTTTTGCAGCACAGGAAATTATTCCTGCCTGTGGCCATCAAACTGTACAACTCCTCCCTCCGAGTGGCCCTTGGACTATTTCTCCCCTGTCTACAACTCTAACCTCTTAATTTATTCCATATTTATACTGCAACAGTGCACTGCTGACTGACTACAATAATCCTGTGTAATAAGTGAACAGAGCAATTATTCGACTTGTGCATTAACTTTACTGTCATACAGCATTTCTATTTACACTCATATATAAATCTAGATTTTTTGTATCATGATGCACATTGTGTTTGGGAAAATAAGGCACATACCTTTACTGTATACATTTTGTTTTATTGTCTATTATTGACATTTTGCCTTATGTTTGATAGTAGATTGCACATATTTTTACATATATATTTACAGACTTTTTTTTTAGTTTTTATATTCTTTCTTCTAATTGCTCTATGCAATAAATTGTCCTAATCTTGAATGGGAGCATCTGTCATGTGAACAATTTCCTCCTGGGGGCCAATAAAGTATTTCTGATTCTGATTCTGTTTAAAACCAGTGATTTACTAAATCAGATTGCACCAGTAAAACTTAGGAAACATTACAAACACTTTACTGTGTAAGTCAGTGGGAAACATCTATCGCAGCTACACAACCACAATCAGTGTAGCATCACAGGAAGCCAAACTATATATTAATCTAAACTGACGATCGTTAAATGTAGGTATGACTTTGCTTTCTGTATGCGCCATCATGGAGAAATATGTCCTTCTGAGTTCATATTAGATATCCAAGTATGCTAACCAACATTATTTTGTAATTCAGTTCAACATTATTGGCATAACATTTTGTATTTTGAGGTCTATTTTTGTGAAATTTTGAGTCATTTCCCCATTTTACAATTGCCTTATGATTATTATTATTATTATTATTTTTAACCGAGTTCATTTATATACCAATACATTGATAAAGAGGCAAACAATCAGAAAATAATAATTATATTCTCTTAATAAGTTAATAACTTCACATATAACCATGCTACAGCCACACTAATATGACATTTACACTATTTAACATCAGTTTCATGAAGCGTCAGGTCAGATACAGAATGGCGACCATATAGAACGAATCACAATGTTTGTTTATAATAAAAAAAAAACAACTCTGGGCTGGAGTTTCAGATTTGTAACAAATATCCACAGAACACTGTTAGCTCTACTGTCATTTGTATACGTTATTGATTTCTGTGCAAATACCAATAAAGAGATTTGGGGGGAAAATGTGTCTAATGCTAACAACAGTCCCAGTATCATAACTGAAGAGTATGAGCAGAAGACAAATAAATAAATAAATAAATCTTTTGGACAATACTGGATGCTTCTCAGGATGTTTTGCTGCTAAAAAAAACAAAAAAAACAGTGACTGACAAAAGATTACCATTTACGTGACAATGTGATGTGTCTTGCTATATAAAAATAACAACTTGTCCATTATTGTGTATATCAGGACACCACAGAGTGTAACTTTGCACTTAAAATGGCCAGTTCCCACAGGAAAAAGAGAAACTTCTGTTCAAATCATTATACATCTAAATAAAAAATGTTTGTGGTCACTGGTCTGTTATAACTGTGACTTATAATGCTTTGAGAGGAAGTTTTGTTGCTATGGTTACTTGAAGTTTAATATTTAGCATGATTAAACTGCCAACCAGTTCCTTCTTTTGATGTACACACTGATCTTGAATCAAATGACTAATTTCAAATGGGCAACACATACAGTAGTGGCCAAGACACAGAGAATTATCACCTACTTATGAAGCAGAGGTCCACACAGCTTTTTAGTCAATTTAAGCTCGTCGTTTTGGTTTTACAGCCCAGACATTTATGGCATGGTTCGGTCTTACCACTCTCACCAACCTGGTTTCAGGGGCAGGCAGCTGTTTTCAGCAAACAAGACAAAATAAACCCAACGCTGATCAGACAGCAGACAAAATTAGCATCCAGCTGGTAAAGACTGACAAACATCTACCATCAACTGTCATATGTTTTTCTCAGGAGTTTCTAGAGACCAGCTGGAGTTAGAAGTGAATAATTTACTTAAAATTTGTCCAGTGGCGAAAAAAAAAAAAAAAAAACCTCCATGAAGTAAAGGGTATGCTGACTTGTTAGCCATAACAACATTATAAGGTCAGGTTCACAGATACTGTCTGTGTCTGTCAGCTTGTTTTGGAGTTCATCTGTCTTCTAGGCAATAAAATACATCTTATGAAAATTGACAGGTAAATGCCTCTCTCAGCCGGCCTATCAGCACTTCCACTGAATAAACCAACAAAACCTGTTCCAGTGAGGTGTCAGCTAGAGCAGACATCAGAAGGAAAAAGGAGGGGACTGCACACTCGTGGCTTCTTAGGGCTGGGCAGTATATCAAAACTAGATATCGTCTTTTGATATTTCAGCTTCTGATCAAGTTTGGATATCATTATGTGTCATAATTGTTTTCTCTTCCTGGCTCTAAAGGCTGCATTACAGTTAAGTGAAATTACCAGACTGTTCCAGCTGTTCTATTATTTGACTTTGCACACTTTCATTTTTACTGTTGATCATTTATCAAAAATGTTACTGTGTTAATACTTTGTGAAAGAAAAATATAGAAATATTTGATTTTATCCATATTGGCCAGCAATATTTGAGAATTTATGGTATGTTATTGTAGAGAAAATGTGTATAGGCCATATCACCCAGCCCTAATATATCTCAGTTCAACATTTGACATACATTGGCATTTTCTTTCATGAATATATATATATATAGTGTGTGTCTCCACTTTGAAAAAAATAGTAGTGAAGATGTGCAACAATAGCATCATTCTTGGGTAAAAATACAGCAGGATTATAAATCAACAATAATCACTTATCACAGTTCTGTTGATTTTGTATTTCAATTTGTTAGATTAAAAATCTAAATGTATTGAAATCTTTTCGATCTGTAACTGTGTCAAAATCAATGCAGTCCAAAGTCTTGCAGTTACAGTATATAGTCTGCTGGTGTCTGAGCTTCATGTTGACACATTACTTTTTTGTGTTCAAACTCGAAAAAAGTCACAATAAAACTTAGCAAACATGCTCATGTTGCAGCATGAGCAGTGTTAGCCAAATGTTTTTTTTTTCTGGAGACCCACTTATAAAAATGACCAACCCCACCCCATAATTCACAACAGGCCTAATCAATAAAACTCGGGAGGAGTTAATTTGTGTGTAAATAAATGTTCCTGACTCTTTTTACTGACATATACACCTAATACCTCATAAATGAAAAATAAATGCATTTAGGCTGAATTAACAGGCCATCACATTGTTTTCATTTCCTCTCATTTTTCCTTTCATCGGTAAAACAATGCACACATTTTAAATATTAAATTTGCAGAATTTCTTCCATAATCTTTTTATTTATTTGGCGACCCAAATAAAATCTCCTGTGACCCACCTGTTGGTCCTGACTCAGTCTGTGGGAGTAACTGGCCCAGAGGATCTCTGTCCACTTTGGCCCGACGTGAACTTTGCATTAGTCCCACCCATAACGTTTAGCAGGTTGATTTTCATTTTGTGTCTGTGTGAGTGTGCATGTAAAATATCTTCCTTATTTTAGAAAATCTGACATGCACATTGGCCCATCTCCATGTTTCCAGAGTGATACTCGGGTGTGACACAATAACTGGAGCAAATCTGCATCTGTCTGTGTGTGTGTGTTTGTGGCTGTCCTTTGCATGCAATCCTGCCATCTGTAATGTCTGCTTCATGTTAAATCTGAATGCCACTTTAAGCAACATCAACATTGTCCCCTAGAAGGCTCACTCATGGCAGAACTGCTGTGACCTTTGCTGGTAATATTCGCTGTCCCCAAAGGACAAAACACTGCAACTGCAATTTCATAATTTAACAGGCTGATTTCCATCACATTTGCAAACACAGACACTCCCGAGAGCAGCGTGGTAGTTTCACCCTGAAGCCAAACGTTCAATCTTTGGCCCACATGAATGGTCTAAAAACAGCTAAACTGTCAGCAACTTCAATCACACAGTATTATGGGGTGTAACTGTACAACTGTAATTGAAACACAACCACCTCTGAGGACCAGCAGTGGTGCTTCAGACATTTTTGTCTTATGAATAATATTAACAGGGATGAAAAACTCAAAGTAAACAAGTCAAACAGTCCAGCATCGACCAAAGTTAGCAACAGTCTCCCAGACACAGGAGCGGTAAGCAACATGGTTTTTTTCGTGTGTGTCCATGAAAACAGTGACATCACAAAGGACATGATGTCATTTCAAATCGCTGAGAGGTTTTCGATATAAAACTTGGTGAAATGATTTCAGTGTGTGTATCAGTGCCTTTTGAACATTTTCAGCACATTTTAACAAAACCACAATAATAATGATAACCATTGTCATTCTGGTCACTATAATCATGATGTGAAATAAAAAAAATAAAAAGTAGAGCTGTGATGATAACTGCATTACAGCGGCCATGTGATGCCTGCCGCAGCGCTGAGCTCATTACTGTCAACACAAATTTTATTTTGAAGGGTCGACATGAGATTGAGGCTTGAAAACAAAATTTTGAACGGTCAATCATATCAATCTCAGATCACACATAGATCTATTAATACGTCACCACTGTCACAGGATAACTAAAGAACACAGCCTCTGATTGGTTGATAAGTCAGGAACAAAGCCACTGATTGGTTGATACTCAACCCAAGGCATCATAGGACTGCCAGTGGATGGTTAACAACATGCTAATAACAACTGTTTTCAACACAGGAAAAATAAATAAATTATAACAGAAGACATTTAGTTTTGGATTAATCATGATGTATACATTTTTACCAAAAAGACATTATAGTTAAAGGGACAGTTCACCCGACCATCATAAACACATATTCCCCATTTCCCCTGGCCTGTAGTGATATTTATCCATCTACATTTTTTTGGTGCGAGTTGCTTAGTTTTGCAAACATTGGCTGTAGAGATGTCTGCCCTCTCTCCAATACAAAAGGAACTATTTTCTCTCTTCCTATTCCTTACAGGAGCTATGCTACACTTATGACAGAATCCTTCCATAAAATCCAATAAAATGTTCATTTTGGTCAGTCACAGGAGTATGTTGCTTTTTCACCATGTTCAGAAAAAATCCATACGGTCACAGCTCTATAGAAAAGTGACCCTTCTCACCCCCAACTGGACATTTCAACAATGTAAGAAAGGGAGTGTTACATGAATAATCATATAGAGTAGGGCTGCACAATTAATTGCAATATTATTGAAACTGCAGTATCGCCAAGTGCAATATCCAAATTGCAGGACCAGAACCAAACTGCAATTATTTCATTAAACAGCATTATAATGAGGTACCGTAGTGCTGCATAGATGCCCTTGTTGAAAGAAAACATGTTTGTTTGATACAGACCCCAACATATATCACATCATCACTATTTAATAGTTTTCTTTCCAGTAAAAGTGAAAATTGTAATGCAAAAATGATCATTTCCACCAATCGTATTGGATATTGCAACCAGTCAAAATAATGGCAATATGACTTTCTGTTTTTTTACCATATCGTGCAGCCCTAACATTTAGATTACACCCTGTTGGTGTGGAACAAATAAATATGACCATAAATGCCATGAATTCCCTGAATATTACGTCAACATACAGACCAACTAAAACAGACCTTCACATTGTGGTCTCTACTGGGTACAAAGTCCTGATTCATGGCTCTGGCTGTTTATTTGGCAATGAGATTATAATCCTTTTGCACTGCGTCTAAACTTTTTCTTTTTCCATGTACTTTAAATGCTCCAAACCCGGGTCTTTTTTTAGTAGATTTATTTAATTGATACGACTCTGATGTGATTTTCAATGGAGGAAAAAAAACATCATGTGATATCTGACAGTGAATGCCTCAAACAGAAACAATAATAAATGATTATGGAAAAAGTACACAACAGCCATGCGTCACATTCAGGGTCATCCCAGTTTATACAGCTGTGTCATCAGTGATAGTATCAAGACACCTCGCGCAGGTGACAGACACTGACACACAGGCTGGTTTGTTTTTGCCATCCAGGCCTGTGTTTTCTCAGAGGCCCAGGATGTGTTGCTGAATGAGAGGAGACGTGTTGAAGCTTGACTGTGCTGATGCCTCATTCACAGGGTTTCCCTGGGAGGTCTGACACTCACAAACAGGCCCATTCAATACCAGAGGACTCGCTCGACAGACGTGATCACAGACTACCAGGAAATAACAGGCCTGTTGTCATTGTGCCATTTGTTATGTTTCATCATGTAATAATCTTGTGAACTTCAGCAGCGCAAACAAACAGACTCTGAAACAGATATGTACTGGGATAAATAAATACTGCCTGCTATGATGTGTCATGGTTTAAAGGTGCAGTAGTGATTCTGGAGAAAGATAGTTGATTGTTGAGTCTGATTTTCCTGTCGTCAAATTACCAACGCTTTGGGAACGAGACTCAACGATCCACTATCTTACAGGTTCGGCTGAAGTTTTCTGTCATGGGCAAGATTTTCTACAGCCTAAAAACAGAGTCAAGAGCAGAGAAAAAGTTCAGTTTTCTCTCAGACCACTTGAATTACATTATGCTTAAAAGTACAATACGTCAATTCTGCCACTAGAGCTCTCTCGCACATTAATAACAAAAGCAGACGTAATTTGATGGCGTCATGGAGTGGCGTGGGATCATGGGAGTTGTTTTCTTTTTGCTTTTAAAAACCACCATAGCCGATGAAAATCTATTTATCTGTATGACCATTGGATTTCCTCACTTAAAAAGTCAGGAGACAGGAGTTCAAGACAGATGAGTTAGAGGTTTTGGTGACATCTGAGGAGAAATAAATAAAGCAATAAAAGAGCAGCCAGACATTAAAACAAGTTAGCTAAAACTACTGTTTGCTACTGTTACAGAGCACTACCATTAGCTATTGTTAACTAGTTAGTAAAATAGCTACTACTACTACAGGTGGAAAAGTGAAAATTAGGAGAGCTGGAAAGTTATCTTGAAGTTAAGAAAGTTTATTTAAGGTTTTGAGAAGTTAGGATGCATTGTTCCTTCATAAGTTAGGATAGGAACATTGACTGAGGAACTGTCCGTCTTTAACTTTTTCCCAAATCAGATCCTAACCCTAACTACCAAACAGTTAAGACAGGATCCGTTAGGAAGTTTCTGCAATTCAGCCCTGGACCCTATCATCTACAGCATGAATGGTGTTTCTGCAGATTTGATTTCCAATTTGACATATTTGATGTATCTCTTAATTTCCAGAAGTTATAGCAACTACTAACAATGGCTGGCAGGAAATGCACAGTTACCTTGCATAAATTACAGATATCTCGGATGAACATTATTGGAAATAATTTATATATGCAGCCTTTTTAGACATTTTAATTAGAAATGTAGGAGCATGATGCAAAAATAGAACTGCCCCAGATTTAAGTGCAACCATCAACTACTTTTGATGTGAATATGTGAATCAATTAAAACAGATGTCTGGTGCTCTGCCTGAGATAAATGGGCGGGATAACTTGAGATGGAAAGGAAAAATAGGTTTTAGCTACTTACTGTCAAACTCAAAATGATAAAGGAAAATGAAAGGCCAGTATAAAATCCAGATGCTAGCGCTCGTGTAAAAATACTTCAAATACTTTTTGTGCTTTATGTGTGAAAAGGGCAGAATGACAGAGAGAGGCAGGTGGAAAGAGAGAGTTTGAATGGTGGAAACACTAATCTGCCTTTGTTATAAGTAATAAAAACTGAAAAATAATGTAATATCAGCAGGAGTCGAGCAGCTCAACAAAAGAACATCCAAATTCCCTACATTCCTTTACACTTTGTTCCAGCTGGCACGACTTTTACCTGAAACATTTCAGTCACTTTATGTAGGACTGTTCATTTCCACCCAATCAATTAAAATCCCCTCGGCAAACCCTGAATCAATGCAACAATGAGCAGGTGGAGCAGCTCAGAGAAGAATCCCGACAGACAGAAAAAAGAAGTCTAACTTTCTTTGAGGTCCTGAGAAGGTGCAGCAGGATAGCAAATATGCCCGTGTGGATGTTAGCAGCTGTGGGTAGCAGGATGGCCCCTGGGGGAATGTGGTTCACATACAAAGAAACAAACAAGTTTTCAAAGAGGACCCTTCTGCTCTGTGTTACTTTCAGACAACACCCTGATTATTTTAAGAAACAAGAGCAACAATTCAATGCTCCGGTGCCCAAACCACTCTTAGGACTCCACAAGCAGTAGTTTACTAGGTAGCTGCACAGCCACAGTTACAGGCTCAAACATGCCACGGTGCTGCAAGTCCAACACACCCTCCACTTCAAGTCAAAACACATAGACCCTGAACTGTGTGAATAAAAACGTTTAGGACATTTCAAGGTCCTCTCCAGCACTTTTAGAAGAAGTCAGTGACAGCCCTGCTCTGCTGCAGAGATCACGCTGTGAGCAGCACAAGAAGAAAGAAACAGAAATTCAGAGAGCAGGTGTGACAGACCTGCTTTTCCTCTCAGTTTGCCAACATTTCATTCCACACTCTTACCTCTTTGCCTAAGGTTGCCTCCGCTCAGATAATTTCCATTCTGCTGTGTATCTCCCATGAGTAGCCAGACAGACTAAACTCTAATCAGCACAGCTTCAAAAGGCCCACCTTAATGCCACGCCCAAACTGTGACATCAGAAATCTGCCACCCTCTACCTAAATCCTGTCAGCCCCCCTGACAGCGTCTCTGAAAGCTCCAGCGCACGCACAGCGTGTAGGGTAGGCAGCACTCCCCCCGCAGACATGAGCAGAAAGGTAAGCAGCTTTGCTTCCCTGTGCAGACATGAACCTGTGGGTGGGGCCAAAACTGTGGAGCAACAGTGCACCGAAACACACTGGCAGCATGTGCTCGGGAACTTAGACAGAGAGCAGGAATATGTTGTGTTTTAATCATGAATGAGCCTTTATTCTGATCATGCCTTTGATGATGTGATTATCAGAGTAAAAGAACCAGGGGAGGCAGAGGGACTCCTTGACTGTCTTTAACAGTCTTGGAGTCCTCCCCACTCCCTAATTTAATCAGGTATTTCTACTGTGTTTGCTTTTCGTTATGAAAAACACTGCCAGCTTTTCAAAACCACACCTTACTGAGAACTGACTCACTCCACAGTCATGTTAGAAGTCTTGACGGTTGAGCGACGATGGTAGTAACAAAAGGTTAAAGCAACGTAGATTTCCTTCCAATAAGCAGTCACACTGAGGAGCCTCACATTTGTAAAGATTTAATTATTTTAGCAGAATGCAGATATAAAACATAAAAAATTGACTAGACCTATTCCACAGTAAATGGAGGAAATATATAGGTCTTATTATAGAGCCATGACGCTCAATAACAAACACCTCATATGAGTTTAAGGGATATTTCTTCTGCCAAACAATCAACACTGGACTGTCATGGCTGAAATGCTGTAACCACCAGGCAGATATTTTGAATCTACCAAGTTTGACTCATCTTGGTGTCATGATGAAGACTCTTAATCCCTGTAGCTTGATGTTTCTGACTTTGAAGTTGACTAACAGTAGACAACTAAACACCGCACACAATGCAATTTATTCATATATACGTGTATATTTATTCTGCCTTCTGTCTTTTATTTTTTTTAAATTTTATTTATTAATATTTTTTCTGTCATGTTTGTCCTTTCCTCGCACTTGCTGGTGAATACCCGTCTCTGGGTTTTCTGTGCGGTCATTTATTGTGTTGATGTTATGGAAAAGTGAAAAATAATGAAAAGATTTGATCATAAAAAACAGTTAAACATACTTTCAGACAATAAAGTTTAAAGGGCAAGTGTGTAGTAATTAGTGCCATCTAGTGGTGTGCTTGCCAGTTGGAAACATGTCGTCTCATTCTCTCCCTCCAAGCGTGCAGGCCACAAAATTCATGAAAAATGGAAAAAAAAACAAAAAAAAACTCGGCGGTTCAACATGGCAGTCCCCATGAAAAGGACCTGCGCCCTCTGTTCAGGTGATATACTAATGAAAACATGAATATTATCCTCTATTTCTGCCATATTCTGCCAATAAATCCCCACTAAATCTTACACATTGGACCTTTAAATCAATAAACATATTCATGAAAGCAGTGGAGCACAATTGCAAGTAAAAGCTGTCAAAAGAGGCTGTCAGCACCTCGCACTTACTGTGACACACTGAGCCCCAGAAAGCGCTGCCTTTGTTAGGTTTTCTGATGTCATTGTTCACTTAATCAACACTTCACAATAGATTCAAATGAAAAAAACATTCAGTGTAAGAGGGGGAAATGTATCATTTCCTGATGAATCAAAGAATGACAAGTAAACATGAGAGTCTTATTTTTCCTGCATATATTATGTTTATTTTTTCTGTATGTACAGAAGCATGTTTTCACTGAATAGACGCTTCCTTTCTTTGATCTACACAAAAAGTTGGAACCAAAAGCAGGAAGCTGTAAACTTGGCTTCGAGCAACAGCAACATGAGTCAGCCACTGTGGCTTATCTATAATGTATATTACTAAGCATTAGATTTAATCATTCCATTTCCTGAGGGTTTATTGCATAGGTTTTAAATTAAGATAGGAGGAGTCTAAGACATTACAGAAGCAACTCCTAACTAACTTAAAGAATCACGTCTTATCTTACTTTATCTTGTCAAGTCTCAGGTTAGGAAATCCTAAGTACTCAATCCAACATCGCTTTTTAGACTGTTATGACTTTGCTTTTAGCTACTGTTAGCTAACACTACCGTTAGCTACTGTTAGAGATCTCCACCGTTAGCTACTCTTAGCTAGTGAGTAAGTTATCCTAAAATTAGGAGAGTTTATTCAAGATTTTGAGAAGTTATGCTCGTGTAATACACATTTCCTACCTTAAGTCACGATAGGAACATTGACCTCGGAACTGTTCTGCAATGGACTTTGTCATTAATTAGGTCCTAACCCTAATTACCATGTTAGCGAACAAGTAAAATATGATCTGCAAATTAACAAGTTTCTGTAATACAGCCCCTGGACCCTATCATCTACAGTATGAATGTGGTTGATGCAAGTGCTTGATTCAATATAAAAGCTGTGGCTTTGTTTACTGTACACCGTCTGGTACGGAAGCAATAAATTTGACTTTCCATTATGAAATAAGTGCTCATTGCCAGTCCTTTATCGGTATCCTTACACTTTCACTTAAGAATGTGCGGCCCATTCTACAAACACCACCAGCTAATGATAAGGATGTTAAGTGGTGAATGGAGATGTTAGTGTGTAGGAGCAGGCAGCAGGGGTGGAGTTAAGGAGTTACACAGAAGGGGGGGGGGGGGGGGGGGGGGTAAAAGAAGGGGGGGTCCCTGAGGAAAGACAAAACACAGAACCAGAGCCACAGCTGGTAATTTGGTGAGAGGTCACTCACAGTAAACACAAGCTTTTTAAAGAGGGTCTGGAAAGGCCATTACTTCATAAGCAGTGTGGGATGGAAAGAGATTAGGGAGAAAAGGAGCACAGGGGACCCTATGAGAACTTCCCACTTCCTATGTGTATCGTTTATTATTGCAGGCAAAACAAAAACTTTTTTCCCACAGCGTCCTCCAGCACAGGCCTGGGCAAACTCAAAGTCTCAGGGCGTCCCTAACATCATTATGTGAATTCTGATTAATATTTAAGGACCAACCTTCTGACATTAGCTTTTCAATTCAGTATCCGTTTGACATGACCTGCCTTATTTTCAATCGGTATTATTACTCCCTGTTGTATTTACTGAACTCTTGCACTATATGTTGTACAACCCCAATTCCAATAAAGTTGGGACACTGTGTGAAATTTAAATAAAAACTGAATGCAATGATTTAAGAGCCATTTGAAGCAGTTAATCACAGTCTACAATCGCCAAATCGTATCTTAAATGCCGCTGAAATGTGTGCCACTTTGCGCCATGCAATACAAACATTGTACATTAACCTACAAAACATGACAACAACTCACTAAATGCTTCACCTTTTCAGACTGAAAAGGATCACAGTGTCTGAGGGTAAATAACATCATTTACCCGGAACTGACGTTAGCTGCCAGCCTACCACACAGTGTGGCTAATGTTAGCAGTGCTCGCAGCAGCAGCAGGTTGATGTCCGTGTCTGTGCTGATTGTGGTCACATGTTGCTCCAGTCAAGTGGTTATATATCAGTTTATTCTGTCAAGTCTACATTCAACCTTATTTCCATTTTCTATATCAAACTACTGCCAAATAACGCTGTTTTACAAGCTCTGGGGTTGCGTGAAGCATCAGGGCACACTCGTTGGGTGAGAGAGCAAGCGGCAGCAAGCGGCTGCATGACACCTTAGAAGCGACAGTTAACTTGCATTGTATGTGAATAAAACACTGATAAATAGTTAAACCGACTTGTATTTCTGGTGCCAACTAGCAAGGGTGGCAACAGTATATATCCCTGCACCATACCCCATATTTCATCTCTAGCCCAGAGGACACAATGTCCATGATTTCTGAAAACAATCTGAAATGTGGAGCAATAATTGTTAATAAAGATGGATAACAGGTCTCCACTTCCTCACACTGTACAAAGCTGAAGCCAAAATATCCGAGATACAAGGGCTGCCATCTTGCACTGATGATGCCATTTGGAGCCAGAGTCTGCACAGAAGTGACCGGCGCTGGAGTCACAATGTCTAGTTCCCGCCCACACAGCCGACTGACTCAATCACAAGCAGAGCTCAGCTGTCAATCATGGCATAAAAACCCTGTTTTTATATTATCAAATAGCTAATTAACAAACAAACTGATTAGAACCATGAACACTTGAACAAACATCTGCGTGATAAAAACTACCTAAAATTATAGAAATCATCTTTGGGGAAACTTTATTTGATGTGTACTTTGATGTTTTAGTTTGGCCCATGTGTGATCTATTAACAGTAGGAGGCAGGATTTATGACTCTTCACTTTTGGGTTGCTGTTATCCTGTCCATTTCTAATATATGTCATTGATGTGGACTCAGCAGACCACAGCACACTTTTCCACTTTGCATCAGTCCATCTCAGATGAGCTCGGGCCCTGAGAAGTCAGCTGTATTTCTGGATGTTGTTGACATGTGGCTTTCACTTCGAAAGGTAGAGTCTTAACTTGCATTTGTAGCTGCGGCAACAAACTGTGTTTACCGACAACCGTTGTCCATGGTTGTTTTGTTGAGAAACGTTGTTCTTAAACTGTTGGACTGTTTGCCCACAGGTTTTCCACAAAGTGGTGAACCTCAGGCCGCCCACCCTCGTTAACGGCTGAGCCTTTCGAGGATGGCCCTTTAATATCCAATCATGATACAATCACCTCTTATCAGTTAACCTGTTTACCAGTTAAATGTTCGCATATGTTTTCTGAGCTTTCCACAACTCTCCCCACCTTTTGTTGCCAATAAAGTTAATCAGTTTGAACATTAGATATCCTGCCTTTGTACTGCCTTCAACTGAATGCAAGTCAAAAAGGATTTGAAAATCAATGTATTCTGTTTTTATTTACACAACGTCCCAACTTTTTTGGCATTGGGGTTGCACTAATACAACTGAAAAGCCTGAGCAAGCTAACAGATCTGCCAGCCAGTTAGGTAATGAGATCTGAGATTACAATGCACAAGGCCCCAAATGGCCGACGCCACTCTCGTCTGTGAACTGGCGTATGCTATGGTACATTACCCTCACCTTATCTCAGAGCAGCTCAAGTATTTTACTCTAAACATTGCACTGTAACAAACCAATGATTCGGATGTGTTTCTCTGTTTATGCACAAACACATTTCTTTGAATTTAATAAACCTGCTGAAAAGGTGAACTTAGGATAAGTTGTTTGGGTTTTTGCAGGCGTTCATCTCCACATCTGCACAAAAGCCCTAAACAGGCTGAATAACACGCACAGAGAAGATAAGGTAATTATCACTCTAACCTCTGGTGACCACATGTGAGATTTTTTTTTTTTTTATGTGAGACCAACATTTAGATAAAATAACTTTGTGAGAGAAAAAGCTCCCCCCTGAGTCATAATTATAACTATGACACTGTGTCCTTTCATCTGAAACAATGCAGCATTGTCTGCAGCGGGGCATCTTTCAAACGGCACACCAGCATGCTTTCCCTCTTCTGCCGATCACATGAACTGAGGTTTTTCTAAAGTGAGCGAGCGCACAGTCATTCTGCTCTAAAACAGGCGCCTTCAGTGTCTTATTTCATTGCTAATAGTGTAAACAGAATATTCAGTGTTGCACAACACTCAAGGCCTCAAAATGAAAACTTGATTGCATCTTAATGTCGCTAAGGTTACACCCTTTCTCACATGCAAACTCAAGGCAAGAACAACACAACTGACCAGAACTTTCAATGTCACGGTCAGAGGAGGAGCTTTTGCACCTTTACTTCAACTTTTTCTCTTTAAAAAAAACAACTGAGCGGCTTATTCACAACCTACATTAAGTTTTACATACTTCTGTAAAATGAGCATCTCAGAGGCGTAGTGTGTGATGAAATACAGCTGGAATAGAAACAAACCGATTGGATCTTCAGTACAAAGTAGCTCTACTTGCTGTTGGTGTGAATAATCTCACTCGAACTGCTGGCTGCTGTTTGTTTGTGATGTGCTGTGGTTCATTAGCTTGTCACAGTGTATTTGAGGACATGAGAAGGTTATCACTTCATTACCAGTCTGATATTAAGATTTTTTTTAACACAGAAATTAGTGCTACCATAAACATTTGCACAAACAACTGAGTGGATATGAACATATGCACAGTGACAGTGCCATCTAGAGAACCATCTCAAGGTCTGCAATTTTGTATTTCCTGTTTTATACCTGCCCTTTGTTGACCTAATATTGCTTTAAGCTTGGATTATTAGTCTTATAAATTTAAAGTGTCCTTGAAATTTCTTGGACTCAGTAAGGGTGTTCCCTACAAACTTTATTTATTTATTTTTATTAATTTTATTTAAATGTCATCTATAGGCCTGGTGAAGTTCAATATGGCTGCCAAGAGTTGCATGTTGGGCAATTTGCATTGTTAGCTCATTATCAGGTAAAATAAAGAAGAAAAGCAGACACTGCCCTCCCAGTGCAAACATTTCTAGCCCCACTGTTATGTACAGTGAAGTAAAGATTGAGAAAATCAAACTCAAATTCTTAAGTTTTGAAAAACACTTGACAAAGTTTTGCCGACCTATGATCTTTTGTTGAGATCATTTCTGTTTCTTTATGAACTTGAATCTTTGAGTTTTAGAACTCCAAAAGAATTTGCATTTCAAAAATTGTTCACAGTGAGCTATGAAGCTGATTTGTCATAAGCTGGATGCTTGAAAATCAAATGGTTGCAACTGAAAATATTAAATGATTAACCATTATTCACTTTCACTTCAATGAGTTTACTCAGCAATTTTTTAAATACAATTTTTACACAATTTACACTTTCTAAAACTCAAAGATTCAAGTTTATCTAAAGAAGAAAATTAATTATCTCAACAAAACATTATTAGTTGGTAAAACTTTAAGGGTTTAAATTGGGCTCAAAACTCATAAGGAGGTTAAATGATGCTTGCAGTTGCTCTTCGTGTTGGCTAACCAGCAACAAACAGTAAGAAACACGAGCTTGTTGTAATGAAAATGTATCAGTTAGCTAAAGTTAGCTAGGTAGCAATTAAGTCAACTAACATACAGTTTCATAACAGTGACATACCTTTATCCTACAGGGGATTACACTGCTCATAGAAAAATTTTACATCATGTTATGAAACATTTGGGGCTTTGGGATATCTGGACACTATAAATATGGATCTTAGATCAACTTTGTAAGTTAACTAAAAGCAAAATTATAACTATTTCCAATTTTTGACAGACAATTAGCTCATTATGCTAATTACTCAAGTTGCCCAACATGCAACTCTTAACAACCAAGCTTAATCTCATCTGCTAATCCTACAGACGACATTTTAATCACATGACTTCATAGGAAACATTGCTGGGTCTTACATAGGCCCATTAGGAATTTCCAGTAGGCTATTATGATTCGTCATTAGTTGAATAATTTTGAGCCTGTCAAGGTCTTGTTAACAGACCTGTAGTCAGCTCAACCGATGCCTTTTTGATAAATATCTCATCTAAACTACACAAGCTCTGATAATGAAGGTTAAGCAAATGAACGCAGTTTGTTCCTTTGTCACATAGAATGTTTGAATGTTAGCGGAGATAAGTAAAAGTTCCTATTGAGAGCACACAAAGGACTAATTCATGTTAGGTCATTCTGAATGTTACACAGGCTGAGAGTAGGAGGCATTCAACTGTTATGCCCTGGAAGAGTGAATAACAGACACACAAAGAGGGGCCGAGACCGTTTAGCCAGTCAGGATCTGTGCAGCAAATCAGGGAGAGAAGATAATATTTTTAGGCACTGGTCTCATGGGCCACCAAGCCCCTAAATTCTGTGGACTAAATGTAAACTTATGTAAAAACGATATAGAAGAGGGAATTTAAGGAATAAGCTTTCCTTCACTGTGTCCCTTGTGCTGTCCCCACTGTTCCCGCGAACTGTGACGTGGTGTTTCCTGAGGGCATTGTTTCCAACTTATTGGCCTGTTGAGGAAACTGGTGGCACACATCACAGTACATTACGTCCTCAGATGTGTCATACTGAACTCATGCTTTCCATTTGGTTTTTGTCACGGCCCATCTTTTGTGTCTGGGTCTTCTGTAAGGATCACGTTAACAGTTTGAGCAGGCTTAGAAAATCCATACTTCAGTAGCCCTGACAGATTGTGCTGAATGCTGTTTGTTGTAGAATGTTGAACTATAAGGAAGCGGGATGTCTGTACAAGTGTAATGTTGCGTTGGTGAAGGCCGCAGATTAAATTTTGCAGCCCCAAGGGGCCACCTACATGGAATAACTGGCGGGCACATACTAACATTTTGGCGTCATGGGCCATGGGGCCATGATTCATGCTGAACCTTGTAAAGTCAACAAAATTATAAATGCCACAATTTTGCTTTTGCTCCCATTTTGCACAAAAGGCTTATTTCTCTTCAATTTTGTTCACAAATTTGTTAAAATCAGTGTTAGTGAGCACTTCTCCTTTGCCAAGATAATCCATCCACATTGCATGGCCTGTAGAGATGATGATTAAACAGCAGGATTATTGCACAGAGGCCATTCTAAAATATGCAGTTTTATCTTGGAAAAAAAAAAATTATTAGGCACTGAACTATGGTTATTTCACAAAGGACAACAGATAACATTTTTCCCAGGAGGGCGCAGTCGTGATGCACCCTCCTCTGCCTGATTGGTCTACCCTGATATTCTTACTCTAACCCTAACCAGTAACTGCTCATGCCTAAACCTAACCAACCCAACCAACATGGGCAATGAGTACTAGTTTCAAGATAAAACTACAAAATCCTTTTATTGTGACTAATCTGAGGCAACACCTGTACAATAATCATCATCTCTATGTGACACACCTGTGAGGTGGATGGATTATCTTGGCAAAGATGACAGATTTGTGAACAAAATTTGAGAGAAATAAACCTTTTGTGCGCATAAAACAAGTCTTAGTTTTTTTAAATTCAACTCATAAAAAATTGGAGCAAAAACAAAGGTTTTGCATTCACATTTCTGTTGAGTGTAAACGAGCTGCTGTGCACAACATCAATATTATAATGTCTACTTTAGTGATAAAAAGAAAAATTAGCTATAATAACCAACAAACTATATTCATAACTGTCCAGTGAGAAGTATCCGCTGGTATTCACGGTCACTGCCTTGGTTTCAGTGTGGTAACAAAGACGATCCATTATTCCCTGGTGCCTGGATGTTGGCCATTTTGTCTGTTTTAGCCCTGTGAGGCAGAAATCATCCACGAGATGAAACATCCAGCATTCAAAAGGACACACCAGCTCATTGCCAGGATGAGCTCTCTGGGCCTTAATGCTGATTTTCCTCTTGCTTAATTACATCTAGTGGGTGGAGATCTCTGAATGACACTCTTTATCTTGCATTTTGAGCGCAGACGATCTGAGTGGGCTTTCTGAGGGCAGCATGCTTCAGACCAAATGATATATTTTCCTGAGCGAACAAAGCCTCGCTGTCTCCGGGGATAATTCTGAGGAGAAACCGCAGCGATATGCTTCAGTGTGCTCAGAGGCCCTGCGATGTTGGCCTACAGACAAGAAACCTAAAAGTTGATCACATGTATATAATAGAGGTGCACAGATGTCATATTTTGTATCTGTATCTGTTCAACCAACAAAATTTTCTGTCTTTTGTATCTGTATTCAGATATAAGACCAGAGGTGGGCGTGGTTTATGAGGTGGATCAGGGTTCAGCATTAATGTTTTTTTCCTTTGCCCAGTTGGGCAAGTGGGTCAGAAATCTACGTCCATTTTTACTTGCCCCTGTACAATTTGTTTTATTTCTCAGCAGTTAGCAAAGAACAAAGACTAAAGTTAATTTTCATGTTTAATCTGAGGCTGCAATGTCTATAAAATGTCAGAAATGTGAATCCCAGTTTTAAAAGTGATGTCCTAAATGTTTTGCTTCGTCAGCCTAAAACCCAAAGATATTCAGGTTAAAATGATAATAAACAGGAAAAAGCAGGTGATCTATATATTTGAGAGGCTGAAAACAAAATTTTTTGCTCTTTTTGCATGAAAAATTACTTTAATGAATCAATAGATTATCGACATAGTTTAATTCTTTTTTAACACTTGACCGGTGCATCCCTGTTTTAATTAAGCCGACGTGATCATGGAGCTGACTTTTTCTGAATAATAACAAGCAACTTCTAAGAGAAGAAATGTTTGTTATCGCCTCATTATTTGTGCTTTTCTAAATAACGTATTCGGATCCGGGTGCATCCCCAACATATACATATATAGTTGCCGTGAGAAATCACTACAAAAACAAGTGACGGACAAAGTTTTAGGGGCGTCACAGTTTCAATATTAGATCAAAAATCAGAATCGGCAGTTCTCGCAGCATTCAAAGATGACAGCTTAGTGGCCGTTATATCACATTTGATACCATATACACTTTCCATATAGATTATGTTTTTAAAGAAGAATATAAATAACAGAGCATAAAGTCAATGATCTGTTGATCTTTATCAATAAAAACTCAACAGTCTAACAGTGACATCAGTTCTATAAAAGATATGTTTAAATAAAAAAAAAGAACTGGATCAAATCTTGACCTTAAAAGTCAAATCGTGGATTCGGAGAATTGCGACACACCTACCAAGTTTCAACACTTTCCTCAAGAGTCTGAGTTTCACCAGTCACTCTTTGCTGTAATTTTCATCTGTAGACTCATGTGAGCAGCTGTGCCCTTGGACTGCCTGCATGTGGGGAAACAGCTGTGGGGATTCACAATACCTTAACTAATTCCACATTCTGCCCTGAGGAAAGCCAGCCATGTGAGATCATAGTTTAAGGTGTGTCCAATTAACGGGGCCAGCTCTGAGCAGCACGCTGCTGGACTGAGTATGAATAAATGAATACGCCTCATCAACATTTGCAATTAAGGACTGCAGCAAAAATGTGTTTAAGCCTCTGGAAACGTGGCTTTAAGTAGTTAAAATACAGATCTGATATCAAAGTTTAGTGTCTCATTAAGCATCCACAAAAATCTGAGAGAAAATAAATGTTCATAACTGTTAGAAAATAGTTCAAAAAACAGCTCATTTTCCTGTTTGGACCGTGTCTCAAGACTTTGTGGGTGTGGCGGATCACGGTTTGATTGACAGCTCCCCCAGGAGTTCCAACACAGACACTATGCAATGAAGCTCCTGCTGTGTGTGGACCGATCTACATGTGGGCAGCAGCAAAATGTAGTTTAGAGTGTACGCTATATTTGGAATATTTTCATTGTTTTACTTTGCCGTCAGACGGGGAACTGAAGCTGCTGGAAGCTGCTGGACTCCCGCTTGTCGTAGACCACGGCAGCAGTAGACCAGCAACTCCTGCGTCCTGTGAGAGAAAATTACCGAGTTGGCTGCCTTGAGGAGGGTACAGACGGCAGCTTCAGCTCTCTGTTGGAAAAGACTGTGTGGTGGCAAAGTAAAGAAGTGAAAATGTTTTAAATATAGCATACACTTAAAGTGTTATTGATTTCTGTCAGGTAAAATTTCTGTTTGTGTCAAAGGAGTCTGGAGCGATATGACAGCTTCGGCTCCCCGCTGTTGAGTTGTCTCAAGCAGACTCAGAGAGGCAGATTTAACCAGCAGGAGCAGAGACATGTTGCAGCCGTTTGACTGGGAAAATTGTGTGATTTATGTAATAAATGTCAAGCACAAGCACGCCAAATTCAAACCCAATACAGGACAGTGATCAAAAACTTACAGCTACAACAAGGAACTTTCATATTTTGTTGATTTTGGCCCTTGTGGACAAAAAGGGGTAGTGTTTCCAATGTTGTAATCAGAAAACATAATGCCAAAAATAAAATTATCTAAAGAAAAATCTCCCTGTTTCTTTTTTACCACATCAGATTTATTGTTTAATAAAAGACATTTTTCAAGTCTGCATTTTTTTTTGGGGGGGGGGTAACATTGTGATAAATATTGTATCGTGGACTTTTTAATCTTTTTAAGTATTATCATACCTTGAGTTTTTGGTATCGTCACATCTAGGGGTGTCAATTCTCCAAAGCCATGATTCAATTTGACTTTCGATTGTGACGTCAGGATTCTATTCGATTTGTTGATTTACTTTTTTTTTTCATGGTTATGCCGTTGATAAGGCTTTTCCACCAACATGGAATCTGCTCCATTCCAGTTCCCGCATCTAATTTTGAATCATTCTGAGCATTTCAACCAAAAATAATCTGGTTCAGAAGCCGAAAGGTTGGTTCCAACTGGGAACCGACTTTGTTGGTGTGACCAACTGCAACCAACTGTTGATGTGCATCTTTGATTACAATGGTTCCACTCAAAACTGGTGGAAACGTGGACTGGTTGATTAATAGCATCAATGTTAAAAGAATCTTAAAAGGGCTAATCTGGTGGGAAAAGGGCCCTGTTAGACTGCCGAGTCTTGATTTGTAAGGACCAAAAGATCACTGGTTTTATGGCCTGACAGCTGTCATTTACATTTTCAAATTCTTCTTTTAAAAATCTGTATGGAAAGTCTATACAGTATAAAGCGAGATATAACAGCCAGTAAGCTACGCTGTGTCGCCTTTGAAATGTTGTTCTTCAGACACACGTTGGGGGCAAGTAGGCGGGGTTGGAGAGAAAAAATATACTGTGAGAATCACCAATTCTGCCTTTGATTTGAATTATTAATAAGGTAATTATGATCAATTTTCAATTTAATATTGAAACTGTGACACCCCTAATCACATCCGCAGTAACAACTCAAGGAAATATATAGCATCAAGTGTTTTTAAGACATTTAAATGTGGAAATATTACATAATATAGCTTTAAGACTACCTCACATTACCTGCCACTGTCTGTTTTGTGTGTGTGCAGCGTCTCAGCTCAGAGCTCAGCCTGCCCAGTGATTCTGGCAGAGTCAGCATTTGGACAAGAAATGTAGCGTAGCTTTGGGGGTCACATGAAATCTTCACATTTGACTGCATTTGAAGACGTGAAAGGCGGTTTATTGGCTCCAAATATAAGAAGCCACAAATAGGACAGAGAACATGTGCCTTCACTCACACCCCAGCAGCTTATGGAAGAGTGCGGTTTACTTTTCCAAATAAGAGTCAAACCGCAGAGAGATTTAGGTAGTCTGCTGCTCTCCACTGCCAGGGAGCGTGGCTCTGCTCCCAGATTACACAATGCTTATGAAATATGAACACAAGTCACACTGAGAGAGTGTCTTTTTTTTTTTTTTTTTTCTTTTAGGAGACTGTATATGATATGCCTGAATACTATTTTTACAAATGGGAAATTGCAGTTTGCAGGGCAGGACTGGAAACTTTGCACAGCTTTCATGGAATACTGGATTGGAAACTATCATATGTTCAAATTCTCCATCTCACCTCTAATTTAAATCTCAAAAACTCGGCAGATCTCACTCTGGATGCCAAAGGAGTGAGTAGTGACTCTGGAAACTCACTCCCCCCCCCCCCCCCGTTTTTAATGATTCCAACCACTGGAATACAAGCAGCTGACATCATCTCCAAGTCCCTGAACCAAACCTGATGGGAAATTCCACCCTGTCATACACTCACGGCCCTTTTTTTAACCGTGATTTTCTTTGACTGTTGCACGTGACGAATCAGTATTTTATAGAATATCGGTTTCAAGCCCAGTGAACGCTTGATTTCCACAAGAAAAACGACCATCAGGCTCATCATGGAGACAGAGGAGGCTGAATGTTTTGCCTGCAGAATACTTCCCATGACCTCTACATATGGTCAAGGCAATTTCTCAGTAAAACTCGGGGAGAGCAGGAAATGAGGAGAGTTCAAAGGTTGAGACGTCTGCAACAACTGGGATGCACTGAGAGGAAGGAATGTTGCTTGAAAGTTTGTTGTGCAGATGCATTATTTGACAAAGGTGGCATTATACTCATAGTGGGTCAGAAAACAGCTGGTTCCCTGCACCGCAAGCACTCAGAGGTGGAGAAGCATGAGTTTACATTTATGCACAGTGGTTATCTGTTTTATATTTTATTTTCCAAACAATTTTAGGAGGTTTGTCTCTCTTAGAAATAAGTTTTGATCAATATTAATTAATTTCCAGTACAAAAAGCCACAGAACACCCTTAGTTCTCTTTGATTTTATGGATTTTCTCAGTTATTGTCAAATAAAACACACAGAAATAACAGCTGGTGATCCAAAAATGACTGTTTCACTACATACCTTAGTCCAGAGCTCCGTGGATGTGGATGTGGCTGAGATCCATGATCATCCATGACTAAACTCATTGGTTTAACAAAATCCCTCGGACTGGCCAAACACAAACAAAGAGGACAATTCATTTTTAGTGACAGTTTACATACTAAATGCTGCAAAAGCCGCTCTGACCTGCTGCTTTCTAGTGATGCAAACTGGCAAATACTGAAATATGGGCGAATCCCTCATGAGGTCATCAGTTTTTCAGACATATGAACCGTTTTTTCCTTCTTCTTCTCAACTGGAATTATTTTAACGATTAAAAGCGACTCTCACCATGAATGAAGTTGGTTTTCGACGCAGATTTCAGCTTCCATCAGTCTTTACAAAGGTATCGCTGGTTGTGGACTGCTACAAACAGATTTTGTTAGGATAAATGAGCCATAATTCCGCTCTCAAGTTCCGCGTTTTGCGCCTTTTACGCAAAAAAACATTCCAGTGTTGATAACTATTTCTCCTCTCCTTTTAAACCACGCAGTCAGACAGCTCTAAATCATTTTGTCTCTGACACCGTGGACAAGTCTGCCAACTTTTCTCTGTACATCCAACACACTGCATCGCAGCGTTGAGCTGTAAAAGTGGGGCGTCCCTCAGATCCAGTTTACCTTCCCTCCAGGATCCTGATGAGACTCAATAACGGTGCGTCTTCACATCTGGAGCAAGAACACACGGAGCAACAGCACAGAGCCACGCCTTCGAAAACAACACAACCAAATCCGCTAATTTAGTCTGAAATAAACTGAATCAAAACACACCAGCGTTGTTGTTTTCTACTTCCTTTTAATAAATGCTTTGTTTGTCTACAGTGACACCGCGCGGCTCGATATGGAAACAGTCGTTCACCGCTCTGTGTCAAATAATCCAGAATGACAAACATCAAGACAGAATATTAATTACAAAAGTATTTGGACAGCTCAACATCACACCCATGTCTCCCTCCCAGATGAGACATTAAAGGGACAGTTCACTCCAAAATAAAAAAATACACATTTTCCTCTTACCTGTAGTACTATTTATTCATCCAGATGGTTTTAGTGTGAGTTTTGGAGATATTAGCTGTAGAGATGTCTGCCTTCTCTCCAATATAATGGAAATAAATGGCACTCATCTTATGGTGCTCAATGCATGAAAAGAAACATAAATTTAAAAGTTAAACACTAGTGTCTCTTTCCAAAAATCATGGCCCGGTAGATAATCCACAGACTTTGTGAGCAGTTTCATGTAGGAACTACTTTCTTTTTGCAGTAGAATCTACTGGAACTGCTTTCTTTCTGCTGGTCGTATAGTTCCTACGTAAAGCTGCTCACAACATAACGCCATTTAGTTCCTTTATATTGAAGAGAAGACAGACATCTCTACGGCTGATATCTACAAAACTCTGCTACTCACACTAAAACAATCTAGATGAATAAATAGCTCTACAGGTAAGAGGAAAAAACACGTCTCTTTGATTTTGGGGTGAACTGTCCCTTTATGTGCTGCTATAATAGCACTTTTCTCTGAAAGTTTCTGGCAATATTTTGGAACCTGGCTATAATTTGCTCCTATTCAGCCACAAGAACTTCAGTGATGTTGGTCATCTCAAAGGTGTTGGATGTGTGTGTGTGCAGACCAATCATGTTCCTCCACAGAAAAACTTGATAAAACATTTCTTTATAGACCTGAGGTTGTGTTTGGGGGTATCATCTGGTGGCTACAAAGTTGGATATTATTTTCTAAAATATCATTCACTTGTGGGTCAGAAATCTACTTTCCCAAAGTCAATTTCTATCTCTACTACAACAAATACTAAAGTTAAATTTTATGTTTAATTTAAGGCTGCAACATCTATAAAATGTCAGAAAATCATGGAACAGTCCAAAGTGTTGTCTTTAAAATACTTGTTTTATCAGTCTAAAACCTGAAGATATTCCATTTAATATGATAATAGACTTAGAAAAGCGGGAAATCTCCACATTGGAGAGGCTGAAAACAGCATTTTCTGACATTTTTGCACGGAAAATTACATTAACCAATAATCAATTATTAAAACAGTTTAATAGATTATTTCTTTTTTCCCGAGCAAGCAGCCAGTCCTTATTGTTGAACCCTGTTCATTGCATGGTGTAACATTAACACTTCCCTTAATTTGAACTAATAAAGCATGAAAAAGAAGCCAAGTACATAAAGGTATGTGGACATTCACCATATTGTGTAAATCACTGGTTTCTAATCTGGGGGCCCCAACCCCCACTTAGGGCTGCCAAAGCTTCACGGGGAGTTACAAGGCCTTCTTGATTTTAAGGGATGTAAACATTAAAAACAAAATACAGCTGGTCAATGTCTCAGCATTTCACACACTTCTGTGAAGAAAAAGAAGAATGAAATTATCATGTATGAGATAAACAAACAACAACAAAAATCTAACAGTATAAGGGCGACCACAGAGGGGCCTCAAACTGCCAGTGCATACAAATGAATTAAAAAATTAAATAAAAACACAATCCAATTAAAAAATGTATTGTATGTATGCATGTAAGGATTGCGTGTTGTAATTCGCTGTTCAGAAAAGTCAAAGTGGCCCTGCTATGAGGTGACGATATCATCAATGGCCCCAAGCCGATTAGAGTTTGAGACCCCTGAATCAGAACAATGGCAAAAAGAAAACAAACACAGAATTTTTCCAAAAAAAAGAAGCCTATTAAATATGTATGATTGTTAAAAATTAAAAAATAAATAATTAAATACATAATACAGACAGAGAATTGTATAAAATGTTCCTAAAAATATCAGTGAAAATCATCTCTGCTGCAATATTCACAGGAAATAATCTGCTCAAAATTCAGCCAAATCACTCACTTTACACAAACCTCCTGGAGTTATTGTGGTCACTATTTGGGTTAATCGTACAGTTTATCAGTTGTTATGTACTGTTAGTGGTATGCATTGAATATAATATGAAATATCCATAAAAAATGTCACGCAGTCAGTGGTTGTCAGTTTACTCAGTGATGGAAAAGAGATCCCTGAAGGAAAAAGGTTGGGAACCACTGGTGTAAATGCTGTTTTAAAAAGTTGAAGAATATTTGTTGGATGCCCGTTTCATACAGGTGGTACAGTGGCAGAGACATTGGCGTCCGCGCAGTAGAACATCTCCACTCCATGTGAACAGTCTTGAGGGTAGAGCCAGTCATGATCAAACCGGTGATCATGACAAACAGGCCGATTACTATCAAGATGGCGGGGATCAAGTTTTCACTGTGGAACCAGCGGCCGGTGGAGAGTTTGAGGAAGCACGCAGATGGAATGATGAAGATTAGAGGTGTGGCACTCAGAACGCCCTGGATGGTGGAAGAGGTAGATCCAGGTAAAACAGACGCTCAGTTAAACCCTCAGAAATAATGACCAAAAAGAAACAAACTCCAAGTCCAAAAAAACTGGCATGCTGTGTAAAACATAAATACAGAATGCAATGATTTGCAAATAATTTTCAATTTCTATTCAACTGAATACAGTACAAAGACAAGATATCTGATTCCTTGGGACAGGGGCAACAAAAGAATGGGGATCTGATTGGGTATTAAAGGGGTATCTTCGAAAGGCTCAGTAATTCACAAGCATAGACGAGGCAACGTTCACCACTTTGTGCAAAACTGCATTGGCAAATAGTCCATAAAGTTAAGAACAACTTTTCTCAACACAAAACTGCAGGAATTTAGGGATTTCACCATGCAAAGAGAAAGCCATGTGTCAACATCATCTAGAAACACACTGACTTCTGTGGGGTCCTACTCATCTGAGATGGACTGACAGGAAGTGGAAAAGTGTGCTGTGGTCTGATGAGTACATGTCAGATTGTTTTCAGAAATCATGCAGTCTTGTCCTGCAGGCAAAAGAGAAGACAGACCATGCAGACTGTAACCAGCGCTAACTTCTGATGGTATGGAGGTGTGTTAGTGCCCATGGCATCATGGGTAACTGTCACATCTGTGAAGGCCCCAGTAATGCTAAAAGGTACATACAGGTTTTGGAGCAACATATGCTGCCATCCAGACACTGTCTTTTTCAGAGACTGCTTATTAAGTTAGTAAGTTAGTAAGTTGATCATTTTGAACACTAAATATCTTGTCTTGTACTGTATTTAGTTGAATATAGGTCACAAAGTATTGCAAGTCATTTCTCTTGACTTTTTTGGAACTGGGCTTTGTAGATAGATGCAGACTGCTAAGTTGACATGACTCACATTCAGCTCCAAAACAACTCCCAGACAGTCAAAGCCCAGAGAGAGTGCCGTGCAAACTCCGACTATGAGCAGGTTATGGCCACATGTTCAGCTTTTGAAAGATCCCTCCTGCAAATGACATTGGATACCACCTGAGAAGATAAGCAAGAATATGAAAATGAATTGTTCCCACTGCACACACATTTAAATGTATCCTGCAATTTGAAAAACAATTCTAATTAGCGTTGTATTTACAAGTTGAGAGAGGAGCTAGTGATAAGCCTGTACATCTGACATTGTTGCACTTTTACCCACTGATCAGCTCTGCAGGAGCAGTTGGGTGTAAAGTGCTAAGCTTTCTTTTTTATTCATTTTGTTACAAAGCCTCCAAACCTTTCAAATACCATTTTTCCTCACATATGTAAACGTTTAGCTGTTAAATTCTTAGGTTGGCGTATGAGAAAGTATCACTTACCTCTCGTGTAACAAAACACTCCAGCGGAAATGTGGTTATTATGCTGAGGCCAAAACAGAAGCGACCAAATGTTGCCAGGTTATCATTTCTGCAGTAGTTCTCGAATATGTCTCCTAAAAAGTGGAAATATGAGATTATAAAAACACATTTTCTGATATTAAAAAGAAATTATAGGCATGTAGTTTACCTTGTGTGTAGCCAGTGAAGGTGGTGTAGCCAGCAACAGCAAACGCAGCACTGATTATTAGTGCAGAGCCGACAGACACGTGGGTGACCCGAGACCAGTTAGCTAGTGTGGGCTGCTCCAGGGAGCCATAGATGAGGAAGCTGTTGTGGTGGCATATGAAGGCTAAAGAGGCAAACAGGGGCAGAATGTAAGTTCCATTAACTTGCAGAATAAGCAGAGGTGTAGTGCTATTTGTATGACTGCATGCACACACTTAAATTGTGGCTCCTTTCAGGTCTAAGGTGGCAAGTTTACACACATTAGTAAACTACAGTATAACTGAATGTTAGAATGTTAGTTGAGAATAGCAGCAGTCACACTTTTGTCATTAATTAAATATCAATATGACAACTTTGACATTTCCATTTGCTTTTATTGGCTCTCATCTTCTCTCATTAAAAACGTGAGGTGCCCAGGGCGCGTTAGCTGTGCGCAAAATGCCTTTTAAGAATTGGAAAAAGACGTCTCTCGCTGCAAAAACTGCACTCTGTCTGATCGGGGCCATATGTTTTAGTGATGATTAAATCTTCAAGCGCTTAAAAAAAATAAATAAAAAACAGATTATGCAAACTGTGAATATTTCTCACTTGGAAAAAAAAAGGTAAGGTTTCTTTCCTCACTGCAGAATGGATTTGATGGTAAATTGAGCATATCCATCCCCCTTTAAGGCTACACCACGCTGTATTTTTCCTAAGAGCATTCACATACCCATCTAAATGGCCTCCTTTGTAGCAGTAGTAGCTATTATCATCAAGCCACTTGATTCAAGGCCATAATTTTCAGCGTGTGTGTAAAGGTGGATTAGAAAAGAGCCAGAGCTCCACTCACAGGGAGCACTGACGGTCAGAGCCTCACTCAGAAGGTGACGAAAAACGACATTCTTTGAGATGTTGTGCAGTGATTTAACAAAGGCAGAACAACATGCAGACAGTGCGCCAACTAAATGAATAGCCTCAATCTTCTTATATTTAATCTGGATTGCATGTCTTATGCTGAATGGGCAACATGGTGCATTAAAGCTGTGGGCTTCGGCTCTTTGAAAGGATCAATTTAATGACATTAAATTAAAGCTGCATTAATCGATTTCTGGCCACTAAGGGGCAGAAAAACTCCAAAACAAGCTGCCAGACACTAGACATTTTCTCACTTAAATTAAGTTGTTACGGCTAACATGATAGCAAACCAATTGCTACTTAAAAACAGACAGACAGAGCAACAATATACAGTTTGCAGCATATGGCCTCTTAATTGTTTATACTGTAAAAGGCTGGAGTACAGATGCATGCCCACATTTCCCGTCAGAAGGAGAAACACACCTACTTTTAAATATTTTATTTTGGATGTATGGAAATATCGCAACTTTTGAAAAAAGGTACTGAATGAAGCACTCCATTGGTATCAGTATCACTTTAAGGGTGCTGGTATTGGTAGTGGTATTGTCATTTTGTTAAACAATACCAAGCTCTGGTCTGCAGTATATAACTTTTAGTCTACCAACAACAAACTGCTAAAAATAATCTGGGCATCTCCATCATCAGTAGCAGCATCATGCAGACAAACTCACCAAAAGACATCACACCGACTGCCTGAATTGCGTTCCACTTTGCAAATGCCCATGCGTTCTCTGTGGGGACACTAAAGAATGATATTCATGTTCAGTCACCAAGGAAACACATGATTATGTTTTTATAACAGCATTATAGCGGGTATTCATTTAAAAACGGTAATGAGTGAGCCTCTCATGGTAATTGCAACAAAATTCATTCATACATTTGGGGTCCAAAGGTAGCTGCTCTGATGATTACAATGATGAGGATGGTGAGTGTCAGCACCATTGACAGGAAGGACACCTGGTGACACACATGAATGTTTTAAAGGCAGCTTTAAAACCACTAAATGACACTGACAACCGTGTAACAGTCTGACTTGCCTTGCCCAGTTTCTCTATGTTTCGATAAAGTGAAAGAGGCAGTGTGAACGCAACGGTGGTTAGCAAGATCACAAAGTGACGCTCTGCAAGTATGTGATCCGGACCAACTGCAAACACAAAACAACATAAACATTAATCATTTCAAGCATCTTAATATTCTACATGCACGGTGTATGTTTTGATTTAGCAACTTCCCATTGAGGCAGAATAAACTAAAGCAGCATACCTCCAGGTATTCTCTGAAATACTTTGGTCAGCGTGTCACCAGTTGTGATGTTGTAGCTAATCATAGCTGAGGAAGAAAGCAGAGGCCTCATTTTATTATTTATATTCACCTGCAGGGTTATTCAGACTGAACCAAAATGTAAAAAGAAGACAACAGAAATAGAACCGAATAAATAGAATACAATTCTTTATCAGACCACGATGGAAATTACTCACAAAATGTTTCATATCTTGATATAATATTGAACTTTGGATTTAACAACTTGCATACTTACCAATGAAAGGATAAAGGAACTGCAGTCCAGATAAAACAAGAAATCCGGGGGAAACCAAATGTGCTTTGCACCAGTGACTGATAGCTGTTTGTCCCTGACAGGTTGCCTCCTTTAATTAGTAAGATTAATTGAGTAGTCTGCCATGAAATGCAAACATAATGTTATTAGTTTAGTCATTTGGTTAATTCTTGTGGATTTTTGTAATGACATCTTCAGTATACAGTAACATATACCCACCTGTGATGAATGCAACAACTATCAAAAGCAGAAGGCCAAAGGGGAGCCCTGCCTGGCTCAACGCATATGGTAAACCTGGTCAAATAAATATATATGTAAACTTTGTGAATAACAACTGCAGCGAAATTCCTTCAGGGAATAAAAAACATTTCAGGAAAGCAGAAAGGTAACACACAATTAAAAGAAGTTGATGTTAAAGACACGCCATTCAGGGGATTTTCCCTAAAAAACAAAAGACTCACATAAAAATAATCCCTCTAAAGCATCACTTATGACCCACTAACAGAGTGTGGTGTCTTTATCTGCAGAGCCCCTGCAGCCCTCCGCCTGTATTTTCTTATTTTCTCTTTATTTAGCTCTGCTCAGGATGCTTTACCAACCTAAAGTCAACTGAGGTCTTGAATGAGCACTTGGGTCTTTTTTTTTTTTTTTTTTTTTTTTAGAGCTTTGGTACTTTCAAAATGAAATGTCATTATTGTGTTGTTTTTAAAGTGGTCTTGATAAAGTATGAATACTTTGACACTTTTGACAACCTTAGATTGCATATTTAGATACATTTTTAATGAATTTGCAGAATAAATGTATAAATAGTACATAAGAAAAATTAATGTAACAATGAAGAAAAAGTTTAACTCATATTGTTTTTGTTTTGTCATGCAAAAGGTGCACAAAAGGGTTACATTAAACATTAAGTTTTAAAATTGCTCTGCTGATTATTTTCTGTTGTGTTTAGTTTCTGTTGTTGCATAATGACTCAGGAAATCTGTGAGGGTGAAAGGGTTAAAGGAGAGAGTGGGGCAACAGGCGCTAGTCATATGATACTGGGGGTTTAAAAACTGCAGGCTGCAGGGCTTGAACGGTATGAATGCGGCTGCTTGTGGCACCAAATTTAGCAAAACGTAACAAATTATTTGTGATGCATCATGTCAACATTAAGAGTTTGATATGCTACAGTTTATCATCCATATAATCGATTACATATAGTTTAATTATTGGGTTTTGCTTGGCACATAATGTTTGAATAGAAAAGTGAGTATTTACCTATGATTCCAGATCCTATGATGGAGTTGATGAAATTAAAAGACGCAGATATGATTGAACCTCTTCTCTCTCCTGCCGCTTTTTGTAGAGGAATTAATGTGGTCCCTTCTTCATCGTTTTGCTGGAAAACAATAATACAAAGCAGTGAACAAAAGAAGAAAAAAACTATCAGTCTGTTTGTTCATGTCCTAAAACAACAGCATCACTTGTTTGAACACACCTGCTGAGCCATGTTGAGCACCTGCTGGTCGCCGCTTTGGTTCCTCTGTGTCCTCTGTGTCTCCACTGTCTCACTCTCACATATCTGCGCTGTGACTGAATTAGGCAAAGTTAGTAAGAAGTCTGTCAATTTTACTCAACTAAAGCCTTAACATGATCTCAACAGCGCCCCAGCTCGGCCGTGGACCTACATTCAGGGGTTAAACTGGGTCGGAGCCCCCCGGAGCTGTGCTCCACCCTCTGACTTCCACATCTCGCCCCCTCAGAGCGCCTGAAACATCATAAACTTTTATTTTTAATTTGACTTTATTAAAAGTAGTTGTGGCCATCTCACAGCAGCAGGATCGACCTGGGGCTCTGCGCAATTTACGCACGTGGTATCATTATTATTTAACTCTTATCTGTGCTTTAACTTTTTAACTCTTGATGGCTCTGTGATTTTTGTATCCTGGTGGGGGCATTAAGTGGGAAAACTTTTTATTATGAGATGGGGGATGGGTCAAGACATCACGTCATGTGACTTAGTGCCAGCGTTCAAAAAATATACTTATTATTTGATATCAAAAAATAATATTAAGGTGTAAAATATCGATTACTCTTTATTTCAGTCTTTAATGTGTATTACTGATTAATTCACCTGTGTGTGCATATTTTTTAGGCTTCCATTGCTGAGAGGATATAGTTAGTGTAATAGAAACACAGGGAAGATAATATTATAACAGGAAAAAGATGCTTTGTCTATGAATGTTAATAGCTCATTGTTTATTCAGAAAAATTAAATTTGTTTCTGGCATGCAAAACATATGTAAATAGTGCCCCTGACACTTTTTTAAAACTGAAAAAAAAAAAAGAAACTAGCTAATTAATTGTTCATAAAATGTTTTATAAGTTGGCACATGAACAATTATTAAAAAAGGAAAAATGTTAGTTTTACCCTAAATGAGCAGCGTTCTCAGGAGATACAGAGTGTAAGTTGAAAAATAAAGATCATATGTTGTAAAAAATCATGGAATTTTGTTATTGTACAGTAGAAAACAGCAATTAATTAATTTTACATAATATTTATATGTTCTTGCTCATTTAAGGATCAAGCTAAATGTTTTTCTGCACAGCAAACTGGTAAATTGTTGCACAGATTGCAAGTTCACACAGTGAAATCTTGGGAACGGAGCGGTCCTGCTCAGGGCGAGTCCAGCCCCATCAAAGCTTCCACTTGTGCTGCTTACAGGAAATCACATTTGCATTAGTGGCTTTATAACAGCCATGGAATTCATCTAATCGTCTCCTCACAAGTAAATAAATAATCCAGCAGATAGCAGGCCTAATAATGAAAACATTATTTGTAGTGCTAAGCTCGTAATTGCAGATGTATGTTGATTTATGTGTGTGAACGGGAGTTTCAGTGTTGAGTTTTTTGTTGAAAAGCATATAAGTTTGGGGCATTGTATTATTGTGTTTTGGAAAGTCATAGATTTGTTTAAATCATTAGAGTCAATCTGAGATTTATGTCTCTGAAATGTCACTAATAGAATGAAGGTGAATTAGATTTACTATTTGCACCTGGGTGGGAACAGCCAGTGTGGCTATTTGCACATCACAAACATTAGTCAATATTTATCAGCTAATATACGCCGATACTGACATAAACCAATATAGCTGGATAGGCCAATAATTTATTGGTCCTGATATTTATTGTGCATCCTTAAATGTGATGCAGACAAAAGGAAATGAATCATACAGTGTGTCCTCTAATGTGTCAGGCAGGTTTTAATTCAACTAACTTTAAAGAGGTTGGACTTTGACCCTTGATCACAAAATACTGTATGTAATGACACATGAATGGAAAGTTCGAATTAAAGGATTTAAGGATTATACAGTAAAGCTGACTGTTAAAAAGAGGCCTTTGTTCAGGGACGGAAATGATTTGCAGATATACCGTACAGAAAGAAAAAAGGGAACTATTTCTCACATGAAGAGTTGTGAACTTTGTCAAGAAATTTAGTCAATTTAGGCCAGAAGTTCCACCTGTTATTCTGACAATGATAAACTATGTTCATGTGGCAGGATGAGGCGTTATTTATGTTGTTATTCTGCACGGTGAAGTGGTTGGCATGTGTAGTTTGATGGAGAGAAAATAGTTCCCACATCAAACTCCTCATAACGAGGTCTGTGGATTATCTGGAGCATCTTGACGCATCTGGAAAGACACACTGAGTGTTGAATTATTCAAATGTATTTTTTTGGCACTTTGAGCACCACAGTGCCATTATACATTATACATTATATATTATATATTACATTAGATTATACATTATACATTATATTCAATAAAGGCAGAAATCTCTACTGATATCTCCAAAACTCTGTAGCTCCGACAACAACACAACAAAATGAGGAATTCTGTGTATATTTTTATTATTTTATTATTGTATAATTTATCATTCTTTTTGTCCTGAAAATGACTACATTCATTAATTTTTTTATAGGGCCTGACCAAAACTAGATTTTTGTGGCAGATACTGATACCAATATTAGGGACTAAAAACAATCAGTATATCAGCCAATATTCTCATTACAGAATGTAAAATACAGAGTATAGAATGTAAACATAAAGACACATTTTGTTGCAATGATCCCTCAAAAGTTGTCAACATTTGCGACAAAGATTTGTAATTCAGTTCAGTTTAACAATAAACTTCATTGTCCAAAAGTACATTTTCAGCAGCATTTTTAATAATTATGGATAATTATGAAGGATGGCATGCAAGCACCTTGCCACTGCAAAGGACTGGCAGTAAGATGAACTGAGGAAGCAGCTTTAGTTTCCAGAGAACATCACAGTGACCACATTAAGACCAGATGTGGTCCTTATGTCTGAAACATTAAGACAAGTGGTCCTGCTGGAGCTGAGTGTTCTCTGGGAAGACCGGATGGAGGAGGCCTGGCAGGGCAGAAGCAGAGATAGCATGCGCACTGCGTCCCTGTTGAGGTGGGCTGCAGAGGCTTTGCTGGCCAGTTTTTCCACAGGGCCCTCAAGCGAGGGCCTCATCAATCCTGGCTGGATCGCCTGGACGAGGGCGTGTGATCGCTGAAAGACCCGAAACGCCTAATGACCCCAAGTTACATCACTGATGATGTGTCCTAGTGCATCAGAAGATGTATGTAAAACTAACTAAACAAAAAAACACAAATAGAGTAAAATATATGTATCTATCAAACCTGAATTCAGAAAAAGGATCAGACATACACAGAAGGCTGCATATACAGTAAAGCTAACAAATAAAAACAATCTGCATCATGTTCTGTAAAAGAACAAAAAATAAATTATATTGGTGCATATCAACATATTCCAAAACCGATTTAGACCTATATAACTGCTGACTGCAGTCAACGAGTTTTGCATATTTTTCAATGTATTTTAACAGACAACTTTTAATCATATTGTTCATATAGACCTATACCACAGACACACACACTCACATGCAGTCGCTCCAGTTTGTGTGTTTTTCCACTCTGGAAACTTCGTGATACTTCAAGTCAAAGACCTGATAAAATTCTCTGACGGTGCTTTCTGTGTCCACCAGGTGGCGTCAGTCTCACAGTAAATGTCCTGCCCCGCAGTCAGGTCACCCACCCAACTTTACAAAATAAATGATCACTCACATACAACACGTACGGGGCAGGTACACATAAACCTGTGTGGTTCACTAAAGCTGCAGTCTGAGGTGTTGTTTTCTCTCTGACTTCAGTCAGCTGGTGTAATGGCTGAATACTTCACATAACTATAGGCTACAAACTACCACTCATAGATGCACGCACACACACACACACACACACCACACACACCACACAACACACACAGAGAGAGAGAGAGTTTTAGAGCACACTCTGATTTATAGTTGTGGTTTTAGCTTTTAGTTTGTGATACACTCTGGATTGCAAACATCTGTATTCCCGACAATTACGCACGATAATGCCCACCACAGTATCATCTCCACAGCCGGTCTGGCATCATCTCCACCAGGAACATCCGGAAGCACAGCAGCAGCAGTCCAGTACTCCCAGTCCTCTTACTGACTGACTGACTGACTGCTGCACGGAACAGAGGGGCGGATGAAACACACACACACGCTCTCTCTCTCAGGGTTCCTTGTCCAAACCGTGGAAAATACCAGCCCTGCGCTCTGGAGAGGCATCAAACACCTTCAACGGACGAACAGGTTTAATTTAAACAAACATTTTATACACCCCGAAGCTCCTCAAGGTCGTTTTTACCGCTCACCTGTCGAGGATGGAACACTGATGGTGAGTTAAAGTTGTATCTGAGTGCTTTTTACGCAAGAAATTGGACTGAAATTGATTGAAAAGTTAATTTAATTCTCTGAATGATTTATGGGAGTCTGTAGCTGAGAAAAATCTGAAAGTTTTGCGCATTTAGAATCTATCTATCTATCTATCTATCTATCTATCTATCTATCTGTCTATCTACCTAAATCAAATCAAAATATTTAATGTCCTTTTATTTTTAAGAACTGTGCCTGAGAGGTTTCACACTTTCAACTATGATGCAGCTTTTGTGTTTCACATTCGATCATATTGTTAAATGTTTTTCTTTAACAGTGTTGAAAGACCTGCATGGAAAAAAACAGTGATTGATCTCTTATAGTTGTTATGATCAAAGGCTAGAGTGCAAATCATGTGCTACAATATATTACAGAAGTTAATGGGCATGGCAGCAATTATTAGCCCACACTCCATCTTAGACGACTTCCTGCTTTCCTGACTGTCAACATCTTTATTAGATTGCTGTCAATTAGAGATTAGACTGTCCTGTTTGCTCTCTGTCCAGGCTGTACACACGCACAGTGGAGCCAGGGAGGTTGTGTGTAGGTAAAAAAAATATATTTATATGAATTTGATCCAGAGAGAACCATGTTAACAGATCATCACCAGTTATTTTGCCAACGCCCTGAGTGAGCAGATCTAACCAGGATCCTGTATCCTGTGAGAGGCAGCAGCCAGCATTAGTTGTGAGCACTTAAGAGCTGTGAGTGTTGGTCCCTCAGGAGCCCACAGACACTGAGCTGTGATCACTCTGTATACAGGTATGTCTGTGTCAAACAACATGTTTTTTTTCTCTGCTCATTAACCTATAGTTGCCTTTGTTACAACTCTGCAGCTCAGCTTTAGGCCTGTTGTTGTGGTCAGAATAACAGGCCAGCATTGCCGAGAACTGAGCAGCTAATGTTGTCATGTTGCAGGGCTCAACAACTACTTGTCGCGCAAGTGGGTTGCCAGATTTACTTGCCCGACATGGCAAGAGGTAAAGAAGAGTTTAACTATTTTGAAATGGCAGAAAATTCTGTTTTCAGGCTTTCAAATATGGATATTTTCTTTGTTTATTATTATATTAAACTGAATATTTTGGGGTTTTGCAGCCCCATATTAAACATGACAATTAACTTCACTAACAACTGCTAATATATAAAACAATTTGTACAGGGGCAACTAGATTTCTGAAAAACAGTGACGTTGAACCCTGGACAGTATATCTTACAGAAGAAGTAAAACTTTTATCAGGACATCAGATCAGGGCTGCACAATTGATCAAGATTGCAATAAGGCCAAGTGCGATATCCAAATCACAGAAGCTGCATTTTTATTGATAAAGGAAAAATGTGTGACAAAACAGCAGTGGTGGAAAGAGAACTAAAAATCTGTACTCAGGCACAAGTACGGTTACTTTACTAAAATATTACTCAACTGTAAGTTAAAGCGCTGGTGTTAAAGAAATACTCTCATTCTTCTCAAAAGCTACTCAGAGTATTAGTTACTTTTTAACTGTTGATGTTTAATGCATGATCAATAGGATGCATTCAATCAAAGGGGTTTCTGTTTCTCCAAATCTTCAGTTTAAAATACGTCTCCTGTGCTGTTCTGCTCAGTAGTCACGGTCAACTCTCCAAACCTGTGCCTCCTGTAGCGTTTTTTGTTTTATTTTTCACCTGTTTGTCATAATTGTGCCGTTTGTTAGAACATTACTGGCTACAAAAAAGCAGAAAAATTGCAGGCCTACTCGGTACTTAATTATGATTTTTAAAGTAACCAAGTAGATTACATAGTATAATGAATACTTAAGTAAGAAAAATACAAAAAAGAGAGCAATTTGAGTAGTTGAAGTTAGTTATGTCCATCCAGGCAAAGCAGCATTATAATGAAATACTATAGTGCTGTAGAAATGTTGTTGACAACAAATCTCATTCTTTTGATGTAAGAAAACATGTGAATCTGTCAAAATTTTTCTTACCATATCATGTATCAATTGTATATCAAAGTATGTTCACATTTTTCATTCCTGCTTGTAATAATACTCACCTGTTACATGTATTTTTGTTCATACAGCCCCTGTAGAGACTCTTTGCTTATGTCAGGACAAATGAGGACAAAATTCACAATTTCATCATTCTGTGTAAAAAAAAAAAAAATCCCTCCTTTCAAAGCCTTTGCTTCCCAAAGCCCAAGATGACATCCCCAAATGTCTTGTTTGTCCACAACCAAAAAGATGTTGAGTTTACTGTCATAGCGGAGTTAAAAAAAACTAAAAGGTGAAATCAAGTTTTTTCTCAAAAAATGACTTTAAATGACGATTAATTGATTATCAAAATAGTTGGTGATTAAATTTACAAGGTGACAACGGATTAAGTGACTAACCGTTGCAGCTCTACAGCCTCTCCCCATCCCAGAAACGTCCAGCAGCACTGTTTTTTGTCGTAAAAAAGCATAAAACCCTAGAATACTCCACTGCTCCTTATTTCTCTTCTTTGGCCTCATCACTTTCAAGACAGGGACAAAATTGTGAATGCTCTGATGAGAACATCGGCCACTTTGCTTTATAGAGCAAAGACACTGTATCATGCCTTGCTTAGTTTATTCATTAAATCATGTTCAGGATTTGGAAAGTGCTTTAAAGAGACAATCAGACAGAAATCAAAAATACATGTTTTTTCTCTGACCTTTAGTGCTATTTATCCGTTTAGATTGTTTTGGTGTAGGTTGCAGAATTTTGTAGATATTGGCCGTAGAGAAGTCTCCCTTCTCTCGCTTACAGTAGGACTCAGCTTGTGGTGCGAAAAGCGCCAAAAAATTCATTTGAAAAACTCAACGGCAGTGTCTCAAGAAATCATGGCCTTGTTACTGAACATAATCCACAGACCTTGTTGTGAACAGTTTTTTTCTACAGTAGAATCTACCAGAACTACTTTATTTCTACTAGAAACAAAGTAGTTCCTGCCTGCTCACAAGGTCTGTGAATTATCTTGAGTGAATGGTTCATGATTCACTAGTGCTGAAATTTTCAAATGTAATTTCTACCCGTTTGAGCACCACAAGCCGTGGGCCGTTTAGTCCCATTATATTGGAGAGAAAACAGACATCTTTATGGCCGATATCTCCAAAACTCAGCCACTCACACCAAAATATCTAGTACTAGATAAATAGCCCCACATGCAAGAGGAAAACTATGTATTTTGGGGTGAACTGTCCCTTTGAAGACACAATTTAACGTCAGTTATAATACCAACACAGACTCCTACAGTAGCTTTACGCTTCAATGGTTCCATTGGTTTTATTTGGATGCCAGGAAGCTGCAATCTGTCACAAACCATCTCTGACTTCATCTAAGTAATAAGAAGCATTTTGAGGTCAATGCAATTAAGTTTTGAATAAGTGATGCACATTAAATATTCAAGCTGAGCTTGTGTTTGACACTGCGTGCATGTTCGATATACTTGTAGGAGAACAGGAGGCCTCGGGTCGAGGTCAGCCATCACTTTAAGTTCATCATCAGGACACAGTTAAACGTTTAGCTAATTCCAAGTGAACGTGTTGACGTGCTGCTCCAGCGAGAGTTGAGGGAAAGTAAATGCGCCCATTTAGGGTCAGTCAGGACAAGGTCATGATGGCGACAGGTTGCTGAGATAAAATGAAGTGGGCCTATTTGAAGCTTCAAAGTGGCAGCTCATATCTCAAGTTGTGTGTAATGAGTTGGGAACAGATTGACAGAACGATGCATACCTCTGTAGAGGTTAGCCCGTGCAGGTTGACCTTGTTGGGTGAACATCAAATCAAGATTTATTTTATTTGATGTTTTCAGACAGTTAAAGGAGAAATTAGTAACATATTTACTATAATAAATCATAATATAACCATGATATGTCATCAGAGATAACATAAGCATATTAAGTTGAAGTACTAGCTGCTCTGACAGCAGCACTACAGCCTTAGTAGTAGAAATTTCTATTCTTGTCCATAACTTGCACTTTTCTTTGCCCGTTTGGTGTTCATTAGAGTTCAAATTAATGCTGAATGCTTGCCGAATGAGTAAGAGTCATAAGAATCATTAGTATTGTTTTTAGAAGGAGTAGATGTTCATAACGATTAAATTGAACAATACGTTAATGGAGTCTGGCAGGCAGTGAGACAGGCAGTCACTGAACTCCAACTCCAGACTGTGTGTTTTCAGAGCAGTGGGCCTTTGTTTTCAGGATAACAGGCTTAGCTTTACATGGGCAGAAACTTGGCAGTTATAAACAGCGTTGTTGTGCTTGTCTTGTGTTCCTGCAGTGTTCCTGCAGCCTGCCTGAGATTCCTCAAGTCTGGGGATGAGGGGGCAGAGGAAATCCACTCGTTTCAACCATAGATGGTATATTAAATAGGATTTCAACCTATTTAATATACCATCTATGGCTCCAACTGGCTATTTAGTTTGCTGTACTCATTTTTGGATGTGCAATTGTTACATATTACAGCTTCAAAAGGTTTGTCTTGCTGTTGTTTAAATATTGTTCCTTAAGTGTAGCTTATAACCAAGACTATAGGACATAAGACATAAGACATAGGGTTGCAATTAATGATTATTTTCATTATTGATTAATCTGTCGATCACTTTCTTGATTAAGCAGTTATTTGTTTGGTCCATAAAATGTCAGAAAATGGTGAAAATGTTAGTCAGTGTTTCCTAAAGCCCAAGGTGACGTCCTTAAATGTCTTGTTTTGTTCACAACCCAAAGATATTCAGTTTACTGTCATAAAGAACTAAAAATTTAAATAAACCAGAAAATATTCACCTTAAGAGGCTGAAATCAGAGAATTTGGCCATTTTTTCTTAAAAAAAAAAAAGACTCAAAACAATCGATTGTCAAATAGTTGGCAATTAATTTAACAGCTGACAACTAATTGATTATTCGACTAATTGTTGCAGCTCTATATATGCTGTAGTTACAGTTATATTGAGTGAATGTTGCCTTTTAAGAGGGACTTTTATCAATGCACTTGATGCAGATGAAAGCTATGGGCTCAGTGCTTCCCCTCCCTACATTATGTCAACAATATGTGGTGCACCGTAACAAAGGGCTACACGTTTTACCGTAAACTATGATGGTAAATACATTCATGTACGTATATATTTCACTCATAAAACCACAGAGCAGAGCGGATGCACCATAAACAACAGCATCCATTAAAGCATGTATGTTTGCACCACTTACTCATACCCATACAAAGCCAGTAAAACGCATCCTGTAATTTCCACACAGTCATTTTATGACAAATGTGAGTGGAAATTATGCAGAACTCTGGTCCTAAATGGTTCACTTTTATTTTGTGAGATGTAATGTTCATTGCTGTAGTGTGTTTTTTTTTTTAGTGCTAGATTTTGTCTTTAAAGGTAGAGTCAGCAGGATTTGTCTGAGCTGTTTGTGAACACACCAGAAAGATAGCCGATTGTTATGTCTCATTTCCGGGATGTCAAATGCTCACGTTTTGGGTCGGTAAAACATCCTGAGCGCAGCTAGGAGGAATACAGGAAGAGTGTCTGCAGATACAGACACCACCACACACTTGTGGGTCATAAGTGATGATTGAAAGGGATTATGTTTCTGAGTGTAAACACTGTTTTTTTCCAGTAAAATGTGTCATATTATGCCTTTAAAGTGTGTATAAACAAGAGGCCAGCCTCTAGTCTTAAACAAGGGTTGATACCAGGTAGAGATGCAACTGTCAGTCGATTATCTGAATTATTTTAGTCATTTTTCAAGCAAAAATGTTGAACATCTGTTGGGAATTAGCTACAGATTTGCGGCGCTTCTTCGTCATTTATGATAATAAATGAAGAGTTTTTGAAAGAAGCAATTTCAAGACGCCACTTTGGGCTCTGAGAAACTATGATGCACATTTTCCACATTTTTGAGACTGTTTAGACTGATGGATTAGTCAATAAATTGTGAAAATAATCGACAAATAAATTGATGATAAAGATATTTGTTAGTCCTTATAAAATAATCCTACTCGTCCTTATTTTATTGTTATCTTATATGTTTTTCATATGGTTGTATGTATTTATTATTGTGTTTTGGTGTGCACTGTTCTGTCCTGTTGTTCTACTGTCCTGTTCTGCAGTACTGCTCAGGATGCTTTATTTGTTTGTCATGTTTGTGCTGTGATATTGTACTGTGCTCACGGTTATTGCAGCTTTAAGCAGCCTATTACCCAAGCCAAATTTCCCCTCGGGGACAATAAAGTATATCTCATCTTATCTTAGTTGCAGCCCTAATACCAGATTTATAGACACTGTCCATAATGACAATGACTCTGGCAAACATTTGGGGATTTATTCCACAAGGTGATTTTGTTGGACATATTTAGATATGATGAATGACACAGCAGGTGTAAATATTTGTAACCAATAGTTTGTGCTTGCAAAGGCTTGTCCACACTGCATTTGACTAGTTCAGCAATTCGGTATTGGTCGTCTTTCTGTCCTGAGCTGTCAGCACCACTGATGCACGTGTGCAAACGATCATCTCTGCATGGTGCAAGGCAAACAGGGAATCCGTCAACAACCAGAGGCAGTTTTAGCCCTGTTGACTTTTAGTACAGTACTTTGTACACAAGATATTGATATTGTACAACACCAAGAAGGACCAGTAACTGTTGTCTGTTGTGTCTCTGTTCAACTATGTGAGACAGGTTTGTCTCAGTGTATATGTCACATTTAAAGGTGCAGAAAGCAATTTTGGACAAAGACAATTCATTGTTGAGTCTCATTCCAAATTACCAACACTTTGGACTGGTGGCTTTTAGTTATTATTATTATAATTATTATTATTAGTAGTAGTAATAGTCATAGTTGTAGTAGTAGTAAGATTACATGAGGCTAAACTGAACTTCAGTCTGGAAAGCTTGTTTAGTTTGCGTAATATAATTTGTGTAATGGTGACCTTCAACCATTGTGGGGCGCTGTAGGATTCTGGCCTTTGACATTCACATCTGCAGGCCCTCATTTGACATAATTTCCCATGATGCCTTGCTGAGAGTTTAAGTTTGCTATTTTTTTGTTGTTGTTTTATTTCCAAATGCAAATGTTTTTGTTTGTTAGTGTTTGTAATGTGGTTGTTCAGAACATGTTGGTTTATGACAGTTATTGTCTTTTTTGTGCTGTTTGTTAGTTACATCACTCCAGCTGTATTGTACTTTAGTGATAGTAGCAGTGAAAATTGCTTTTCAGTTCTCAAATCTGCACTGCTGAGGGTAGAGACGATACCATACGAATGCGTTTCATCAAAATTGGGTCCTATATAATATTGGATTGAATCAGCCCGATCTGTATTAGCAATCAGCTATCTGGATTTAACACATTGCACCATCCCCTTACAAAGCATTTTTTGGGTGATCAGAGGAAAATAACATTATGAACTCTGTAGCTGTGGAAATCCTCCCTATGCCCATCTTTTTTAAATCTTGGATACACAATGTTAAGTTTCCTAAAATCAGAGGTGGCAAAACACGTGCAGATATTTGTGCAAAGACAGACAGAGAACTGATTCAACTTCTTTACTCAAGTAAAAGTACAGGCTCTGAAATGTACTCAAGTAAAAAAGTAAAAAAGCCCCCTCTAAAAGGACATTTCTACCAGTTACATCTTCTGTTACATCTTTTACATAGTTTCTGTTTTGTTATGTGTACTACATCTTTTATATTGTTTTTGTCTTGTTATGTCATTTTTATCTCGTTAAGTCATCTTTGTCTTGTTACATCTTTTACATAGTTTTCATTTTGTTATCTCTGCCGTACATGATATGGATACACTGAGGAATTATCCTTTCTATGTGTTAATTTCATCTATTTAGGTTGAAATAGGTCTTGATGTTGTGAAGTTGGAAATCATTGACGCAACAATCCTCCCCAGATATATTAAAACTAAGTAAAGAGCCTGCTTTGACAATGTAAGGAGCAGACAGCACAAATATTTGTGTCAAAAAGTAGGCAGTAAAAGTCAAAACTTTGAAAAATAAATACTCAAGTAAGGTACAGATATCTGAAAATTCAACTTAAGTACAGTAACAAAGTATTTGTACTTGGTTACTCTCCACCTCTGCCTAAAATTGGAAAAAAAATCTAATTTATATGAGAGGTTGTCTGATAGATTTTATTCTCACTAGCAACTATAAATTAGCTATTTGATTGGCTGCCTGTTAGTGAAATTTTAGTGGTGTGTTTTAGTCCTGTTTGCTGTGTTTAAGTGCTTTGCCACCTTACAGTATTTGCAGATACACACATGCATGGATGGGGATGCTGTGTACTTTTAGTGTTGCAGTATCCTGGTGCAATTGATAGCCAACTTCTCTTCTTTTTCTTTCTTCTTTTTCTTTCTTTCTTTTTCATGCCTTTTGTTTTGTCTTGTTACTACAGTATATTATGATACCTTTCAATCTGACAGCAAATCCCATTGTCATTATATACCTTTACTGCTATTATTGTTAGATACTACCAATCAGATCGTCCTTTGTAGGAGGGGTTTTTGTGCTGGGGTGTGGGCAGGGGGACTAAGGAGGTTCTGGACTGGGAAGAAAGACTGAAAAACTGAAAATGCTATGCTATTTCTCTGTACTGTACAACATACTGCTCCAATTTCTTTCATTAAGTGTTGTTAAAAAGAAAATAGAACAAACAAAATCAAAACAATCAACTATCTTACTGACTTGTGATTGGTCAAAGTCTCCTTCATGCATGAGCTGGATTTCCTAAAGCTCAAAAACAGAGCCAACAGGAGGAACAAAAGTATAATTTTCTCTCAGAACATTTAATTTACATTATGCTTAAAGGTTATAATGGTACTTCAGCCCAATGACACATAAAATACGGCCTACCCCAGCTTTAAGTAGAACCAAAAAACACATGCACAGACACATATCAAACATCAAAGCTTGTTTTTTTTTAGTGGCAGGACCCTCCTCTGTTGTTGAAATTACATCACACATGTGCAACCCAGTGCTGTGGGCAGTTGATTGACCAGTGTGTTTGTGATTGATTTCTTGCATCACAGGTGTGGAAGTATTCTATTACACTATTACATTCAGAGCAGGCAAAAGCTCTCAGTGGCAGGGCACCCGGAGAGATGCAGTGCAGTCTGTAGTGCATTCATATTTAATACTGCATAGGTCTGCCTAACACATCATACCAGTCAGGCCTATTAGTAGGATGGATCTCCTCCTCCCTCCGCTCTGTCTCAGCCTCTGAGGAGGAGAAAAGTGGACTCTTTTCATTTTGAGGGATGGAGGAGAGGAGCGAGAATCTCACCTGGAATTGATCATTGTCATGTCAAATCTTAATTTTATCTACAGAAGAGCAGATAATTAGATCTAATTTTACCATAGCTGGCAGGAATGTATGTGTATGACAGTCATCTCTAGGCTCATTATAGCCTGCCACTTCCTGAGATGATTATCTCAGACTAAAGAGCAGAACCACACCCACCTTCCTTTCCTCTCCATTTAAAGCAGCTCTAATCTGCTGGTAGAAATGCTTTCAATTATTTGTTTCCAATGAAATTATATTTCATGTTAGACCAGAGGATACACTTTATGGGAAAGGGTGTGCATTAGACTGTTATTACACTGTCATAACCATGACAGGACACCTGTCATGAACATGAGGGAGTTCTTAAGAATGTTTTTGGCTGTTGTCAGTAAGTGTCATTTGGTCAATTATGCCATTTTTAATGCAAAGTTGAAAACCTGACATTAACCAAGACAAAAATGTCTTTGTTATGAAGGGGTGTGCATAAGACTGTCATTACCCTGTCATAACCATGTCATGACATGTTTCATGAATATGAAACATCCTTTAACATTCTTTATGAATGTTAATGACTACTGTTATGAAGTGTATTTGGTCAATTATGTCATTTTTAATGCACTGTTTGAGATGTCTTTGTTATGAAAACCTGACATTATCCAAGACAAAAATGTCTTTGTTATGACACCTTGACATTAACCAAGACAAAAATTGTTTGTTATGAAGGCGTGTGCATAGTACTGTCATTACACTGTCATAACCATGTCATGGACACCTGTCACGAACATGAAGGAGTCTTTGTGAAGTGTCATTTGTTCAATTATGTCATTTTAAATGCACAGTTGACATTGTTTGAGATGTGTTTGTTATGACAACTTGACATAAACCAAGACAAAAGGGTGTATAAAAGGATTTCTGATGAGTAAATTCAAATTTCCCATAAGTTGATTTTTCTATGTTATGTCAAGCTTTATTACACTGTCAAATGCTTTTGTAATGGTGTCATGAATAAGTGACTTTACTTCAACTAGAGTGGTAACACAGTATAGCACCAAGGTGATTTAGCTTACAGAGTTATCCAACAGACAGGTAGCTTGGCTTTGATACCGATTCCTGAATGATACTTTTTTGATACCAAATCCATTTGAACGAAAAAGAATATTACGTTACACATAAGAAGAAGAAGAGAAGAAGAAGAAGAAGAAGAAGAAGAAGAAGAAAGAAGAAGAAGAAGAATGAAAGGGAGAAGCTTTTCAAAGACCTGGTGGTAAAAAACAAAAGCCTGATCCCTGTCTGGTTGTAACCAAGTATTTTTCCTACATTCTTCCACGACATGCAACATTAGAAATCCACCAGCATTATTAGATCTTGGTACAAGATCTAATAATGCTGGTGGCTTTCTAAGATCTTGGTACAAAATCTTGATCTTCTAAGATCTTGGTACAAGATCTAATAATGGTGCTGCGTGCTTATTTGCTCACTGATATTGATGAGATTTACTAGTGTGGTATCAAATGACAAAGCATTTTTCAATATTCGATAGTATATCTGATAATCACCCCTACAGCGGTTAGCTAGTTTACATGTTGCTAAGGCAGGCTAACCACTGTTTGCTGTTATCTGTGGCTGGCGTTAGCTTGTTAGCTCATTTAGCTGTGGAGCTAGCTGTCTGATTAGCTGACTCAGTGTTTGGGTGCCAGGCGCCAAGCCCATCAAGGAAGCCACATCAGTACTGTATTCACTGTCATCAAACTGGCCACCATCTGTCTCACCTGGTCTGGCTTGGATCTCAACAGATGCCAGACTCAACTAGATGCTGAAGACACTAGCATGGCGAGGGAAAGTGCCAGCTGGTACTGTGCATGTAAAAAACAATGTGAATTCAAAATATTACTGATTAAGACTTTTAAAAACAAGTTTAAAAGTATTCTGGATGCCGTCTGTTTTGAAAAAGTCAGAAAAAGTCAGGTACAACTCAGCTTTTTGAGAAGTTATCAGTCTCTAATGAGAGCCCTCTATCTGTTCTGTTCCTCAGGCCTTTCTCATGTTGGAGGCTAGCTGTTCATTCTGAAGGTGCAGGATGAAAAGATGGCACAGCTGCTTGTACCACCAGGTCCAGACAGCTTCCGCCCTTTTAGTCGTGAGTCCCTCAAAGCCATCGAGAAACGGATTGCCGAGGAGAACCCCAAGAAGACTAAAGGAGAGAAGAGAAAACGCAATGATGAGAACAATCTCAAGCCCAGCAGTGACCTGGAGGCGGGCAAATCGCTCCCTCTTGTGTATGGGGACGTTCCTAAAGGCATGGTGTCGAAACCTCTGGAGGACCTGGATCCCTACTACAGCAATCAAAAAGTAGGTTTGATTGATCTCAAACTTGAGCATAAAGTCTGAAATATGAAGCTACTGTTTCAAGGGTCAGGAATCAACATGGTTAACAGAAAATGTGATATGCACAACATGCAGGTCAGAAATTAAAGACAAAGATGGAACAACTTCCAACTTTGTTTAAAATCTGAAGTTGTACAAAGAACAGAAGCTGATGCTCTTTTGTTACAGGTCCAGTGTGTAAGATTTCCAGGGATTTATTGTCAGGATATCCCAGAAATAGGAACAAATGTATATTTTCATCAGAGTATAATACCCAAAAATAAGAAATGTTGCATTTTCGCTACCTTAAAATACACTGTTTATATTTAGGTTGCATAATGACTTGGTTTGGACTCAAAACTCAAAATTTAGGACTTAGGACTTGTCTTGGGACTTGTCTGTCTTGACTTGGGACTTGCATACAAAGACCCAAGACTTACTTGTGACTTGCAAAACAATAACTTGGTCCCATCTGTGCTCGGTCTTGTTTGTGGTTCGATATTCTGGATGCTGGAGGGGGACATGAGGATTCTCTCATCTAGCACTGCATGCAGCTGTTATCTTGGCAGTGTTGTCATCTAGCCATTGAATCATAGATGGCAAGCAGACAAGACCAGGGGAAAAGATTTACTATGAGGTTCATCAGCAATTTACAAAATGTGATTAGCGATTTGCACACTGAAATGTGTGCTGTAAATCATATGGGCTAAAGTACTCTACTTTGCTGGGCTGCACTAACAAGGATTTTTTTTTTTTAAACCTGATTAAATCATCGTTTAACTTTAATTCATGTTGCTCCAAACTTTCAAACTAGCTTAAACTTAAGAAAGATTGAATTTAAACTTGTTAAACATTAGTTTACTTACTCTAGACAGACACTGAGTTTTATGATGTGTCTCTTTTTTTCTTTCACACAAGTTGATCATTTAGTTGATTTAGTTTTTCTTGAAGGAGAAATTAGAGCTTCTCTGCTGGGATATCATGAGTAGGCTAACTAGGCTAAATAACCTTTTAGCTAGCTAGCAAACAACATAACTTAAGAAAAAATTTTTAGCTAGCCAGCAAACAATATGTTTTTTGTTTTGTTTTGTTTTTTTAATTTGACCTTTTAAGCTGGCTGGCAAACAATATTATGTTTTGTTAACCTTTACTTTAGCAAACAATGCAATGTGTCCGCTCTTCTTTTATACTTACTACATCCGAACAGCACTCAAATTGTTTACTTATTTATTAAATGGTTTAATTATTTATTTTAATTTGGTTAGAGAAGCATCTCCATATTGATTCAACTCTATTCAGTTTTGTCTTGCTGAACTCTGATTAGAGCTAATTAAATTAATCTTTGTCAGTAGCCCTAGTTATAAATAACCTCACAATACTATCATTTTTTTATGTTTAAGTAATGAGATAGCGCACATCAGACAAAGAGAGATAATAGTATTTTATACATCTCTCTCTCTCTCTTTTTTCTGTCAGACTTTCATAGTATTAAACAAAGGAAATTTCATCTACCGCTTCAACGCCGCTCCTGCCTTGTACCTCCTGAGCCCCTTCAACCCTCTCAGAAGAATATCAATTTGGATTTTGGTACACTCATATCCTTTCATAGTCTTACAAGCATGAATTATGTTTATGTATATATCCACAAAGGATGAACTGTTTACTTTGCTACCTTGTGTGAGATATCATGAATTAAAAACAAACAAGATGTCAGTTCCCCAGTAAAATAAGTGGCTTCCTTGACAGCTGTCTGCAAATTGTTCAGTGTGGTGATCATGTGCACTATCATCGCCAACTGTGTATTTATGACATTTAGTCGACCTCCTGAATGGGCAAAGTATATAGAGTAAGTTTCCCATGATTTACACATTGAATTACATGCTCACTCACAGATATATTACACACAGTGAAAATGCAGTTCAGTTTAACACCTATATTTTGTTTCCAACAGGTACACATTTACTGCAATCTATACGTTTGAATCCCTTGTTAAAATTTTAGCTCGAGGGTTCTGCATAGGGAAGTTCACATTTCTAAGAGACCCCTGGAACTGGCTGGATTTCAGTGTCATTGTCATGGCGTAAGTACTTGCCAAACGTTCAGTCAATTAGAAAAATGTTTGAACAAGTGTGACATCTTTTACCCCAAAGCTTCCTCAGTAGAGAAACTGTGTTGAATGTGCATAAGCAGACAAAAAGCAAGTTTTAGGTTTTACTGTTGTAACAGAAGCAACACAATATGTTACTATTTGTGATAAATGATCTAAAATATATTTACAACTATATTATCATTTATCATTTAGTTTAGAGCCTATTTTGGGGGGGTTTTAATGGATAAGTCTGGTGTTTTACAATACGATATGTATCACAATACAGGGGTTACAATTAAACATATTACAAATACTGTAAACAAGTTGATATATTGCTATTTTTTAATATAAATTAAGGAAAAATGTATATATGTAGTAAGAAGTAGTAAGTAGTTTAAAAGCTCTACTTTTTTATGCAGTCACATCTTAACAGAGAAGTCTGGTGTTATTTTACATTATATAAAATGTACAGTGGAAACTACTTATAGTGACCACCGTTACAGTGACCAGCTGCTTATATGGACCAAAAAGCTTTGGACAGAATCATTCCTCAACAAATGCTGTTTAAATAATAAATAATTTGCTTATAGCAGAGGTTTTTAAAGTCGGGGTGCTCCATGCAGTTTCAGGAGAGACTCGGTGAATGGAGTTAAAAAATAGTTATTTATTATTATGCCCTGGTCTGGGTGAATGTTCTTTTCTGATTGGCCGGCAGGTGTGTGTTAAAACCATTGAACGCACATGTAGTTTGGCTGTAGTTTATTGTCCATTCGAAATTCATCAGCTACCAAACTTGTGGCCATAGCAGCATTAAACAGTACAGCTGAAGCTGCAGATACGCGCACATGGGAATCACAATTCAAAAAACAGAGTAATTCTCTCTCAGTGAAAACTGGAGTCTCTTCAAAGCTTTAGGATAAACTGCCACAAAACCAGCCAATGAGATGCAGCACAACGAGAATCAGATGCAACAACATTAAGACAGGTCAAATAATGCCCCCTTGAGCGAAACCTTGTCGAGGAGACCTCGACTCAGCTGTCTATTTACACCTTAAGGAGAAAGCACACTCCTTTGAGGACAACAATGTCTACATTCTAGACAGAGAGGATAGATGGTTTGAGAGAGGAGTTAAGGAAGCCATCTATGTTAAAATGGAGAAATCCACTCTCAACAGAGGAGGAGGCCTGAGACATAACCTCTCTTCTATGTACAATGCCGTTATTTCATCTTTGCCCAGGAGATTCAACAACTTGGCCTCCAAAAACAACAGTGGTTCACATTCATGTGACTCTAACGACCGTCACTCATACCTGGTTTCGGGTGACTCCCAGGACTAACGACTCCTAACGACTGTCGCTAGAACTGAATAGAGCACTAATGAATTTGAACACATCCATAGAGGTTAAATACCTGGGTTCCCGCCATTTAGACTAGCTCAGACTACTCTGACAGGCATGAACTGATGAAGCTTCTTGGATGAGAGGCGAAACGTCTTCAGAAAAGACTTTTAAACAAGTCCAGTTGCTTTCGATTTAATCTTTCCTGAGAAGACAGGTAACAACACTGCCACCTAGTGGTCGGTGGTTTAAAGACGGCACAAAATGAACTACAGCTGTGAGTCTGCATGTAACCCAATATCATGATAGTGTTTAGAGAATCAATACAATATTTCAAAATATAATTTTGTGATACTCAATGTTTTTAATATTTTCTTACACCCTTAATAATGAGACGAAAACAACTAAAAGACGTAACAAGACAAAAACGTTGTAAAAGGTATAACAAGAGAAATACATCATAACAAGATGTAACAAGACAAAATGACGTAAAAGATGTAACAAAACAATGATGTAACAAGATTTAAACATTACAGTACATAACAAGACAAGATTGATGTAAAGGATGTAACAAGACAAAAATGACATAACAGGACTGTAACGACACGAAAATGACGCAACAAGACCTGAAAATTATGTAAAAGACGTGACAAGATGAAAACAAGATAAAAGATGTAACAGGATGTAACAAGACAAAAAACATTGTGCAAGTGTAACAAGATGAGACAAACAGAGAGGGAGACTCAACCAGAAAAGGTGAGTTTCACTTAGCTTTGCTACTTAGCCACATTTATACTTTGAGTACATTTCAGAGCCTGTTTTTTTGACTTTTACTGTAGTAACGAAGTTGAGTTAGTATTTCTTCATTTACGCAAGTACCTGAGTGCAGAATAGGTGTGCTTTTGTCACCTCTGGTTTTTGAGCTCTGTGTTACAAAGGAATAAGCTGTGTCATGCTTTGACTACCGTACAATACTGATAAATCACTGTTAGTTTTGGTCTTTTTATGGGATTTGTTGACAAAAACAAAAACAATGTTGAATATCACCAGACTTACCTTTTAAGTTTGTGTCACATGGGACCTGGTACATACCTTCTTGTTCATCACAATAACCTCATCATCATTTTACCTTCAGCATGCATGCTCCAGTTTATACTGTCTGACTGCTTCACCTAATGTACTAAAATGTAACCATGTAGTTAATCTGTTTATCCTTGGCTTCAATCTGTTACATGTATTGTTGTCTGAGTCAATATCTGAAAGTAATTCTAAGTTTCCCTGCAGGTATGTAACAGAGTTTGTAAGCCTAGGCAATTTTTCAGCTCTTCGCACATTCAGAGTGCTGAGAGCTTTTAAAGCTATTTCAGTCATTCCAGGTAAGCAGTAGGAGCAAGTGCATGTTAGTTAGCCTCTTGCACGATTTTCTCCTGCTGCACCTCAGCGCCCCCCTCTCCAATTATTTTCCCTTCCTCTTGCAACTGTCCTGACATGTATGCAGGATGTGCTCCCTGACCCCACCTGTCCACCTCCCTGTCGCAGACATGTCACAGAGTTGTTTCAGTAAACATCCACAAACCTAAAAGCGATCTTAGTCATCCCAGGTGAGGGCTAGTGGGTGTCTTCAGGTTCTTAATGGATCAGTTCATTGGTCCAGATGTTTGACTCTCATGCACCGTGTAGCCAATTAAACCAGGAGGATTTAGTAGATTCATAGTTCATAGTTACTCTGTGAGATCTGTGCCATTTGCTTTTGTCCTTTGAACAATCTGCTTCCTTGACTGCTGTCTGCTCCTCTCTGCCCTCTCCTTTGTCTGTTCCTCTTCACGTGTGTTTTATGAAGGTATAATGTTGTGTAATCTGTGATGAGGGAGTGTACCATTATTGTTGCATGTACATCATCACTGACATGCATGACCCTCATTCCCTGTGCTGCTTTCTTCTGTCTGATTACCACATTGAGTTTTGACTGACATAATTGACCCTTTCTAAGTCCCATCCTTTCCATTTTGTGGTCCAATGATAGTTGAGTCAACTTTCTGCTTTCCTGTTTCCTGTACTTAAATATGCTATTTGTAAGGCTCATCTATGCCAGAAAAGAAAACTAAATTCTTGCCGAGGGTTAAAAGCCGTTACTTGGGGACCTGTAAGAGCGACATATTCACATCATAAGCTTGCTAATGTTAGCAGAGATCCAGTTAACCAGCTAGCTAATCTACATCAATCATTAGCCAGCTAGTTACCAAGCATTTTGTTAACGTTTGCCAGATAGTTGGCTAGCAACTTGTGGAAAAAATGGCAACTGCACTGGACAGGAAAAGTAGAAAATTGACTGAGGTAACAAATTTGGTCAACTGTTATTGAAGCACAGACCAAAAAGGGGCATGACTTAAAAAAGGTCTCATAGCTTAAATGATAGTGAGAACGAATGTTGTACTACTGCATATTTGGAGAAAATTTTATATAGCCTATGTATAAGGGTAAGGGATAGTTCCTTAGTTCAAGTCCCTCAGTCCCCTCAGTTAGGATAAGCAGAGAGGGGCACCAGCATGAAGGCTAAAAAATTGACTGCTGTTGACACGGTCAGCAATAAAAGGTTAGAGAATTAAAAAAGGTCCACCTAAGAAAATTCTATATTTTAAGTGTGCACCATATATAGAATATTTTCACCACGTTACCTGGCCTTACGTCTTTACAGGAAGCCACCGTTATAGAAACCAACTCTCTCTCTCTCTCTCTCTCTCTCTCTCTCTCTCTCTCTCTCTCTGCTGACCCTGTTCACAGCAGTACATTACTTAGCTTCCATGATGCTACTCCTCTCTGTTTCTCCAAACTTTAGCTGCAACTAGCATAACACACCTGAATCTACAGCTGAACTGTAAGTTCTGTTGTTAAGTGTAGCTGAGTTGCGTTGTGAGTAATGTAGATGCCAGGCTTTAACAAACAGTTTTAAATTGGTGGAGTGCTCTTTTACAGGCAGAGCTCACTGGCATCACTATATACTGTTTGCACATCTGCTGTTAATGTTGACAATGTAATGGACAATGATAATTGTAATGGACTAATGAGAAGTAACAAGTGATACTTTATCTGACAGGCCTGAAAACCATCGTGGGTGCGTTGTTCCAGTCAGTGAAGAAGCTTGCAGACGTGATGATTCTCACCGTCTTCTGCTTGAGTGTCTTCGCTCTGATAGGATTACAACTGTTTATGGGCCATTTAAGGCAAAAGTGTGTACGCTCAGCAGGAAATGAGACTAACCTAACAAACCCTGAAAACTGGACTGCGTATGTGCTCAATAAGGGTGAGTGTTTAATTACATAACTTATTAAAGTTAATTCGATATAAGAACAACTGGATGTTTTGTGATTTGGAGTGGTTATACTCTTAACTCTTGTCATTATTGTTTATATTTTTTCAATGTACACTGAGTTACCAGTTTATTAGGTACACCTCTACAATCTAATGCAATCAAATACAGCAACCCTGCAATATATGCATATTCCATCAATATTTGGGGTGGACAAAATATTAGAAACTGAACATTATGATGTCACAGTGAAGCTGACCTTTGACCTTTTGGGTGTAAAATGTCATCACTTTATCATTTTATCCTATTAGATATTTGTGTTAAATTTTGTCAGAATAAATGTATAAATTCTTGAGTTATGGCCAAAAATGTGTTTGGTTAGGTCACCGTTACCTCAAAAACTGTCTGATACATGTAGTGAAGTAAAAAGTACAATATTTACCTCTGAAATGTTATGGAGTATTAGAAAGTAGCACAAAAAAGAGATACTCAAATAAAGTATGTGTACCTCAAAATTGTACATAGGCAAAGTACTTGAGTAAACTTAGTACTTAATTACATTCCACAACTGGAAATAGATATCAAAGTAAATAAATGATGTGTTGCTACTACTGCTGCCCTTTTCTTTCTCTTGGGCACGTCCCCCAAAATGTCTGGTCACTTCTCTGAGTCACTGTGACCTTGACCACCAAAATCTAATCAATACATCCTTGAGTCCAAGTGGTCAGTTGTCTTAAGTTTGAAGAAACTTTCTCAAAGTGTTCTTGAGATATTGTGTTCACAACAATGGGCTGACCCAAAAACAGTCGCCACTGACACTCACCAGTGTGGAGCCATGAAAAAGGTTTTTCAAAAATTCTGAATCACAGACGTTCCTCAGCTTTGCACAGAAAAATTAGACTTATCGAGCCAGTAGTGTGCAAGATTAGCTCCAGACAGGATGCAGGTCCTTTGATCACACATGCCCACTCTCACTCACTCACGCACGCACATGTACGCATGATCATATATATAGTATAGTTGAATTGAGGACTCTCTAACCAAAGAACACAACAAGATTCACGACAGGTGATTTCACAAGAAAAATCATTATACTCTTGTACTGTGTTACATCAGTTTCTAGAGCTGCATGTCACAGTCGAATTCAGTGTCGATCTTGGGCTTGTTTGCAACCACTGCTGAAAACCACAGTCCTCACCACAAATAGCAAAACTGTGTTTTTCCTTCTGTCCCCTTTAGAGAATCATTACTACCTTCCAGGCAAACGAGATCCATTGCTTTGTGGAAATGGCAGCGAAGCTGGGTAAGTTTATTCCCCAACTACTAGCAGCCATACAGTTTGAATAAGTGGCGTGACAATTCCTTCTGAGCTTCACAGACTCTCTGTTTGTTGCAGGCAGTGTCCAGAGGGGTACGATTGCATCAGGATAGGGAAGAACCCAGACTATGATTACACCAGCTTTGACAGCTTTGGTTGGGCCTTCCTCTCTCTGTTTAGACTGATGACGCAGGATTACTGGGAAAACCTTTACCAGCAGGTAGGCAGCAGAATTAGATAAGACCGAAGGAACTTCTCGAGGCGTATAAGTTAGGGATAATGTAAAGTGAGTGATTATTGGAAAATAAACTCTGACAGGGTGATGCAGAACTTATTACATAGTAACTTACCAAAATTTGACACAAAATAGTCATTTTAAAATGATTTTGGTGATTTAAAAATGATTTTATTGCTCCTACAGTCTATGATCAGAACTGTTTCCATAGCAATGGTCTGTTCTTCATAACAACGGTCTGTTGTACGTAGCAGCGTCTGCAGTGCAGAAATAACAGACCTTATAACGCTGTGACTGTAACCAGTTAGAATCAACTGGTTAACAAAGCCATGTACTGTGCATGCAAAACTTTTTTTTTGCCTCCTTCAAGTTGCAAAGTTGCAAACTTTTCAACGTAGAGGATCCTAGCACATAGCACATCTGAGTACTGGAAACAGGGAAAAAAAAGTAAATTGAGTCGGGTGCAAAAAGGGGAAGGACTGAGGAAGAGTCAATTGAATAAGTGAGCAGCAGGATGTACTCAACTGTTAATTTAGTCCAGATGCTCCCGTGTCGCTGTGTGTTTTTTATTAAGCTAATTCAAGTAACATAAGTGCCATTATGAGTCTTCCTCTGTCCTGCGGTTGCTAGGTGACTCTAAACGTATTTGGTGGCAGGTTGATGAAATGTTTGCCCTCGTGTGTGGTGAAGGATTTGCTGCTTCTCTGAATACATATAAACTGCCAGTGCTTGTTGTGTTAAGGATGGTCTCTGCCAAGACAACACAAAGCACACTCACATTACAATGTTGGCATTACAATTGTTCAAACAAACCTCTAAACGAAGGGCAGGTGCATCTTGGTCAAAAGGGACTAAGATGACTCAGGCAAACTCAACTTGAATGGAACTAAAGACAAATAGGTGTCTACTGAATAGAACACTACACATTGTAAATCAAAGAATACAACAAAGGTCCCATGAGCAAGTCTTTATAGCACTGTGTGTCATTGAGTCATATTACCTGTTTGGGACTAACAACAAGCTCTTTATTTTATGTCATTGATGGTCATGATAGGGAGCAGTGAAAGATGTTCTTTGACAAACAACTATATCCAAAGCTGAATTTGACAATCCTTGAATAAATGAAAGCAATCACTAAAGGTATCTGATATTTCTAATAGAAGAAAATCACAGCGACTGCATAATGACCACAGCAGCAGCCGGAAAACAGTCAACCGTATGCACTCAAATCTCTGCGCTGATTCAATAATCTCCCTAGTTGCTTTCACAGTCAACACTGTACTGGATAAATGATGCACTAGACTGACCTGAGGTGACACTAGCATGGCGTATGAATCTGCACAGCGAATATGTTAGTTTTTTTACTCTTGAGAATATCTATCATTTCATCATGCTAACAGGGCTGCCCTCGGCTAAGGATTTATTTGACTGCACATATTCATAAGAACTTATATTTTCTTTAGCCACTGTTGAGAAACAAGCCAGCAACAACAGATAAGGTCTATATGAAGTATTGAACAAAAGTATAAAATAAGTGTAAGTATACCAGTGCTATGTTTTGTTTGGTTTTTTTTTCCTTCCAGACATTGCGGGCTTCTGGGAAGCCCTACATGATCTTTTTTGTGCTGGTGATATTCCTTGGTTCCTTCTACCTGATCAACCTGATCTTGGCGGTAGTGGCTATGGCCTACGAGGAGCAGAGCCAGGCCACCATGAAGGAAGCTCAAGAGAAGGAGGAGGAGTTTCAGGCCATGCTGGAGCAGTTGAGGCGGCAGCAGGAGGACGCTCAGGTATGCTTAAGCTGTAACTCTATGACATACCATTGCTCAGCACATTAATTCCTAACAAAAACTGATTCCAACTGAATAGCATAATGTTAGGAAGCCTTTTGTTTTAACTACTAGAGACTTGATTAGTTACTTCCTATAAAATCTGTTGTAGTTAACTTTCAGCTACCTACAAGATAAGTGCATGCGCATGCTGGTATCATGATTATGAGTTTATCATGAACCAAATATCAAATGAGTCCCTTACATGAGATGATAAATAGGATTTAACCAGTGGGGTAGTAAATATTCCAATATGTCAGAGTCCTGCATGGGTCCAGCTTTGCGAACACACCCCCACCTGTACCCACAAAGCTGAGATCCAGAACCGACCCAGTACCCACAATTATCAGTCAAATCTGCACTGGCCTGGAACCGTGAATATAAACCTTGTGACCTGGCGCGCACCCATAATTAAGCGCACACTTCACCCACTTGTTTTTCAACACAGGCGCAGTGCCTGTGCTCTTGCAGGTGTGTTTCCATAGTGACAACAAGCCTAGCTTGCAGCTATCAAAACCTATTACTTTTTTAAACTTTTTACAATCATCAAAGTCACTGACAGTGTTATTCTCACACTCTTTGAGCACACCACAGTCCTCCCAAACATCTGATTTGAACTTTGGCAATGTATGGTCCACAATTTGGTATCCTCCACTGGTTAATTTAGCCTTTATGTCATCCATTCTTCATCGCTGACAAAGCAAACTGTACTGTATTAAATGTGTGAAATACTGCAGTCATTTTCATTTTTGATTTCACCAGGAGAAAAAGCATATTAATGTATGTATTATATCATGGTTTGCACCTGCCGCCTGCCCACAATTATTTAATTTTTTATCAGTGCTCGCACCAGTGAATTTATATAAATATATTTGTTACCTGTTACACAACATTTTTGCAGGATGCCCATTGGGTACCCAACCCAGTGCAGGACTCTACCATAGGTTACTTAATAAGAGTTGTAATAACGCAATTTAAAATAGTTTGTATTGAAGATTTTATTGAAGTAGCAGTATTTTTAGCAAATGTACCTTAAGCATCAAAAGTACAAGTAAAAATGTTCCCATGAGTTATTATGGTTTCAGCTTCCCTTGAGTACACTGAGGTTATGTCTTCTGTATGTTCTCTGGTAATTTTGAGTGTTTAAAGCAACCTGGGAGGAGTTTACACACTGCAAGTCAAAACTTACACAGCATGTTTTATTATGAGTTGATTTAAGTTTAAATTTAACCAGTTTCAGGTGGATGAATAAATGATTGAGAATTTCTTCACCAGAATTTCAGGCTCTGAAATAGCATTTAGACTTTAATGTCTGGAAAAAATGTTACACAACAAATTTAACACAAAATTGTAAAAAGAAAAACTTTTAAACTTAATAGCTTGCATACTAAGAAATCCAAGCAATTAAAAACATTTACAGATGGAGTGGGGATCTTGGACTCTAAAATCCTGGCTGCAGCCCAGTCTATGATATTACTGTAATATTATTACTGTTGCATTATCTTGCAAGCAATATTTTCCAGTTCTGGTTGGTGGAGGTGGAGCTAATTTACAGGGAGTGGCATTTTGGTGCTTTCTTCCAAATAAGCTGCTACCCAACCAATTATAGATTTCTTTCTGACTCAAAAAGTAAACCACTTTTGCCACTTTCATAATTTTTGAGTTTCTAATTAATGAGTACGAGACCAAATGACATGCCAGTGCAATTAAAAGACAGATAACAGAAAATCTTGAAACTGAATCCAAACCCCTCCATGCATTTGACTCTCAGATGCAGTGCCAGAAAAATGAATATGAGAATGATATTTCAAGCTGTTTACCTCTTTTATCTCTTTCTTCTTGTAGGCAGTAGCATCTGCAGCTGCTGCAGAGAGCGGGGAGGTTGGTTGCGAAAGTCGGCGGCGCCGAGAGCTCCTCTGACACCTCCAAGCTCAGCTCCAAAAGTGCCAAAGAGAGACGCAACAGGCGGAGAAAAAGAAAGGAGGAGGAGGGCAAAGGGGGTGATGATAAGTTCCCTAAATCAGAGTCACAGGACAGTATAAAGAAAGCTCGCTGCCACTTCTCCATGAACCCAAACCTGCTCAACTACGACATGAAATGCTCATCGGCACATCAGGTTCAGTACGATCTGTCAGTATGATTTGACTATGAAAACTGATATTCTGCTACTTGTGTTATCTTGACGTGTTGCCCTGCTTTCAGCTTATCATGTCCCCTCTCAATTTTAAAGCCTCTTTTATGAGGTGCATTAGTTTTACTCATGTATATTTTTATGGCAGTAATTGAGCCTTCTGAAGTCCGGCCCCTTTTTGCTCCGTGATCCAATAGAGAGGCGAAGTGGAAGGACTTCACCTCTCTATTGCGGTTGAGCACGCCTGGTCGCCGGCGGAACCTCTTGTTAACTTTTCCCTTTCTTGTTTCCCGTTTTTAGATCTGTGTTGAAGAAACCATTGAAGATGATTAAAAGATGTTGCAGAAGGACAATATACAGTCACTTCTGAAGCTGGCTAATGTTAGCAAAATGCTCACTCATGATTGACATAGATTAGCTAGTCTAGTCAACTAGTGTTTTGCCAACATTAATTGTCAGATGTAGCTAGCTAACATCTGATGTAGATTAGATTTGCCAGCTAGTTAGTTAGTATTTCTGTAACATTAGCTAACTTAAGATGTCACTATAGGCTATTTTTGTTGCTTGTATATGTCCCCCATGAGCATCTTTTACAAATTTTGTGATTACTTTCATGTCATTTTAAGCTCAGTGCAACTTTGTTTCCATCAGCTATCACAATGGCATTTTTTTTCTTTTCATCATCATTGTCATCATTATTATCATCGTCTTCTTCTGTCTTCATTGACTTCTTATATTCTTGTCATTGTCAGTCATCGAAATGTATTTTTATTTTGCAGTTTCCCTTCTTGCAGTGCTTATCATTTTTATGACCAACATCATCATCACACCCACCATCTTTTTCTTCTTCATCAACTTGCTTTTGTTTAATTTTGCAGTTTCCTTGCAGTTCTCATAAACATCTTCATGACCATCATCATCATCATTATGACCATTATCATTATCATCATCTTTATCTTTTTCCTCATCGTCAACCATCATCCTCATCAATCTGAGTCATCACCTACACGTTTTTTTAATTTCGCAGTTTCCTTGCAATTTCACCACCATCATGACCATCATCATCATCATCCCCATCATCATTATCATCATCATCATCTTTATCTTGGTTTTCTTCATCATCATCATCATCATCATCCTAGTCCTCAGCAGCAGCTTTCTCTTTTTATTTTGGAGATGTCTTGCAGTTCTCACCAACATCATCATGACCATCATCTTCATCATCAAAATTTTTTTCTTCTCATCGCCGCTTTTAATTTCATTTGTATACATGACGATTGTTATCATCATCGTTCTTTCCTCTTTACGATCGGCATGTATCCACTGAAGAGTGTCTTTCTCTCCCAGTCCTTTCTGAGTTGTCGTGGACCGCTCTTCTCACCCAGACGGAACAGCAAGACCAGCCTTTTCAGTTTCCAAAGCCACGGGCAGGACGTGGGCTCAGAAAATGAGTTTGCCGATGATGAGAACAGCATTTTTGAGGACACCCTGAGTCGGAGGGGCTCTTTGTTTCTTCCCAGTTATGATCGACGCAGCCGCAGTATGAGCCAGTGCAGCTTCTTGTCGCATCTCCGTCCTCCACCCAATGGGATGAAGCACGGCCCTGTAGACCGTAATGGGGTTGTGTCTCTGGTGGGTCGGAATTCCCTCCCATCGTCACCTGTGGGGCTCCTTCTGCCTAAAGTGAGGGTAGATATGGCCTCCACTGGAGATAATGTAAGAAGGGGTTGTCTAGCCCAGACAGCCCTATTTCATCTGCTTACAGCCTACAGCCCAGCTCTGTCTTTCCATTTCGGATTTAATTTGTCCTTTTTCTGTCTGAATCACACTGTATGTTGTACTGTTTACCTTCATTTTAAGTTAAAAGGCTAAAACCATTAACTACACATACTTTTTTAATGCTGATTTCTTTTCCAAAGCATGTTTTTGTTTTTTTCAGAATAATTCATAAATTTAAGGACAGCCACTGGATTATATTAATGTCAGCTGGCAATAGTGTGAACACTTTGTGGCCTATATTTCTTTAATAGTTTTGTGTCAAAGCGCCATTCCTTTGAGTTGAAGCAATTTCAAACAGTGCTTTATGCTAAATGCTGACATCAGCATGCAAACATGCTCATAATGATAATGCTAACATGCTGATGTTAAGCAGGTCTGTTTACAATCTTAGTTTAGCAATTTAGCATGTTAACATAGCAAAAAACAGTTAGCAAAAACAGAAAGTAGAGCTGAGGCTGATAGGACTCATAAGTGTAGTAGGTATTTGGTCATAAATCAAAGTATTTAACAAATTAAAAGGCCTCAGGTGACGGTACATGAATAGTCAGGTTATCACCAAAGTCATATCTGGCTTCCCATATCTGTACCAAAGTTTATGACCATCGAACCAATATTTGTAATATAGCCTAGCCTACGGGGCAGGAACTTTCAGTGACATACGGCAAGGGAAGCATTTCACTACACTTCCCGCTACCCTTGTTAGATTGATGCTGAAGCTAACTTTGATCTGGTATTTGAACTTTGAACTGGCTAGCGTTCTTACCATTACACTTTTACTTCTTGATCCATTATGATTGTCATGCAGGTTGTGATCATCTGACCAAGGTGCCATTAATGTGCTGAGTTATCACAAACTGCTCATTTCTGTTTCTGTTTTTTTTTTCTCTCTCTTTTACATTTGCAGCTTAGCAGTGTGATGCAAAATCCTGACACTTTTATTCATGTTCGTATCTACTGAGTATCCATGGTAACTGTTAACTTATTTTCTGTAGCAGTGTTGTATCTGTAACAATGGTTTCTATCTCCAGGCTGACACCACTGACACAGAGTACAGACCGGCCAGTGGAGGACCACACCAGGAGTATTTGGACCTCCTCGAGGGCCCAGAGGCCAGACAGAGAGCTCTTAGTATAGCTAGTGTCATCACCAGCACAATGGAGGGTAGGTATTCCACACCATGGCATGAGTATCCTACACTCTTAGAAATAAAGGTCCCAGAAGGGTTCTTCCTGAAGGGCTGAGGTTCTCCCCAGAACTATTTGCTTCTGATGAACCTTTTTTAGAGAAAGGGTTTGTCAAGGGTTCTTTGTAAGACGAAGGGTTCCATTAAAAACCCCTGTCATCCAGAGAACCTTTTTTGGAAGGATGTTCTTTAAGGATTGTTGAAATCCTTGAAGAACATAAAGGTTCTCGGTAGAACTCCACAAGTGTGTTCTAGAAAAAAAACCCTTGGACTATTAAAAGGTTCCCAGTTGAACCCCTTAAGTATGTTCAAGATAAATATAAAAAGGTTCCTGGTAGAACCTCTTTAGCGTGTTCTAGATAAAACCCTTGGAATACAAAATGGTTCATAGTAGAACCCCCTGGGTGGGTCCTAGATAAAACCCTTGGAATATAAAAAGGCTCTTGGTCGAACCCCCTGAGTGGGTTCTTGTTAGCAGCCTTAGAAGGTGGAATGGTTCTGAATAGAATCCCTAGAGATGATTCTGAGTGAGACCATTATACCATAAAAGGTATTCTCTCTGTGGAACCTCTCATAAGAGGTTCGGGGTGATACATTTTATATATTGTTGGTAGTATAACCCTTCATACTGCGTTCTAGATAAAACTTGCTGAAAGGGTTTCAAGTGAAACCTTTTCAAAAAGTTACCAAGGTACCAGGAACCAAAAAGGGTTCTTCTATGGGGACAAGCAGAAGAACCCTTTATAAGGTTCTTGTTTGGCCTTTTATTTCTAACAGCATGTCTTGATTACATCTTGGGTATTGAAAAGATAAATGGTAACCTATTTTCAAATATATTTTTTGTTTTGCCATCTTTTGTGTTCATCAGAGCTGGAAGAGTCCAGACAGAAGTGTCCTCCTTGCTGGTACAACTTCGCCCAAACCTTCCTCATCTGGGAGTGTTGTCCAGTGTGGCTGAAGATCAAGAAGATAGTCAAACTAATTGTGATGGATCCATTTGCAGACTTAAGCATCACCATTTGCATTGTACTCAACACACTGTTTATGGCCATGGAACATTATCCAATGTCCGAAAATTTCAGCAGTATGCTGACTGTGGGCAATGTGGTGAGTGGACTGTAGAGTACTGAAAATGTTTTTTGCAAAATAGATATCGTGTTTGTAAATGGTCAATATATCTGTTTGTTTGTTTTTTATGAAGGTATTCACTGGCATCTTCACGGCTGAGATGGTCCTCAAGATCATTGCTATGGATCCGTACTATTACTTTCAGAAAGGATGGAATATTTTTGATGGAGTTATTGTCAGTTTAAGCTTGATGGAGCTTTGCTTGGCAAATGTGGTTGGCATGTCTGTTCTGAGATCATTCAGATTGGTAAGTCTAAATATATAATATATAACCCCAGTCCTAAAAAGTTGGGATGTTGGAAAATAAAAAGTTTTTGTACTGTATTCAATTGAATATAGTTCATAAAGTTTTTGCAAATCATTGAATTCTGTTTTTATTTTAGTAGTCCTACACAATGTCCCAACCATTTTTGGAAATGGGGTTGTATATGTGTATACAAAGTCAATATGTTCAGGTGCATTTTGAGTGTAGAAACATGTGAAATGACTTGCTTTTCTTTTCTTTTTACAGCTGAGAGTGTTCAAGTTGGCTAAGTCATGGCCCACTCTTAACACACTGATCAAAATAATTGGTAATTCAGTGGGGGCTTTGGGCAACCTGACGCTGGTGCTGGCCATCATCGTGTTCATCTTTGCCGTGGTGGGCATGCAGCTGTTTGGGAAAAACTACAAGGAATGTGTGTGTAAAATCTCTGAAGACTGCACTCTGCCCCGCTGGCACATGAATGACTTCTTCCATTCATTCCTCATTGTGTTCCGAGTGCTTTGTGGAGAGTGGATAGAGACCATGTGGGACTGTATGGAGGTGTCTGGGATGCACATGTGCATCATTCTCTACATGATGGTCATGGTTATTGGAAACCTTGTGGTACATTATCATCTCTTATCGTCAATTCATGAGTCCAACTTGTCTAACTTTCTGATGCACTTTTACAGCTACACATACTTTGTTGTTAACATAGTACAATTCAACATATGCACATGGCGGCCATTTTCCACTGACGTCACACTCAGGGTGGGAAGCTTAAATGGTTGTAACTCACATAAACATGGTGAGTCTGACAAATTTTTATCATGTCATTGCCTTGTGATTGATCAGCAACTGAAAATACAAAGGTGTAGTGAAAATATGGAGGGACTTCAGCCCATATTTCAAGCTCAAACAATATATCTGATAACCCACTGTCTACTGTGAGATACAGCTTGAGATCTGTAACAGAACCTGACCCGATGGGACCCGACGGGTTTGGGTCAGGTAGGGCCATCTTTCTCACATATTTCATGGGAAGCTTGTTAAGAAAAATGTTGGGCTGTAATCGGATTTGGGCTGAAATATGCTAATGAGGGACAGGTTTGGACAGAATTTTGTCAGGCTTGGGCCGTTTCAGGCTCAACTTTTCATGCCCAATTAAAGTTCTACTGTGAGACAACAGCTAATGTTAGCATTCAGCCACTTCCTAGCTAACATCATCATCGTTACTGCCTTACAAAACACACACTGCTTAAGTGGTTGTAGCACTTAAATGTTGGATGTAATCTGTATGAGCACTAGACAGAAATGTGTGTTCCAGTGAGCATAATATCACATTATGTACCCAGAACATTTTTGAGGTTGGATGAAGGGACAGCAAGACAGCTAGCTAACGTTACATTGCAAGCTTGATTACATCCAGTGTGTTTTACTTTCAGGCTTAAATAAATATGTCCGAGATTTGTGTTGATATTTCAGAATTATTGACGCCTTTCCTAGTGCATCATCTAATGCTATCAAACAGTAATGTTAGCTAGGAAGTGGTTGAATGCTATTGTTCACTACGGAAGCTAATAGATTATCAGATTTTATGTTGTTATGTTAGGTTTAGGCCATAAAATGGCTTGGCTAGGGTTAAGTAAAGATCATGGTTTGGGTTAAAATAACTATGTTACGTATGTCACGTGACAGAAGTGACGTCACTCACAAAATGATTTAAGTCACCTGGCACACATAGTTTATGTAGTAAAATGGTTGCGGTTTTGTTGTTTGTTAAGCATAGAAACTACTTGGTGAGGTTTAGGAGCAGATCGTGGTTTGGGTTAAAATAACTGTTTTGCATGTCATGCATGTATGTCATTCTCATGATGGAAGTGATGCAGCAACTTTCCGTTTACTTTTGTAAAAGTGAGGAAAGCCCTGTGTTTGTCTGAGCCATCCATCCACCCCACCTTCTCCAAATGCAGACTCTCACTCTTTATACTTCTCCTGTCGTACTTAATACAACAACTAGGGTGCACTGCCTAGCAATGAATGATCATTTCAGCCAGAATAAGCTGCTTGCACAAAATATGCATGTTTTACTGGTGAGGATAGACTAGTCTTTCCAGTTGCTGATCAATCAGGAAGCAATGAAATAACTTTTTCAGATTTCCTGCATTAATATGATTTGCAACCTGGAACACAGCAGTACGACATTTGAGCTTCCCAACTTGAATGTGTTGTCAGAGGCCACTGTGTGAATATGGTGAATAGCTAAAAGACATCTAATTTTTACATGAAGTTATGTCGTTATCTGATAGGTGCTGAATCTGTTCCTGGCTCTGCTGCTGAGTTCATTCAGTGCTGACAACCTGGCAGCGTCATCGGATGAAGAAGGCGACAAAAATTTGCAGATTGCCATTGCACGGATACACAAAGGCATTGCCTTCACCAAGTCCCTGCTGCGAAGCACTTGCAGCAGTGCCTGTCTCAGGGGTAAGAAGAAAGGGAAGGGTGAAGAAAAATCTCTGGATGAGCTTCACAAACCTTTAGGGCCGAATGGTGTCCCCAACCATACCATCAAAGATTTTCCTAAGAATGGCAATGGGGAAGTGACTGGAGTGGACAAAAATGGAGACAAGTACATCGTCTGCAGCAATAGTGATGAATCTATAATGTCTTTCATCAACAATCCTAGTCTGACTGTCATTGTTCCTATCGCTGTGGGAGAGTCTGACTTTGAAAACCTCAACACGGAGGACTTCAGCAGTGCCTCGTCTGATCCAGCATGCCGTGTGGTAAGGATGCTCATGTGGATTGGTCTAGTTGGTCTGTCAAGGTGGTAGAGATAAGTTGAAGGATAAATCTGTAATATATTTACTGTACTAAATCATAAAATGGCTATGATATGCCATCAGAGATTAAGGAAACATGCCAAAGCTGAAATACTGGCCTCTCCTTTGAAATTTTCCTTCTGGTCAAAGTCGTTTGTTTTTGTTTGCCGTTCTGTTGCTGACTGTTTGCTGAATGAGTAAATGTCTGTTTATGAGTTATAAGAAATCATTAATAATCTTAGATTAGATTAGAGAAGGAGTAGATGATTATAACAGTTAAATTGAGCAACATGTTAATGGAGTCTGGCAGGCAGTCACTGAATTCATACTCCAGAGGGTATTTTCAGAGCAGCAGGTTGTTGTTATCTGCATAACAGGCTTGGCTTTAATTTGACAGATAATTGACAGTTATAAGCAGCTGATCAGCTTACATTTTAGGACATGACGTTGATTGTAATTGTCAAAGTATAATGTTGCGCCTGTCTTGAGCTTGTGTGGTTTCAGTGTCCCTGCAGCCCGCCTGAGAGTCAAGTCTGGGGAGGATAGGGCAGGGGGAAACAACTTGCTTCAACCACAGTAAATTAGATAGAGATTCAGTCTATTTAATATACCATCCATGGCTTGAACTCACTATTTGGACTTCTGCACTCATTTTTGAATGTTAGGATCTTATATATTGCTTCTAAATAATGCGTCTTTAAAATAAAACCTCATCAGCTTTGTGACAATCAGGCTAATGTTTATGATGTTTGATGAATGGCAAAGGATTTTGCTGTTGGTTGTGGCTCTTGGTGAACACATCTGTTGTTGTAGCTAAGTGGTATGGTCCGTCACAGTATCAGGTTTAAACACTTTGCCTAAAGTCCATAGCAATGAAGCATGAGCGCGTCACGTGACATTTCCCCTGCAGAGGCCATACATATAGCACGACCCTTTAACAAGGAGAGGCCATAGAGACAGGAAAATACCAGTGTGTAGATTACATTATGTGCCATTTAAGTCTGAGTGCTTGGTAGCAGAATGCTTCTCTTTAGGGCGGTGCTTTGATTTGTGCTGGAGAAAAGCTCACAGTTCAAAGAATAAAAGACACACTCTCTCTTATATGATTATTGCAATGTTATTGTTGCATATTTACTGTTTATTTACTTTGTGAATTTTACTTTTTCAAATTTTGTCTCAGCTTTTTGCCTATAGGCAATATTTTAAGTCATTGTTATCGCTTGCTTGCTGCTGTTTTACAGATGCTCTCAAAGACTTGTAAGAACTTTTAACTATACATTACAGTCATCATGGAGATTGCCTGCCTCATTTATAATAATCATTCAATAACCTTTTCAGGAGATCGCTCATCCTTTTTTTAACCTTTCTTCATTCCCCCACCTGAATTTGTATTGTGGCTAGTTCTGGAATATTGTTATTGATTCAAACATCAGTGAAACCCTTTTTTGTAAAATTACTAATGCAACACATCACATTTTCATTGACTTGATCCTTTGGTTAGTCAACTGAACTTATTAAATTTAAATTAAGTTTTGTGTGGTTTTGCTTTGTTTTCTTTTGTTTTCTGGGATTTTGACAAAATTGAGAATTGTTTTTGCATCATGACATCAAATCCATTGAACTACAGTGATGTATTGCCCAACCAGGACATATATAATATAACATTGATGATAGGACAATAAATACACATTTTCTGATTTCAGCACGCATATAAAAAAAGCTTTCTGCTAACCATGCTATAGATAATTTATAATTAAGCTTAATATTCCAGAACAAGTATAATATTTAATGTTCCACAGTTTACTGAAACCAAAACAGAATTGATGGATTGAAGTATAAACCATCAACACACTAACATTAGTGCTCATACTATATCGCAGTAACATGCTTACATCATTCCCTGCACTGCATTAGCTGGTCCCAGGACGCCCAAGTGCTCCTGCATTCTCCAGGAAGGCATTCAAGCTGTTCTCATCCACCAGCTATTAGGAGACACACCCTGTAGAAAGTCATGCAACAACAGACTGAAGTAGAGACCATGTGTCTACTGTACAATACCACCGGCCTTCAAATCTCCAATGATTTTTAAAAAATGTTTAAGCTTTATTAAATGTACTTTATATAAAGTACAGAGTTTATAAGACTGGGTTGCACCAACAAGGATTAATTTAATCTCAGATTAAAGGTATTTATAATCAGAATTTAGCAAAACTAGGTTTAAAAATGAGAAATTACAGATTAAAAATTAAGCAAAGCTCTCTTGCACAATTAAAAACTAAGTTGAGCTATGTTTAGTAAATCCAAATTTACTGATGTAGACCAAAGTTTAAAAGAATTTAATCAATATGGAGGTTTTGCTCACCCAAATTAAAATAAATAAAAAATAAATCTGCTCCTGTCAGGACCTAATAAGTTAAAGGGAGTATGAGTGTTAAACTAACTTTAGGTTTTTCTGTATTCCTTAACAAAATGCTACAATGTTTGCTAGCTTGCTAATACATTTACAAATGCATTACATTGATGCTTGCAAGCAAAAAAATCAACAAAAAACTAGCCCAAAAAAGTCAACAGAAGTTACATCAAAAAAGGTTGCATCCAAAATTTCAAACATGCGCAAGGTGCATACTATCTCCAGGGAAATATTACAGTATGCAAACACTGGACTCTGCGCTGGCATAAATATCCCATAATGCTATGCAGTAGTGACGACAGCAACAACTTCATGACAAAGGCAGAATAGCTAGCTATGAGCTAGGCAGAATATATTTTGTAAATTAGTTCATTGAGTCTTTCAGAAAGTGAGATGATTTGTGCTGAGCAGTGTACCCAAAAAGACTGTTGACTTGCCAGCAAAAAAGTCCATGTTCCATTTAGTGGAGCAGAGCCTTTCAAGTGAGCCAACATGCAGAAAATCAGCCACCTGATTTTGTTAAAAACTGAATGGAATGGAACCTCAATTAGTATCACTGATAACACTGTTTACCCGATCATTTCATGTTCAAAATGGCTGCTGTGAAAAAGGTCTGCTGGGTTGAGGATGTTCCTTAACTTTTTTCAAGATGAAGAACTTGATTATTTTGCTCAATCCAATAAAGTTTCACGTTTTAGTGCAACAGAATTGAATTTACTGTAATGTAGGTTTAATGTAAAAACTAAACTGAGGTTTGAAGGTGAATTTAAATGTAATATTTCTTTGTTTTAAGCTACTTTTTAAGTTTGATGCAATATAATTATAAGTAAAAAAGGTTTAAAAATCAATCCTTGTTGGTGCAACTCAGCCTGAGGCTAAACTTTTGACAGTTAAAACAAGTCATGCTGCAGACAGTTCTTATCTTAAATAAATACCATCGACTCTAATTAAAACATTACAGTAATAGTGACTAATCAGTCACTACTAAAAATGGCCGCTGTGTGAATATGGTGACTTGTCTTCTCCACTGATAAGCACTGACTGCTCTTGTGCTGTCAAGCTAGTGAGGGTGCCCTAATGTTGGTTTTCAGTTTGCAGAAAGAGGACATGCAGATGGCTTTTGTGACTACATTTAATCATAAAATTTGTTAAATCTTGCTGAAGCAAAGACTGATTCAATGCATGTTCTTTGTTTTAGCCATCACCCATTAATTCAAACTTGAACTGAATGCATGCGAATGGTTCTTGTAAAGTCTTTCTTACCAACAGCCTTAAACAAGACACACAGTAGAGATAACACTTAATGATAACCAGCCTTAACAAAAGGTAGTTAAATAAACTTTAGTTAATTGTTATTTTACTGTTAAAACATTCAAATAATTTTCAGATGTGCTTTATAAACCATTTATTAAGCAATTAAAATTTTTTATTAACATCATTTTAAACTTGATAATGGCCATCAAAATAATATTTATAGATGCACTGCACAGTACAATACACATCCAAGTAAGGTATAATGCACAGTGAGCAGGTCATTATTGTGAAATAAATCTCGACAGGATGATGCAGGACTTGAATCATCCTGCAGCGATTTATTTCACAATAATGACCTGCTCACTGTGCATTATCCTGCTTATTACTTTATTATTAAATATTAATTTTAAAATGATTTTAGTGTTTTAAAATTATTTATTGTTTGCAGGTCTATGATAAATTGTGTCTTTAACAAAGCCATGTAATTAACATCAATTTAACACATGCAGTACTCCACTGTCAAATTAATAATAATAAATATGTAACATCTGGGTAGACTTTCAAAATAAAGGACAAAAAGCACTTGGTTAGGTTTGGGAAACAAAACTACATTGGTTAGATTCAGGAAAAGATCATACTTAGTAAGTTCATGTACATAATGTAATGTCTGTAAGTTATGTATGTAAGTGCGTAAGGTATAATCATCATTTGCAACTTTATTACTGTGATAGTCTCTTATTATAAGAATCAGAATAATCAGAAATACTTAATTTTTCCTTGGGGGGTAACTGGTCACATCACAGATGCTCCCATTCAAGAACAGAATAATATATAAGCATAGAGCAATTATAAGAAAAGAGAAAATAAGTATGTAAAAATATGTACAGTTCACCACAATACATAACAGAGACAACAGCCTATGTACAATAAGTATGTAAAGAAAATGTAAAAAATAATATATGCAACTATGTTAATAACAATGCTGTATTAATAGCTGATGACACAATATATAATTTATCATAATTTGTAAACTAATTATTTTATATTTCAAAAAATAATGATAAAATAACATTAATTGTAGCATTATTAAAAAATGGTATACATAATTAATTACCATGTGGTTATTTAACAGTGAAATAACTATTAACTAAAATTTAGAGCCTCCTTGAAATCAGATGAAACTACAACAACTATTATGTCATTTTCCCAGCAAAGGGTACAGTGAGTTGTATGTTGACCAAGTAAAAAGAAGCAGGAAGAGATTTTTATTTAGATTATTTTATTTTCGTAGTAGCTTTAAAAATCAAATTATCGTTTAGTAATTATGGTTATGATAAAGTGTTACGAACATCTGTTTCAGTGGCAGTGAAAATATACCAGTTACACATGTCTTGTGTAAGTCTCTTGGTATTTTATGACTGTTTTTGTAAGAGAAGAACTTCATGTTGAAGAAGTATGGAGTGCATGTGGTGTGTGGACAGACGGGCGCGCAGCATGTCAGCCCCTTACGTTCGCCATGGCTCTGTCATATTTGCTCATCTAACACTGGTTTAACTGGTCTTCATACGCAGAATGTAGACGATGATGATGGCCAGTTCAGCTCCTCTGAGGGCAGCACAGTGGACGGTCTGCCAGGCGGGGATGGACCAGAGTCTGTAGACATTGAACTGGAAGAATACATGGAACCTGACCCCTGCTTTCCCGATGGTGAGTACACTACAACCACTGCCACCACTGCCACACTACTACAGCCTTGGTGTCAATCTGATGCTGCACGTTACACTGGTAAATCGCCATTGCCCGTTTGTCTTTGCTCAGGCTGTGTGCAAAGGTTCCAGTGTTGTCAGGTAAATGTGGAGGTGGGCCGGTGGAAAATGTGGTGGACGCTAAGAAAGACCTGCTTCCGGATAGTGGAGCACAACTGGTTTGAGAGCTTCATCATCCTCATGATCCTGCTTAGCAGTGGAGCACTGGTAAGTCTGTGCTGGAAGAGAAATGTTGATTTTAAATACCTCTTTTTACTGTTGTCATGCATTTACAGATCGTGTCTGACATCTCTTGAAAGGCAGAAGATTCTCAAACTTTTGGGTTCAGTTAATGTTATCGAGTTAGCACAGTCTCACCTTAAACACTATTCACATGGGACTAGCATTAGGCTACCTGAGGACCTCTAGCGATTTGTAATAATTGACCCTCCCTAAGTCCTACCCTTTTCTGTTCTGTGCTCCCATAACAGTTGAGCAAACTTGATACCCAGCAGAACCTCAGTCAACTTTCTTTTTTCCTGCTCCCTCTACTTAGATATGTTGTGTGGTTGTGTCTTTCAAGAGTGACCATTTTAAAGCGATATTCCACTCTTAGATAATCATCCACTCAGTATGTACTCACCCCTATGCCGATGTGAAGATGGGTGAAAATCTTCAGTTCACAAAACAATCCTGGGGTTTCAGCAGAAAACAGGGTTGCAGCCAAATCCAGTACAATTGCAGTGAATGGTGACCCAGTTTAAAACGTAAAAAGAACACAAAACAAACACAAAATGTCTCCATCCTGCTTGTGTGGTGTAATCCAAGTATATATCTAGCATATCTAAGTACAGAAAACAGGAGAGTTTTTAGCTTTGTGATCAACAGCAACAACAGTTAAGCAACCTGGCAGAAACTCTGTGAACTTTCTCCTTTCCTGTTTTCTGTATTTAAATATGCTTTGTGCCAGACTTGTTTACTTTGAAAAGAAAACAAAATTTTGAAAATGATTAAAAGATGTTGCTGGGGGGGACCTGTAAAACTGACATCTATACACAGTCATCTATACACAGTTGTAGTCACATCTTACTCACATACAAATTTAGAAAATTCCTCATTCTATGCAAAGTAAAGTCAAGATTCCGAATAAGACGTGTTTATATTATTTTTATTTATATTTACAGTTAATTATCACTATCATTTTCTTCACACCCAGGCTTTTGAGGACGTCTACATTGAGAGGAGGAAGACCATTAAAACGATTTTGGAGTTTGCAGACAAAATCTTCACCTACATCTTTATTCTGGAGATGTTACTGAAGTGGGTTGCTTATGGATTTGCCAAGTATTTCACAAATGCCTGGTGCTGGCTGGACTTCCTCATTGTTGATGTGGGTTGAAACACAGAAACACGCATGCACTTATTTTTTTTAGACAATTCTTAGTTGCAGTTTTATTATTATTAGTCTTATTTTATGATGGGATGCGTGTGTTTGTGTGTGTGCATGTCTTTTAGGTCTCTCTGGTCAGTTTGGTAGCCAATGCCATGGGATGTTCTGACCTTGGGGCCATCAAGTCTCTGAGAACCCTGCGAGCTCTGAGGCCCCTGAGAGCACTGTCACGGTTCGAAGGCATGAGGGTAAGAGTCACTGGATTTCCCCGCCTGCTCTGAGCCAATGTGCACTGTCTACCACGAGCACTGTAGTGATGCGTGGGTCAGGCTTCATCAATATCCGCACTCACCCAACCCATTATGAGAACCAATCCGACCGCAAAAATATGTGTCAATCAACGACATGAACCTGCAACTAACTAACCAACTTTCTGTTATATTAGCAAATTGTCAGGAATATATTTGATATTTTTTAGCAAGACGACCTGCGCATGACTACTGCACTGGTACAGACTGGAGCACAGGCACTCTGAAGTCTGTGACGAGCAGCATAAAGCTCTGTGCTTTGCAAGACCTAGAGAACAGATACCCCAAAATGTGTTGCATGAAAATGAAGCATTCCTTTTCATTCCTCAGTCCTCTTTCTCCAGCTGTCATTTGTCCTCAGGGTTGATAAAGCTAATTACATGACTTTCATTTTCTGTATTACCATCAAAATATACACCAGTGATGCAGGATTTTAACTAAAGGGATAGTTTGATATTTTGGGAAATGGGTTTATTTGTTTTCTTGCTGAGAGTTACATGAGAGGCTACTACCCTCAGATCTTTTAATGTTAAATGTGGCACCTGTAGATGGTAGCTAAGTTCAGCAGTAAAGAAGTTAAATACTGTCACTGTGCAAAGGTGAAACAAATCTGACAAAAACAGAAGTCCAAAAACAACAAGTTGTTGTTTCATGGGGAGTTGTGTGCAGTGACTTTCTGTCAAATCTCCATTGGCTAACAGCAAACAAAGATTTTTGGAAAGTCATCCAGGCATGAAAAATACATGTTAATAGACTATTTTCTGGGGAGCTACATTAAAGCGATATTCCACCATTACATGATAACCCACTCAGTATGTACTCACCCCTCTGCCGATGTGATGATGGATGAAGATCTTCAGTTCACAAAACAATCCTGGAGTTTCAGCAGAAAACAGGGTAGCAGCCTCATCCAGTACAATGGCAGTGAATGGAGACCACGGATAAAATGTTAAAAAAAACACACTGCTTGTGTGGTGTAATCCAAGTGTCCGCGAGCCGCGACATTAAAAATTAACCGCAAAAGACGCCATTTACACCATGTTTTTAGCCGAAATGTCAACTGTAGCATGTAGCCGGTAGGATGTAAACATGGCGTCAATCTCGGGAGACTTCCGCACGTGCGTCCATTAAGAGATATACAAGTCTCAAGTAAATCATATGCTGCAGTATTTCACCCAGAAGTATTTTGGATAAAGTATAAATCCAGAGTTCTTGACGCTTTGGGCTTTCACCTGGAATTTTGTCTGAGATTCCAAATGTTGCAGCAAACCTCAGTCCAGTGGATTTTATCCCTCCAATGCAGTGCACAATTTGCATCTTCATTGTTTAATATTTTGAAGTATTTCCATGCTAGGCTGGTGGCAGACATCATGTTGTGTGTCTGATTTCAAGTTGAATTCATGGCACTTTGTGATTATTAACTAATTAATTAAAGCCTGTGTAAGAGCAACAAAACATACTACCTCATGAAAATTAAATCTTAAGAATAATATAGCACATGCTATGACTTTATTTTCCTTTCCTGTCAAATGCCAATTAAATTGATTAGTCTATGGCTATTTTAAAACTGCATTTTTTCCTGCTTTGCAAGATTTGGGGCGTCGCTGCAACCCCAGCTTCAACTTTTGGGGTCATGAAACCCCATGGCTTCCCCGTAGATGGTTCCTGTGAGTACAGATGTGGGTAAACCGTGGGTTTCCCCCCATTGATTGATCCATTTGATCTGAAAATAGATGAGTAAACTCTCAGCCTCATTTCAAAGAGATGGATAAAACTCTGGTTTACCCCGTCTACACCCCTCAATGTGTTTTCTGAGGATTTAAATAAATAAAGTGATGATATCTCACAGATTGATAGGGTGGTATCTATCTCCGTCTCTAACTCTCAGCAAGAAAGCAAAAAAGCTGTCAAGTTATTTCTTTAAGTTGCACTATCTCTGTTGTGACAGAAGTAAAATAATATTTTTGTCTGAAGTATTTCATCTTATACCATCACAACAATTTGCTATGCAATGCAAGCATGGTCTAAACAGGGTTTGACAACTTATGTAACTGAAGGGGGAGGGTTTGTCAGTTGCTGAAATCAATGTAGCATGTATTGATCAGTTGCTTTCATATTGTGGTGGTCTGGATTTACAGCACTGTTAAGATGATGGTCTTTTCCTCACGTGGCAGCCAGTGAATTCCCTCATTTGCATGAACAGCTTTCCATGTGCGTCAGTAGGGCTGCATTAGTTATAATTTCACTGTTGTGGATATTGTTTGCTGGGTTCTTTAACATGATTTCTTCATGTTTGTTTTGATTTATGTTTCTGTTTACAGTAAGCAAATTTTGTGGTGTCGCCCAGCCTCTGCAAAGGTGTTCTGTTTCAATGTTTCTCTAAAATTTAGTTGAAACCCACTAAATCCACTTTTAGATAGATAGCATCGATCTCCAGCCTCCTCTCCTAATTCTTTTCCCGCCTTGACCATGCAGTTACTGTTCTTGAGCTTTGGTGTTAGACATAGCTGTGCTCAAGCTGATGTGTATGTTGGCTCTGAAACATTCACTCTTGTGTTTTCCTTTTCTTACCATTACCGTTAGTATGCAACGTTGTGCATTTATTCTACATGATTTGATCTTCACCTGCTGCACAGGTGGGTAATGTTTGTGTGTTGGTGTGCAGGTGGTTGTCAATGCCTTGCTGGGAGCCATTCCTTCCATCTTCAATGTGCTGCTGGTGTGTCTCATCTTCTGGCTCATCTTCAGCATCATGGGAGTCAATTTATTTGCGGGGAAGTTCCAGACATGTATCAACAGAACTACAGAAGAGCCTTTCCTTCCATCAGAGGTGAAATTCAAGAATGAGTGTACATACTCTGATGCTCGCTGGAGGAACCTCAAAATCAACTTTGATAATGTTGGCTTGGGTTACCTCGCACTGCTGCAAGTGGTAAGCAAATGAGTGATTCATCATTTCTAAGTGTTTGATAATTGTGTTTATTGGTAGAAAAATTGAGAAGTGACAAAAATATCAAAGAGTGACGACAGTGTTTTTCTTGGATATTGTTCATTTCCATGCAGGCTACATTCAAGGGCTGGATGGACATCATGTATGCTGCTGTGGACTCTCCAAACAAGGTAATTCAATATTCATGTTTCTTACTTTTTCAATCTTTTCATACATCAAATCCAGTGATGCTCAACTCTTAGAAATTCAGGGGCTACAAAGAACCATAAAGGGTTCCTCAGCATGTCCTCACACAAGAACTTAGAACCTTTTATAAAAGGTTACATTTCAGAGAGTCTACCCAGAACAGAACATAATGGGTTATACCTAGAGCCATCTGTGAAATGTTTCACCAGAACCCCCTATGAGAGGTTCTTCAGAGAACTCTTCTATGGTGTAATGGTTCTACCAGAACCTCTCTGGTAGTTCTATTCAGAATCTTCCCTCCTTCTAAGGGTGCTAACAAGAACAAGCCAGGTGGTTCTACCAAGAACCCTTTTATATTTCAATTGTTTCATCTCAATTCCACTCAGGGGCTTCTAGCAAGAACCCTTTTAGTATTCCAAGGGTTTTATCTAGAACCCACACAGGGGCATCTAACTTTAGCGGATGGTCTGTGTAGCTAACGTTATAAGTTGGTCGGTGTAGCTAAAATTAGTGGGTGATCTGTATAGGTAATGTTAGCAGTTTGGTCTGTGTTTTCTAACTTTAGAGGTTGCCTATGCAGCTAACTTTATTGGTTGGGTCTGTGTAGCTAATGGTAGCAGTTGGCCTGTGTAGCTAATGTTAGTCGTTGGTATATGTAGCTAACGTTAGCATTTAGATATGTAGCTAACATTATTGGTTGGTCTGTGTAGCTAATGTTAGCAGTTGGTCTTGTAGCTAATGTTGCGGTAATTAGTAGTTAGCTTTAGCTATGTCAGCTAACTTTATTGGTTGGTCTGTGTAGCTAATGGTAGCAGTTGGCCTGTGTAGCTAATGTTAGTATGTTGGTATATTAGCAACGTTAGCATTTAGACTATGTAGCTAACTTTATTGGTTGGTCTGTGTAGCTAATTTAGTTGTTGGTATATGTAGCTAATGTTCGCAGGTAGAATATGTAGCTAACTTTATTGGTTGGTCAGTGGAGCTCACATTAGCAATTGGTTTGTGTAGCTAATGCTAATAGTTAGACTGTGTAGCTAACGTCAGCAGTTGGTCTGTGGAGTAAAAGTTAGTGGTTGATCTGTGTAACTAACATTAGAGGCTGGTCTACATGGCTAATGTTAGTAGTTAGACTGTTTTGCTAATGAAAGGATTTTCCCTCCCTCTCCCACCCAACCCTTACCTATTGCTGATATAAAAAGTATTAAAAATAAAATGCTAATTAAATACACATTGATGACAGAAGAAATCCAAAAATATGACATTTCTGGCATATTTGTGAACCCACGTAAATCTGGACCTTTAAATTTCACTTGCTGTTGTCACCAGTTATCCATCAACCATGACTGAAATCTATCACTTTAACTTCACTAATGTCTCCATTTTCTGTTACTATTTTAGCCAGAAGAACAACCAGAGTATGAGATCAACCTGAAGATGTACCTGTATTTTGTTGTTTTCATCATATTTGGAGCCTTCTTCACACTCAATCTCTTTATTGGTGTCATCATAGACAATTTCAATCAGCAAAAGAAAAAGATAAGTATAAAATCTGCCAAACAAAATTTGATATTTTTACTTGATTGTTTCGATAGAAGTGCAATATTTTAGAATAACCGTCAGTGTCTCTTTCTGCAGTATCTCCTCATCACCTTTGCTGTTATTTAACGTGCCTCATATCCCCTCTTTACCTAGGAGGTCAAGATATCTTCATGACTGAAGAACAGAAGAAATACTACAATGCCATGAAAAAGTTGGGGTCAAAGAAACCACAAAAACCTATTCCTAGACCATCAGTATGTAACTTTAATCATGCAGTATCTAATCTGCATTACAGATCACTACTATTACTTTGTTTCACAGCACCTAAAATGCATTTTTGTTTCTCCACTCTTGTGTCTTTTTCAGAACAAAATTCAAGGATACATCTTTGACTTCACCACAAAACAGGCGTTTGATATTGTGATAATGGTTCTGATAGTGCTTAACATGGTAGCCATGATGGTGGAGACTGCTGACCAGACAGACAAAATGAACAACATTCTCTACTGGATTAATGTTGTATTCATTGTCATCTTCACCGGAGAGTGTTTGCTGAAGATGATCTCGCTTCGACATTACTATTTTACCAATGGTTGGAATGTGTTTGATTTCATCGTAGTCATCCTGTCAATCATTGGTACGACTCATCTCTGTTCAGTGTAGTGCTCAAATACAAACCCAATTCCAAAAAAGTTGTGACGTGTAAAAAGTAAATAAATAACAAATGCAATGTGTTGAAATTTTTCAATTATCATTATCAGACAAGCAAGATATTAATGTTCAGGTATTACCAATATGTAATATACCACTGAATCCTGGTTTACATTAAAAATTAATGGGCAAGGAAAATGGGAATTAACAGTCACACTGTTTGGACATCAGAATGTTTTCAGATACTGGACGTAGTTATGTCGCTCGCGAGTATACTTTGTAGAGCAAGTTCCTAATACACAGTCAAGGATTGATTACACTTCATGCCAATATAAAAGATCAAGACCAAAAAAGTTAAGGCCTAATTGGTGCCTTTGACATTATAGCATAACACTATAATTATGAATAACAAGTGCTCGAACTACGTGCTCAAACACCGTTCTGGCTCTACAGTTAGGGTCTGTGTTAACCAAAACAGATAAGTTTACGTTTCTCCAGTTAGATAGACAAGACAAAATCCTCGACGCGCTGCCCTAGCACATATCAGTTGTTCACTTGTTTATCTGAAAGGAAGACGTCATCACTGTCCTAGAGGAAGAGACAGTAAGTTGTCAAAGTTTAAAACTTAATGGTATGGCTCGATATGGCCTTAGCATAAACCACTAGAGATGGAAAATTCTTAACACAATGATTTGCAAATACTTTTCAACTTGTATTCAGTTGAATACAGTACAAAGACAAGATATTTAATGTTCATGCTTATTAACTTCACTGTTTTCTGTAAATAACAAATTCTGAATTTAATGCCTGCAGTACATTTCAAAAAAGTTTGAATGGGGCGACAGAAGACTGGGGAAGTTGTGAACTGCTCAAAAAAACACCTGTTTGGAACATTCAGAAGTTTAACAGATGAACCGGTAACAGGTGAAAGTATCTCAAAAGGCTCAGACGAGGTTCATCACTTTGTGAAGAGCAAAGTTCCTCAATACACCATTGCAAGGAATTTAGGGATTTTATCAGCTTCATTAAATAATATTAAAAGATTCAGAGAATCCAAAGAACTCTGCGTGACTAATTGAATGCTTGTGACCTTTGACCCCTCATGTCATGCAGCATTAAAAACCCATATAATGGTATAAAGGACACTTGCTCAGTGACACTCAGGAAAACCGTTGTTGTAAACACAGTTTGTCGCTGCATCTACAGATGTTAAGACTCTGCCATGTAAAGAGAGAGCCTATATCAACAACATCCAGAAACGCTGCAGACTTCTCTGGGCTCATCTGAGATGGACTGACACAAAATGGAAAACTGTGCTGTGGCCTGATGAGTCCACATTTCACATTGTTTTCAGAAATCATGGATGTCATGACCTCCGGGCTAAAGAGGAAAAGGACCATCCAGATTGTTAATAAACAGTAACTTTAAAAGCAGTATCTGTGATGGTATGGGGGTGTGTTACTGCCCATTAGTTTGGTCAACTGTCGCATCTGGTAAAAGGCCCCATTAAATGCTGAAAGGTACAAACAGGTTTTAGAGCAACATATGCTGCCATCCAGAGAACGTCTTTCTCTGAGACATCCCTGCTTATTTTAAGCAAGACAATCAAAAACACATTCATTCAAGTGTTACAATAGTGTGGTTTCAGGTACTAGGCTGGCCTACCTGCAGTCAAGACCTGTCCCCCATTGAAAATGTGTGGTGCATGATGAAGCAAAAAATACAACAACAGAGACCCCGGACCATTGAGCAGTTGTAAATCAAGCAAGAATGGGAAAGAATTTCGCTTTCTTCCCAAACGCCTACTGAGTACCACTTTAAGGGTACTGGAATTGGTTCTGGTATCGTGATTTTCTAAGCGATGCTCAGCCCTGTGAATCACAGTGGTAAACATGCTCTTGTCAAAACGCATTGCAGGCATTAAAGGGAGAATGATGTATATTTACAAAGAACAATGAAGTTAATCATTTTGAACACGTTTACATTTTTACTGTTTTGGAACTGGGGTTTGGATTAAAATCATTTATTTTGTCAGTATACATGTGTTGTTTCCAGTTTGTTTACTCTGTTTTGCTTTCTTTCCCAAGGTATGTTTCTCTCAGATGTGATAGAGAGGTACTTTGTTTCGCCGACCTTGTTCAGAGTCATCCGATTGGCTCGGATTGGCCGCGTCCTCCGCCTTATTAAAAGTGCCAAAGGAATCCGCACACTCCTGTTTGCCTTGATGATGTCACTTCCTGCCTTGTTCAACATCGGTCTTTTGCTCTTCTTGGTGATGTTTATCTATGCCATCTTTGGCATGTCAAACTTTGCTTATGTCAAGCGGGGAAAAGGCATTGATGACCTTTTCAATTTTGAGACGTTTGGCAACAGCATGATCTGTTTGTTTCAGATCACCACCTCAGCAGGGTGGGATGGCCTGCTAGATCCCATCCTGAGCAAACATGAGGATGATTGCAGCAGTTCCACGGAGCATCCCGGCAGTTCTGTTAAAGGAGACTGCGGAAATCCTCCTGTGGGGATTGCCTTCTTTGTGAGCTACATCATTATATGTTTCCTGATTGTGGTAAACATGTACATTGCAGTCATCCTGGAAAACTTCAGCGTGGCCACTGAGGAGAGCGCGGACCCACTAAGTGAGGATGATTTTGAAATGTTTTATGAGGTCTGGGAAAGGTTCGATCCTCATGCAACGCAGTTTATGGAGTACAAGAAGCTGTCAGAATTCGCAGATGCTCTGGACCCACCGTTGCGCATAGCCAAGCCTAACAAGATCGAACTGATCTCTATGGATCTTCCCATGGTGAGTGGTGAACGCATTCACTGCCTGGACATCCTGTTTGCATTCACAAAACGGGTTCTGGGCGAGGGTGGGGAGATGGACATCCTAAGGGGGCAGATGGAGGAGCGTTTCATGGCCTCCAATCCTTCCAAAGTGTCCTACGAACCCATCACTACCACCCTCCGCCGCAAACAGGAGGACTCATCAGCCGTTGTCATCCAGAGAGCATACAGATATTATGCAAAGAAACATGGTGCCGTTAAGTACCCTGTCCTATCCGATGATGACATTCAAAAGGATGAAACGATCATTGATAAAGAGGATCTTGTCAAAGACAAACTCAAAGAAATTTCCAGCGCTGATAACAGCGAACTGACACCTTCGATGGCCCCTCAACCTTCATGTAACAGTGTGGCAACAAATGGAAGAAACAAATATGAAAAAGACAAAAGTGAAAGGGAGGTTGTGAGCAAAGACACCGGAGAGGAAGATATATAAAAGAACGCTGGAGATGCAACAAAGACATTTTAATTAATGACAAAATGTTTACAATCTTTGAAAGTGACTAAGACATCCATTGGACTCCTCCTCTTCTTTAGTATGGATATCTATGCCAAACTGACCATGCTTACTTGAGTCTAAAGGTTGGTGCCTAAAATGGAAAAGTGGCTCATTCAGGCTGTAGTGGGACCACTGTGGCTGTGTCCAGGAGCTGTTTGTGGGGATGGGCAAGTGTTCTGAAAGACACATTAGTTAATGCTTTAACTTCTATTGCAGCTAGTTCTGCTATCCAGTGTCTTGAATTATTGTTATATCACTGACTGTTGTATTACTTTACCTACGGTTATAATGTTATTAATTTAAGAATTCATAGTTTGGTTAATTGACTTTTTATACAGTTTTTTTTTTACTCTTCAAAAGGGTTGTTCCGGGTTGTTCCTTCAGGGGTAGTCTTTACAATGCGTTGCCGTAAGACTAGTCTTGCTAACTGATAGCACTTAGAATACTTGACAAATCCAAAAGACCATGTTGGAGTTGCTGCAGTTAACTAAAAATGTAGACCTGCATGAATGTTTCTCCATGATTATGCATGCTAGACTGTAGCTCTCTCCCTGTCCATCACGCTTCATTATGTGAAGTATGCAGTCAGGACATGGCTGTTTTTTAATACACTGCAGAAACATGACCTTAGCCTACAGTCCAAACAAATCCAGCCGAGTGCGTCGATTACGTTTGATTATCAGTCAGAGCAGTAACACTTGGCAGATATACTTTGCACATTCAGTTTTACTCAGTCAACAAAATCATGCACATAGTTCATCTCAGTCTGCTCTCTGCTTCCTATGTATATTTAAATATTGCTTATTATGTACAAATTTTATCATGAAACTGTGCTGAAAACAGTCTTCAACTGAAAGCTGGAAATTCAAGAAACAGCCATTGTTGTTTGCACATTGTAACTGACCCTGTTCTAAGTTACCTCTCTCAACCACAAATCTCTTTGTTCGTTCTAGGAGGAGGTTGTCTGTAATTTTGTCTATTTGTGGGATGGCAGCATCAATTAAAATGGCCATATTATGCTGATTTTCAAGCTAATACTTTTATTTTGGGTTTCATGCTCAAAAACTAGGCTATAGCCTCTGTTTGAAACACTGTCCATTTTTATATCCCAACACTTCTTAATTCCCACCCATTTTCACTCTGTGCTCCAGTAACAGTTGAGAAAGCTTGGACCTAGGCAGAACTTTGGTCATCTTTCCTGTACTTAAATATGCTATGTGCTAGGCTTGAGTAAGTTACTTAATGTTGGCAAAACACAAGCTAACTAATCTATGTTTGTTTAATTGTTAGCTAGCTAGTAAGCTAGACTGTAGGAAAACACTAGCTTAATTGATTGCTAATCTACATCAATTATTAATTAGCGACTCACATCTGATGGCTAATGTTAGGAAAACACTGGCTAGCTAGCTAGCCAATCCACACCAATTAGATGTAAGTAGGTAGTTAATGATTGATGTAGATTAGCAAAGTATTTAGCTTGTGTTTTGCTACAGAGCAAAAGTCTAGCTAACTAGCTAGCTAACAATTGATGTAGATTAGTGAGGTAGTTAGCTTGTGTTTTGCTAACATTAGCAAAAGATGTCACTGTTACAGGTCCCCCAGCAAAATCTTTTAACCAACTCCATAATTTGTTTTTCTTTTGTAAATAGACTAGCCTACCACATAGCATGTCTAAATACAGGAAACAGGAGAGGAGAAAGTTGACCGAGGTTCCACCAGCTACCAAGCTTCCTCAGTTATGCAAATGTGTTACATAGCGATGTCACCAAGTAACGCATCAAAGGCCGGCTTACAAACGAGTAACTCCCTCTTTGGTCCTTGTGACTTTGCAGACCTTTTACGTGCACAAAAAAAATATATAGCACATTAAGGGAAAGGGTAAACCCAAAAAGCATAATATGGCCACTTTAAAAATGTTTTGACTCCAAAATATAGGTCTCCTTCATGTGTCCACCTTTTCCTCTTAATGTCTGTTTTCATAAGGTGTGTTTGAAAATGAACCTCAATGTGTATTCTGTAATGTTTATGGAACAATTACTATTTATGACCTCCATGTTCTTCTGTATTCAGGTAGACAAGGATATTATACACTCAGCAGGAGCCGTGAGGTGAAAAGTGTAAATGCCCATGAAAACTGTAATATGGACGAAGCCCTGTGTTTGATTACTTGTGATGTTATATGAGTCTGCCGTCTAAACTTTACTTTATTCAACCGTCATTAACTGCATATTTTTATTTGGAAGTGGGGACTTGAAAAAAGGGTAGCTTTATGTTTGTTGTGTGTGTGTGTGTGTGTGTGTGTTTCTGTTTTTTTTTTTTTTTTTTTTTTTACAGTTTACCTCTCAATTTTTATCATGATGAATATCTAAGCTGGATGAAAGATGGCTCAGAGTATTGGGTATGATTGTCTCAAGGACATGGCATCACACATCTCATGTGCCCTTGGCTGTTTCCTACATCTGTTTACATTTTATAGTGGCAGTTGTGTTACTTTTTTCAGTTCTTCCACATAGCTATGACTCCACCCTGAACTGTGTCACAACTACATCTGTTGTTCCATGTTATAAAAGTATAATTCCATTCATGTAAGTATATTTTGCATGTAATTAAAAAGTTCAATACTTACACTATACTTTATGCATAATGAAAGAATGTTTTGATTACACAGAATTTCACATCTCCCATCATTCATATTCATAATGCTTGTAGTGTATAAATAAACTGCATGCAAGACACTCTTATAACCCATTTCACTGAAACGCCACAAGAATAAAGGTTACATGTACCTCAAGTATGCGTAAAACATTTATTTTATCATGCTATATAAATGACTTTTATATATTATTAGGTCCAGTTTGAGTTCAGTATCTTTCTTTTTGAGTTGCCTGCTCATTATGCTTTGCTTACTTTCCTCACGTTTATGTCATTTGTTTTTCCTGTAAGAATAAGCCTGTTATCATTAATGTTCAGGTGAAACTGTATACTTCCTATGTCTGTCTCTCTGTTATAGTAATAACTGATCTATTTTATCTTTCAACACTCGGCAACACTTGTTTTTGTCTTATCTTTTACTTGAACTTGAAGTAGATGTGTGATCGGATTAATACCTTTCAGTTTAAGATCCATATTGTTATCAGTTGATTCTTCATCCGACGTTCCAAGCGGTAAATTAATATACAGTCAAGATGAAAAACAAACATTTTAACACAAGAATAAAGGTTACATGTACCTCAAGTATGCGTAAAACATTTATTTTATCATGCTATATAAATGACTTTTATATATTATTAGGTCCAGTTTGAGTTCAGTATCTTTCTTTTTGAGTTGCCTGCTCATTATGCTTTGCTTACTTTCCTCATGTTTATGTCATTTGTTTTTCCTGTAAGAATAAGCCTGTTATCATTAATGTTCAGGTGAAACTGTATACTTCCTATGTCTGTCTCTCTGTTATAGTAATAACTGATCTATTTTATCTTTCAACACTCGGCAACACTTGTTTTTGTCTTATCTTTTACTTGAACTTGAAGTAGATGTGTGATCGGATTAATACCTTTCAGTTTAAGATCCATATTGTTATCAGTTGATTCTTCATCCGACGTTCCAAGCGGTAAATTAATATACAGTCAAGATGAAAACAAACATTTTAATCGGTTGCTCAGAGCTGCTAGTCCAGTACACAAGAGAGCAGCTGTTCGTGAGTGTTTGAGAGCTTTATCATTATCCACAATGTTCAGGGCCTGAGCTTCTCTGCAATTGTGTGCTTCATTTGTTTGATAATTAATAAAACTCTAGTCAATAGTTATTTTATTACTTTTTTAAATATTTCATGTTAACAAACATCCAGATAATGTTTGTATTTTAAAAACCGTTTATTAAGCAATTGACCACTCCTAAGTCCCACCCCTTTTTGCTCTGTGCTCCAGTTAAGTTTTGAGTCTTGGGAGGAGGCAAGGATTTGTCACTGCCGGGTTACTGTAACTCCAAACAGGGTCTCATCCTAAACTTAAACGTAGGATTTTCTGCTTAAACCTAACCAAGTAGTTTTGGTACCTAAACCTAACTAAGCAGTTTTTTCACCTTTACCTAACCAGTTAGGTTTGGTGCCTAAACATAACTAAGTAGTTTTTTGTGTCTAAACCTAACCAAGTTATTTTGGTGCCTCCAATAACTTTTTTGCACCTAAACCTAGCTAGCTAGTGTTTTTTTGCACCTAAAGCTAACCATATAGTTTTGGTGCCTAAACCTAACCAAGTAATTTTGGTGCTGAAACCAAACCAAGCATTTTTTTGTGCTTCAACCTAAGTACTTTTTGCACCTAAACCTAACCAAGTTGTTTTTTTGTACCTAAACATAAGTACTTTTTTGCACCTATGCCAGACCAATTAGTTTTTGTGCCATAACCTAACTAAGTAGTTTTTTTTTGCCTTAACCTAACCAAGTTGTGCCTAGACCTTGCTATGGCTTTAATCACGTGTTAAAAAGGCTTTCTGTCCGTGGTGTTACATATTGCTCCTTTGATATCGTGCAGACAAGGATTTTTGACCTACTTGAGTGAAACTGATGAGTAATCATCAGACTATCCTGATTGCTTTCAGTCAAGTGAGGGGATTTAATTTTGAAAAATGGATCTAAAGCACTAACCACATTTAGAGGCATTAAGCATCAGCCTTTACAGTTACAAGCTTTATGACTGTTACAATGCCGACTGCTAACCACAATCAGCATTAGTGTCATTTCAGAACCTGTAAAATGCTGAAGTTATCAGTGTCCATCTAATGAGCACTTTAACTGTAAATGGTTCAAATATTGATCTCTTGAATCCCCTGAGATATTGAAAGCACTTATGACATGACAATTAGTAAGTACACATTTCGTCAAAGTATTGTAGTCGGTCCTGGCCGAGAAGGAGGCTTCAAAAGTGAAAATGTGTACAGGTTTATGACATTTTCCTTTCAGTGTGCAGTGATTTAGCAAACATCTGAGCAAGAAGCCAGAATCTGGTTTCTGAGTGTGCTTTGTGGCTCCTGCCGGAAACTATTAGCATCTTAAGTGGGTGGAACATTTTATTAATTATTAATAACAGCCCAAATATTCATTACAGTTCAACATGGCTTTTACCTATTGCGGCTGCTGAATCCTGAGGGCAGTAAACAAGAGACTGATGGCAAAGTGATGATTATTCCTGCCATTCAGTCTCACTGTGATGATGTGATTATCAGTTTGTGCCACACCCACTCACAGTACTTTACGGCTCATGGTGTTTTCTTGACAAGCGAGCAAGTCAGCAAAACAATTCAGCTGTCTTAGAAAAATGATCGCATGCTCCCGCAACATACAGCTACAAAAAACAAAAACAAACAGGCCAGTTATTTCGCACATTCTGACAATTGGAACAACTCGAAAAAAAAAAAAACATTAAAACTTATTAATACCAAGACTCTAATTCAATTCTATGGTGGTGAAAATGTATTCTTTAAGGATTTATATATATGAAATTTATGTAAAATAATATATAAATTTACGGTATTATAACATGTTTTGGCTTGCTTTATTTATTTAGTTTTTCTAAACTTGCTCTGTGCCAGAAAACACTCTTGTCTCAGATGAGAGTTCACAGCATCAAACAATTAAAAGATGTGTTAAAAGCCTTCAAAATCTAAATTTAACAATATCTACTTATGACATAGGCTTAAAAATGTGCTATTATAATTATCTTTGTTTCAAAATCAATTTTTCTATTTAAATGTTGTTTCTCAGATTTCCATCAACTCCATCAGATTTTTACAAAAACAGGATTTAATCAGGCATAAAAAAGGTTCAGCCATACCCTAAGCTCCCCTGTCTTACTCCATGGTTTTAAAAATGCAAGAATACTGCTCAAGTACTGGTAAACTTTCTATCAGGGCCGGCTCTACCCAATTTGGTGCCCTAGGCGAGATTCCCCCCCATTACAATTCAATGACAACAGCCAACTGGGCAATCACGACGGTTTAATTTGAGCAACAACAAACTCTACAGTAACACTCTAGACAGAAAACACTAAGTGAGGGCGCCAGTGGGCATAGAAAATTATTATTTTATTATTATTTTCCCTTGAGGCCAAGGGGGACTGGCGGCACGGCGGCGCCCCTCCAGCAGATGGCGCCCTAGGCGACCGCCTATATCGCCTATGCCAAGAGCCAGCCCTGCTTTCTATTTTTCAACAAATTAATGAAATAATATTGCAATCAGACATGTGTCAACCATAACAAATCAACTCTGTAGCCCTTCTAAATCGAAGCTAAGTGAGAATTACGTTTTAAAAATATGTATTTTGTTTAAGATTAAGAGGACTTCATGAAACATCAGGAGATTAGATATTTTTAAAGAATAATTGAAGAGTAAAAATCAAAACCCGTTTTTATCCCTATTCTCATGAATGCTTCATTTACATCTAAATATTCTTATTCTTAAAAAAAAAAAAAGAAGAAGAAATCTTTGCCTTTAATGTTAATGTAAGAGAGCCGATGTACTGTGAAATGTGTCTTATGACTGAAACCAGCACACTGCTCCACTGATGGCAACAGGTGGAGTTACAGATTGCCTTTTTTAATGACCAGTAAATCAAGAGTGATTCTGCAGATTCTCCTCGCCGGTTGCCCGGCAACATGACATCAAGCTCCTTTGTTAGACTGCATTAGGGTGGAAGGTCGGAAGTTGGTCTGCCGTCCCCACCCGGGGAGTCTTGCAAGCTGGGCAATAATATGTGGACATGTTATATGTGAAAGGATGCGTGTTTGGCTTGGGCTCTCGCCACTGGCATGCACGGTGGAGGGGCAGGGTGAAAAACAATTCAGAGGGAAATCTGAGAATGCTACCCATAACAGCTCTGTAATTTTATTTGCTGCAGATAGATGGGAAGAATATCCCATTAGATTAGGTGGTGGTGAGTAGCCCCCTACCTTCCCAGTGTGCTAATAGACAGACACACAGACAGACACACACACACACACACATATACTCACTTTTTATCTCAACCACTAAATCACACACACTCGTTCAAGTGAACCGCTCCCTCAGTAACTCACAACAACACACACAAACACCACAGTTTACAGACAAGTAGAAATCCAACAGAGAGCTGCACTTTTTTCTGTTTCATTATATTACAAGAATATAATTACTGCAATTATGAAAGAAAACAGAAATCCGTGGCCGTTTCTGTAATATGATACCTGTTACATGTTTACACAAGTAAACTAGCACATGCTTATGTGCCAGCAAATTTCAAGCAACTTTTTTTATTGCAACATGTGGAAAAAGAAATAAAAAGAGTTCATTAGCAAATGAGCTGCTTGTATTATTGGGCATGGCTCTTTGATCAATAATGGTCTGTACAAACCACAATGGATATAGCCATTAGAATGCTATAGCACTGCATCCCAGGGGGTACATATTCCACAGTCTTTCCTCTAATAGGTTTTCAAATGCATTCTTTGTAAGTGCAACAACACATGCAGTATTTATTGCTCTTTGCTAAGTACAACACCTTCCTTATCTACCTACTCCGAGTATTATTGAAAACAGAATTTATTTTATTTGGATTGATGGATTCATAAACACAAAATAGTTCATATTAAATAGATAATGTCAGTTAACGTGTATTTCTTCTTCTGGTAAAATGACAACACGGGTTCAAAGCTGTGAGCTAAATTGTGTGATACAGCACACAGACATTTCCCATTGCTGCACATGCTCAGAGCTCGATACCAACCTGATTTACTCTTCCATTGATGTGTGCTGCAGAGAGTAATGATTATGTGCCAGAGTTAGTGCTAAATAGTATCTGACAAGGCATGGAAAGGTCTCTCTTGGAACAGTTGCACCCATGCTGGACGCTGGCTGCTCCTGCCATGGACTCAACACTGTAGACATCAAAAGTTCATACTTAACAGTCAATGCTTGGTGTTGCATAACATTCGGCCACCAATTACCACCGGCTGGATGGAAACATGTTTCCACTAGCATGGCAAACTATGTAAAGATGTGAAATATGTGAAAATTTGCACAAACTTTCTCTTTTCTTTTCTTGTTTCAATGAGTTGAACAATAATATAAGGTTGCACTTTATTTTACAGTACACTAATAAAACGTAACAAGCCGTATTTTGTATCAAAACAGACAAAATCTATAAATAATATGTTCTTTATAAGACAGCATTTATACCCTATTTAGACACCATACACCTCATGGTACACAATAAAATGTAACAGGCCATACTGTTTATCAAATTAGACAAAAACTAGATTTAATATGTTCTTTATCAGACATTATTTCCCACTGTTAGACCCTTATTAGACTTTATTAGAGTGTAATTCACGACACATTACAATAGAACTGTACTGTAAACTTAAGTGTTTTTTTTTCTTTCACACTGTTAGACTCTAATAATTTGGGACACAACACAACAGAACTGTACTGTAAACTAAAGTGAAGTAAAAGCCAAAATTACAGAGATAGAGGAGTAAATCTTGGCTATTGGTGACTGCACAGACTTACTATAATACTAAAGGCAGATAACGTGATTTGATCAAAGTAGGTATCAGTCCTGGCTATTCTGCCAGTTGGACTAGCAAAGGAAGGTGTGTCTCAAGAAGCAGAAATGTGATTTCTCTTTAGTTTATGCTACACCAATCGGACGTATGAAAGAATTCCTCCCTGTAATCACAGAATTCCTACTGTGTGGCTGCACTGACTCAGCATTACACTGTTTGCTATCTGTTATCTATCATTTCAGAATAAATCAATTTAGTTTACAGTTTTGTTCTGTTGTAGTGTGCTCTTTATTACCCCCTTGTGAAGTAAATAAGGATCTAGTAAAGGTTTTTGTCTCATCTGCTTGTCTGTCTTATTAGTGCAGCATTAATGGTGTCTAATTAGTGTATAAATATCTAATAAAAGACATTATTTAGAGTTTTTGTCTGATTTGATACGAAGTACAGCTTATAGTGTCTTTCTGGTGTACTGTTAGGTGTATGGAGTCTGACTAGCTTTGTTTGTTTACTGTCTAATAAAAAACCTATTATTTATAGTTTTTGTCTAATGTAATACAAAGTACAGCTTATTAGGTCTTATTAGTGTACTGTGACGCTACATAAAAACAAAAATCAGATAAGATGTTGACATCACCTTTAAATGTAAATCTTAAACTGAGGATGGTAAATTGTGCAGGTCTTGCAAACAGAGTGTCAGCCCCAGCAACAAGCCTACTGACCGCATTAATCAAACCACTGTGAGTGCAAAGCTCAAATCATTTCCATATAGTCAAAGTAGGTTTAACTTTTACATGCAATATGTTCTAACCCTAAACATGATAACTTATAAAATCATGGTGCATGGTAAAACACACACACACACACACACACACACACACACAAATCCTCCCCCTACACCTTCTGCAAATAGGCTTCATTATTGGGCTATTAATATTAGCACTATTAGTAGTGGTAGTTCTTGCAGCAGTGGCAGTACTAGTAGTAGCAGCAGTAGTGTTGCATTATAAGCATGACTACGCCACCTGGAGATACAAAGGCGAAACTAGACTGAGTCAAAATAAGATGGCGTCTTGATATATCTAATATATGTCCTGAGTTTGGGCTGTCAGGCTTCCTTTACACTGAATGAACCAAACTTTTTTCCCAATCACTGCCTGACAAACTTTACCAATCAAATGTTTACGGCAGGATGCAGATGAAGTATAAACTGTCGGGTTTGGATTTGCCAATCATACTAAAGGAGGTGGGACATACAGGGAGCCTGAGAGGTTCATGCTTAGGAAGGGAACCCCAGACCCGCGAAAGATCTCACGAGAGTGATCAATTTAACCCAAACCATGAACTTCCTCTGAACAGAAGCAACGTGTTTTTGTTCCTAACCCTGAAGCAAATCTTAACCCCCGTCATTGACACATCAGAAAACAGTTTATCAATTTGTAACAAAGTACACAACGAAGAAGCGCTGCTTACAAATCTCGCGAGAATTCGCAAATCTACGGTTCCATCCTAAACACGAGGGAGGGAAGTGGCACCTGAAAGGAAAACGTCAGGGAGGAAAATCACCCCGGTGCGTGGTTGTTAGTTACCCCGGCAACGCTGCAGGAGCTGGGGCAAGATGGCGAAAACACAGCGAGAACTGCAATAACGTCTCTCTCATGCTGAAGTACAATGCAGATAAATCAGGGTAAATCGGCAGATAATTTCTCGACAATTACCGTTTAAGAACAAAGCGACTCAGTCAAGATGGAGGATGAAGAAACAACCTTGGTAAGCTCACGTGTTAGAGTGTTGGAACGTTAAAGACGTTAAGTTAGCTATCTTATTGCTAATGAAAGCTAAGTCAAGAATTCCTCTTTTAACTTCGGTCTGTTATGAAAATAACAGATATTTTACAAACCGTTATTTGCTAACCTTACCAGCTACTTAATAGAAACTGTTGGCTAAACTACAAACGCGGTGACTTCTCTGTTTTCCCCCGCAGGCTTTGATCAGGTGCTGTTGCTATGAAAAGTATTCAATCACGCTGTGAACGCTGCAGCAGCTGCTCAGAGGAAGTTCAGCAACGCTCCCATCTACACTTTTTTCCATGCGTATGGTTCCCTCATGCAAGGTAAGCTTGACTGAATCAAATAGAGTTACAGCATGGGCCCTTTCTGGCTGGACTGGTGCATCTGTCATAATACGAATACGAAATACTTTATTGATCCCCAAGGGGAAATTCATTTGTCTGTGGTCTCATCTATTTGTATAAGAATTATAGAGTCTGATGGCAGTTGGTATGAAAGATCTTCTGTGTCTCTCTGTCCTACAACGAAGAGAGAGAAGCCTTCCACCACCATTATTTCTTTGGTCCATCAAGGTGTTATGCAGTGGATGATCCATGTTGTTTAGGATGGCCTCCACCGTCCTCATTGTGTCTCTCTCCACAACTTCCTCCAGAGAGTCCATCCTTACTCCGATCACAGAGCCAGCCTTTTTCCACAAGCTTATCCAGCCTCCTTGCTTGCTTTTTTCCCCAAACTTCCTCCCCAGCAGACTGCAGCATAAAATAAAACACTTGCCACAATAGACTGATAAAACATCTGCAGCATCTTACTGCAGATGTTTAGAGATCTGAGCTTCCTTAGGAAAAAGAGGCGGCTCTGCCCCTTTTTGTAGAGTGCATAAATGCTCATATGTAGGACTGGGCAATATATTGATATTAAACTGATATTGTGATATGAGTTTTAGTCTTAGATTTTGGATGTCATGATATTGTGATATTTCAGTCTGTTCTTGCTGGTCTATTATTTGCCTTTATGCGCTTAGGGATTATATCTCCATTTATTGATGATCATTTATCAATAAATCTTATTGTGCTAATATTTTATGAAGCCAGTGTCTGTATTCAAGGTTCAGTGTTAATGTTTTTTTCAATTGCTCAACCGGTTAAGTGGATCAGAAATCTACTTACCTGAAGTGAATTTTTGCTTGACCCTCTACAAATCTATTAGCAGTTATCAAATATGTCTATCTAAATGTTAGAGAATAGTGAAAATGTCCAGTTTTTTGTTTGTTTTTTTTCATAGTTCCAGGTGATATCTTCAAGTCGTGTCAGTATAAAAACCAAAGATATTCAGTTTGATATGATAATAAAAGAAAAGTGTGAAAAGAGGGGCTTAAAACAACATTTAGTTTAATAGTTAAATTCTTTTTGAGCACTTGCTCAGTCGGGCAATGGCATTTTACTTGCCCTGGGCAAGTGGGCAAGCCACATTGTTGAGCCCTGATACTGTCCTTCATTAACTACTGTATATACTGTTGGGTAGTTTAATCTACAGCAATACATCATATTCTATAAGATCATCATATGTTTGCACTATCTGGGAATTTGCCGTGTATTATTTTAGAGAAAATGTGTATATTAAGATATATATTGCGGAATGGCCTAAAAATATTGAGACATTATTTATAAGCTAATCTTCTGCCATGGTTTCACGACAGATCAAATTCAAGAAGCCTCAGCAGAGTTGGAAACAATAAGAGATAGTCGAGATGTATCTCTCTGCACATTAATGGCCCTTGTCTATGCTGAGAAGAAAAAGACAAACCCAGGTAAGCTGGCGTATTCCCAGGTGTTTTCTCAGACTTGGACATACTTGTTGTTAGTATTCTAAGAAGTGTTTTTGTCTTCACAGACAGAGAAATCATTCAAGAACTTGATGCAAAGGTCAAAGAGGATCGCAAAAGTGCATCTCCCAAGAGTCTGTACTATGCTGGGATGTTTCTCTGGCTCTTAGGGCGAAATGATAAGGCAAGGGAGTACACAGAGAGAATGATCAAACTCTCCAATGGCTCTAAAGAGGTGAGATTTTTATTAAAAGTCCTGGAGTTATATGTCATGATAAGCAGGACATTTTGGCTTCTCATATAGTATTTGAATTTTTGTAAAATTTGGATTCATATTTGTTGTTCAGGGCATAATCCTCAAAGCCTGGATAGATGTGACATCTGGTAAGGACGCCTACGCCAGAAAGGCTGGAAAATACTTTGATGAGGGGCTGAAAGAGAGAGCAGATGTTTTTGCCCTGATGGGAAAGGTGAGATGGGAATTACAAATCCATATTGAATAATCTTCCTCAGCCACAGCTGAAAATGTTACAATGCTACCATTTCTCATAATTCCTCTGCCTTTTACAGTACTTACTGTGGTTGTAATTGACTCAGTGTTTAATTTAATGTGTCCCTTTCCATCACTGTGATTGATGTATAGCTATTCCATTCATCCATATAAAATATCTTCAGTTCTTTTGGAAAGTACATGATTTGGAATATTCCTCTGTAACTTTGGAAATATTGCTTGCACTATTAGTCCTGATAGGTTTATTAGCTTTAAACATTTAAACGTTTGATTCATATTGACAAGTAAATTAAATTAGTCATGTTGTGTACCAGCCTGTTTTGTTTGATGAGTAAGTGACATCTGGTTTGTCCTAGGCTCAATACTATGAATATCGTCAGAACTACTCTGGAGCACTGGAGATGGTTAACCAGGTCATTGTTAGTTTCCCTGGGTTCCTGCCCGCCCTCACCAGGAAGATGAAACTGTTGCTCAGCCTTCAAGACTGGGAGCAAACCATAGATGCAGCGCACAGGTAACTGATAAGGATGTGAGACGTTTCTTCAAAATCATACACAAGCCACATCTCCCTCAGGTCCTGTCCAGATCTGGTATTAACATGCATCCTGGGTGATCTGATCACAAGTGGATAGCTCTGACTACCCATCTGGCATTATATGCATCTCTAGAAACATCTGTGATCCTACTTCCCTTAGTTGAATGTCCATTGCTGTCCATTTAGCAGTTTATTTGTTCCTTTTTTTTCAATTCAGCATCACACTAAACTCCCCTATAAGCCCACAATGAGCCTCATGTTTTAACTGTGCTGTCAACAGCCCGACAGGAGAGCTCTGATGCTCAATGGGATTTTATAGCTTTACTGTGAGCAGGACGATGCACGCTTTTGTCTTTTCTGACTGTGTAAATCTCATGTTGTCACATAACAGATGACAAAGAACGGCATTATTGACAGAGTCAGAGGGCTGAGCTGGGAAAGTAGAAGTGTGTGCACCAGCAGTGCCTCTCTCTTGTCTACTCTTCACAGCATCACAATGATTTTTACAAGGAAAGAAGCAACTTAATGTATTACATTTAATGCTGAATTTACAAGAAGACACAACTTATTAAGAATTCATCATAGCCAGTTTATTTCCCCACACTTAATGTGAATAAAGACATTTGCAAAATACATTGTTGTTTTTAACCGACAGCTTGCTGGGACAAATGGACCTGATGGTTTGTTTGTTTTTTCACAAAGAAAGAAATAACAGAATGTATTATAATAATATTTGTAATATTTGCTGAATTTATAATAAGGCCTAAATAATTAAGAATTTGTCAGAGACAGTGTTTCACAAAGTTTTTAAAGTTCCTCCGCACTCAGTAACTCACAAAATAGCTAGATTTTTCAAAGTAGTCTTGGGGTACTTGACACAAACATCCACAGCAGTTAAGAAAGCCCATACGTAATTTTTATTACAATGGACCAAATTGTGTACTCATAGGATGTTAGCTAAGTAGGTGGTCTTTCAAATGTGGCCCAGACCACCTTCCAATGCGGTCTGAGCAATTGGATCTAAAATGTGTACTGAGTGCATTCACATCTGTACTTAAAGCTGTCCCCTTGTGATCAGATCACTCAGGACGCATGTTAATATCAGGTCTGAATAGGGCCTATGTACAAATTTATCTGAGCTCTCTTCCCCAGACGCTGAAAAAGAATCTTAAGGAAGCGTTACTGTGTCTCTGGTGTGATGATAAAAACATAAAAAACATTTGTAATCACCACCAGGGATGTAAGAAAAGTCTGCCTTCACTAATGGCTCAGCATTCAAGTGCAAATGAAATACTAGCGTGATGCCTCAAACCAGTGCATACTGATTAAGCCATTGTTTGTGCTCGCCCCTCTGGACCTTGGCCAGTGTCAGACAGCATAAAAAGGCCTTTGAGCCAAAGTGCAGAAGTCGAACACAATTCCAAGGATTTGCTGCTTCAGAACAGGAGTAAGAGTGATTAGTGAAGTTGTGAAGTGCACCATGTTTAGAGCTGCTGTGGTGCCCTCACTGGGATGCTGTGAAGTGGGGGGCAGGGGGCACAATCAGCATACAGTATACCTTACATCCTTTGGCAGCCCTTACAGTTCCTTTTAGTTTTAATCTTATTTGTCTGGGAGCTCAACACAGTCCTGCAGCAGTATCAGATATTCTATTACTATCAATCAAAGAAATCCAAGCTTATTAAGTGTAGGAGATGGACTTCATTCACATCACCTTGTGTCATATTTCAGGCTTTTACAGAAGGATAAAAATAACTTGGAGGCTCTTCGGATGTTAGCTCTACATTCCTTATGTAGAGACGGAGATGTTACTGAGGTAAAGTTCACATTTTCACATGGTTAGAATTTGAACTTGTAGGAGTGCAAATCAGCAGGAATCCAAATAAAATTGTAAATACTGGCGTTTATGATGGAGCTGTGGCAAAGTGCTGATCAATTTACATTTTTATCATCTCCCTTGGCAGTCAGTGAAGCAGCTTTCAAACCTCATCAGCAGCTTGGAGATCCTGGAACCACACAACCCAGAGCTTTTCTTCAGGATGTCTCTAGCCTTCACACGTGTTGTAAGGCTGTTGAATATTCTTTCTAAGTTCTTAATTCCTATGCTTAATGGAATTTCAGCATTTACAACATTTCTTGTTTTGGTTTTGACATAGTGTGGACGAAATGAGAAAGTGATTGAACAGACGTTTAGGATGGTGGAAAAAGCCTTTTCTGTGGCATCGGGGGACTCAGATTTAGCCACAGAGCTGGGCTACCAAATGGTGCTTCAGGGCAGAATCAAGGAGGCTATGAAGTGGTACAAGACCGCCATGGCTTTGGATGAGACAAGTGTTTCTGCTTTAACTGGTATTGTGTTAAAAATCTAAATCTGTTGTATACATGACACAAAGGGTCCAAACTTACACTTTTAGTTTCTGAAGTCATAACATCTTTTATTTCTGTTTTGTAGGTATAATTCGTTGCCAGCTGATAGAGGGCCACCTTGTAGATGCAGAACAACAGTTGGAATTTCTCACAGAGGTTCAACAATCTATTGGAAAATCAGGGGTAACGTCTTTTTCTAAATGCTAACGAATGACAATATGAAATGTCTTCAATGATATTTAGGCTGGGTTACACCGACAAGGGTTCACTTGTAAACCTGATTATATCACGTTTTAACTTTAAATTATGTTGCCCCAAGCTTTTAAACTAGCTTAAAATGATGAAAAAATAAATTTAACCCCCAGTTAACTTTTTACTCTAAACCAAAAATAAGATAAAAATTTAATTCTGCTGCTCCAAAGTGTTTAACTACAATTTAAAATGCAATCCAAATCCAGTACTTTGAACTTACACTTGATGAGGTATAATTTAAAATAGCTGCCTTTTTGAGATAGGTTGAGCAAAATTATCAAGTTCCTTGAAGAAAGTTAAGGGACAGAATCAACCCAGCTGATTTTTATGATGTGTCCTCTTTTTTTCTTTCCCTTTAGTTGATAATTTGGCCAACAAGTTTTTCTCTAAGGAAGAGAAATTTTATCTTCTTTGCAAAGCCATCATGTGTGGGCTAAACAGTCTAGCTAACTTTTTTGCTAGCAAGCAAACATTGCTTTATTTATTTATTTATTTATTTATTTATTTACTTACTTACTTTTAGCTAGCTTGCAAACAATGCAGTGTTTTGTTAAGGAACACAGAGCAGCTGAAAGTTAACATTTTCCCACCTCTTTATACTAAACTCTGATTAGAACTTATCTTAGATTAAATTAATCTTTGTTCATGTAACCCAGTCGAAGAGTGTCCTAGTGGAGGAGGCTTATTATTGTTTAGAGCAGCAGCTGCTCCTGTGAGTCTTCAGTATTTTCTTTTCAGTTATTCTTCCTGGGAGACTGATGCTGATGTTTATGTTGTTGATCAGTCTTGTACAGAATGCCCTTGTCACGTTTAACTCTGCTTCCCTGCTTCTGTCTCCTTTTCTTTTACCATTTTTTTCTTTTTCTCCTTATATTAGTTAATTTCTTTCTTTCTCTCCACTCTCCACCCAATTAGGAGCTCCTCTACCTGCGGGCTGTTCTGGCTGTGAAAAAGCGCCGGCCCCAGGAAGAGGTGACCAATCTGTTGAATGATGCAGTGGACACACACTTCTCCAACATGCAGGGGCTGCCTCTGGGGGTGGAGTACTTTGAGAAGCTGAACCCCGACTTCCTGTTGGAAATTGTCAAAGAGTATCTTGCACTGTGCCCTGCTAAGGTAAGACTGGGAGGCTAATCAACGACAGTGTGTCCATTATAATTTGAATTATTGTCGTGAAATTTGTGCAGTGCAAGGGAGCCGTCAGATGTGTGTTTATTTTTCTTCGAAATGATTGAGTTTTTTTCATTTCACATATTTAGGGATAGTATGATAGAGATATGCATATTTAATCCTCTTGCAATGAGACTAATTATGGAAAAAATTGCAGGAAATAAAACTTATACTATTCTTGTTTTAGCCTCCAGCCCAGGGCCAGCCCCCTGCTCCTCAGCTCCAGCACTGTGCCACGTTGTTGGATACTGTGGTGAAGATTGTGCCAGGTCTCCCTCAGGGAGTGTATCTGCTTGCCAAAGTCAGATATCAGTCTGGTAAGCACTGCATTTAAAATATGTTTTAGTTTTTTTTCCACAAATGCTTTTTTAAACCATAGACATATATAAGTAGATGCTGCATTTGGCTGTGGATCATTCGTCAACATCGCTCCCGTATTGGGCAGAGCTGCAAAACTGGCCTGTAAACAAATACAAGTAAACAGGGGAGCTTTGGTTTTTCTATATAAAAAGCACTACTGCTACTACTACTAAGTTTACATATCTCAATCGATTTCAGTGAGTCATTTTTATATATAAAGGTTCATGATCTACGTGTAGTAAGTTAGAAAAATAAAACTTTCTTCCCACTCCATGTAGCTCATAAACCCCTGAGTGTAACATGTCAATGAAATCGGCTGAGAAATTTAAACATTAGGGTACTTGTTGCCCCTGGTTCACAGACCAGCCTTGCCCTGTCCAATATGGCAGAAGCGTTGTTGTATCGCAGCAGCAGGACGAAGCGGTGTGCAGTGTCTACGTATTATATGTCTGTGCTTTCAACTGCATTGCTTCTGTGTTCATTCAGGTGACACTGAAGCTGCTCAGAGCAGTCTACAACATTGCCTGGACCAGTGTCCATCACATGCAGATGCTCATCTGCTAATGGCACAGATTCACCTGCTGCAGGGCAACGTCTCCTTGTGCACCCAGTCTCTTGAGCTCTGCCTCAGCCACAACTTTGAGGTAAGATCACCATCAAGATGGACTGTATTGGCTCCTAAATGTTTATGACCAATGGCAAATGTGCAAAATACAGGTCTGCCACCTTTATCTGTAACATTTAGGAGCATGTCAGCCTGTCCTCAATTTGGCATGTTAACACAGCAAAAGATGAAGATGAAACAAAGAAATAAGTTGTATTGTGAAATGCCAACAGTCATGTCATGTGTGATCGCAGGGACCACGTTTTCAAATGGGTCATAACTTCTTGTCCATTTCAGATCCGAGAACATCCGTTGTACCACCTGATCAAGGCTCAGGCTAAGAAGAAAACAGGTGAGCTGACGGAGGCTATTCAGACGCTTCAGATGGCCATGAGTCTTCCAGGTGTGCGCAGAGCTGGATCCTCGTCCAAGTCCAAGAACAAGAAGACTGAGCTGAGTCCTGCTGACTGTGTCTCTGTCTTCTTGGAGCTAGCTGAGGCCCTGTGGCTCAACGGAGAACAGGTAAAGCAGTGAGTTTTGCTTTTAGAACACTTGTACATGATATTCTCCTGTTTGATTTAAAGCTCTAGATATTGTACCTTAAGGCTGCTTATGTGAAGTCGTGTTGTGTTGTACTCTGTTGTGAGGTTTCCACATATGACTTGGGGTCTCTTTTATAAAACAGTGTGTAGGATCCAGACTAAAAGTGTATGTGTGCACAAAAGGCTAAAATGATGTACACCAAAAAATAATCAGACTTATAAAACCTTGCGTACACACACCTGCAGGCATTGTTACCAAAAAAATCTCAAATCAAAAAATCACAGTCCACCTGGGAATGTACACATGTAGATCAGCCTCATATTTTGCCCTCATCACACCCAGATTCAACCATAAATGATCAATGCAAAGGACGTCATGAATAATGATGCATAGAAGTGAGCCTGCTGATTGATGGTTCCTTTACGGTGATTCATAACAGATCAGATATCAGACACATACCTGTTGGTTATTTGCCGCTGGTAAAAACACTTCCCAGAAACCCCAAAGTGGCCAGTAGTTGTACTTGTATGAGGGTGGCGCCACTCTGTCTGTTGGGTTTGTCTGTCTAATGCTGGACACAGTTCAGCACATAGATCCAACAGTGCGACTCCAGGGAGTCTAAATTGGTTTATTAGCCAGTCATCATCATGGGCCAGGAAATCTTCATAGCCCCTGAGCACTCGTTCCCTCCTAATTCTTCCAATCATATAGTCCTCCAGCAGTGCCAGTGCATCCATGTTGAGTGTCATTGCAGTATTTATACGCTTACAGCAACAAGACTGATTGCTTCACGTCTTGCCAAAATGATCCTGATGATCAGTGGTACCCCCTGCAATATAATTTGAAAATTTAAGTCTGACAAGTGAACACTATTTATTTATTTATTTATGTTTTGTTATCATTATCTAATAATATTTAGATATTCTCAGTCCTAATAGACTATGGAGTGTGAGATTGTGTGAGAGCTGTCACTGGCTTTATTTAAGATTTGAGTTGGCTTGCCTTTTCAAATTGAAAGGTGCTTGTGAAATAGTTATAGCTCACTACAAGCACAGGTAGAAATAACACAGCTGGTTTGGATGCAAAAGAAAAATTTGATGTGTGAGATGCATTCTATAGTCAGGTGGCACATTCTCTTGTCATGTTTGTTTTTATACATCACATTTTTTGCGGGGGAGGTGGCATATGTCTCTTTTAGACCTGTTTTGTGTGTATGCAACGGTTATAAATGAGACCCCTGACCTTGAAGAGAATACAATACAGTATACACTTATGACTGGATTTAATATTTCAGCACGAAGCAGCAAAGGTGATGCAGGACGCCATCAACGAGTTCTCGGGAACCCCCGAGGAGCTACGTGTCACTATTGCCAATGCAGACCTGGCCCTGCTGCGCGGCGACACTGAGCTGGCGCTGAGTATGCTCAGAAACATTACCCCCGAGCAGCCCTACTACGTCCAAGCCAAGGAGAAAATGGGAGACATATATCTGAACCACAGAAAAGATAAACGTCTGTACGCAAGCTGTTACAGGTGAGCAGTAAAACTGGATCCAAATGAGCACAAAAAGCATACTGAAATCTTGAGGTGATCTTGATGTAAGATAGTAGCTGAACACATGAGTGGCTCCATCTGAAACCTAATGCATTGTAAATGTTTGTCTGAACAGTAATGGCTGAAACTTAATTAAATACATGACTCTGGGATATTCAGCCATAATGCACCAACATTTCATCCAGCTGAGCCTGTAGACGGATTTAGAGGACCACAAAACATGAAGTAAATCAAATCAAATTTAACTGAAGCCATTCATGCAACTAAGGAGAAATGTGCACCGTTGTATTCCAGTCTTCTGCTGCTCTCTGATGCTACTTGTTTCAACAGCTGAGACGTAGTAAAGCATGACTGAACCGCAGACCAACAGAGACATACTGTATGCCTACATAATGAAGTACGCCATATGTGATGTGGTATATCTGTCTTTCCTCCAGAGAAATGGTGGAGAAGTTGCCCTGCCCTCACACGTACCTCTTGCTAGGTGATGCCTACATAAACATTCAAGAAGTAAGTGCGAGATATGATTCATCTGTGTCTGATCTGTTTTATCCCATAGTCACTGATTTGTGTAAATATATTGATCAACTCAAAGATTGGGCTGGACGATATGGGTTATAAATAATATCTCAGTATTTTTAGGCTATGCCACAATGTACAATACATATCTCGTTATTTAAAATTAAAAGTTATTTAGAATAAAAGTCTTTAAAATAACATGCAGTAAATTTTCAAATAGTACAAACATTTGATCTTATAGAATTTATTGCATTGCCATAGATTAAACTTCTCTACTGTAATTGAGCTGGGTGATAGGGACAAAATCACATATCACTGTTAGACCTGAAACCATCAATCAATTGATCGCTTAGTTGTCAACTATTAAATTAATCAACAACTATTAATTGAGTTATAGTTTATAGTCGTTTATTAAAAGAAAAAAAAAAGTCAAAGTTCTCAAAATTCCAGCTTCTTCTCAAATGTAAAAATTTTCTGGTTTCTCTTCTTCTCTATGACATTAAAAGTTTTCACTGTTTTTTGACGTTTTATAGATCAAACAACAATTAATTTATCCATAAAATCATCATTTGTCACCATTTATGATAGCAAATGAAGAATCTTTGGACTTCGGACTGTTGTTTGGACAAAAGAAGCAATATGAAGACGGCACTTTCGGCTCTGGGAAATTGTGATGAGCATTTTTCACATTGTTTTGACATTTTATAGACTAGTCAATGTATCGATTACATGTGGAAAATAATTTACAGATTAATTGACAATGAAAATAATTGTTAGTCGCAGTCCTAATCATGATATATTTGACCAAATACCTCAATATCTATATTTGCTGATAGTACGACAATATTGTAATATTAAGACGATGAGGATTTTGATAAATAATCATAAGTAATGTGGAAATAATGACCAAGTGGGTAAAGGTAAATAATAGAACAGCTAAAACTGTCTGATGTGTGCAGAAAATTGCGTCACTTTACTGTAATGCATCCTAAGACCTAATTTAGTCTCTCTCTGGATCTGTAATGAAATCCATCACCTTGGATGATGAGTGTCTAAAAGGAACACAGGACTTCCCTTTGCAGTTAAGAGTCACGTGATAAAACAGAATGGTTTTGAATACTCTTCATAAAATATATTAAAAAAAGAATTATGCAAGTAATGCTCCACAATGCTACTGCATGTATTTCTGAAAGAATAGTCCATTTACAGTCGGACAGGATAAGTTATCACACTGAGAGGTTGTCGTGAAACATTATCAACAATTCGTTAAACATTATTTAGACACAGGATTTATTCTTTGCTAGCACACTCACTCAACATTAGAAGGATAGGTCTAATTTTTTGGAGTGGTCATGAATGAGTTACTTATCCATAGTAACTGTATTTCCTACAGCAGATCACCACGACTCTTGCTGCTTCAACAAACTGAGCCGTGTCGACTGCCATTTACTGCAGATAATACACTAACTAGGGATAAGTTCCTCTAACTATTAGGGCTGCAACTAACAATTGTTTTCATTGTCAATTAGTCGATTATTTTCTCGATTAATCGACCGATAGTTGTTTGGTTTGAAATGTCAGAAAATGGTGGAAAATGTCAATCAGTGTTTCCAAAAGCCTAAAATGTCTCAAATGTCTTGTTTTACTCACAACACAAAGGTATTCAGTTTATTATCTCAGAAGAGTAAAGAAATAAAAAAAAAACACATTTAAGAAGCTGACTTTAGAGAATTTTGAGCCTTTTTTCTTAAAAAATTACTCCAACTGATTAATCAATTATCACAATATTTGGCAATTAATTTTCATTGATTAATAAATGATTAATTGTTGCAGCTCTACAAACAATCCCTTTTAAGCAAGCAAATTTAGTCACCTCTTTTCATAGTTGAAATGCATTTATCTCAGTAATTAGTAATGTCAGTTTTCCATGTGTCCTAGAAAACCTGTGAAAATTATAGACTAGTTCTCAAGTTTACATCTCAAACATGAGAGGAAAAAGTGAAATGCCCTGGAAAATAATCAGCTGAAAATGAAGAAGGAAAGTGACATTTTAAAAACCACAGCAAACAGCTAAAACAGCTATGTTTAAGACTAGATAAGAATCAAGTATTTTAAAATCACCCGCTTTATATTGATTCCCAGGGGATCATTAGCAGCACACCATCTGTGAACAGAAGCTTAACAAATATAATAAACAACTTATTGTTAAGTCGGTGGGAAATCAGTAGAAGACTGATGCAGCATCTTACATAGGCTACATAAAGGCTACATAAGGAGGAGCATTATGAATAGTTACACACAGTGCTTCACCGCAGATAAAGATAAAAACATCAGCTAGGCAGTTTTCAATAAATAATCAAAGAAAACAACATTCACACTCATACACAACCCAGAATGTTATTTAATAGGAAAAAATCAATTTAGCTGACTTTCTTATTACTGTAGGAAGTGATTATTTGTCTTCTCATCCGTATTCTCGAGAAATAACTAACTGAAACAAAGTTAACACAAAGAACATAACCCTCACTTCAGGTTAAAAAACAAACGTCTCATCAGAAAGTTGTTCAATAATGATTAACAATGGAAGGAGACACAGTGTGCCTCCACCTACGTGGGTAGAGTTTGCTGGAGATGAATCAGGTCACCTGAGTGATCTGATGGGAGGCGAGCTGACCCAGGGAAGGTCAGTCATGTTGACACATACTCTGGATGTGATGACTGGTAAGATGGTGTCATTCAAGGCTGAAATAGATTTTCCCAACCTGATCAGATATCTTCATATAGCTTTTAATTTGAAGCATGTAGCAATTTAGGGTGCTTAAGCTTTAAGGTGTTTACCACATTTTCCCAACAGTTTGTAAATAATGAAACGTATTAAACTTCCTGAATAATATTTACAAAAACTTCAAACCGAAACCGGATTGTGACACCACTTACCGTGTGACGTGTTTATCCTCAGCCAGAGAAAGCCATCGAGGTTACGAGCAGGCTCTGAAGAAAAACCCCAAAGATGGTGCTTTAGCCAGCAAGATGGGAAAGGCCCTGGTCAAGACTCATAACTACGTCAAGGTTTGTGTTGTACACTCATTTAAAGATAAACACGATTCACTCACTGAAAACAAACAGTGTTGACACAACGCTGCTGTTACACAGGCAATAAATTACTATGAAGCAGCCCTGAAGACCGAGCAGCAGAACTTCCTGCGGTATGACCTGGCAGAGCTGCTGATGAAGATGAAGCAATACGAGCGCTCTGAGAAAGTCCTGCATGAAGCTCTGGCTCATGAACCAGGTACTTAAGACGCCACAGTATTTCACACACAGTGAACTCAAACACAGACATGATTCAAATAATATCTAATTACACACAACCTGATGCAAATATAGAACAAAGATATTGGTAAATATTGTTTATGGCAATGCCAAACTGCTTTGAATTTGTAAAGCACTGACTTAATGAACCCTGAGAAACTGAGATTAAGTACCAAACTGAAACTCCAATTTAAAATGTGATCCAGCATTAACTTTAAACTTACACTTCAGGAGGTTTAATTTTTAAAGTAGCTGTCTTTTTGAGATGAATTGAGAAAAATAATCAAGTTCTTGAAGAAAATTTTAAAGGGACAGACTCAAGCCAAATGAGTTTTATGATGCGTCTCTTCTTTCTTTCACTCTAGTTGATACTTCAGCCAACAAATTTCTCAACAAATTTTCTCTCAAAGGAGGAGAAATTAGAGCTTCTATGCTGAGCCTTCATGAGTAGACTAACTAGACTAACCTTTTTAGCTAACTAGCAAAAAAGGTAATGGTTTGTTAAAATGTTAGCTAATTAGCAAACTATACCTTTTTTTTTTTCTTTTCACTTTTTAGCTAGCTAGCAAACAGTGTAACACCATGAACTTTTTAGGTTAGCAAGCATTTTCTTTAATTTATTCAGTTGTTTGTTTAAAGCTTCATAGTGATTTTTAAATTTGAGTGGTATTGCTGTAACAGACTGACAGCTATATGTGCACAGACTGACTGAAACTTCAGATAGTCCTGAGTAACAAACTAGTATCCCACCAGGATTCTGATTCAGGCAGACGGTAAACCTTCAATACGTACGTGCTTTGATTCAGATGAAATCAGGTGAGAAATGAGTCTGTGTGTCTGGCTCTGAAAGAGGAAGAAAAGAGAGAGAAACTCAGGGTTTGTTGAAGAGAAGTTGCTGGTTAGCAGATTAGGATTAGGTTCACAGAGTTAGTTACCATGGTAACTGACACAGAGTTTAACTTACCTGTCTCTCCAACTGAAATCCCAGAGTTTTACTCATCTCAGGGTTAAACCTGCTTTCTGGAATAGAGCACAGATTGTTTGTAGTTGCTCATTGTTTTGTTGTGTTTCTAACTTCATTTTTTTTCCTCAAACCCACCCAGTAAATGAACTGCCGGCACTCTCAGATGACTGCCGTTATCTGGTCCTGTTGGCAAAGATCCAAAATAAGGTTGACAAGAATGAGGAAGCTTTATTTTCCCTCCAGCGAGTAAGTGGTTCCAGTTATGTGGCTCTCAGATATTTTGTTTTAAATATTTTGCATGATTATTTTGAAGCAAAACCTACTGCACTGCCTCAAAAAACAGAAATATACTGTAGTAACATAAAATCATGTAGGGCTGCAACTAACGATTATTTTCATTATTGATTAATCTGCTGATTATTTTCACAAGTAATAAATTAATTGTGTAGTCTATAAAATGTCAAAACACAGAAAAATGCTCATCACAGTTTCCCAGAGTCAAAAGTGAAGTTTTCAAATTGCTTCTTTTGCCCAGCCGACAGTCTAAAATCCAAAGACTCTTGATTTATTAGTGTCATAAATGACAAAGACAGTTGTTACATTTAAGAAGCAGAAACCAGCAAATGTTTGACATTTGTTTGAAAAATGACTGAAATTATTTATTGATTAATTATCTTTTGATCAACCTGTTGTTGATCAAAAGATTTCAGTCTTCTCAAATTCTTTCCTACAGCAGTGACAAGGATTATGCTTGTTACTGTTGTTGTGTTCAGAACGAGGTTGTGTTTTTGCTGCATTTAGGCCCGAGATGTGCAGGCCAAGGTGCTGAAGCGGGTGCAGTTGGAGCAGCCTGACGCCGTCCCCGTGCAGAAGCAGCTTGCTGCCGAGATCTGCGCCGAGATCGCTAAACACTACACAAGTCAGAGGGGCTATGAGAGAGCAGTCAAATTCTACAAAGAAGCTCTTGTGTATTGTGAGACCGATCGCAAGGTCAGTGCAGCGGAATCAAAAACGTCCTGTGTACTCACTGCAGCTGTGGTTAACAAGCACTGGCATCTTTTAGAGTCTGCTGCTTGTGTTTTGAAATTTTGAGATCTCAGTTGTTGATAGTTTGATGTAAGTGAACGGTCTGATTTAACTTCCCTGCATTATTCTATCAGGAGTCTTGTCGCATGAATTCACATGAATGCAATCCGTGTTCCCAGGTGATGCTGGAGTTGGCACGGTTGTACCTCACTCTCGATGAGGTTGATGCGTGCCAGGAGCAATGCAGCGTCATTTTGAAGAGTGACCAGTTCAATGAAGATGCAACTCTGGTTTGTTCTGGCTGTCTTTTGTCGCTTTTGATCATAACATTCACATTTTTGGCACTAATTTAAAGACATTATTTCTAACACAGTTTGTCTTTAGATGATGGCCGACATTATGTTTAGGAAGCAGGACTACGAACAGGCAGTTTTTCACTTTCAACAGCTCCTGGAGCGCAAACCAGGTGCAGCAGAGCCACGTTTCTCTTTTTCCTTACATAAAGTTGTGGTGAATGTAAAAGTAAATTGATGAGTCTCTAAACGGAAAACATAATAACTTACAGCTGTTGCTTTCAGACAACTACCCAACGCTGTCACGTCTTATTGACTTGTTGAGGAGGGCCGGGAAGTTGGAAGAAGTTCCCAGATTCATTGATATGGCAGAAAAACATTCTTCCAGGACTAAGTTTGACCCTGGCTTCAACTACTGCAAAGGACTTTATCTTTGGTAAGTGTGGAACAGTGTAATCACCTCTAACAGCCACTAAATTGAAAGAAAAGGGGATTACACACCTTCATCACCTTTTTGACCACAGCGTCATTTTGACATTCCAACAGCTTATTACTCATAATGAGAAACAAGACTTTTAATACATTTAAAAACATTCAATCAAGGCAAAACTTGATATCTCTAAAATACACCTGGAAGAATCACTGTTATTGGACAGCATCAGTAAAACTTCAAACAAACCGCTCTCAAAACTGCATAAACTCAGATCGTCTAGTGACTCAGTGATATGTTCCAGTAAACAAATGGGAAAGAGACCTCAGCATCTGTCAACAGAATTAGGGGTGGGGGAGTTTTTTCTCTCTGTTTGATTCAACGATGATGTATGGTGAGAGATGGCTTAACAAACGTTACAGTCAGTTTCTAATTCATCTGAATATATTGCCGGTGATGATCATAGCTACATATTACTGCAGTGATAAAATAAACCCATGTCATATTTAACCAGTTTAAGTTTTAAGTCAAGTACTTGCTTAAATTAGTGCATGCTTGCTTCATTAGTTATTAAAGTAATGTGCTTCACAGATTATTTTGAATTTGAGTTCCAGTATTTTTATCAGGCATCTGATATGTAGTCTGTTAAATATAGGGTGGAAATAAGACTAACTTTAAAACACGCCACTGTTCTAATTATTTTAATGTGCTTTTTTGTTTTGATAGAATTGTGATTTAATAAAATATTGAAATATTAATGAGACAAGTTTGATATTTATTTTAGGTAAATTAATTGTCATATTAATCGAATAATAAAAAAAAATCGTTAGAGTAATCATTAAAAAATAATCTTAAGGTGCAACCCTACTCAGAATACTAACGTGTGGTAAATACAATACAAGATCATGCACAGAACACACATCAGACAGCACAAGACACACATAACAGGACTAATCGGGATCAGACACATGCACTCGTACACAGCTGACGACTACCTCCTCGTACTCTGGCTCTGACCACCAATACAACACTTCTGGGAAGAAGTAACCACCGTGTTATTCCTGATCCTTGGCTGTAGCATTCTGTATGCATACTTGGCAATCTGGAAACGCTCAACACGTTCACCACAAATCACAATACCACTACAGCCCTAACTGTCGCCAAGAAAACAATACCTCCAAATCGGAAAAGTAGGACAAACGTCAACATGTCACAATGGTTGGATCTCCTAACGACAATCTGCCTCACAAAAAAAAAAACAAAAAAAAAAACAAAAAAAAAACCAACTCGAACTTTTCAATAAAACATATTCAGCAATTCTCAGATCTGTTCAATTGCTGGTGAGTGAATGCCACAACACAACACAAGTAAATGTAAATATATGTAGGCATGTAGCTGGTGAGGAGGTGAAGGCAGAGAAGGAAATAAGAAAAAGTGTTTGTATGAACAGTAAGAATTAATAACGCTAAACCCATTCCTGAAACACTTTTAAACCTAAACAGACCTCCACTTACTTATTTTTTGCTCTTTTGTTTGTCTCAAGTCTTATTTTTGTTGTTTTTTAATTTTTTTCGCTGTCACCTGCTATTACCTATTGTGCCCTTTAATGTTTTTATATTATGTACTGTTAGTATGTCCATGTTGTCTATGTGTGTGCACTAATATAAAGGGAATAAAGGGAAGAAAGTTTGGTAGGACTTTTCCTTGGGAATGTGGTGCCATCTGTTGTAAGATGAGTGACTGAACTTGTGTTTGCTGCTCAGGTTCACAGGAGAACCCAATGATGCTCTGCGACACTTCAACAAAGCGCGGAAAGACAATGACTGGGGTCAGAACGCCGTGTATAACATGATTGAAATCTACCTAAACCCTGATAATGACACCATGGGAGGAGAAGTGTTTGAGAATTTAGATGGTGAAATCGGGTGAGTGGCAGCAGGAGCATACTAATTCTTTTCTTCTGTGGGAAAACCCAGAGACTTACTTCTTAACGCTCACCCTTGTCTCTCATCAGGAACTCCACAGAGAAGCAGGAGTCAGAGCAGGTCGCCGTGAGAACAGCCGAGAAGCTGCTAAAGGAGTTAAAGCCTCAGACGCTGGGCGGACACACACAGCTCCGCATCCTGGAGAACTACTGCCTGCTGGCAACGAAGCAGAAGACCAATGTAGAGAAAGCCCTCAGTGTTTTCACAGAGATCGCAAACAATGAGGTAAGTAAACTCCAGATGGTGTGCAGGAGTTACATCACTCGTGACGTTACTCATGCACACCATCACTCCTGTGTAAATATGCTCACACCAGGAGCTGTGCATTATTTCAGACTCTGTCTTAAAGGGATAGTTCGGATTATTTGATGTGGGGTTGTAGGAGGTACTTATCGATTGTCAGTGTGTTAGCTACAGAAGTTGGCGGTCAGCAGGTGCCCAGTTAGGAGAAGCAGAGAGTGGCACCAGCACGGGAGCTAAACAGTTAACTGTTACCTAAAAATATCAGTATCAGTTTAAGTGTTTGCTGTATTTATATACCAGTAAATCTATCTCAGTTTCCTTTTTTAAGACTTCCAAGTCTTAAAACACATAGCTTTATAGCCCTGTTATATTTACTGAATTGCACAGAATTATTAGGACTATAATCATATTATGTATCTGGTAATACAACGGAGAGAAATTCCCTTCAGGTCAGGTTTTTGATTTTGTCAGGTTTTTGTCACATTTTCCCTCTGCTGAGATTTGCTTGGTGATTCAACTGGTGAACATTTGGATTGTTTTTCTTTTTCTTATGAATGGGTTCACTTACAGTATTTTGTATGAGTAAGTCAGTTTCACAGTGAAAAGGCAATTGTACAGTGTTGATTCATATTTCATATTTTATATTTTAATAACTGTTGAAAGCTTCTTGAGGTAGGGAGATGATAAAACATTTGATAGTAAGAAATATTCTCCATGACACAAAGCCTTGAGTTGTCTGAGAGATGGAGGTGGAAATCTGGTTTTGCACGTGCAGGTATTCAGCAAGTTATATGTTTAAATGTTTTCATTCAGGAGGCTATGACAGGTATTAGAATTTGTCCTGGAGTCTGTGAGGATTGAAAAACATTTTTTTTTTAAATGGCTCACAGGCTGCAGGATTTATGCGCCTTATGCCAGCTTGTGTAACTTTGTTTTGACCAGCCCTTTCTGACAGGAAACCGCCGTAACATAAGCCAAATATCACTCTCTCCAAACCATCCAAACTCTGTAGGCGAAATCAGTAATTTTACCTCACAGAACACAGGAGTTGCTTGTCTACCCCAGCCTTGGTCTGTTAGTTTGTTTGTGTTATTGTGTGACTGTGGTGAATCAGAACTATCCTTTCAAAAAACATCAAAGTTACACAATAACACAAATAAACTAACAGACCGAGGCAGCGGTAGCGCCTCCTGTGCTCTGCGCCGGTAAAATTTATGATTTTGTCTGTGAAGTTTGGTTTGTTTGGAGGGAGCAATACTTGTCTTATATAAGTGTTTTCCCATCAGAAAGGACTGTCTGACTGCAAGGTAAAGTGATGAAAATACACTTTAAACTGATAGATTTTTCTTAGGCTCACCTTTTTTCAAGAGGCTAAAATACATTTTTCTGCTGACCCTGTCCACAGAAGTTCATTGCTTAGCTGCCATGCTGGTAAAGCTCACTGCTTCTCCAAACTGGGGGCACGCTGTATGTCATCATCTTCGTCTAACTTATACATTTATTATTGATAGGTACCTCATTAAACCCCACTTCAAATAATCCGAACTATCCCTTTAATGTCAGTCATTCCTTTTGGTTATTTACTGCACATGACTCTGTATTAGACTGAATTTTAATAGAATATATACAGTATAGACACACATCATTGCATGTACATTTAATGTCATTTGTCAAAATTAAATGACATTTAATTAATTAACTTTATATATTGAAGTGAAGTCAGTGTGGCTTCGGTGTAAACAATCAGCGGTGGGATAGTTTGGGGAGGTGTTTCCGGCTTCATCCTCTCTAACCAGGATTCTCTGTTTGGATTCAGAAAGACCACGTGCCGGCACTGTTGGCCATGGCGACAGCTTACATGATGCTGAAACAAACTCCGCGAGCCAGGAACCAGCTCAAACGCATAGCTAAGATGAACTGGAGCATTGTTGACGCCGACGAGTTTGAGAAGAGCTGGCTGCTCTTGGCAGACATCTACATCCATTCGGGGAAGTATGACATGGCCGGGGACCTCTTAAAGAGATGCCTCAATCATAACAAGGTCAGCCTGAAATAAATTGTCACTGCAAGAACATTATGTGGTTTATAAGGCAGTCCAATTCACACAAAACCTCTTTTTTTTGGAGATTTGTGTTGCTTTTTATGTAGTGGTCGATTTTTATGTCAATTACTTTGTGATAATAATTGGCCTCTTTTCCACAGTCATGCTCTAAAGCTTATGAATATCAGGGCTACATAATGGAAAAGGAGCAGGCGTTCCGTGATGCAGCACTAAGCTATGAACTGGCTTGGAAATATGGAAATCGGACTAACCCGACTATTGGTATGTCGTCCAAAATCACATGTCCACTTCTGAGGGGATTAGGAGAATTATATTTCTAACCTGTATTGTCTGATTCTCTTTTTCAGGATACAAGCTCGCTTTCAACTATTTAAAAGCAAAGAGGCACGTCGATGCCATAGATGTGTGTCATAAGGTGAGACATCTGTGGATGTTTCCAGTTTTGGAAGATTATTTCTGTTTTTAATCGTGTTAAATCATCTCTGCTTCCGTCCACAGGTTCTCGCTGCTCATCCAAATTATCCGAGAATGAGAAAGGACATCCTGGACAAAGCTCGTGCTGCCCTGAGATCTTAGTTTTGAAACTGTGTGTGTGTGTGTGAGAGAGAGAGAGAAAGAGATATGAAGCCAATGTTTCTTTTACTTTGATTGAATCCATTTTTATTATTTGGCTTTTTCTGTCAAATTAAAACAATGTGCAGCTATTTGTACTATTCCATTGTGAAAAACTCTCATATTATGTACTTTCTTTTTTGTGAATATGAATATTTGGGTACTGACATTCCTGAGGGAAATAACAATGCAGAGGGGTTTTAGACACATGCTCAGCTGAAAGCATTTTTTGTTTCCTTCTTTATAAAAGCTGCGTTTCCACCCAAAGTACCCTGGACTTTTAGTCCCAGTCCCTTTCAGTCTAAAGACCTGCAAAAATTAGGCAAATTAGTCCACAGACAAATGAAAAGGCAACTGCTGTTTTTACACGTCATGATATGACTATGCGGCAATGATGACACCATATATGGATCTCATGCTCAGCGTAAATTCTCATTAAAGCCTGGACTTGGACTATAGTGGCTGAAATAAAACGCTACAAGTACTCAACCAATCAGAATAAAGCGCTGCAAGCCCCATCCCCAAAGTTTCTGTATTGTATTAACCCAAACCAGGGACTTAAAATAATGTACCCAGAACTTCACTTAGACCCCGGTACCTGTGGTGGAAATGCAAGAGTTCCTCCAAAGGTTCCTAGTCCCTGGGGAAAGTTCGTGGCTACAGTCAAACAAGCACCAAAGCCTAAAAACAAAAGGGTCTTGCAGAAATTGAAGAACATGTAATCTTCATCAGGAACGGAGATGTGCTTCTGTGTGTGTCTTAGACGAACTGTTTTTAATTCGATATGTAACATATTCATATTGTCTTTGAAATGATTTCGTACAGTTCGTTTATATGAAAGACAATATTGAGATGTTTTATCTTGTGATGAACATTATTAGGATGGAGATAAATGCAGATATTTGTTACTGTAAAGCTTTTATTTAAAAAATAAAATTATTTACATAAAAGATGGTGGCTTTTTTACCTGATTTCTTTTAATTCCATAGGATTTAATCAGAATCAGAAATACTTGATTGATCCCTGGGGAGAAATTAGATCATGTTATAGTTGATCCAAGAATAGAAATGTGTAAGTGAAGAAAATTGTAAGAAGAGCTTGACCAATATTATCTAGTGGATATTGGCTTAGCACAGTTATATTGGTCTATTTCGGTTTCGGTGTATATGATTCCCGATAATCTGATACAGAACAAAATGCAGAATGTTTATTTTAATTTAATTTTTAGTAGGTTTAGTTTTAGGAGTTGTTTTTTTTTTTTTTTTTTTTAGTTTATACTTACTTACAATTACTAAAAATACCAGTGAAAGTTACTGTTTCAGTGCCCTGATGACATTTTGGATTTTATATGTAAAGGATATAATGTAAGCAAAACTCTGACAGGGTGATGCAGGAGCTTGACGTGAAGTGGAGGGATCTTGAATCATCCTGAAGGGGTTTATTTTGCCATAATGACCAGCTCACTGTACATTATCCCACTTATTACATAGCTACTTATTTAAAAAAATGAATAATTTGATACAAAATAATAACTTCAAATTGTATTGTATATTGAGTATTTCACAAAGCTGTGTAATATATAAAAATAATGGATAAAATATGTACATTATACTACAATAAACAATATGGAACATAAAAACAGAAGAAATGTGCACAAATATGTATATTACAATAAAAATTAGTGCAGTGTATCTAGGGTGAAAAATGCTGAAAAGTCTTTGAAGTGTACAGTATAAATGCAGTATTGATGTCAGTGTATGTATACCAGAGTATTGAATAGTTGTTATTGCACAAAAAGACTGTACTGTTTGGTCGGTATTGCACGGCTGAGGATTTAAATTAAAAATAAATGATGGGTAAAAGTTTTTGACAGGCTGAAATAAGTCCAAGTCCCCTTGTCATGTTCTGAAAAGACTTTTTTTTTTTTTTTTTTTTTTTACCACCAGTATCCCCACAGACAATCGCCACATAGACAAACATTTACAAGTGTGAGTGGAAAAAAAAAAAAGAAGTAGGACACACAGTGAACATTTTAATGGCCATAATAAACTGGATGCCTGCCGTGGATAGGAAGTGCCGGGGAACACAGTCACCACAGATGGAGTCACTGTGCGAGTCAAAGGCAGAAAGGTTTCAAACTGGGCACCAGAGCACCGGAGAAGGCTCCCCGCGGCTGGAATCCATCCGCGTCTCCACTCCTCCAGGCATCCAACTCTTTATGAAGACCATCCGCTGCGGGGAAACCTGGGAAATTAAAGGATTTGACCAACTAGAGTCCGCTGGTGAGTGTCAGCTTTTACAACTTTTATCAGGGAGCTCTGCTCGGTTCGTTTCCGTGCGTAAAGGACTTTTCCACATGCGTGCTGCTGGACCATGTGCGTTTTTAGTTTGTCTCATAAGCTCCATGTGTGCAAGATGTGGTGTTTTCTGAGAGGAGCTGATTGGATGCGGTGGGCTGCTGTGTGTGTGTGTGGTGTGGTGTTGTGTGTGTGGTGTGTGTGTGTGTGTGTTTGTGGGATGTGGTGTGTGCGGGGTATAGCGCGTTCCTCCGTTATTTGTAACCCAGCAACTGTCCCAGTGAATGACCAGTTGAACAAATCCTATTAATGACACCATTATTGAATGTGAGGAACTCAGAGGAGAACACAGTCTGCAGCACTCCTGACACAGAGTGACTGCAGAGCACTTCAGAGTGTTTACCAACAGGTTTGACTCGATTTGTTTGATTTCATTGGCACATTCGTCTTTAAAATCAGCTATAACAGGACAAAAAAAAAAAAAAAATCAAGCTGTCATCTCTCGTTGACGCTTTGGTTCCTCGTGTGTATTCCCAGGTATGGATTTGGACACGTCCTCTCTGCGCAGGCGCGTCAGCGGCACGTCTCCTCCCTCTACCTGAGAGGAGCGCACCTGGATCCAACGAGACGGAAGTTCGGCGAAGAAGAAGAAGAAGAAGACAGAGCAAGTCTTTTTTTTTTGTCTCCGCTAAAAGTTTCTGTGAAGTTGAAGCAGACAAAAAAAAAAAGAGGATCTCCTGTCACAGAAGGATGCCATTCAGGAACTGTTTAAAGGGCTGTTCCGACCTAAAGCTGTAGTTCAGCGACTCATGGTACGTGGTCTTCTTTTTCCCCCTCCTCTCTCTGCCTGTCTGAAGGAATCCACAGCTGTATTGTTCATTTCATAAGCCGATTTTGAATATGTGATTTGTAGATAGCAGCAGATACCTTTAGCTTCATGAATGTCACACACGGCTGTGAATGTTTTATTCCAAAGATGAAAAGTAGAGAAGAATAAGTTTAAAAGATGTTGTGACATGATACGTGGTGCCTCTGAATCCACACTGTCCTTATCACATGTATCAGTACTGTTTTTTTTTATACTGTACTGTCTCCATTGTCATTGTTAACCTGCTTTATCTCAGTGCAGTGCTGAAAAAAGTTCAGAAAATCTGGACTCTGGTGCAAGTACAGAAACAGAAATGAAAATATTACTCAAGTGCAAGTAAACCTGTTGAAAGAATACTTAAGTAAAAGTACGAGTATTCTACTCAAAAAGCTACTCAGAGTATTGATACTTTTTAACAGTTGATTTCTAATGCATCATAAATAGCAGACATTCAGTAAAAAAAAAAAAAAGGTTTTCTGTCTCTTCAAATCTTAAGTTAAATCAGCTACTTTACTCCAAACTGCTGCTCTGTTCTGCTCAGTGGTCACCGTCACTTCTCCAAACCTGTGCCTGCTGCTGCGTTTGTTTGCATTTTCAAAAGTAACTAAGTAGATTACATTGTGTAATGAATACTTGAGTACAAGTAGACTTCAAATAATTCTCATTAAAGTACAAGTACCCAAAACAATTACTTAAATACAGTAGTTTGAGTAGTTGTAATTAGTTACTTCCATCCCTGTCCAAGTGTCTTTATTTGTCCTATAGATGAAGTAGACAGAGGACACTACCTTTATCTTATTATTTATCTTGTCTCTTCTTCTTGTTTTGTTCCTCTTTTTTTTCTTGTTTTTAGTCCTATTATTTATGCTTTTATCCTTTTAAAAATCTTTTTGAAATCTTTTTTATTCTTGGTTTTATTCCATTTTTGTGTTTTTACCCCTTTTTATATCTCTTTTATTGTTGTTTCTTATCCTTAGATTCTTGTTTTTATCTTATTGTTCATGTTTTTTATTAGACCCTGACTGATATATTGGTCGACCGATATTATCGACCTGATATCGACCTTGTCACAGCTATATCAGTCATATCAGTAGTGGTATACATGTTGTACGATATGCGCCAAACGAAAGCTTTTTTCTTTTTTTGTATTTTTAGTTTGTATCCTTCTTAATATCTATCTTGATTGCTCATTGCCTACAATGATGAATTAAGTGTCATATGTCTTGATAATGACATAAATTCTGGTTAATCCTCATTAAACATCTGAATATCCTCCTTTACAGCTGAATCCCAGTCCAAAGCCAGCCTGCACTCCACTCAAGAAGAATGACATCTCTCCGCAGAGTGCTCCGAAGGCGACTGCACCCTCTCAAACTGGTGATAGTTGCCCTCGTCTTCGTCACATTTCTCTTCTTCATACAATGGGAGGTGGGGAGCCAAAGCCAACAGGAGGAGCCATGGCTGAAGGAGGTGGTGGTGAAGCGGGACACCATGCTGGGCATGGTGATGGGAGCCGTCAATAACTTCAGAGACGCCATGCCAAAGATGCAGATCAGAGCCCCTGTACGTCAGCAGGACAGCGCGGAGGGCGCGTCCTGTCTGCCGGGTCACTACACCGCCGCTGAGCTCAGGCCGGCTCTGGAGCGGCCGCCTCAGAACCCTCTCGCTCCCGGGGCTGCTGGGAAACCTTTCCACACAGACTCACTGAGCCCCGAGGAACAGAAGGAGAAGGAGAAGGGTGAAGAGAAACACTGCTTTAACCTGTTTGCCAGTGACCGCATCTCCCTGAGCAGAGACCTGGGCGCAGACACCAGACCACCAGAGTCAGTTTGTACAATCTTTAATCAAATCAAATCAAATCAAATCAAACTTTATTTATATAGCACTTTTCATACATCTTAAAATGCAACCCAAAGTGCTTTACAAGAAAAAACAGAAAGAAAAATGAAATGACAAAACATACAACAATAAAAAGTGAAATCCCGTCCCTCCCATCCCCACATATCGAACCCCCCCACCCCCCCCCCACCCCACACACACACACACACACACACACACACACACACACACACACACACACACCCACACCCACACACACACACACACACACAGACACACTCACACACACCTGCACACACGCCCACACTCACACATGCAGTATATAGACTGGTAACATGGCATGGCACTGAGGATCCAGGTGAGGAGAAGCCACCTATGGGTGGCCATCCACACCGAGAGGCACCATAGTCCGCAGCCACAGGGAGCACCGCCACAGAGACCGCCCCCTCAGCCCAGACAGACTAGATTATGATTATGATTCTTTTATGATAAAACTGTGCAAAATCCATCATGTTTGCCTTATATTTCATTCAAAATGTGCAAGGAAGCTCAAGAAACAGCACTGTGTTAGTGAGAGTAGTCGACAAAATAATGTTCAGTTCATTTTCCAAATGATTTTGATTTAAAAACACATGTTTGCACCACCTAGTGGGTTTACATGCAACTTTGGTGGTGTACAAGAAGTACTTTCATGCACCTATTACTACTCTATGGGGTGATCTGCTGGCCCAGAGTGTAACTTAAAGGGATAGTTCAGATTATTTAATGTGTGGTAGTACCAGCACAGAAGCTAAGTAATGTTCTGTGTGGACAGGGTCAGCAGCGAAAGGTATTTTAGCCACTTAAAAAAAACAAATCAGTATCAGTTTAAGTGTACGCTATATTTAGAACATTCGGACAGCCTGCTTTTATGTTGAGAAACCACTTTTACATAAGCCAAATATCATCCTCTCCAAACCAACGAAACTCCATTTGTGAAATTGGTAATTTTACCTCACAAAACACAGGAGTTGCTGGTCTGTCCCTGCCTCGATCTGCTAGTTTGTTGGTGCTTCTGTGTTTTAAAAGGATAGTTTGGATTCACCAAAGTCACAAAATAATGCAAACAAACTAACAGGTCAAGGCGATGACAGAGCAGCAACTCCTGTGTTCTGCATGTTAAAATGACTGATTTCATCAATGGAGTTTGGTTGGTTTGGAGCAGGCATGCAGCTCCACCTTCTCCAGTGGCTCCAGGCGGGCTTGACAAAAAAATATATGGAAATGAATAAAAATTATATATTCTGTAACATTTTAATTTTCATGTCTCATTGTTGTAGGCCTAAAGTAAATTCTTACACACTCCAGTTGTAAAAATGTGTAGCCTAAACACCAAATTTAAATGATTTTTATAATACTTTCTCAAGTAAAATGGCTGTCTTAGCATACACATACATCGCAGTACCTTTTTCTCTAAATTTCGCTGGTAGCTAGTTTTAAGTCTTCCTACAGAAGTCAAAAAAAGAACTCTTTGGCCAAAAACTTTTAATAGTAAAAGTTGCCATTGGGAAAGGCTGTCAGACAGCAAGTTAAAGGGGTGAAAATAAATATAAGCGTACAATAAAACTGATTTAGGTGGATCTTTTTAAGTGGTTAAGAGACATTTTGCCGCTGACCCTGCCCACAGCAATATATTACTTTGTTCTGTGCCAGTGCCCCTCTCTGCCTCTCCAAACTGGGGGCGTGTCAACCTGCATTTACTGTAGGTAATTCCCTGACTATCAATAAGTACGTCATACAACCCCACATTATCTAATCCGAACTATCCCTTTAAAGTCACACACCCACACAGATGACTGTAATATAGATGGAAGTTAAGCAGAACTGACTCTCTAACCCAAACACATTCATCATATTTGCTTTCTGCAACAGATCTCAGGCAGAAACCACAGAGATGATTGTTCTGACTGGGACTTTGTTTCAGCACGCCTGCCCAGTTACTGTGGCCAGTTCAGAGAGAAGCACAGTTATGTTTGGCTAATTACAGCACATCCAAGTGCATGTAAGTCCAAGTACATGTCAGTACACGGTCAGTACGTGACACAGACATAAAGCCCTCCATGTACTGGCTAGTCTCCGCCGCTCTGATATGGCAGGTATTTCAAAGGCTGCCACACATGCGGTGTCCCAGCTGAAATGGACACCCCACAGGGGAGAGTCTGCAGATGTAATAACTAGACTATTGTGCCACTCAGGAACTGTATGGGACAGTCAGATCTTTGTGCTCTTTTTCCTTCTCGCTGCAGATGTATTGAGCAAACCTTCAAGCGATGCCCCCCCCTGCCGACCACCAGCGTGATAATTGTGTTTCACAATGAGGCTTGGAGCACTCTGCTGAGGACAGTATACAGTGTCCTCCACACCTCCCCTGCCATTCTCCTCAAGGAGATCATCCTGGTGGACGACGCCAGCGTGGATGGTAAAACTCAATAGGGGCCCTTCAGGACCGCCCTGCTCTCTTTTCGGGTTCGATTTCATGCAGCATGTTGGGTGGGCAGCTCTTTGGTGAGCTGCTCCTGCTCCTTCTGCGGCCCGTGAAGTGGGTTACAACAGGAAGCGAGGCTGCTAGTGAATACTTTCCTAGGAGGAATTAGCAGTGGTTGTGCTTAGAAATGAATCAGAGTTGAGTCTTGTAAATAGGTCTGATGTAGGAGGGAAACAAAACACTGGAGAGGAGAGAGGTTTCAGGGAATGCAGTTCATCTGACAGTCTAAACTCAGTTGTATTTTGGGAGCAGACCACAGATGGAGGCCAGCTTTCCTGATAGCCAGCCATGTTGATGATTAAAGAAAGACAGTCTTGTCCTGTCTCATCTGTTTTGAGTCTTACCTCGTAAGGCTGAGAATATTAGCTGTCACTTTAGCAATAACTGAGTCTTTATGAGACTGTTTGTATAAGAGTCAGGGCTCGACAACAGGGGTTGCCTGTTTGCCTGTGTCAAGTTAAATGCCACATCCTGCTACTAAATCTAGTAACTGTCTTGCCCGATAGGGGGAGTAGTAAGAACGAATTAAGCTGTTTTGATAATCGATTAATTGTTTAAGTACTTTTTAATGCAAAATGGCAGAAAATGCTGTTTTCTACTTTTCTCTGTTAATTATCATATTTAACTGAATATCTTTGGGTTTTGGACTGATAAAACAAGACGTTTAACCTTGGAATTTGTGAAAATGGGATAGACACATTCACTGTTTTTTCACATTTTATAGACATTGCAGCCCTGTATTAAACACAGGAATGAACTTTTAATCTTTGTTGTTATTTGATAACTGCTAAAAAACAATTTATGTGGGGCAAGTAAAAATCAACATTTGGGCATGTAGATTTCTGACCCACATGCCTGACCTGGTAAAGGAAATAATAAAACAGCAAAGATTCAGCAAAAAATTCAACAAAAATATGAATTCAACACTTTTGTTTTTGCTCCCATTTTTCATGAGTTAAAGCAGAAAAAGCTAAGACTTCTTCTATGCTAACAAAAGGTTTATTTTTCTCAAATTCTGTTCACAAATTTGTTAAAATCTGTGTTAGTGAGCACAGTCCAGCCACATGACAGTTGTGGCATACAGAGAAGCTGATTAAATACCGTGATTATTGCACAGGTGTCCCTCGGACTGGTCACATTAAAATTCCACATTAAATGATTAGACACAGAAATATGGCTATTTCACAAAGGGCTACAGATACCATTTTTTCCCAGGAGGGCAACGTTATAAACCTGCCCTACTTTGCCTCTGACCAGCTTGCACTCATATTCTTAGAGTAGCTCTAATGAATCACTCCTCATGCCTAAATCAACCCAAACTAACAAAGGCAAAGTCACGACCCACCCTTCTCTGCCAATGAGAGGCAGAGAAGGGTGGGTCACGAATTTGCTTTTCTGGGAAAAACATTCGGTATCTGTGTGGCTATCTGTGGCTATTTCACATAGGGCCACAGATACTTTTTTTTTTAACCCTTAACTCTAACCAATCAGTCCTCCTGCCTAAACCTACACAACCCATCCAACGAAGCCAACAGGTACTAGCCAATCAGAGGCAGAGTAGGATGGGTGATGACCCTTCAGGGAAAAATGACCAAATAAATGCCTTTTTTCAAGATAAAACTGCACATTTTAGAGCGCCCTTTTATTGTGACCAGTCCAAGGCACATCTGTGCAATCAGTGTTTAAGTTCACTGTCCAACAAATGAACTAGTTCACACTCATTTCTTCTGTTTTATTTTTAAATTTATTTTAGATAGAACCTAGAAGTTGAAATTCCGACTATCCAGTTCAAATTGAACGCACCGTATTGCATGGGAACTGCAAGAAGATTAAGATGTGAGGACGAGACAGAGGAGAGGAGCGAAAATGATTTGGATCTATCTCCCCTTTTGTCACTGAAAGTTTCTACATCACTTCAACGTTTCTGTCCAAATTTGCACGCTTCCTCTCTTTCTCTGCTGCGATCACACTGTTTTAATCAGCTGACGGTGTGAGCACCGTTATCTCTCTCAGGAGTGAACGTCGCTCTTGTTTGTTAATTGGAAACTGATCCCTTCAGTTCACTGGTCAACAAAACATGAGCACATTCAATGAACGCCTCTCTTTTAACATGTTGATGCACAACACTGTGTGCAATTCTCAGCAAGGTTGATCAACATCTCCACTGTATATGCCACACCTGTCTGGTGGATGGATTCTCTTGGCAAAGGAGAAGTCCTCACTGAGACAGATTTTGACAAATTTGTGGGCAAAAAATAAATCTTTTGTGTGCATAGAAAAAGTCTTTTACTTCAGGTTGTGAAAATGGGAGCAACAACAAAAAGTCTTGTATGTATTATTTCATCAGATTTCTCATAATGTTCTCCTCAACCTCTAACTTTACTCATTGTCTGGTGGATATCCTGTACTTTTCAGATGTGCTGAAGGACCAGCTGGATGACTATTTGAAGCAGCTGAGCATTGTCCGTGTCGTCCGCCAGAGAGAAAGGAAAGGACTCATCACCGCTCGGCTGCTGGGCGCCTCCGTTGCCACCGGCGACACCCTCACCTTTCTGGACGCCCACTGTTAGTCAACTCCGCTGACGCCACTCACACATTGAATCCAGTCGCATGCTTGACACACCCTTACTTACACACCCGCAGCTCAACAACCTCATGTTTGCTCTTCCCTTGGCATGTCTTTACACTCCAAAATTAGCCTCTCGGTGTGTATTGTTAAGAAAGATGTTGTGATGCAATGTCTGATTTGCGTGTGTTGACAGGTGAATGCTTTAATGGATGGCTGGAGCCTCTGCTAGCCAGGATAGCGGAGAACGAGACTGCAGTAGTGAGTCCTGATATAACCACAATTGATCTCAATACTTTTGAGTTCATAAAACCATCCCCTTACGGACAGAACCACAACCGCGGCAACTTTGACTGGAGCCTCGCCTTCGGCTGGGAGAGTCTGCCAGATTATGAGAAACAAAGGAGGAAGGATGAAACATACCCCATCAAGTAATACGTGATCATAGAATATCAATTTCTAGGTCACACTTTATTGTACAGTACAATAATAAGACATCAATATAGCTGTACTTTGTTTCAAATAAGACAAAAACTACAAATATGTTATTTATTTGACAGTATTTGACCCTTATTAGACTATCTTGGGGGTAATTAGGACAGAACTGAAATGTAAGGTTAAGTGTATTATTTTCCACAGTTAGACCCATATAAGACTTAATTAGAAGGTAATTAGGGACACACCATAACTGAACTGCACTATAAAAGTAAAGTGTATTGTTTCTCACTGTTAGACCCTTATTAGACAGCAATTAGGAACACATTACAAGAGAACTGTCCTGCAAACAAAATTGTATTATTTCCCTCTTTCTTAGAGGGTAATTTGGGATACATTACAATGGAACTGTACTGCAAACTAAAGTGTGTTGCTTTCCACTGATAGACCCTCATTAGACTTTCTTAGAGGGAAATTAGTTTGTAGTACAGTTTGGTCCTAATGTGTCCCTGAAGTGCATTGTTTACCAGTGTTAGAACCTTATTAGACTGCAACTGGGAACACATCACTGCAGAACTGTACTGAAAACTAAAGTGTATTGTTTCCTGCTTTCTTAGAAGGTAATTTGAGACACATTACAGCAGCACTGAACGTAAACTAAACTGTGTTGTTTCCCACTATTAGATCTTATTAGGGACACATTACAACAGAACTGAAATGTAAGCTTAAGTGTATTATTGTCCACAGTTAGACCCATATAAGACTTAATTAGAAGGTAACTGGGGACACACTATGACTAAATGTTGTAAACTAAAGTGTATTGTTTCCCACTGTTAGACCCTTATTATATGTTAATTAGGAACACTACAATGGAACTGTACTGCAAGCTAAAGTGTGTTATTTCCCAATAATAGACCCTTATTGACTTTCTTAAAGAGTAATTAGGAACACATTACGAGAGAACTGTCCTGCAAACTATTGTTTCCCTTGTTCTTAGAGGGTAATTTGGGGCACATTACAGCAGCACTGAACTGTAAACTAAAGTGCATTGTTTCCCACTGTTAGACCCTCATAAGACGGCAATTAGGAACGCATTACGAAAGAACTGTCTTGCAAACTAAAGTGTATTGTTTCCCTCTTTCTTAGAGGGTAATTTGGGGACTCAATATTATCCATGTTGAATACTGTATGGAACTGGAATTTAGTTTACAGTACAGTTTTGTTGTAATGTGTCCCTTATTACCTCCTTATAAGGTCAAATAAAGAGTTAGAGACAGTTCTAGGTCTAATACTAAGGGTCTAACAGTCTAATACTGTCAAATAAAGACAATTATTCGTAGTTTTTGTCTAATTCGATACAACGTACAGCCTATTATGTCTTATTAGTATACTGTAAACAAAAATGTGACCAACTTTTATATAAAATCTTGTTTCTTGTTGGAAATGAGTAAAAACCTTTAACAAAATTTCTTTGTAGGACTCCCACATTTGCTGGTGGGCTCTTCTCCATCTCTAAAGAATATTTCTACCGTATTGGAAGCTATGATGAAGAAATGGAAATCTGGGGCGGTGAGAACATTGAAATGTCATTCAGGGTAAGACGTCACTAAGCTGCCATTCTGGATGTGCAGCACTTTTGTTATCCGTCACTGAGCCCTTTAACCTGTTGAATCACTCCAGCAGCCAAACGGCCGCACAGGCGTGTCTAACTGAACGTAATTTATGCATCTGTTTCTGCCGCCTCCCATTAACCTGCAGGTGTGGCAGTGCGGCGGACAGCTGGAGATCATCCCTTGTTCCATCGTTGGTCATGTTTTCCGCACCAAGAGCCCCCACACCTTCCCCAAGGGCACGCAAGTGATCGCTCGTAACCAGGTTCGACTGGCGGAGGTCTGGATGGACGACTACAAGGAGATCTTTTACCGGCGTAACCTGCAAGCTGCACAGCTGGCAAGAGATGTATGTACTCTAGTAGTCACAGTTCATAGTTTATTTCAGCCCTTGTTAACATTTTCACATAAAGATAAATAACAATTAGTCTTTAAATTCTCTGAAAACAGACAAAACAGAAACAAGAACAGTTGTTCCAAAACCAAAACAGAGTGAAACAAGGTTCCAAACATTTCTTACATCATTTTTATTCTGGTTTAACACCATATCTTTAAACTTTTTTTTTTTTTTTTGTATTTACAAAGTGAACCACACATTCTTTATTCCTTGTCACACCTGTTCCACAAGTTTAAACCTTTGACAGATGAACAAGGTTTTTTTTTTCATGTTTTTCTTACTTGATCATACTGGAAGTTTGGAAGAAGATATTTTGTGCAACTTTAAAATCAACTAGACGACAAATTTAACACATTTAAGTTGGTAAATAGTGCATCGGTTGGTTTATAATAATTTGATCTATTATAATTCTTACAACTCTCCTCTGTAGTATTCTACCTCCAACGGTCCAGATTATTACTATACTATTAGCTTCTGACATCTTTTTTGAAGACAGGGTTTGTCAAGGTTTTTTTTTTCAAGACTAAATTCCATAGAGTTTTTTGTACCGCAATAGGATACAAAAAAGGGTTCTCTGTAGAACCTCTCATTGTGAGTTCTGGGTGAAAAACCTTTGACAGATGGTTCTAGGATAAGCCTTTATGTTGGGTTCTAGGTAGAACTCTCTGATAGGGTTGCAAGTGGAACCTTTATGAAAGGACAGGAACCTGAAATGGTTCTCCTGTGGGGACAAGCTGGAGAACCGTTTTTAAATTCCTTTTACATGATTCATGTGTGGTTTCCAACATAATTTATAGCCAACTGTCACGATCAGAATACTCTTATTTTAACAGAATGTATCCTAATTTTGGTTTGATTATTGTTTTACCAAATACACTTTGTTTTACTTAAATTCAATGATAATTTTTTAATATCAATTTCTTTAGTACTTGTCGTACTTTAATACTGTTCCAAACGTTGCCTCGGACTCTGATGCACCTCTGAAATCCTGTGAAAAAAATGACTCTGCAGCCTCATCTTTCACTTCTACTTCTCATGGTCATATGTAAGTGTTTTTAAGACCACTCATTATCCCCGCCTTAAGACAAGTTTGAACAAATCCACCTCACACACAAGCAGCATTAAGTCTGATCATGACTTACTTAACGTACTCTGCAGGGGGAAGCACAGAATTAGACTTACCGGTGAGAGCCGTAGCGTTCACTGTTGTGGTTCTAAACGCACAAATCCTGCAGGACGGAGAGAAACAGACGAGCTGTTAGAGGCTGAAAGCTGTTAACCGTCAGAGAAGAAGGGGCCTGAAGGAAGTCATCTCTGGTAAATGACAGGCTCGCAGCGTTTCCCAACATGTGGTCCCTGCAGGTGCCATAAACAGTTCCCTCAGGGCTATACCTCACAGAGCGGGCCAGCCCTTTTCCCGCTGGCTTCAAACAGACACGCCGCTGTCAACAGCTTCGAGGAATCCGCTGTTGTAGCTATCAGTGAGCAGCATCCTCGTCATTATAGTAAGTGCTCTCATTATTCTAGAGCATGAGGTGCCTGCAGATCCTTTTAAATGTGCCTTTATGCTTCAGTTTAAAAGGAACAATGACTGAATACTTGTCTGTAGTTAATTTGTTTTACCAGAGTCATTAGAGCATTGAAACACACTCATTTGGCTTTAGGGGGAAAAAAGTGATGATATTCAAAGTAAAATTAACAATTCAGTGACGATGACAGTTCAGGCTCTGTTGATGGAAATGTTGGTCAGTCAGTCCGTCCACCACTTTGTAGTAACTATCTCTAATAAATGGTTAACTGATAGTTAAATGCATAATATGCAACAGTGTCTGTATCTGCAGAGACCCTGCAGCCCTCTGCCTGTGTTTCCTTATTTGCCTCATTATTCTGCTGTGTTCGGGACACTTTAACAACCCAAAACATCAGTATTTTACTTTTGTGGTGCATTTACAAACAGCTTGGCCAAATCATACTGTTTCTACCTTTAATGAAACTTTATTTACAAGTTATTTAACTATTAGCAAACAATAAAATTATAGTTATAATTATTATATAATTATAGTTAGTTATAATTATGTACTTTACTTATTATTACCTATCAATTTACCATTTATTAATGATGGTTATTATAAAGTGTTAGCATGCAGAGGATTTTCTAATGATTTTGCTGATCCTCTGGCTTTTCTTCTTGCGCCACTATGAGGTTGACATATATAGTTTTTAGTGAAATGTCTCAACAAATATTGGATGGATTGTCATGAAATTCAGTACAGACGTTCGCATCATCCTCAGGGTGAATTTGAATAACTTTGTTGATCCCTTAACATTTCCTGTAGCCCCACTATCAGGACAGATTTTCACTTTGTCCTTGGACTGCATGATATGGTAAAATATTTATATTTGGATTATTTTTACAGATACTGCAGATGTGATATGATTCATGATTAGAGGGAATGATCATTTTTACTCAATTATTTTCATTTCATCGTTTTCTGAGATCTTGAGAACAAGACTTGTAGGTCAGGGCGTCTCTGCAGCACTACAGTTTTCATTGTAACACTGTTTTGTCACACATTTTTCCCTCTGTCAAAAAATCGCACCTTCTGCATTTTACACTTGGCCATATTGTGATTTTGATTAATTGTGCAGCCCTTCTTTGTCCAATACGTTGGTTTATGATCAAATACCTACAAAACTAATCACTAATTCCCATCAGCCTCAGCTTTATTTTAAGTTTGGTGCTTATTAGCAAACATTAGTGTGGTAGTAGCTCTCAACATTGCTGTACAGTCTGACAGAGCTACTAGCATGGCTGTAGACTCTTAGTCTTCTTGATATAATTGTAATTCACAAAACATTTTAGTGCTGAAAGTTTTATGTTTTATATTTTAAGTTTTATTTGTTATTTTATATCTCAACACACTTTGAGGAGAGACATTGTTTGGAAAAAAACTGCTTCCTGCTCCTATGTGACCCTAGTTTAAGGATAAATGTAAATATCATATTGCAATTATTTTGACTGGCATTGCAACTATGATATGATTTGCGATATTAAGGGATGATAATTTATACATTCTTATTCTTATTTTCACTGAAAAACATTAAAATGATTATGGTGGGATTTTCTTAAGTCTGTAGAATCTGATGTGTGGGTTAGAACGTGTCTGTAACACGACAATATTTAATTTAAAATGGTATTTTGACCCACGTTTCACCTTTTCAAATTGTGTTTATTGGTCTTCGGATAAGTAAGTTCTACAGATAAGTACAATGCAAATAACATTTTTGAGTTTTACAAATTGAGCAAGAGGGAAAAATGACTGAATAGTTGACAAAAGGATAAAAAAACAAACACAAGAAAGAAGGCGGGATCAAGCTGCTTAAGAATTCAGTATGAGACTATTCATTGATGCGGTACATCCAATAATAATATTAATAATAATGACAATGACTGTAGGACTGAGAACTGCATGAGAGGAGATATAAAGCTCAGATTCTGTGCAGACCATGAAGAGATGCCACATTTTTTCAGATTTATTGGCAGATTCACAAAATATTAATCTGAGTTACTCTGTCACCTTCGCACATTTCACCTTTAAAAAAATACTGCACGCTTTGCAATTTGAAATTTGCAGGAGGCCTTATTGCGATTTTGATAAAATATCTAATATTTGTTTGGCTCTGCCTTATTCTATACCTGACGGTGTGTTTGTCAGACGTCTCACTCTGATAAGGACTAAAAACAGCATATCTGAAGGTGTAGCATCAAAGCTTTGTAGTTCAACCTTGCATCCAGCATCCCTGCAGGCTGTTGACAAACAACGTAAAGAAAATACTTCACTCTCCTGTTTGCGTTTGTTTCAACAGAAGGCCTTTGGAGATATCTCCAAACGCGTGGACCTCCGAGAGCGTCTGCAGTGCAAGAGCTTCTCGTGGTATTTGAAGAACGTTTATCCAGAAGTCTTCATGCCTGATCTCAACCCACTCCGCTTTGGCTCAGTAAGATCACACACCCCAACCCACCAGCTCTTTCCAAACCTCAGAGCTCTGTCTAGCCACTGTGGGTTTCCACTTAGGATCTCCAGAGGGTACCGAGCAGTTCCAATTTGACACCACTGAAAGCACTCCAGAGACTAAAGTTGTTTGAACAGCTTGCACTGGATGTTAGTTTTTCATTTTGTTTCCTTTCACTGCTTTTCCTCCTCCCTTCTTCTTTCTCTGTAGCTGAAAAATGTCGGCAGAGACTCGTGTCTGGATGCTGGAGAGAACAATGAGGGTGGGAAACAGCTGATCATGTATCCATGCCACGGACTAGGAGGAAACCAGGTCTGTAAGAAAATCTGTCTTTTCTATCTCTGACAAATATATGATTCATTTGAAACACGATGTTATTTTTTCCTTGTTTCTCTTGCCGCAGTATTTTGAGTACTCCACACATCACGAGATTAGACACAACATTCAGAAGGAGCTGTGTTTGCACGGGGCAGAGGGGGCTGTGAAGCTGGAGGACTGCCAGTATAAAGGCAGGAGCACTTTTGTAGGAGCCATGCAGAAATGGGAACTGAAGGATGTGAGTTTGTCTTTTGGATTTTTTGTGCTCTAGAGCTACAACGAACGATTATTTTTTATCATGGATTAGTCTGTTGATCATTTCCTCAATGAATCAATTAGTTGTTTGTCCAAAGAATGTCAGAAAATGGTGAAAAAGTGTTTCCCCAAATAGTCTACTGGAAATTTCTTGGACCCAGTCATGTGATTTCTGTAAACTTTTATGATTTAAATGTCATCTGTAGGCCTACTGGATAAAATTCAGCGTGGCTGCTATGAGATGCATGTTCTGCAACGTGCATAATTAGCTCATTATCAGGTTAAATAAAGAAGAAAACCAAAAATTGTCACAAACGTCCCAGAGTAAGTTTATTTTAATGTTAATAAACTGCATCATGCATATGAAATATAAGAAAATATTCCCTTATAAGCATATTAATCATTAACAACACAATATTTAATGGAAAAAAGAGCCTTATTTGAGATCTTTGTTTGTTTTTTTTACTAGTATGTTGCTCCTATTATATTACTGTCCTTGCAGTTACATAATAGTAAATAAACAAGCAGAAAAACTTTCCTTGCTTCAAGGAGGTTAAATGATGCTTGCAGTGTTAATCACACCTAAGCTATTTATGTTTGCTAACCAGCTACCAGCAAACACTAATTTGTTGCAATGAAAAACCCATCAGGTGGTTTAAGTTGGCTCGGTGGCAAATAAGTTTGCAGTGACCGTGACATACCTTTATCTTGGGGGGGTTGCTGAGTGGGAACTGTGCAAGAGAAGAAAAAAAAAAAGAGTGGGGGGATTTCTGGACATCTGGACATCACAAACATGGACTCTCAGATCAACTCTCTAAATTAACTAAAAGCAAAATTATGGCAATTTCGAGTTTTTGGCAAATAATTATTGGCAAATAATTACCTTGTTATGATAATTAATCAAGTTGCTCAACATGCAGCTCTCAGCAGCCAACCTCAGTCTCATCTCCTAAACCTATAGATGACATCTTAATCATAAGAGTTCACAGGAAACATCGATGCTGGGTTTTATACAGGCCATACAGGTGTTTCCAAAAGACTAAAAACCCGAAGTGACAACCCAAAGACACTTGAGTTTACTGTCATGAATAATTAAAGAAAAACAGAAAATATTCATATTTAAGTAGCTGAAATAAGAGAATTTGGATGTTATTTCTTAAAAAATGACTCAGAACGAATACTTGATCATGTTATTTATCCATCTGGATAGTTTTGGTGTAGGTTGCAGAGTTTTGGAGATATCGGCCGTTCTGGTAGATTCTACTCTAGAAAGAAAATAGTTTCCACATGAAACTGTTCACAACAAGGTCTGTGGATTATCTTGATTGACCAGGTCATGATTTCTTGAAAGAGACACTGCTGTTGAGTTTTTCAAATGTATTTTTTGGCGCTTTGAGCACCATAAGCCGAGTGCCATCTAGTCTTAATAAATTCGAGAGAAGGCAGACTAAACACTAAAACAATCTAGATGGATAAATAGCACTACAGGAAATAGGAAAAATATGTGTTTTTGATTTGGGGACAACTGTCCCTCAAATTAATTGCCAACTATTTTGATAATCAAGTATTCATTCTGAGTAATTTCTTAAGAAAAAATATCCAAATTCTCTTATTTCAGCTACTTAAATGTAAGTATTTTCTGGTTTCTTTTATTCTTTATTTCAGTAAACTGAATATCTTTGGGTTGTGGACAACACAAGACATTTGAAGACATCACCTTGGGTTTTTAGTGTACTGGAATCTGACCCTTTAATGGCTGACAACTGACTAATCTTCGCCCATCTTTCTGTGCACTAATTTGCTAAAAACAACCGAAGTACCCGACATCACAAAGTAACCGTTTTGTCTCCTCTTCATACAGAACCAGTTACTCTACCTGCCGGGGTGGAACGTGTGTCTGAGTGCCCGTCATGAGCACCCCTCTCTGGGCCCTGCAACCCCTCAGACAGATACCAGCTCTGGTCCTTCATCTGAATAAGCAAACTACCACATTACAAAATAGCCACTCTGTATGCATAGGCATACTAGGACATGAGTATACTATACTGTCTGCAGTTAACATGCAGTTTCTTTAGATTAATGACAGTTTTAATTTATTTTTATACATAGAAGAACTGAACTGAACTGCTGCTGCTGGGAAGTTTGGACTTTAGGAGGAACCGTAGCGTGCCACTGCTGGAGGGGAGCATTCATGCAGCGATGCTCCCGATCAGACTATGAACTGAGATTCTTGGGACAATGAAGATGCACCGCCTTGACAAGTGCCTCCTCTGTGTTTGAGATATTTTCACCTCTCCGAGTCTTCACAGCCAACACGTGCAGTATTTGGTACATAAAGCCAACACGGTGAGACAAAAAAAAAAAAAAAAAAAAAAAATACAGTCGATCATGTGTATTGTAAAGAAACCCCAAATGTTACGCACCAAAGACTCTGAAAGTGAAAACCTGAAACGCACAAGTATGATGTGCATTGTCCCTTTTTTTTTTGCTACCGTCCAGTGCCTTTAATGTTATTTTTTTTACTGGGTGGGTGGAGTGGTGGAGGGATGGGTGTTGGTGTAGTTGGCTTCTACAGTGTTGTGATCAAAAGGGTCTTCAGATCAGGCTTGAAGTGGGTACATTTTAATTCAATTATTTCTTGAGCTATTTTTTGTCTTCAAACCCAAATATTAGATGCAGTCAGTTTATTAGGTACACCAAACTAAAACTAATGCAGTCTAATACAACAACCCTGCAATAAATCGTCCATTTGGACTTGTTTTGGAGAGAGATGATTCCACTGTAAGGTTTGGAGTTTGGAAAGCAGCTGGAGCAATGGTGTACAAAGCTAAATAATATCTTGCTGTGGACAGGGTCAGCAGCACAACATGTTTTAGCCACCTAAAAAAGTCTATATCAGTTTAAACGTATGCTATATTCTGAATAATTTAACTACCAACTGTGCCATAAAAGCCAAATTGCTCTGTCCAAAGCCACCAGACAATAACTGTAATATAACTTAGCAGAACGCAGGAGATTAGTTATAATCCGAGTTTAACAAAACTAGGCTTAAATGACTAAATCCAGATTCAAAATTAAGCAGAGCTGCACAATTAGAAACTAATTACACTTTAGTAAATCCAAGTACATTGATGTAAACAGAAATATAAGAGTTTTATCAATATGGAGATACTTGCTTACCCAGATTAAAATAAATTAAAAATTCATTTTGGTAGGGCTTAATAAATATAGCTTAAAATAGAAGGAAACTGTCTTGTCCTTACTCATTAACAAAACCTTATACTGTTTGTAGCTTTACCATCTAGCTAAAAAATGAACAAAATGTTACACTGTTTGCTGGCTAACTAAAAAGTTAGGTTAACTTCATGTTATATTGTTTGCATGCTAATTACAAAGTTAAGCTTACTAAACATATTGTTTGCCATTCAAAAGAAGTGTTGCATCATACTAGGAGGTGTTTGTAATATTATGTCAAACACATTGATATCAATGAGAGTAGAGTTCATAATAGAAACACTAGACTGCATTAGCTTTAGCTAGGTGTACCTAATAAACTGACTACTGAGTACAGAGACATGAAGAATGATTATTTGAGCACCAGTTGTGCTGACCGTTAGACATGGATTACATACAATTAGTTTGGACTTAAGGTGTTCAATTCAAGTAGGGCTGGGCAACATGGATCAAATCAAATATCACAATATTTTTGGTCAAAAACATTGTGATACTTGATGTAAGGATGACTATTGGTTCTCTCACAAAACACCACTACTACTACTCCTCAGACGACGTTGTGAGCAATTTCATGTAGGAACTATTTTCTTGCTAGTGGAAAGAATAGATTGTACTCCAGACAGAAAGTAGTTCCTGGTCACAACAAAGTCTGTGGATAATTTTGAGTAACCAGGTCATGATTTCTGGAAAGCGCCATTGCTGTTGAGTATTTTTAGCCATCTAGGTCCATTATATTCAAGAGAAGGCAGACATCTCCAAAACTCTGCAACTCAAACAAAAATTCTCTATACTCATAAATAACACTACAAATGAGAGGAAAAACATGTATGTTTGATTTGAGGTGAACTCTCCCTATAAAAACCAGGAAAAGAGAACACTTATGCCATGTAACCATATCCAAAATAAATACGATTAAAGGGCATTTTTTATTTGACCTACAAAAATTATGTTTTATTAAGCAGTCAAATGATTTCTTCTTGTTTTTAATTGTAGCAGTGTTTGTTTACCTGTGTTAATTCAACTGTCATACTTTGGTGTTTATCAAAATGGAACTTTTGATGTAAAACGAATGCACCAAAGCAACTATATTTGTTCATCAAATGCCAGAAACTCTCCCTCTACATCTGAACTGGTGAATTTCTGGTGCGGGCACTAGTGTTTGGACGGCTGTGGAATATTGTAAATGACTGCAGGTGTGAGACTGGATGAGGAACGGATCGAATGTGTGTTTGTCTGAAATGGAAAACTGTCTATTGTTGTCAGACTACCTGACTTGGCATTATTTTTAGGTCAATAAATTCAGTGGATAACACTCTGTGTGTCATTTCTCCATGTGAGCTGCAGAGGGCGCTTTGCACTAAGAAATTACTGAGCTGCACAATGTTGACTACCATTTTTAGCAGTTTTAATTTAATTTATTTCAAAACCATGTTAAAAATGAAACAACTGAGAATGAAGTCGGCTTTATCTACAGTCTGAAAACAAAACACACTGAAAAATATTTTGTGCAAAACGTATGCATTTCACAGAAATAGGAGAAACAGAACAAAATAAATCAGGCACATGAAGCATTACAACTCACAACCAGCATGAAACAAAAAAGTCCAAATTTTAAGATACTGAAGCAATTTACTCAATACAGACTTTTAGTAAACCACAATAAATACACATTTCAATATATCATTCATAATAAATACTGGAAAATAAAATCCAACACAAGATTCCTAACTGGATGCAGTGTAATTGTATCTAGCCGTCTCACACTGTATGCTTTGGCACAGTTAATATGTACTATTGGCCATGTTGATGCCGCTGATTGCCTGAAAGCAGTCTGTACACTTCATTTGTACCACCGAGGTGGCACGAGAGGTCCCAGCTACTCGAGGACTCCAGTACTGATCCTTCTGATTATTAAACTACGGGCAGATATTTGCAAGCTTGGACAAATATCTGTAGTCATGCAGGAGCAAACGAGCTCAAGGTAAAGAATTTCAGCAGTAACACTGTTCACTAAATTATTGCAGTCCCCCAATTGTTGGGCGGTCACTCCAATTTCCTTTTCTCAGTGATTTTATAAACGTTTGTTAAAAGGTTATTTACAGATTTTTGGTTAAAAAAAATCATATCCTGTTAAGTTATTTCAATGGCTAATGAGACTCAGGAGTCTGTTAATCACTGACAAGATTCATGTTTGATTGTCAACCTTGAACATTTGTTTCCTCCATATACAATTATTAAAATGGTGGCATATTTTTTAAAATTAAGCTAAATGGTGCTTTAAGTTCAATATTGATAAGTACCATAACAGTCAATTAAAAGTAATCTCGGTCCACTTTACTGAGGATTTTCTCTAAAAGGGAATACCTGTTAAAAACCCCCTCAAACTATTGCACTAAACACTTCAGATAGAACAAATTGACATCATTTTTGGATCTACATATAAAACATCTCAGTTATTAGACAGTGGAATGTAGCTTATACAGCATTCACAAACAAAAGAAACCCAATAATCAGTTAATTTATTAAATACTGACACTTTTTTTTTGGGGTCAATATTTTTGTCTCCAGAAATTTGACTGAGACTGGTTACTGCAAATTAAGTCAATTACGGTAATTTATTACACGGCTTTGTTTAATACTTGATTCTGGTTGGTCAGCTGACCCCTCCTAAGTCCTGTCCCTTTTGGAACCTCAGTCAAATTTCTCCTTTCCTGTTTCCAACACTTTCATGTACAGCTCGGAGGCGGGAGGTGTTTAAATGTGACACAATCAAGCAAAACTTAAGCTACATCAGCCATTAACAAGCTTTGAGCTAGTGTTCTCCTCCCTACCAAAATGCTAGCTAACTAGCTAAACTACAGTTATTATTAGCTAGCTAGTTAAATCCGCGAGCTAAGGGAAATCTATGAACCATCTTAGAAATGTTTTTCTTTTCACATAGACGAGCCTAGCACATACCATATCTAAGCACAGGAAAGCAGCGATTCTGCTGGGTACCAGGCTTGCTCAACTGTTATTGGAGCACAGAGCAAAAAAGGGGGGGGAGACCTTGGGAAGGGTCAATTACAGCATTTTTAAGGTCTGTTATTTCTGAAGAGCAGACTGTCGCTATCATTGCAACACATTTCTGATCATTGACTCTGGAGGCGCAATAAAATCATTTTTTAATTAATATTTTCCATAAAACTATTGATTTTTTTAAAGTAGCCATGTAACAAGGAGAATAATGTACAGTGAGCGGGTCATTATTGCAAAATAAACCCCTTAGGGTGAGTCAAGACAACTCCTGCATCACCCTGTCAGGTTTATTTTGCAATACTGACCCGCTCACTGTACATTATCCATCACATAATGATAAAGATTGTGATCTGTTCATCTCATACTTTTGGAGATATGTCAAAGTGCTACTTTATTACAGTAATATCTCTGTATCAACGAAATCCTTCAATGATAAACCTTCATTTGTAGTGACACCTGCAAGTCTCGTTATTTTAACAGTGAACAGTGGAGACTAAAAAAACAAGTGAGGGGCCATATTATTTTTCCACCGTTCAAGTATTTATCAGTTAAAACCAACTGCATGCCACTGGACCCCCACACGCAAGTGCAAAAGGCTGTGAATTGATTTCTGACATTTTATGCTATTGATATTGTATTCCAAACATACAAATAAGAAGTCAGGCTTTTTCATGCTTTTCAAAACCATAGAAAAGCATATAATAGTGACAAAAAGGAGAAGAGAAATGTACATCATGTATACAACACATTTTTTTTATATAAAACAATGGCATTTTTCCCCCTAAATGTTACTGAGATTCCCCAAAAACAGCATGCGTATTGTTATCAAAACATTTACAATATATAAGTATACACATAATTCAGAAACAATAAATAAACTGACAATAAACCTTTTTTTTTTGCACATTTGACACATATAGTAGACATAGAAAAGTTCCATCTACAGTACAATATCTGCTTAAAACTAGAACTTTACATCTGAAATTACAAGATACATTGCACAGCATGACATAACTGATGTTTTTAAGTGTTTCTGATCCATCTTGCGGTGAATTAGGGGAGAACTGTTCAGGAAAACCCCCAACATTTCCATCATGAACCTATGGCTTTATAGTTACAGATGAAAATGTACTACGGTGCTGTAAATTGCTTTGAAATTTAAGGTCAGATAATGCAAAAAGGCCATGATTATGTTTCCTTAAAATGCCACTTGGTCAGGCTCGAGTTAAGACATAGTAATGAAAGAACACTTCAAAAAGGCGAGGTCGACTAAATGGCTGTGACCTCGGGGCAATGGTCCGGTAAAGGGAGGTTCTTAGTGTTGTTTGCTAGTAAGGTCAGGTCAGAGTGTCCATTAACGCCGGACTCTTGCTGTGGCGGCTCAGCTGTCATACATGAGCTGCTGTACGAACCCTGCGTGTTATTGTTCAGGTAGTTTTGAAACTGTGTCTGGTTCTGGTTGTCCGGCGGCTCCATGAACGCCGCTTTGGACAGCGCCTTCTTCTCCTGATCAGGCGCATAGCAGGTCAACGGTGCGGTGGTGGCACCGTTGGTCAGAGCGAAATGGTGATTGGCTGTGTATTCCTCAGCCTGATTCGAGTAGTCTGTGTACTGCTCAGCAGACATGTTGTACGGTCCTTGGGTCACGCCGCTGTTGGCCGTGCCGACTGGATCTTGGAATGCTAAGGCGTCCCCGTAGGGTTTACTGGGTTGGCTGGTTTGGCCGTTAGAGACGGCGCCGGAGCTCCCCAGCTGATAGTACTCAGCCGAAGAAGAGTTCATTAAATAAGTGTTTCCGTTCATGTGGTTGTCGTGCGCCACAGAGCCGTCGCTGTAACACAGCACGGAGGACAAGGGGACCACCTCAGTGTGAGACACCGACGGGGTTGTCATGTCGTCCGGAAAGTTCTCAGACTTCTCCTCATCCTCATCGTCCTCCTCCTCCTCGTCCTCGGAGTCGCTGTTAGCTAAGCTCTGAGTGCTGGAGTCAGACAGTCCGCTGCAAACACTGCTACTATCCTCCTCATCCTCCTCGTCGTCTTCATTCTCCTCTTCCTCCTCCTCCTCTTCCTCTTCCTCGTCCTCTTCGTCTTCCTCCTCGTCCTCGTCGTCCAGCGGCTCCTCCATCTCGTCCGCAGCCTGCAGGTGCATGCCGGCCGTCTGTGGGACGGCGTCTGACAGAGAGTACTCCAGCCTGTGCTGCGACTGAACCAGAGGGTTTCCGCCTCCAAGGTCGTTAGTGTCACCGCGGTAACCGTTGGTGGGGGACGCCTGCTGCTGCTCACGACTCTTCTCCAGCTCCAGCTTCATGATGGTGTGCAAGAAATGGGTCCGAACACGAATGGGATTGAACTCCACTCTCCCGGTCGAGTTGCTGCAGCCCTCTTTTGTGCAGCCACATGGAAAAGACATACGGTCCACCTGAGGAAAACAAACATTTACCAGAGATGGAAAGTAATTAAGTACAAATACTTTATTACTGTTCTTAAGTAGAGTTTTCAGCTATCTGTATTTTACTTTAGTATTTACTTTTCTGACAACTTTTTACTTCTGCTCCCAATATTTGAATTCAAGTATCTGAGCTTTCTACTCATTAAATTTTCTAAACACACTTGTTACTTTAGTTCTAATGCATTTGAGGAGAATTACCAATTATTCTGATTTTTGCATCACTGCGCACCACCTTTCCAACATGAAGACTTCTTTCAAGTGAATGGGACAATAACACATAGGAAATACAATTCCTTGGTATGTAACAAGACGAAAAACTGCGTAACAAGATGAAAAAACAACAAGATGAGAAAGATATAACACGACAAAAAGTCACGCAACAAGACAAAAAGTTAAGTAACTATATGGAAAAAATGTTAAAGACGTGATAAAATGGCAAACTACATGAACTACATAAAATTTACGTCATAAAAAAGATTTAACGACGAAAAATGACAACAAAACGAAAAATGAAGCAACAAAAGGAAGACATGATGAAAAAAGACATAAGATAAAAAATGATGTAAAATACATTAGACGAAAGATGCAATAAAAATGAAAAATGATGTATTATGACAAAAAACAACATAACTAGACGATAAAAGACAATAAAGACTAACAAGACAAAAAATAATTTAACTTATGTATAAAGACATAACAAGATGGAAAAGGCGTGACAAGACAAAAAATTATGAAAAAAGATGTAACAAGACCAAAGTTGGATCAGTACTTATACTTGAGTAAGGAATGTATCTACTTTTGCCACCTCTGACATTTACAGCACTGTGCCACTCATTTAAAACAGATGACCTGTGTAATGTGATAATTACATGAAGTGCTTTCTTTCTTTAAGTCATTCATTCCTGCACTTTCTCTTTAAATGTACAGTATGATTTTCTGTTTACAAGACACTGACAGATATGCACATCATGGGATTTACCTGACACTTGATCCCTGCAATGCTGCAGGCGCAGGTCTCCGGGTCACAAAAGACTCGGCAATCACAGCCGCAGTCCTCTCTGGACATCCGTATAGCCCGCAGTTCGTGTTTCTCTTCCACGTCAATCTTCTTCACCCCGGAGGAGCGCAGCAGCGCCCGACGCTTTTTAGTGGTAAGAGGCTGCAGGAAGAAGTACTCGTCAACCTCTGTGTTGTCCAGATCGATGTCGTCGTCAGAGATGTCCTCCGCCGTGAGCGTGTTGGCCTCTTCAGACTCCACTGTGCCGTTCTTAGTCAGCTGAAAACAAGAAGGAATCACATCCAAGTCAAAGAACCCTTGGTTTTTAAACACCAAGGGAACAAAGGCAAGGCAAGGCAGTTTTATTTATAAAGATGTTTCATTCTCAGAAGTAGATTCAAGGTTCTGTACAGAGAAAAAGAAACAACACACTGCAAGTCAAAACAGTTAAAAGAACACAATTAAAAAGATAAAGCAAGACAAAAGATATAAATATATTAAAAGAGAGAAAAGAGTAAAATCAATAAACAATTAAAAAAAAACAATAAAAGATTTAAAATAATAATGCAACGATAGTAAGACCCTAGATTTTAAAGACATTTAGTTAGAAGTGCTTGAGAACAATAAGATTTTCATTCTGGATTTAAACTCTGCAATGATCAGGGCATAAGACAGTTGGCTCCAGATCTGCACTGCATAATGACTGAGAACTGCTTCTCCTTGTTTATTTATTTATTTATTTTTTTGCCAGGCACCACCAACAGCTCTTGCAAGGTTATATTGATACCCGTTATATACTTAGGGCCAACTCAATGTAAGGATTTATAATGCGTAATACTGGCTTACTGGCAATCAGTGTTAGCCCTAAGGCTGTAAAATGGTTTAGAAATTATTTTGTAAATCTAACACAGTGTCTGTGCAGACAGAAGGCCACAAATCTGATTTTCTTGAGGTAAATAAAGGTGTCCCCCAGGGTTTCATTTAAGGACTTATTTTGTTCTCTACTTGTATAAATGAAGAACATTTAAGAAGGAGCAACAGATCACTAAATACACAGTCCGGATCATATCATGGGTTTGAGTCACGATCAGCAAACAAGAAAAAAACTAAATTAATCTAAAAAAATGAATAAAATAAATAATATTAGTGATAATAATGATGGTTACACATCACAAGTAACAGCCAGTCAACGCAGACACACTCTGTCACAGACAGGCTGACACAGATCTGCAGCAGACAGCAGATATCACCAAAGTTACAATAAACATCACAATCTTATGATCGGTGTCTATGAGGACAAGCCTGTCCAGTGTCCAGTAACACCACGGAATAACCCCAAAGTCAGGATTTCACTCGATAGAGGCAATGTGACGGCTTTTAAATCAGTCGCTCTTCCTTTTTTTCAGACTTCACTGCTGCACAGAGATACTCTGCAGACAAAAACACAGTGAGCATCTGTCTTGTCTTTTCACCACAACTCTGTAACAATTTAGTCCACCCTTTCATTCAACCAAAAATGCACTAATATGCTGATGATGCTGTCATTTACACACATGCTCCCTCCATAGTGCAGGCGATGAAAGAGCTTCACAATGCATTTCGGTCATTACAAACTGCTCTGCTGAGTTTAAAATTAAGTAAAGAAATGAAATTCATGGTCTTCTCAGTCACAGCTCCTTGATGATTTTAGCATCTTCACATCTGCCTAAGTCCATTGAAAGGGTGTCCTAATACAAGTACTAAGTCTTGTTTGACCTTCAATACTAAGAAAAAAACTTGTGACAGCTCTTTTTTTTTGTCTGCGATTGATTACAGTGCCAGTGTACATATTACATATACATGCAGCGTCAGCCTTTTTATGAAGCCTTGATTCAGTGCACCATGCATACCTTTGTTTCATTACAAATGCAAAGTCCCTCACTCACCACTGCATTCTTTAAGATTTGGTTGTTTTGACATCACTGGACCACTCACAGTCAGCAGCACTTGTGTATATTTTTACCTATAAAGCGTTACTGGGTAAACCTCCAGCCCCCCTCTGTGCCTTTCTCTGTCTCAACTCTGGTAATTACCAGCTACACTTCTCCAAGTGGTTGCTTTTAATCTCCGGTGAATTGTGAATAAATTGTAGGTGTCAGATGGTCGTTTCAGTCTTGTCAGAAGTCCAGTGCAGTAATCAATTTTGCTGGTGATAAAAGCATCAGTCTTTCTAGATCTTGTTTTGTAATAAGGCCCCTGACTTTGGCTGTGTTTTTAATGTGATAAAATGCTGATTAATTACTGCTTTTACACGACTGTTAAACTTAATTTGGGAAACACCAAGTTTCTTAACCTGCTCTTTTGTTGTTAATGCCTTGACCTGTAAGTGAGCTGCAACTCTGAGCCTCTCATCTCTGCAGCTAAATAAAATTAACACTGTTTTTTCTTTGTTTAATTGCAAGTATTTTGAGACATTCAGTTTTTTATTGGCACAAAGCATTTACAAAATGACTGCAGCCGTTTGATGAGAGAGCTAAGTAAATTTGCATGTCATCAGCGTAACTATGATAAACGTGGTTGTTGTTCTGAATGATGTGGCCAAGTGGGAGCATGTAAAGGCTAAACAGAAGTGAGCCAAGAATGGACCCTTGAGGGATGCCACAGGTCTTTTGAATAATGATTCCCAAGAGTGTCAAAATCATCCTGACCTTCAAGTATGATTTAAGCCATTTTAAAATTGTTCCACTGAAACCAACCCAGTTTTACAGTGTATCTGAAAGTATACAGCTTTAACTCAACCAGTTCTTCTCATCTTTAAAAGTCATAAGTTCTACATTTAACTTGTTGGTACCCTGATGACAATATCGAAAATCTAAGGTGATATCTTGTCTCACATCACAATATCAATATAGTACCAATGTATTGTCCAGTCCTCGCTGTGACCTTGTCTTAGTAAACCAAAACTAGCTTTGCAGATCTGCAAAGCATTGCACCATTTTAGTAAACTTTTAGTAAACTCTGTCTAGCTCTATGTGAAGATTTGTTGCTTTACTCTGTTTTGAATTATTGTAAACTGAATATTTTGGTGAGGTTTGGTTGGACAAAACAAGACATTTCAAGATTAGAACTATTTTGACAATCGATTGTTTTAGTGATTCTTCAAGCAAAAATGTCAAACTTTTGCCAGTTCGGGTCAAGGGCATGCATTTTGAATCATGTTTTCGAGTGGCAACAAAACAATCTCTCCCCTCCCAGTCCAACATTTCATCTATTTTAAAATTGTTCCATTAAAACCAGCCCAGTTTTCCAGCCTATGTAGAACTATACTGTGATATACAGCATCAAAGGCTGCACTAATGCACCACAATCAATGTCTTGCCTGAAACGCTATTAAAAGGAATATCACTTAAAACCTTTCTGAGAGCCAAAGTCCAACAATAAAGTGATGTTTTAAGAATATTTCAGAGCAAACTGCTCTCAAATTCTTTAGATATTTGATGCTGATGAAATTGTTGAAAGATGCTTCTTTGTACAAAAAGATTTATAACTTACCTCAGAGAATAAAAATTTAACCAATTACATAAGATAGCACCGAGAAAAGGAGGCCAACAGTAATAACAGAAGGAGTATGGCATGCACATATTTTTCAGTCATGCCCATACTCCAATTTTATCTTCCTGTGCTTAAGAAATATTCCTAAAATGATTTAAAATCAATATAAAATAAAAGTAAAGAAAAGAGAAAGAAAGATTTATGCCTGCGATTTTGTTGTGATACAGATTACAAAACATTTACCTTGAGTTTGATTGAGTTGAGCTTCTCCTCCTTCAGGTGATCTCGGAGCATGTCTCTGTGGATCCTCTCCTGCTCCAGGGCAAATTCACCCAGGGAGTACTGCCTGATCCAGCTGTGCCTGTTGGACATGCCCAGCGTGCTGCCGCCCTGGCTGGGCACGCTGGTGAAGCCCTGCCGCCGGCTGAAGTAGTACACCGTCACATTCTCGAAATGAACCCTCCGCGTCCGCAGCGCTTCTCTCTCTTCAGTATGGAGTCGGCTGCAAAGGAAAACAGGAATCATCACATTGCTTTTTATTTTTTTAACGTTATCTTGGTTGTAAACTGTTTTTGACAAATCATTAATCCAGTGTGGAGAGATTTAAAGCTCTACATTGCATCAGTTTTACATTCTTTCATGTTGGAGTAGAACTGTTTTATATCCATGTAAAGCCTGTTATTATAAGTGACATTTTTACGGCAAAATGTGGGACACAGACTTGCAGAGAGTATCGTCCACAAATGCCTGAAATATGAGGAATTCTTTCTTGCCGCTTTACAGTGAGCTTCTACGTATCTTAGCACAGCTTTGTGGGGAAGGATTTCATCACATCTCTGTGCTTCCGCTCAGCATGCGAGTCCTCGGTGTGTCTTTTTAAGGAGAGCTGTACAAGAGGGGGGGCAGAGAGGAGGGCAACGGTGGAGCATAAATAATCCCCTGCCTGGCCCAGAGATGAAGAGTGCCGGTTCACAGACAGAAGCAGTGTTCCCAGCGTTCACCCTGTATCAGACAGACAGGACAAATAGAAACCATCTGGTTCCAACAGCTCTCCACCCCACGCAAGAGGGACAACGCATTTCATTACAGATGTAGAGCTGTCAGGCTGAGGCTACCGCGCAGAGCTTCATTATGAAATGCAAACAGCTATCATCTTGTTTTAGGTGTCAAAACAGCTAACAGATGTTAACATCCATGTAATACGCTTTTTTTCCGAGGGTGTCTATATTAAAGCTTATAAGAAAAAAAAAAAAAACATCTCGCAGGTATTTTTCACGGTTTTGCAAGCTATTATCAGCAAGAGTTTCTTTAAAGACTGACTGTTTCTCATTCACTTGAAAAAACAAACACATCACAGATGTTTTTCCTCCTCTCCCAAACACAACAGCACGGAATGTAAAACCACAGAGGACTTAATTGTTTCATCTCACTGCCAAGACAGTCAATCACTGTACATTCACATGTCACCTCACAGGAGAGAAGTCCTCGTACTGCGCGCAGCTCCCTTGTTGCTGTTAGCTACCAGCAGCTGCAGCTGACACACAGGCCAAGCTCAGCCTCCAGGGACGCGGCACCCTACTTATGTCTCACTACAGGGAGGGAGGCCTGTCACCCATCTGCATGTCATTCACACAGATTCAAAAAAAAAAAAAAATCAATCAAAACACACATTTAGGCTGGGCAGCACCAACAAGGATTAATTTTAATTTTAAACCCGATTAAATCCTGGTTTGACTTTAAATTATGTTGCACCAAACTTTTAAAACTAGCTTAAAATGAAGAAATATTAAATGTAACCCTCTCTTTAAGCTTCAGTTTAGCTTAAACCTAGATTAAATGTAATTTTTTTTTCTATTGCACCAAAATTTTGAGCTGCAATTTAAACTGTGATCCAGTATTAACTTTAAACTGACAATTGAGGAGGTTTAACTTTTTGACATGGATTGATTTGAAAATCAAGTTCCTTGAAGAAGGGACAGACAGTTTCATGTTTTTATGATGCGACTCATCTTTCTTTCACTCCTGTGATGTTAAGGAGAAATTAGATCTGCTTTGCCGAGGCATTATAAGGAGCCTAATTGGGCTAACTAACCATTTAGCTACCTAGCAAACAATGGAACATTTTGTTAACTTTTTTGCTAGCTAGCAGACATTGTAATGTTTTTTAAGAAATACAGAGAAAGTTAACTTTTCCCCTTTTTATACTGACTAGGTCCCAACAGCACTCTAATTTATTCTGTATTAATTTATTTTAAACTGGGTAAGTGAGCATCTCCACAGTGACTTAACTCCTAAACTCTTAATAAACTGAGATTAGTTTTTAATTTCATTTTACTCATTTTAAACCTAGTTTTGACAGGTTTAAATAGCACAAAGCTCTCAGCAAGAGAAGAGGGTTTGAGTCCTGACGTAGGAGAATAATATTCAGTTTGATATTTGATATTTTTGTATAGTGTGTTCTTGTATAAATTCTCTATACTGTGTATTCTTCAAATATTCTATATATTATTATCTTTATTATTTCTGGAGTATGCCAGGGTTTATTTTTTACAAACAGTATTAAAGTTATTTAAATTTTTTTTCATTGTTTGTTGGGTTTATTCTTCTATCCATTCTCTCTTCTGGGGTTTGCATGTATATTTACTGTGTACATTCTGTCTTTGCCTGATACTTTGCCACTGTAAACTTTCCCAGTTGTGAACAGTAAAGTCCATCCATCCATCCATACATCCAATTTCATTAAGTTTAGCAACAACACTACTTAATTAAGTTTAGGAAAAGATCATGGGTTTTCCCATGCAAATAGCATGTTGGCTCCAGACACCTGTGTCGCACTCTGCCATGCTACGTAATACTTATACCACAAGGAGTGCAAAATCTGCCAAAAAATTATCTGATTTTTTGTGACCAGGACCTTTTTTTCTTTTGGCCGTGGTAATGAAAGAATATTGAAGTATCATTCCTTTAATACTAGTATTGTATCAAAGTTTAAAATTCTGGTATCATGACAGCTGTAACACACACACACACACACACACACACACACACACACACACACACACAACACACAAAGTCTGTCCAAACGTTACTCCTTCCTTTTGTTCTTCAAGAACTGCATTATTAAGATTTTTTGACACTGAGTATCTGGATGCTTTCATAATCCCTCAGAAGGATTAAAAAACTACAACTGTATTATCTATTTCACTCACATTCTGTCTCATCTCTCAGACATTAAGATTCACACGTGCACTGTGTTATTTATTAGTGATGGCTTCAGTGTTCTTTTGAACAGGCAGAGGAGACGTGTCTTTTCTGGTCGGTTTATCTTCGATTCAGACTGCATTCTTTAATACAAAGTCAGTTCAAGCTGAGGCGTTGGAATCTCCCAGTAGCAGACCCCTTTTGAAGCACTTGTATATTAAAAAGCAGAATTGTTCACAGAATCTCAGCTGTGACAAAGGTTGGGTGACATAGCTTATGTATAATATCTTGATATTTCAAGGCTATGCTGCAATATGTGATATTTATCTTGATACACTCATTTTCTCTAATGGGATTTCTGATGCATAATCACCAGTAATGTGGATAAATTAAGTGGGTAAAGACGAATAATTGAATAGCTGCAACATTGGCTACAGGTCCTTAAAGAGTCAAAATGTCTTAAAATCACATTTACTAAAAAACAGGCATTAAATAGCATTAAATAGTCTTTGTGAAGGTCTTAAATATTTATTTACTGAATGCTCTAAGCACATTCTAAAATTCACTCCAGGCACAAAATGTCTGTGCGTTTTACCTTTGATGAAACCAACAACAGTTGAATTTGAATGCCTCTGATATCATGTTACAGTCTTTTCAGGTTTTTGCTGTTCGTGTTTGCAAACTTTGTCCCCTGCTGACTACCGTAGCGTCGGTCTGGATGGCATGGAGGAGCTTGCAAGTTAGCTTACCTGCAAACACTCAAGTTTCTGTGGGTTTACTTTCTGCCTAATTTTGACCCTTTTCTCCATTGCTTCAGTTTAGCCTTTAATCTAAAGATTTAGAATTCATGTATAAACCATAAAACAGAGAACTACAATAATAATACAGGGTTCAAATGACATTTCAGCATAGAAACAGTGAATTAAACCTTGATATATTGTAGCCTTATTTTCAGACTGTAGACCAGGTGTATTAATATCATTACGAACAAATATGTCTTCACACTAATAAAGACATTTTCTTTAACTCAACCAGTTACTGCCATTGTGCCCAACTTGTACTTTTGAACTGACAATATATGTATTTACTCAGAAGAGTACACTTATATTTTCACATTTGATGTTTACTTTTAATGCAAAATTGGCCTTAAACTTAATTTAAACCATCATGATACTGATATAATATCTGTATATTCACAATATATTCTAGTAATAATATCTTACTGTGATCTTATCTTGTTAAACCAAAACTAACTTTGCAGATCTGCAGCTGTTCTATCGTTTTATTAAACTTACAAGTAGCCCTTGTTAATATATATTTAATCTTATCTACAGCTGAAACAATTAACTGACAGAACACTAATCTCAACAAAAGATGGCACCACAGACGGCTGCCTCGATGTGTTCCTCACTCTGTTTTGCACATTTTGCAAATTGCAATATTCTCTTAATACTGTGAACTTGCACATTCATCTATTTAAATAACACTCACACTTGTAGATATTGTTCTACTGTTTTTAATTTTTGTTTTGTATGTTATTTGCTATTTTCTAATTATGCTATATTCAAACAGTACTTGTGTTAATCTTTATTTATATTTTTAGTGCATGTTATGCACTGCATGCTACAGAAAATGTATTTGAAACTTAATTGCACTTAAAGTGATCTGATTCTGAAATGGATTGATGTTTTCACTTCTTTGTTGTTTCTCTGTTCTGAATTATTGTAAGCTGAATGTGTTTTTGGGTTTGGTCAAAAGAGACAAAACGAGACATTTCAAGATTAGAGCTGCAACGATTAGATGATGAATGAATCAAAAGAAAAACGAGCTGCCAACTGTTTTGATGATCACTTAATCGTTTCAGTCATTTTTTCAAGCAAAGATGTCAAACATTTGCTGGTTCCAGCTTCGTAAATGTGAGGATTTGCTGCTTTTCTTTGTCTTTTATGACCGAAAATGAAGAGTCTTTGGGTTTTGGACTGTTAGTTGGATAAAGGAAACTATTTGAAGACGTCACTTTGGCCTCTGAGAAATTGTGATAAGCATTTCTCTCTTTTTTGAATTTTAACAGCATTTTTCATATTTATTGACTAATTTTTTTAAATGAATAAATTAGTTGTGAAAATAATCAGAAGACTGATCAACAATGAAGTTGCAGCCCTACTCAAGATGCCACCTTAAGCTTGAGAAAAGTTGTTGAATATTTTATCGACGAAGCAACTGAGGCAATAATGTAGTCTATCAATAATCTATCAAAAGATTATCTAATTTTTAGTGTGTTTGCTGGTCGTTTTGTTTATCCATAAATTAAAACATACCGCCCCCTCCTCAAATAAAGGGTTATTTCAACCAAAATATTTTTAGTGCTCTTTAAGAGTTGTATATTTACGTACATGTACAGTGCCAACAGTGTTGCACACACACAGCATGAGACTGCATCAGCTCATTCATCCGGCTGGGCCTGTACACTGAGGCTGCTCCTAATGAGGGAGGCTGCCTGTGCATCCTTCCCCTTTATTACAGCACGAGACTCTGAGCATCACTCAGCCTCCTCTGCTCTCTCCTCTCTCCCCTCCTCTGACTGTAAATTCATATTACCCTCCCTTATCAACAGACATGCAGATCTGTTCTCTTTGACCTGCATCCTGCATTGACTGTAAGCTACAAAATCTCTGACTGTTATTCCCATCTCGATTAAAAATCCCTCTCAGTGCTTTAGCTTTGTTTTCCTTGAGATGAAATGATGACATTAATCTTACTGTCAATAGCACGCGTTAGCCACACTGGAGCACAATGGATGAATTTAAAAGGCGCAGGCACTCACGGGTGAAAGGGCCCGAGGCGGAGGGGTTGACACTGTCACTGCTATCCCCACTCTCACTGCAGGAGACCTCATCATCAGACTCCCGCAAGGAAGAGCACGGGGAGGAGGAGGCTTCCACCTCCTCAAATTTCCTCTTCAGTATTCCACTCATGGCCCGCCGCATCTGCACCTGAAACCGACAGACAGCAAGACAGCAGAGGGGCCACACATTATTTAATATCCAGTTTAGGGCCTTCATAATCCTCAGTACACTCAATTAGCAATGAGACCCAGACCCCCCCCTCCTCTCCTCTCCTCCTTCTGCCTGCACACATACACACATACAATCTCTCCTGCCGCTATCCCAGCTCGCAGGCGTTCCCCCGGCGATTGATCACCTTGGCACAAAGGAGCTGAGATGGAAGGAGAAAGCTGCTAATTACACACTACGTCTGCCGTACAGGAAGTTCATTCCACTGTCTTTGATTGAGAGGCTGCAGGAAAAAGAGACTAGAGCAGCTTGTCTTGCACTGTTACTGGTCAGGAAGGAAATTATCTACAATATATACTGAATATATATATTGGTCATTCTATAGAAACATCCATTTTTCTGTCCCTATAGACTTTTCAGAGATATTGCACATGAAAAACACTTTAGGGTTACATTTTTTAAATATTTTGAACTAAAAGCATATGTTATATGTGCTCAATTACACCTTTTTGAGCCATCAAGTTGGAAATATTTGTTTTTTAATTAATTATGTATGATTCCAAACACAACAGAAGTGGTCGTCTGGACAGTCATGTAAAGGTAAGATAAGATTTTTTTCCTTTACTAGTCCAACAACAGGGAGATTTGTAGTGTTACAGCAGCAAAGTGGATAGAAAAATAGAAAGAGCATCGATAAAGTAAATAAATAATGAGTAAGTAAACAAGGAATATCAACAGGAGGAAATATAAAATATAGGAGTAATGTAAACAATGGAAATATTAAAAAAAATAGGAATATAAACAAGAGGAAGACAAATATGAATATTGTATGTAATAAAATGTAAAGAGTAAACAGATTCAACGGTAAAATGAACACCATTGCACAAAAGAAGCAGAGGTATTGCACATGCGCACAATCAAAATGATAACAAACATGAGTGAAGTATTGGTATTGCACAGTTGAAGTGAAATTTCACCTGAGTGAAATGTTGATATTGCACATTATTGAGTGAAACCCACAGTAAAGAGGGTAAGTTCTATATTTTGAGGTCTAAAACTTCTTTTTCTACCATTTAAAATGAACAATGTATACATTAACTGCCAAATATATTATTAATGAAATGAAACGGCAAATAAATATTCCTTAAGTTGTGGTTCCCCTGCAGTCGTGTCACTGGTGTTATTGTAAATAAAGGCTGCATCCAAAATTCCACACTAACACAGTATTTAGTTCACTAAAACAGTATGTGAATTTTTTTAGTATGTCTGAAATCTTAGTATGAAATCAATAATATGCAAGGACACACTGTTTCTGGGTGAATATTACAGTATGCAAACGCTGGACACAACATAATACAATAAATATCCCACAATGCAATGCAGCAGTGACAACAACAACATAACAGACAAAGACAATCGGGGACCAAGGCAGCTCTGCTGTAATTGCCATTAGCACTTCAGTTTAAATGTAAGTAAGGTTCCACTTTCCTGGGCGTCGTATAATTTTTAAATTGCATCATTGTTGGCACAGGTTACCATGGTTACGCATCTCAGGAAGTGACATGAGCTGTGTGTCCAAAAAGATATTACATACTAATAAAGATCTGAAATATAGCAGAGATTATTTTATGAGCTCGCTCCACACGTTATCAGAAATTCAGTTATATATGTTTAATATGTAGGCTTCAGCGTCTTTATATGTTTCATAGCCTCAGTGCTTGTTTATAACTTGTTCAAATATTTTCAGTGTTTCAGTAAAAATATATTGGTTGCACAACTGTACAAACACCATTTTATCACACTTTAAACAAACCTTATCATTATTCTCCTATGACTCTGACAACATGTACTTCTCTGGCCACCCGTAGGCTTTTAACGCTGGTAGGCAATTCTTGGCCTGCTCCCATACTGACTGTGTCTTTATCACGCGGGAAAATTCCCAGACAGCACTCATTGCGTTCTCAGGACTTCTTTATGCTCTGAACCAAATGCCCGGACGGAAATTGGAGAAGGACTTTGGGGTATTCTGCAGCCTCGGCGTGGAATTTCTTGCAGAATGACTTCAAACTGAAGAAACTAGTCTTGTTAAATGCTTTTAAAGCCAAAATGAAAGACTTAGAGGCAGATTCCATAAAATGTCGTTGCACAACTGACCCCTAGGAAAGCTCTCTCTTAATTCAAATTTCAGTGCTTGTGAATTGTATTTTGTCTCCCTTTGTGTCTTTGCTAATAACTTGTCAATGAGTTACATACTAACGTGGCGTAAGTTTAAATGAAAAAAAGAGACATCTTTTTGTACAGTGGCCCATATGAATTATGTGATTGCATTTAATTCCTTCTAACTGGTTTAAAATGTATTGCATTGCAGCTTACAGGGAGAAAACATCTACAGACATACATAAGTGGTATTGCTTGATGTTTTTGCAAGAACGTGTGCACAGGCTGGTTGATTTCCGTGCAGCTACTGAAGTGTGGTAACAGTCTGCACCACATGACGTGATTTATACGTACATCACACATTATATGGCACTAGAGGAGGAATAGGTGAAGGTGTTTTTGACAGCTAATGAGTGACATCCTGCACGTCTGTAATGAGCTGCTGTTGGTCCAGACACTTCCTATAGAAAAAAAAAAACAAAAGGAAAAGCCTCAGCAGGCGAATGCAGCTACACCAAAAAATCCATACTGTGACGGGCTATAATGCACCTTATAATCTGTTACAAAGGCAAGGTCAATAATAATATAATGTATCATAAAACACTGTAAAAACCAATAGATCACATCGCTGCTGCAGAACGCTCAGTGATAACTGTGCAGGTGCAGCTAAATGTTTCATACGCAGGCTGTTGTAACAGAAGTGTTACAGACCACTTCAATGTCAATTGAGAGGGGTCATTAACTCCCTCTGACTGATGATGCAATTAGACAAATAAACAAGAGCAAGCTCATCAGTCAGCTACACTAAAACTAATCAGCACTACACTGGAGATGCTCTAATAACCGCTGCATTGTGACTGTCAAACAATATATTATTTTGATTACAGCTTTGAATAATATCCTGTCTTTATTCTCCAAAGTGTAATGGATTGTTATATTGCAGGACTTATTTAATCTTAATCACTATTCATAATATCAGACATTGTTGAGTCCATTAATGTATTGAGCCAAAGAGCCGTGTGTTCCTTGTTTTAACAGCAGCAGCAGGAACGTCATGTCACATTTCAAAATAAACCCAACAACACAACAGAGCTGCTGTAGCACAGCGAGGCTCGCTATGACTGGCAGCTTTTCCCTCACTGCTTTCTTTCTTGGAAACTGGAATCAGTAAAGACAGCATGCATCTTCACCCAGTCCCGCTCTGTCTATCTGCCAGAGCAGCTTGTGGGGGAGTTCCATTCACAGACAGCCACAGTGTTTCATCTGGGCTCCGCTATCGAGTCATTACAGATGCAAATGCTGCCTGAGAGACACGCCGCCTGCCTGAGAGAAAAGAGGTGCAACCCAGAAAGGCCCGGCGCTGCCAGCAAGAGGGTCATTGTTCCCAGGAGGCTGTGCTTGTTCAGTGCGGTGACATGGCACCACCAGCATTTGGAGAAGCTCCAGAGTCAACAACTCTACCTACAACTGAGGAATGTGAGGCATCCTCCATCTGGGAGAGGGAGTGGAGGAGAGGCGAGTCTGTCAGGGGAGCCTCACTGAAAAGATTTATTTTCACAAAGAACTGATATTAATTTGGAAGTGAAATCTCGATCCCGAGAACAAGTTATTTTAGACTGTGTAGAGCTTGGGTTTTCAACAGGAGGTTTGGGACCCCAAGGAGGCCTGCAGACCTCAGAGTTACTGCAGGGGGTCCACCAAAAAATATAAATATTATTAAACTATTTCTGAAAATACACATCAACATGAATCCAACATATGATTAATAAACATAAACCAGCCTATTCCAGTGGTCAGCAACCTTTACTATCAAAAGAGACATTTTTGTCCAAAGAAGAAAATCTCTCTGGAGCCGCACCTCTTAAATTCTCTGTTTTCCTCTGAGACTTTTCTTTTTTTGGATTTGGCATCCATAGCTTGCGTAGGGAGACTTGAACAACCGGCAAAATTTAGAGGAAAGAGTGCAGAGTCAAATATGTAGGCAATGATGCACATTTTAGTTGACAAAATGTTAAAAAATCTTTTTAATTTGATGTATAGACTACACATTTTTACAATTGGAGAATGTAAGAATCACTTTTGGCTGACAACAATGATAAAAGAAAAGTAAAACATAAAAAAAAAAGAACCATTATTTATTTCCTTTTCCATTGTCAAAGCCACAGGGAGCCACAGGAGAGGAGCAAAAGAGCTGCAAGTGGCTCTAATCCACATGTGACTTCTTTCAACATAGATGAGCCTGGCACTTATGGGGCGTTCAAATGGGGTTGTGTTTAGCGTGTTTACGAGATGAGTCTATTTTAACAATATTAGGGGAAACAGGAAAGGAGAGAGTAGACCAAGGTCCCAGATACAAAGTTTGCTCAACTGTTATTGCAGCACAGAACAAAAAGGGGCAGAACTCAGCAAGGATCAAATGAAACATATCAGACAACAGTAACCGCCCTCTTTTTCAGCGGCTCCGTTTATGGAAGTGAATTTCTCGTTCATTCACTTCACTGATGTTTCAGCAAAATCCTATAAACTATACTGCCTGCAGCATAATGACACTGTTAGTATGATTCATGTTAGCTTTCTAACTAGCCAGCTTGCTAGCAGAACTACCCGTTTGCTGGGGGCGGTCAACATTTCCACCAGAGACGTCGCTGTAACACTTCAGGATTGTGGGTATTGTAGTAGTGCTTCATGACATTGTGAATAAAACATATTTTTTTGTGTCATCTACAGGAATATATAACATCATTTCACAATCTCATAGCTTGTAGTAAGTCTACCTTGGATGATTACAAAATTATGACCAATAATCTAAACCCTCTATTCTGAAACTGACTGGGATTTTCACTGCTGGAATCTCACTGTTACTATTCACTGTATTATTATCCCAAATGCAGCTGACAGACACTCTTACGAGCCCCAAGAATCATTTTGTAACTTCATGAGCAAGAGACTCTGACATTGGCCTAACTTCCACCTCAGAAACTACTGGCAAAAGTGCCGAGGCAAAGAAGCAAACAGGAGAAGACCTGAAAATATTCAGTGCAATATATTTAGTAGGGAGTGGAGGGGAGGGAGGGAGTATCATTTTTTGGATTTGGCATTCATAACAACCTTAAGACAAGAGCTGGACTCAACTGCAAATTACTAAATTAACTGAAAAGGATAAAAATCCTCTGATTCTAACTTCCTGAATGTGGATATTTTTGTATTTTCTACTTCTTGACAGTGAACTGCATATCTTCAGTCTGTGGACAATTCAAGACATTTGAGGACGTCATATTGGGCTTTGGGAAACACTGATTTTTTTCACAATTTTTTGACATTTTAGAGACCATACAACCAATCAGTTAATCGAGAAAATATTTTACAACAGATTAAAAGACAATGACAATAATCATTATTTGCATCCCTACTTATGACAAACCATCAATCTACTTTCACACCTGAATGATTATGACAAGACATACTGATACTGACTAATGAACTAATCCTGAAATATATAAAATTAGACATTTGAGATTTAAAACGTTGATCAAGAGAAGCTGCTAATTTCACATAAAAAACGGCAAAGAAACACATTTATTTCATTTAATTCGCTGGCAAACAGGAGTGGAAATTTCCACCAGAAATGACCTGTGCAATTTTAGTCTATTTCCTAGCGAGGGTCCTAATTAGATACCATTGTTGGAAACCTATTTGTATGCCTAGCCCTCAGCTGATGCTGCACTAGGCTTTGATGCCAAAAATGGTTTCCATGGAGATTCTAATGTACTCTCTCAACTAGTGCTTTCTCATATAACAGTGTCTCTGGTGTTACATACTGTATATACGTGTTTCTTCGTGCTAAAGCACCAACATAAGGATGTTTGAAGGATGTTTACACATTAATCCCAGTTCCTTTCTCAAAAGATGCATTACCGGTTCATTTGCATGTTGTTATGACAGCATGAAAAGTTAAAATCTTAACACTGGGTGGGCATGACATCATGAGCCACAGAGCTCTGGGTAATCTAGGGTGAACCTCTTTGATCGTGGCTAAATAAAAACCAGAGATTGTTGCTGCTCCTCTCCAACAGCTCTTTCTTTGTCTTCACTGTTGCCTTACCACTAATCATGGCTGGCCAGCAGACACTATGGTACAAGGGAGAAAATCCCAGAGAAAATAATGCAGCAAAAAGCCAGCTTGGAAAGCCCCTCCCTGTGTTTGCCTCTCTGTGCACACACATCAACTGTGGAAACCAACTCTTGTCCTTAATCAACAGCGCTCACGGCACTGTAGCACACTTGCATCCTGCATACAATTATTTTTTTTTTCCTCCCTCTCGTCATTCACAAGGTTCCCACAATCACAATGAATCGATGTGACAACACGAGGCTTGAAACACTCATCCCAAGTGATGCCAACAAGCCTATGGCATCTGGAGCAAGTCATGACACATCAGTCCTACAATGACCAGACTGCACTGCTCTGTGTGTATGTGTGTGAGTGTGTGTGTGTGTGTGTGTGTATGTGTGTGTGTGTGTGTGTGTGTGGTGTGTGTGTGTGTGTTTGCCGGCCCTCACAGAAACAACTGACCTGTATCCACTGGCAAGACTGTGACTCCTTTCACCTCTTCTCACAGCAGCACGGCCACACAATCATAAATGTGGCTATTCAAAAAAGAAGGTGAAACATGATGAATGAAGAGGTTCCCATTTTGTTTCAGTCCACTGACTCGCAGCGACCCCTGCGCTCCACGGGCATGAAAAAAAAAAGGGTGCAGGACTGTGAGAGAGACTTGTAATTTTCCAGCTCTGACTGCACTGTCGGTACCATATGCTTTATTGTTCTTTCTCACTTTAACTCCCTGTCTGTCACTGTGTTCCTCCTTCTTTCTCCTTCTCTTTCTCTGTCTCTCTTTGGCCACACAAAGGCTCATTAGCTGCAGCCGGCTGAAAGGCAGGAGCCTGACTGGAGCAGAGTGGAGCCGAGCAGAGGCAGCCTGTGAGATCACATGGGTGGGATGTCTGAGAGAGAGAGAGAGTCAGGCGTGCCTCTGCTCCTGCTGTCTGCAGATATTTTTACCAACATGAGCTGGGGAAGGGGGAGGATGAGGGGAGGTGGGGGGGGGGGGGCGAGTGAGGGAGGAGGAGGAAGGAGGAGGAGGCAGAGGTAATGGGGGGGTCAGAAAGAGGGAGAAAGACAGAATGTTGGAGAAATGGATAAGTAGGGAGGTGGAGGGGGGTATACAGAGATGCAGAGAGGAGGGGATTCAGAGGGGAAAGTAAAGGGGAGGGGGAGAATGAGGAAGAGGTGGAGTGAGAAAGAGGCAGAGGGGCAAAGAAAAGGAAAAAGGGGAAACATCTGATGCCAAGAACAACATAACAGGACCATCAAGAGAGAACTACAAAATAAAAGCCTCACACTGGGCTGCACCAAAAAAAAAAAAGAATAGTTCTAATCAGAGTTTAGTAAAACTAGGTTTAAAATAAGCAAATACAGATTTAACTTAAGCAGAGCACTGTTGCACAATTAATAAACTAATCTCAGTTTAGTAAATCCAAGTTTATCATTGTAAACCGAAATTAGGTAGAGTTTAATCAGACTGGAGATGCTTCTTAACCTAATTAAAATAATAAACAACCTAATAATTAGAAGAGTACCACTCTGTCCTGTATTCCTTAACAGAACGTTACATTGTTTACTAGCTACTTAAAAGTTAAGAAAACGTCACATTGTTTGCTAGCTAGCTAAGAAGGTAGCAATACACTGTTTGCTAGCTAGCTATGAAGTTAACAAAATGTTATATTGTTTGCCAGCTGGCTAAAAAGTTGACAAAACAATCCATAGTTTGTTAGCTAGCTAAAAAGTTACCAAAGGTTAGCATTACATTGTTTGCTAGCTATAGCAAACAAGCGGTAATTTCTCCTCCTTTGAGAAAAAAACTTGTTAATAAATTAATGGAGAAATTTAGCTGAATAGCAGAAGATTAACAAACAGACAACAGTATAGTAAGAAAAAAAAAGAAACTGCCCCACAGCAACTGTTAGACTGTTTTAACGGAGTGAAAGAAAGAAGAAACTCGTCATAAAACTAAAAAACTCAATCCATCTCAAAAAAGGCAGTCGTTTTAAAAGTTAAACCTCCTGAAGTGTAAATTTAAAGTTAATACTGGATCACATTCTTTAGAGTTTAAGGTTTTATTGCAACAGAATTCAATTTAATCTAGATTTAAAGTAAAAACTAAGCTGGGGTTTAAAGAGAGGTTTAGATTGAAGCCTTGGAATCCTAGAAATCCTTGTTGGTGCAATCCAGCCTAAAAAACTTGTTTCTACTGTATAAAAATATTAAACTGGTAATCATCCAGCTGTGAAGTTAAGAGTCATACACCTGGAGGAGGTTGACAAGAAAATATCAACATATCCACATGAAATAAGAGTTCCCAGCACCGATGTGATCCTAGCATTTCCTCTGCCAGGAAGTTCTGCAGAGGAGTTAGTGGGGCCTCAGCTTGTGCAGTCACAGAGCCATTATATCATTCTTGCACTGAATTGGACCATATGTCAACATCAAAGGTCCTGCACTTCCTCGTACAGGACAGCTTTAAGCCTGGAGGCTTTTTTACAGCCACTGCAGTGTGACAGCCTTTACAAACAAATAATAACAACAATAATATTTTTTAGTACAAACACAGCATAGAGCACAGTTTGGAGATGCAGTGGGAGTACTGATATAGGAAACAATGAAGTGCTTGTCATTAAACATATTTTAAAATGGCATCCTAATTTTACAAGCTCAGTTACACTCGATTTTTGGGTGTCTATGGTATCATGATTATGTTATTTGAACCCACAGACATTCAACAATTGACGCACAATAGCCTAATATTGCTGTTTGACATGTCTGCAGACTCCAACAAATACATAAAAAAGGTCTGTCCAGTTTGTGACTCTTGGAAAAACAGTGACATTCCCCCCAATACTGTATCTCAGAACTATTTCTTTAACAAATCACACACATTTAGGCTACACTGTGTGATCCTCTTTTTGATAACTAATGTAATAACTAATGTAATATTTTTTTCACTTCCATTCTGTGATCCTCCCCTGAAAGGGTTTGAAGCCCCCCTGGGGAGGCACGTCTCCGACTTTGAAAACCACTGCTTTAGAGAGAGCGATATTTGGCTCATATGTAACGGCAGATTCCCACCTTTAAAGAACAGTCTCATGGAAAGGTACAGTGGTGAAAATATTCTAAATATAGCCTACACGTAAAGTTATACTGTTACTGATATTGATTTTGTTAAAGTGGGCTTTTTTAAGTGGCTAAAATATGTTTTGCTGATGACCCTTCTAGTTGCCACAATACTGGAATTTCTAACTTCCATACAATACCTTGAAAAACATAAATATTCAATACCATTTTCGATACCAAAGGGACACAACTTCAATCTCATAAAATAAGAATTTTTATTTAAAAAATATATTAGAAGTAGGGCTGCGACTAATGCCATAATTGAATAATCAGTCGATTTTTTTCTCAATTAATCAATTAATAGTTATTTGCCTATAGAAGGTCAGAAAACGGTGATAAATGTTGATCAATGTATCCTGAAACCCAAGATGACATCCTCAAATGATTTATTTTGCCCAAATCCAAATATATTTAGTTTAGTGTCAGAGAGGAGTAAAGAAACCAAAAAATGTTAAATTTAAGAAGTTGGAATCAGAGAATTTTTGACTTTTTTTCTTAAAAATGTACTCAAACCGATGAATTATCAAAAATTAGTTGGCAATTCATCTAATAATCAATTATTTGACTAATCGTTGCAGCTCTAATTAAAAGGTTTTTCCATGACAACCAGAGATAGGGCTGCACATCACAGGAGGTGCAATATTTGTTAAAGGCAAAATGTGTGTCAAAATGAATGAATGTCATGAGACAGAGATGTCCTGTCTATAGACATCCTCATTTGGTACAGATTCCTGCAAAAAAAAAAAAAAAAAATCACACCATAGACACTTGTTTTTCAATCAAAATAAGAATAATAATGTAAAAATTATCATTACCTCTAATACCTCAAATCATATCGCAATTGCAATATCAGTCAAAATAATCACAATTAGATATTTTTTCAAAAATGAGAAACCTAACCTTAGGTCAGGCCTTAGAAAAAAAAATCTAATGAACTAATCTGACAAATTCACTCACTTAGAGAAGGGTGCAAAGGAAAACACAGCTGGTACAGGTGTATCAATACAGAAGCAAATGAGTATTGAAATTATTTAAAATATTCTGATAAATTACACAATTAGCTGTGGCAGATTTTATTTTTCAGGCCTGGGAAAGAAGGCAGAATATTCTGTTTAAGACTGAGCTATGAAATGGACTTCAATTTTGTATTGTAAAGAAAATGTTTGTGCACTGCAACTGTATTTGGTGTCTTATAAACCCATGGGGGTTGGGCACTTTTTGTGCATGACACGAAAATAAAGAATCAATCAATCAATCAATCATTAGCTTCCGTGCTGGTACTCCTCTCTGCTTCTGGGGGTATCTACTCTTGGTAATACACTGACTGTGAATAATCACCTCATACAGCCCCACTTCAAATAACCCAAACTGTCCCTTTATGTGGACATGATTTAAACCCATAATGGACGAGCTTCAGAACAACTGGCAAAGTCAACATGTATTGATACGTGAAAGGATTTGTGCTGTTTCTTTGATGCAACTCAAAGCCAACAGCGTGTCATTCGACCCTGCAATGTTCTGCATCCTCGCAGTGTCCTCGCTGAACCTCGCCTTGACAGCACTGCACTCCTCCTCCATCCCTGCATGTTGTTGTAACGCTGCAAATACTGTCCCTCTCCTGTGTACTATTATAACAACACCCAGCCACATCTAAGACACATTAGTAAGCAGCAATAAGTTCATTTGTTCCCACAGATCATCGTAGATCTGAATCACAGCTTCAGCAGCAGTAAGAGGTTACTCTGTACTGTAAATTTAATAAGAGCAGTAGTAGTGGTAGTAGAGGGGATAGTATATTATTTAAGGGTTTATATCCCTTCTAATAGTGACTTTGGCCTCTGAAATGGCTCCTTTATAATATGCAGTTTGCACTCAGGAAGCTGGTGGAAGTGTACTGACTGTCCTCTGACAGACTCTGCTGAGCACTCACAGATTATAGTTGGCTCTTATGGCTGAATCAGAGGAACCAGAGAACAAGCAGGAATACTAACACACTGCAGCAGCAACAAGATACACGCGCTGTATGAACAGGCAGCGGACACGATAACAAAAACACCTATTCAGTCTAATACAACCCAATAAGTTAAGAAGAAAAATGCAGTAATTTATTTTGTCCACCTCTCTGACACAACACATACACACAGTGTGAACTGCAGTGTCATCTGGATTACTACAGTACATCGTTGTCCTTGTTATTGTGTCCACCTACTCTGATCTAACTGACTAAAGAGAAGGCAGACGTCATATGGAAGCACATTTCCCCCACTGAAAGAAAAATATCCCCATGGTAAGTCATAATTATGAGATAATTATGAGATAAAAGTCAAAATTATGAGGTAAAAAGTCATGATTATGAGATAAAAAGTCAAAATAATGAGATACAAAGTCATAATTATATGATAAAAAGTTAGTTGTTAGATATAAAGTCGAAATTATGAGACACAATAAAATAGTTTTTTTATCTTTAATCATGACTTGCCATGGGGATATTTTTTGTTTCAGTGGTGGAAATAAGTTCCAAAGATGTCCTCATCATCATACTTTTAATCTACTGATGACACATCTGTTTGTTCGTGTCACAGCTGATATGTTTTTGTGTGTGTATGTTCCTAAAAGACCCCACAATAAAAATTACTGCCAATGATGTATTCACTACTAACAGGCCTGTTGCAGGGCTGGGCAATATATCAGTAATATCATTATAGGAGTCTAGATATCGTCTGGGGCTGCATGATTTGATAAAAAGTCACATGGACTGAAATTGCGATTGCAAATTATCATTTCTGCATTACAATTTTGATGTTCACTAAAAAAAATTAGATTAAAACTGTGACGATGTGATTTTTTCTAAAATCTGTACCAAACCAACATGTTTTCTTTCATCTGGAGATCAAGATTTTTCGGTCAGGTCATCTCTGCAGCACTACAGCACCTCATTATAACGCTGTTTTCTCAAACATTTTTCCTTTTTCGGAAAATTGCAATTTGGTTCTGGTTCTGCCATTTGGATCTTGCACATGGCCATATTGCGGATCTTGTTATATTCTTTATTATTTATTTGGATTTCCATTAGTTCCACAAAGTGCTTGCTAGTCTTCCTGGGGTCTGCACATTTAAAATCATACAGCAACAGTGAGATAATAAAATTCAATATCAGCCCAAAATTAAGACAAGAAGATAAGTGAAATGACTCCACACATGAAGCAATAAATAACAGTGACCTATAATGGAAACAAAAACAAACAACACACTGCACCAAATAAACACACAAATTCACTGGAAATTCATCTATTTTAGTTTTAGTGACTTGGAAGACCAGTACTCACTTGATGTGTCACATAACCAAGACAAAAACCACTGCATATTAGTTTATCACTAAAGAACTGAGCTGTACTTTTTAAGATGACTGTATGCATGAATAACAAAACACCAGATTTAAGTTTCGCCTCCACAGTCAGCCAAGAGAGTCGACTGTGCACCTCACACACACACACTGGCACAGAAAGAACAATAAAGAGCTAATCTGGCTGCTCTGTTCTGTGAAAAAAATATATATCATCTCATGATATGGCATAAGTGTTGTCTTTTCCTGGTTTTAAAGGTGGCATTACATCAAAGTGATATAATTTTCTTAAGTTACCAGACTGTTAGTATATTTGTCTATTACCCACTATCTTTTACACTTTATATTATTGTTTTATCGACAATCTCAATGTGATAAATTTGTGAAAGCACCATCAGTCATCCCTACAATACTATCACGATATTGATAAATATACATATCGAGGTATTGAGAGAACAATCTGTAGCTACATAATAGCTCTATAGCTCTCCCTATTATTTTCAATATATTTCACACATATGTGTATATATAATGTTATATATTGCATATTAATTAAAATTGTTGCATTATTGGTTAAAATTATCAGAATCAGCATTTTATTTTATGTATGCACTAAGAATCAAACACAGTCTCTTAACATGTTTATATTCTGTGTAGACACTATGTAAATATTTTTAATATGTAGATTCTTTATAGTACATTTCTCCACTGTTGTTCTTTCACATAACTAAGTAGAAGTCACTTATGGGGATTTGTTTTCTCACTCTCTGACATATCCTGTATATAGCAACTGGAAACTAGCTAGCAACGACTAGCAGGAAACACACAGTTACCTTGAATAAACTATGATTTTATTTTGGTTTAAACTTTGCTGGAATCATTTTGGATAATGGAAGCACACAATTCATCAAAATGTATAACACATGTCTGCCACTTTAGCCATTTTAATGCAGAAATGTTACACATTATAGCTTTAAAACAGGAGCAAAGACAGCCTGACCAAAGTCTGTCCTGCTGCCCTTTTCTCTTCAAATGTCAAAATTCTGATGTGTGTTTTTAATAAAAATGACTTTGATCATTCAAATTAAATTAAAGGTTAAAATCCCACTATAAAAATCACTATAAGGAGAATGCTCTGTGACAATAAAATAAATGTATTTATTCAACCTGGTTGTTCTTCTGATCCCTTCTTCCACAACCTTTTGATGAAATGTGTTATCAGATGACCTCATCTGCATTCCTTTAATGATTCAACCATGAGCATCACACATACATGCTGCCCTATTACATAAAAATGCAAAACATAAGCTGGAGAAATGGCATTTGTTACACCATTGCACCAATGACGGTGACCTATATTTGCTCTGACTTTCAAGAGGCTTTCCATTTCAAGTGGAGGAAACTGAAGACAGCTGGCAAAAGTAAACAAAGACGAGGTTTAGAATTAATCATTTGTGTACCCGTACTGTAATTGAGGTCATATGCAAAAGACCTGCCCGGCTCCCACTGTAACAGATGAAAGGTAACTCCTGAAATATGTTTTTAATGACTCCAAACCGAGTCATACTGTTAAAAACAAATAAGCAAACAGAGGAGCGCTTGTTTGTTCTCACAACAAATACTGTACAACACGTCGAGAAAGTATACAAAATGTAGGTTGATTTAACATGTTTGTTTGTTTTCTGTTTTATGAAGCATGACCAGAGTGGAGGCGGAAGAAGATTTACAGCTCTCGCCTTTTATCCAAATACTGAACTTTGTACCAAATTAGACAAAAACTACCAATAATATGTTCTTTATTAGACAGTAAACAAACACAGCTATACCCTCATTAGCAGGGTAGGACGTACACGATACTTGGGTGCCAATTCGATATGTGTTGCAATTCAACAAGTATTGTGATTCAGTCCTTCAATTTATTGTGTTTTTTGTTTGCTTTTTTAAACACCCAGATCATAGGAACAAGTTGAATCATACATTCCTAGAGACTTGAGTCGTGAGTCAGTCTTTCTGAGTTTAATTTCAGCAGCATCATCGTTTTACTGCATAAAAATTGGTAAATAAAATGGTATTTGAAGGAAAACTGCAACATTTAGCTTTTTCTGTTTATCAAGATGGTGCCATAAGAAAATAATACTCCAAATACAGCTTTTAAGTTAACATCCTTCACACAGAAAACTGAACTTGAAAAATGCCCGTTCAACTTATAAAAGTGGTAAATAATGTGTACAGTAGAATGAATAAAAATATATGTGTAAATATTTAGCTGTTCCTGCTCATCAAGTAAGTGAACAATAAATAAAATAGAAAACATGAATATATGTGCTGCCCTCTCTTGGCAGGCGATGTTTCCTCCAAGTGGTAGCTATATTTCCCATTGGGAGTTTTGAGTTTTGACCCTTTGAAGTTGCTGTAGCTGCTCAGTGTTGAGTGTTAGCAATGTGAAATCAGCAGCTAGTAGTTTGTTTCAACAGATCAGAGGAAATTTATGCCTGAAAATCTGAGCACACGTCATTTTATGTTTAGCATCTTAAGTAAACTGGATCCATTTGTTAGAGGGATCACCAAGAATGAAAATTCAGTCATAATCTACTCACCTTCATACCGATTGAAGGTTGGAAGACTTGTATTACACCAGACGAGCAGTTTCTGTTGTTTTTTATATTTAAAACATTGGTCGCCGTTCAATTAAATTGTTTGGGAGATTCTGAAATGCAGTTTTCCTGTCGGCATGAAGGTGAGTAGATAATAACTGAATTTTATTTCTGGGTGAACTACCCCTTCAAGATAATACTGCCGCAATCACAATGCTAATTTCTGTTCGTGCTTCAATGGGAATTCCCATCATACGATAGCATCAAGCTGATAAACTAAGTGCTAGTTATTTAGCGTATATATTCTTAAAAAATCGATTCAGGAACTGTAAACAAAAAAACAATCACGTTATTTTAGAGAATCTATTCTTCTCCCACCCCTACTAATTAGACACCATAGCCCCAACTGTACACTAATAAGAGGTAAGAAGCTGTACTTTGTATCAAATTAGGCAAATAAGAGAAATAATATGTTCTTTATTAGATAATAGTTATAACCTAATTAAACAACAGACACCTAACAGTGCACTAATAAAATGTAACAAGCTGTACATGGTATTAAATTTAAAAAAATAGAATTAATATGTTCTTTATTACACAGTATTAGACTTTATTGGAAAGTAATTAGGAACACATTACTAATAATTCTCTAATACTGTCCAATAAATATATTAATTCTTGTTTTTGTCTAATTTGATACAAAGTACAGCATGTTACATCCTGTAAAATAAGGTGTGACTCAAACTCTGACACACGACCTGTTCTCATCAAAAACTTTCCTGAAAAAGCGATTTCCAGGGTCCTTTGCACAACATTAGTGCTCTTCGGAGGGTGTTCATGTGTTGAGTCAAAAAGCCTAAAAGCAATATTACATCGACCCTTCACTGATCCCACCAAAACATCTCACTGCGAACTGTCTGCCTTCACGACAACATATCAGCAAGTGACCATGAATCAGAACCTGAGTAAACCAGGGATGAATCACTGCACCCACCCTGCTTCATCACCTTCATCACACCTATTCCATTATCCATCTCCACGTTCAGCACAGCAATCTCACACAGCGTTCAAATACATACAGAACAGATGGCGGCCTCTTCAGCCGATACAGGTTCAAGTCTGAGGACCAGGGTCTCCATCAGGTCTCCAACCAGCTGCATATTGCAGCTCTATACTGAAGCTGGAGCACACAGATCATAATGCCAGCTGCAATCACTGAGAACCAGATCTGCAGCTCATCCATTGTGCATTTCAAAAGACTGGCTGTAAACAGTAAACAGAAGTTCTTCTGGACTTTGACACATCTCCACATGTGCCATAGATCACTTTGCCACATCTCAGAGCCCTGCGAAATTTATAACAGAGTCTGAACTGTTTATCGGCCGACCAATATTATATACAACCCCAATTCCAAAAGAGTTGGGAGGTTGTAAATAAAAACAGAATGGTGAATGATTTCCAAATCCTTTTTGAATATATTCGATTAAATATGGTACAAAGATAATATATTTAATGTTCAAAGTGAACTGAAAACTCTGAATTAGATGCCTGCAACACATTAAAAAAAAAAAAACTTGAGACAGGAGCATGTTTACCACCGTGTTACATCACCTTTTCTTTTAACAACACTCAGTCAGCATTTGGGACCAGAGGACACTAATTGTTTTGAGTTTTGAAAGCGAAATTCTTTCTCATTCTTGCCTGATATACGACTTCAATGGCTCAGCAGTCTGGGGTGTCTGTTGTCATATTTTGTGCTTCATAATGCACCACACATTTTCAATGGGAGACAGGTCTGGACTGCAGACAGGTCAGTCTAGTGCCTGAAATCTTTTTCTATGAAGCCAGGCTGCTGTAACACATGCGGAATGTATCTTAGCATTGTCTTGCTGAAATAAGCAGAGGGACGTTTCTGAAAAAGACGTCTGCATGGCAGCAGATGTTGCTCCAAAATCTGTATGTAGTGATCCTCAAATGTTAGTGTGCAAAAATTAACAAATATTTAATGTATTTCTACTACTATCAGTAAACAGCAGCCTTGTAATGACAGTATAATGTCTGACTAAAGCAGACACTGCTCTCTCATCTACATGCTGGCAAGGAAGCATGTAGATCTTAAAGTTAGAGGTACAAGGACAACGTCAGGATCAACCACAAAACGTTCCACATCAACACCAACAAATGGAAGGACATTACACAGGCAGACATCTGACAGGTAGTGGAGTTTATGAAGCAGCCAAACTCCACAGTGAATATTTCCAACAAGTTGCACAAGACAAAGGAGAGGCTTACAACAAAGAACACTGATCAATGTTCGATACATCCACGTTCCATTAGTCGAAGAAAAACAACAATAACCTATAACGTGATTCAGGCTGCGCCTTGCCGTTAGGCCCAGGACAAAAGTATCAGGGGATTACTGTAACACTGAAGTCACACAACTGCTAACTGTGCTGTAGCTGCCATGAGATGGTTAGCTTAGTTTATGGTTTCATTAGACTGGGACACAGCTTCTGAGGCCAGTTTGACGACCGGAAGTACAAAAGCAAGGTGATTCTCAGTCGCTATAACCAGGACTGTGACTAACGAAGCAAGTTAATTTGTAGTCATACATCATCGACTGATTGAAATCTGAAGTTATTTATTCCCGTGTTTTAAACAACGAGATGTGTGAGGTAAATAATTAACAAAATGTTCAGTCTCCTGCTGGTTGTTCTGACTAGGGCTGAATGATTCTGAAAAAAATATCTAACTGCAATTATTTTCACTGATATCGCAATAGTGGTATGATTAGAGGAAAGGATTGTTTTTACATCATTATTCTCATGTTCATTGAAAAACACATTAAAACAATTATGATGTGTTATTTTTTTTCAGAGATCTGTACAACACAGAGATGTTTTCTGAAGTCTTAAGCATGATGTGTTGGCCAGGACACCTCTGCAGCACCACAATATTTAATTTAAAATGTTTTTTTGACACACATTTCGCCTTTAACAAATACTCCCACATATTGCAATTTGAAAATTTAGACCATATTGCATTTTTGATATATTTCAATTAATTGTTCAAACCTACTTCTGACAAATTCAGAATCATGAGCACTTAGCAGTTAACAGGCGCTCACTTCCTGCCCCCAAAAAATATACATTTAAAGCTACTAGAAAGAGTTTTCAGCTGGTTATGAAACTGTCTCAAGAAAAAGCTACAGTAAGTAGTACATTAGCCAGCTGAAAAGAAGAGGAAAGGATATTTACGTAGATTTTGTGGTTATAGCATAGGAAACACTACCAATTTTGTCCACAGGGGGCTCGAAAACCAGAGTAAAAGTTCTCTGTTATAGCTTTAAATAAATTAATAAAATAAACATGCTATGACATGATTTAACTAACAACTCCTATGAAAGTCGCTGTCAAAGTCAAACGCCCTCCATACTCTCACCTTCTCTACACTACATGAAGATATACATTGGTATGAAATTTTTTCAGGTGAATATAAATAAATCCCTAATTAGTTTGTTACATATGTATACACTAATTATTTGCATATAAATATATATATTTTTAGGACATGCAGTTCCTACAGGAGGAGCGTTTGAACGCTTTCCAAATGTGTATATGTGGGGGAGCAGGGTTGGGGTTGGGTGAGTATAGATTGATATAGATTGCAAATTTGCTTCCTTGTTCTGTGTCTGCGTCTGCCAAATGCCTATGCCATTCAATATGGCTGGTCGCCTCACAGACTACTAGTGTTTCCACAGTGATGAAGCACACATTTATACAGCCCAGATGGCTTGGCAGATCTATTTATTAATTCTTTCTTTTCTTTTTTTCTTTCTTTCTTTCAAATGTGAGAAACATTTTTCTCATTGCCGTGTGAGTGACGGAGGGAGCGTTCCAGTGGAACCAACTGATGGGATCACGGAGCAAAGACAAACCCTGAAACCACAAAAGATCCTGGGCCATGCAGCTAGTCTGAGGTTGTGCTCATCCATCACTGGTGTCACACTCAGCCATACACGGCAACCTTGAGAGAGAAAGAGGAAGCTAGGCAGTGAGAGATAAATAGATAGATATGGAGAAAGAGGCTTGGTCTCAGCTGGACTCCCCTGAGGAGAGGCTGTGGCCTGGATGATTATACAGCTACAGATGATGTCAGTGGAGGATCCCTGCCATCGAGAGAACACAAACACACAAGGCCACAGCAGAGTGGATGTTCAGCACAGCCTTCATCTGTATGTGCTGCCATCATGTTCAGGAATAACACAATAAACAGCCATTTGCATTGTGTCCCGGGAGAACACGCAGGACCACACATGAAATATAAATTAATGCAATTAAAATCATGTGTATAAAAACCTGGTAAAAAAACAAACCAAACAGGCAGCAGTGGAAAACTCATAGATCTTTCAATTATTCAATAAAAATCAAAAATCAATGTACAAATGCTGGCTCAAGCTACAGTATGTTAAATCTAAAAACCTTTAATCCGTGTCGAATTTACATCAGGCCTGTTATTTCTCATGATGGACTCAGAGATGTCATTATCTGTATTAGTATCTGTCTCTGTATATGTTCAAACAACAAAACTATCTGTCTCTGTGTCTGCAGTTAGGTAGAAGACTGGACATGGGCATACAGGAAGTCACTTATATGACCTAATATTCAATGACAATGCAATTGACCCTTCCTAAATCCCGCCCCTTTTCACTCTGTGACACAATAACAATTGAGCAAGTTTTGTACTTAAACTAACTTTAAAACATTTCTGATATTCTGAAATACACATTTACATAAAGCCAACATATAATGAGTAAAGATAACTCATTCTATTTGTAAAGAAAACTCAAAACATTTTGTGTGGCATCTATCAGTAATGGCGAGCTGGTTAATGATGTATTATTGACCCTTCTTGTTTACTGTACTTAGATATGCCATGGGGGTCTTCTATGTTGAAAAGAAAACCAGCAAAGCTAGCTAACACTAGCTAATCTACATAAATCATTAGCTAGCTATTTATCTAGCATTTTACTAACATTATCTAGCTAATTAGCCAGGATTTTGTTAACACTGGCTAACTTAAGATGAGACTATACCGTTTGTCACTTTTACAGGAAAAGATGACTGAGGTACCAAGAGTACCAAAAGAGGCGGGACTTAGGAAGGGTCAATAGCATTGCCAATGAATATCAGGTTGTAAAATATGTCATTTGCCTAATTTATCATTACTTCCAGTATAAATCATGCCCATGTCCAGTCTTACAGATAAGACAGATAATCTTGTTGGCTGGACATATACAATTATAGATACAGATAAAGATCATAGTGTGCACCTTAGTACCCAACATGAGTAATGACAGGCCAGTTGTAAATTCAACATGGATAAAAGATTTCTTTTCAACAGAGACAACCCTCGCACATATCATATCATACAGGAAACAGGAAAGGAGAAAGCTGACTGATGTACAAAGCTTTCTCAATTGTCGTTGGAGCACAGACTGAAAAGGGTCAGTTAGGGAGGGTCAACTGTTAAGCCATCAAGTTGACTGGGGGATATTGATCAAAAATGGAAAAAAAAAATGTTTCAGAAATTCAAAGATTCTATAGAAACTCTTCACAGTAAAAACTAAAAATATCTTTCAGTTGAAGGGAAAAATCTTGCAATGATGTCCCTTGATGTATTAATCTTACTGCAGTTTACAGTACTAGGGTATTATACATATATACTGATTTTATACACATATTTTTATGATATTAAAATCAAGTATTTGGGTAAAAAAGGTTTCAGGAAATTATTTTTTTCCGAACAATAAGAATCAAATTCAGATAGAAGAAATGTATTATTTGTGCTTTCCCAAATAATGTATTTGGGTGCATCCCCGCTGGGTACAGAGCAGCGAGGAAAAACACCTGAAACAACACACTTAAATAAAGATCAGAGACAATTTGCAAATACATAGCATTAATGTAAATAAATTCTCGTCTCAGTCAGCTTGAAGAACCATGACGGGGGGGGGGGGGGGCATTCAACAATTAAACACAAAGGAATCCATTTAAGGAAATGTAGCGACATCTACAGATTTATGCAAATGAGACTTCACATGCGCTCTGTACATTTGTTAACTTGCACTTGCCTGAGGCTGCAGACAGATCTGCTCCACCACACATATGAAAGAGGGGTGGGGGTGGTGGGGTGAAGGAGAGGAGAGGAGAGAGTACAGCCTACTGCTCAGCACTCAGCACACGGAGGAGCTGCAGCCTGGTGATGCCTGCTGCAGCCTCCCTCCTGCAGCTACAGTACAGCCGAGTGCTGGAAATCATTGATCTGCTCTTCCTCCTCATAGAACAATAGAGGAAGCATGGCTGCTTATTAACCACATGGGTCCACAGCAAAGGGTGGCCGGCTGCTACTCAGATGCCCCATACCTGGCTGCACACGTTTGATTTTAACATCATATTAAAGGAACAATGTGCAGCAACTGTGTGCACAAAAATGAGTACAGCGGTCCAAATATTGAGTGAGAACCACAGACAGTCAATGAAATAGGTTGGAATCCTTTTTATTCTCCTTATTATTATTTTTAATACACTGTTTATTAGTGGTGGAAATCACAAGTTTCATCACAATAAGATATTATATTGATCATATGAACAACAATACAATATTTATTTTAATTTATTAAAACATATATGACTGAACTCTTCCAGATGTTTTTGACCGAGACATGTCATGGGAATTTCAAATTAAAGAGGTCTCTTAAAGATAGCGATAGAGATTGATATTTTCACTTTGCATCGATCACATTGGATTATTAAATATTGAACTGATGTATCAATCCATATCAATGCGTTGTTTCACCCCTACAGTCTATGGTTGAAGCTAGTTGTTTCTCTCAGCCCTGTCTTTCCCAAGGGAAACTCTGCTGGCTGCAGGAACTCTGCAGGAATGCAGGACAAGCACAACATCTTTAAAATAAACAAGCAGTGACGAGCCTTCGCCTGTAAATTGATCAGCTGTGTATATCTGTCAATTGTCTGTCAATGTAAAGTCAAGCCTGTTCTCCTGAAAACAAAACCACACTGATCCAAAAATATAGACTTCAGTCACTGCCTGCCTTCTACCTGTCAGGCACCATTAACATATTTCTCAAGTTCATCGTTCATCTACAGCTTCTTCAAGATTATTAAGGATTTCATACAGCTCATAAACAGACATTTACTCAAACAGGCAAACAAAAACAGTTATTACACTGTGGCTGGAGCGTTAGAGTAGCAAGTATTACAACTTAACATATTTCCTTAATCCCTGATGACATAACATGAACATTTTATGATTTATTACAATAAATATATTATAGAATTCTTCTTTAACCTTTTAATATCATTTGCATCATATTTTGATACTTGAGTTTCTCAGATCTCTATAAAATCGGTATGAATACTTTCCTGAAAAGCCTGTTGTATGCAGTCAGAGTGGACTGTCAGCGTCCTGCAGGCAGCAGCCAGCCTGTGAGAGCAAAATCCAACATGGCTGCTTTAATATAATAACGTGCACGTTTTTGGCAGAGAAATCTAAACTAATTTAGTAAAAGTTACTGTAAGAATAACAGTTATATTGTTAATTGTTTCAATATGAATATTTACCCAAGTGAAACAACATGTAATTGTTTAATATTCTGTACATTATTTTAGAGTAAAATAGCAGCAGACACATTAGATAATTTATTTGTGAATCCTTTAGTCATTATTCTATTTAATTTCATGATACCATCTGCATTACTCCTACCAAATATACAACCTGCTCTAATTATAATCACTTGTTGCAAACAGTGATGAGCAAGTGAGCACTCTCAAATAACTGACTTTTTAATTGATTTTCAACAAAACAATTCCTTTGCATCATAATCTGTATGTTATATCGACCAGTTCAGGTTGCACAAGCTGTTTTCGCCGACCACAAAGCAAAATAAATAGGTTTCTGTTTGAAAAAAAAAAAGAATTCAACGAATTGAAATGTGCCAGATTTTCCAAAAGGAATATTTGTTTTTGTGTCTAAAATAAAATTATTGTGATCAGTGAATTTTCATAAATGTTCAAATATGATACAAACAAAATATCATTTATGCGAATGATATGATTTTTTTTTTAATTATTATTTTAGCAAAAGATCTCATAAAACAGACAAAAAAAATGAATTTTCTGGTAATTATTTGATGAGTTGGGCTTCACAGGGTTAAAACATAAAGAAATAGCGTGTTTGTTGCCATGTGTTACTACTGTATCCTGGTAAAAGACTTGAATGAGAATATTCTTGAGCTTGTGAACTCATTTGACTCCTGACACGATGGTGTGTGTGTGTGTGTTTGTTTTTTTCACACAGCATTAGCAGTGTTTTAATTAAACAGAGCTGCACGCTTAAAATGAAGTGTAATCTTTTGAGGAGATATTTCATCCAGCATCTCGCTCGTCTTTGTTGTTACAAGCAGCGATCAAAATATGTCGTAGCAGACAAGCGGAACGAGCGAACTCCACACTCAGACTAATGTTTTGATTTGCTGTAATTCAAGTCACACAGCGCGGAGGCATAATCAGGTACTCTCACCCTCATGTCAATCACAATGCTCCCCTAAATTATTCATGCCTCTATATTTTATTTATGACTTTATTTTCCCATGCCACCTGAAAGTTGCTAAAGCTGGTTTGCTGGCAGAAACAGAACTGCCAAAGCATTTCATCGAGACAGGGCTGCTTTCATCTCACACACAGGCTGGGAAAGCTGTGGGATGTGGGGTTCATATTCTGCAGACAAGCCTTATCATTTATATATATAGCCAGTATCATGTCGAGATCTTGAATCATTTTTTTATATGCAAAACATTCACACTGTTATCTGAGAAAATTCAGGAAGTAGGCCAGCTCTGCATATGATTAAAGCATACGGAGAATTACAGTGATATAAAAAACAAAGCGACACAAAATACTTCCTGAGAAACAGCAATGTGACTTGTTATCCAGGATACACACCTCATTTGTTTTTTGGTATATTTCTGACCAAAGTCTTGTTAAAGTCTGACTTTGAGACAATTACACAAGATTAAACATGATTATATTCTATTAATTTTCACCTATAGATCATTAATACATCCTTGATGGGTAAAATGTGACTAATTTTATATTACTTTTTTGTAAAAATAATTCAAATATACACCATAAACATTATTTAAGATGAAGTTTAGAGTGTTTACTTCCATAGCATTCACGTTAGTCATGTTGAAATATTATGTTGGGATCCTTTAATAACAGCAATGCTGGATTTCATAGTAATATTTATTTATCTTTCTTCCCAAAACCTTCTATTGTATGGACAGCCTATAAAACGTCCACATCATACTACATTAAATCCTAATTTAACTGAGCAGCCGAGGTGATAATAATGTTCACGTCTTCAAAACAGCATGAAACATTTTCAAAAATGGAACCATCACATGTTTTTTGAAGTAAATCTTTGGTTTGACACATTATTTTTATATCTATATTAAATATTTTTCTACTCTTTAGTCACTCTACGGTCAGGGTTAATTTACAAAAGGATTAAGCTTTTTAAAAGTTAAACGACATGCATGCAACAGACTGGAATCATAAAGTCTAGCCTAGGTACTCAGATCCTGGATTTCCTTCTCACATCATCACTGAATTCACCATTAACTCTTTACCTGAACAGTTTCAGATGTTGTGTAAGACATAATTGTAATTCTTTACCATCACAACATGGGGTAGACATCACCTTTTCTGTGATATCATGTTTGGTTCAGGAGATATGATGCAAAATACATAAATACGGAAAATAAACTGTCTGCCACAAGGTGTATTTTTGTTTTTCCTCTTTAAAAGTGTCAAGCTTTTTTTCTAATGTGGCTTTTTGTTGATAAGAGATTAAATATTAAAATTTAAATAATCAGACATTTGGTTAAATTATGCTGAAATGACTAAAGATCAAACATCTGCACTCTTATCTCCATTAAACAAAATGTATTTTCTTTTGGTGACAAACACCTTGATTAGAGCGTTAGACCTGCCAAACTTTGCCAAAACATGCAAAAAAAGATGGCTTAAATTTTTTTGTGGCCATCAAAGACAAGAAAGATTATTTAAAGCCCCTGAACATTTGGTGTGAAATCCTCTATAACATGTAGTACTTGTGACTAAATAAGCAATGATCAAATTTAATGTTAGAAAAAAAAGAATTTGACAGTCAAAAACCAAAATAACTCACCAACTGTCATCAGATTCTGACTCAAATGTTGCTGAATCCTGACTGGGGCACAGAAGTACACGGCATCATGTTTTGCCAACTGTGCCTGACCCGGTTCAAACCAGTGAGAAAACTAGAAATACAGAAATCTCTCAAGTGAAATAAACAAAACCACTGTAACTTCAGCTGAATATTGTGTGTTCATAGTGGAGCGGAAGAAGTTAATTGAGAAATTCATTTTCAGTACCTCTATAGAAAAGGCCTCTAATCCACATTTAAAACATTTAAATCTGCACACGTTATTTTACTTATTTAACCAGGAAGTCTTTATATGATTTCTTTTACAAAAATGACCTCATCAAAACGGCAGCAAAGAGCAGTTAACACACTGTTGCATACAATTAAATTTATTTATTTATATCATATTGTATTTTACTGTATTGTTGTATTGATTGTATTGTATGTATTGTGATATCTTATTGTATTATGTTGTATCACGTCGTAGCTTTCTTAATTCATATTTTATAGTTTACATTTTTTTTTGTACTCTATTTATCACCAACCGATTTTCTACCGGTATTTTCGATCCTTGAGCTGCTGTAATGTGTGAATTTCCCTGGTGTGGGATCAGTAAAGTTCTTATTGTATCGTATCGTGTTTTATTATAGCCTATCGTATCTTATAGCGTATGGTATTGTATTGCATGGTATCATATCATATCGTATTTTATTTTATTGTATTGTATTTTAGTTTTCTTAATTCATAGGAATCAGTAAAGTTATTATTGTATCCTGTATGTGTTGTATCCTATCCTACATTTCTCATCAAACCTTTTGTATGTATGTGGTGTTTGAATGCTTGATATGAAAGCAGTGTTTAAATAAAGTTCATTTTGTAAATTATTACAAGTCCAGGGGCACTTGTGTGTTGTTCTGTGCAAAGAAAGCAAATGGACATGACCTATCTTAAACAATTTGATCCAAAAGTCTTTCTTTTACTTCACTAAAGCTTGAACAAGTCACTTGTCCTTATCAATGCACATTCATAATCTGTACTGGCTGCAGAGTATTTGCAAATAAAACAAATAACTACTGAATCATTTGAGATGTCGATGTCTGCGTGCAGGCTGTGTAAAGCATTTATGTAGTGACATACCAGGCACGCACTGACAAATAAAACTCATTAAGGCAGAAAAATATGTCTTTTTTTTTTTTTCTTAACACTTAATTAGCTGGCAACAGACAAAAGATTCCAAATAGGTGTCATGGCAACATCTCAAGAGAGCACAATCGTGAACCGTGAAAGCCCAGAGCTCAGCAAGGAAGGAGCCAAAGACACAAAAAGAGTCACATCAAAAGCTTCTAAATTGGAACCATGAACCCTGCTGAGACACACAAAGCTGCTCTGTAATCTAAAAGGTTGATATTAGTTCACACTACACACCTACTGTATACTTCATTGATGCCTGCGATGTTAATGCCACGTTTGGGAAGAGAGACGACAAATAAAACATGTACAGTGACGATTAATGAAAAGCACGAGGGCAGAGACTGCCGCCACTTGTTTCGTAAGACCATAAATTGTGTATATAATCGAATCCAGCATTTCAACTCATCAAAATGACGACGTGAAATCACAGAAAGCTGCCTGCTTAACAAATTTACAGTGTCACCGCCTTTACCTGCCCAATTAACTGGAAACCATCCTTGAAAGATGTTGTGTTTTATTCAAAACTAGAGAAAATAAAATTAATAAGAGGAAAACATGCTAATAGTTTTTAATATTGACACCTTTTATATTTTATGTTTCTAACTGTCACTGGAGTGAAAACAGGAGTGACTAATAGTGCCTTGCTTTGTGTGCAGGAACATAAGAGTTATGAATGGGCTGTCGAGCTGAACTATTTTGATATTCGATTCATCAGATTGGGTATTAAGAACAAAAGTCAAAATTCTGTGATTTCAGCTCCTTAAATGTGAATGATTTCTTGTTTCTTTAGTCCTCTGTGATAGAAAACTGAATGAATACAAACATTTGAGGACATTTTTCATCATTTTCTGATATTTTATAGACCAAACAACTAATCATTTAATTGAGAAAATAATTATTAGATGCAGCCCTGATGAGCTGTATCAACATACTATTTCTGTGTCTATTTATTATCTTATTTTTATTTATATGATATAATTTTTTTAAACTTACCAGACTGTTTGCAGCTGTTCTATTATTTGCCTTTGCCCACTTAGTCATTATATCAACATTACTCATGATTATTTATCAAAAATATAATCGTGATAATTTTGTGAAAGCACAAATACTCATCCCTACAATAGCTTTGCAATGCTGATAAATATTGACCCAGCCTTATTGGAGGGTAGACACATGATGTCACAGTAGTGACACCACTGAGTGGTGGCATTAGCTTTCAGCTTGAATGCCACGAAAACAAAAACACCCCATCTACAATGAGGAAGAGCTTTTGTATGACTGACTGAACAGACAGACTCAACAAGAAACCAGAGAAATCTTTTTACAGACTAAACTAAAGAAAGGAGAAGCAAACAAATGGCTGCAAACAACTGGAATTCATGTGGATTTGCCATTTTGTGTCAGGTGTATGTTGGGTTTTTGGTTAAAATCAGCCCTTAAGTTATATACTGTATCGTCTAATGTTCTTCATATATTCAATATTTAGCATCTTTCACTTATATTCCATCCTCAATGCCGCTGCATGTGAACATGTCTCTCCAATAACGTCATAAAATAAAAATATCTGTACAGACCTGTCCACATACAACCAGAATATCCTTTGGTGTCCTCGTCACTTTTCTCTCTCCAACAAATCCACCTTGAAGTAATGTTACGACCACTTTTGCACTTAAATCAAGTAAATATAAATGGCAGGAAACCTAATTTCTCGTCACATGTCAGTATCTATGGACTGTTTCTTTGGTAAGGTGTGAGAATCACTGTCAAGTCCAACTGTCTTTAATTTACACAGATAATCGATTGTTTTATTCACGGTTTCCCTACTAAATACAGGCATGGTGCAGGATGTTTAGCCACTCAATCCGACCGAGATGGGTGTGTCACAGTGGGGAAGTGACATCAGTCCATACTCTCTTTTCTGTGCACTATATTGAGTTATTTTCCATGTATGTTGGGATACTTTCTAGTATTGGAAAAAAAACAAAAGAGAGATCTATATTTTTAAAAAGTTCAGCCAACAATGTTTAATTCATCTCACTTATCTTATTTAGGAAGCAAGATGTCAAGCAAGGTGTAAAACACTGGATTTGTTATAGAACAATAAAAATCCAGGATTTGTCCAAACTGTTCATAAACGCACCAGAAAGATAGTTCACTGCTGAGTCTCATTGCCAGGACGTCAAATACTGACGCTTTGGTTGGGTTTAGCATCTTGAGCACAGAAAAATAATGAGAAAATAAGGAAAGTGAAGGCAGATAGAGCCATCACCAGGTAAATGTTGCACATTATGGCTTTAATGTAAAGCAGAATCCGGCTTTCTTGCATCAAATTACAATCTGACCTTTAACCCGACTCTGTAAATCTGCCTGAACCTCCAGGTCGAGCTTAGAGCCGTGAATTCTTGCTGTTCCCACATAAAAGGAAACAGAATTGATTTAGATGTGCATGTGAACCTTTTCTGTGTGCAGACAATTCACCCACAACCGCCTCCTGCAGAGAGACTCTCCTTAGTGCTGTTAAGCCATAACACCTTTCCTGTGAATCTTTAATGGACCACATTCACTGTTATCAAGCTTTAGCCATCTGTGCTACAGTATGTAATAGCAGCATGGCTGAATCACTTATTCAAATAAGCCAGCTTAATGATACTGCTTTTTCACAAGTAAATACATCTACTTAATGTTTCAGTGTCCTTTAACTCGGTGCCACATGTACTAATTAAATTCTGCTCCTCTGAGGACAGGGTGCTGATAGATTGAAGAGACAGATGGATCGTGGAGGAAAAATACACACAGTCACAAGGAGAAGAAGAGAGGCCCCCGTCCCCAAAGACACACACCACCCCCACCCTCACCTTTCAGATCTCAATCACAAAGACGGCGATGGTTGTGTGATTATGTGTGCATGGACGCATGTTTGAGTGCATGCTTTCGCACATAACGATGGACTGTTGGTGCTGCCGTTTGTGTCTGACAAAAGAGGCTGGCGGAGGAACAGTAAAGAAGGAAGGGACGGATAATGATTCTGCCATATTCAAGCCCAATATGTAAAAAAAAAACAGACAGTAAATGCACAAGGACAAGGACTTTTGATTATATGAATGCAGCCTCATGTGCAACAGTAAAGAAACTCCTTTATTGGTCTTTACAGCCTTGGAAATATGTCATGACCTGTGATTTCCCTTTTTTGTAGCACTGCTGGTTTATTTATATAAAGAATGTGGTCTTAATTATGACTTTAAAACATATTTATAGGGATTTGCAGTGTTTAACAGGCAGAAATTAATTTAAAATGATCTAATTGTATGTTTATGGAGATTCTTAGTCATGCTCGTGAAAGAGTGTTTCATTCAAGATTAAAACAAGCAACACTAAGTTTAAAATAAGTAAGTCCAGATTTAAAATTAAGTAGAGCACTGTTGCACGTTAAAAACTAATCACTGTTTAGTCAGTCCAAGTTTATTGATGTTATCCTAAATTTAAGCGTGTTAATCAATATAAGCATTATGGAGATCCTTGCTTACCCAAATAGCGTGCTGTAGGGGCCTAGAAAGTATAAAGAGGGGAAGACTTTGACTTTTGGCTGCTCTGTAATAATTAACAAATTGTTGTTTGATGGCTAGCTAAAAAGTCAACAAAACACTACATTGCCTGCTGACAAGCAAAAATAGTAATTTAAAAACATTACATTGTTGTGAGCTCACTAAAAAGTTCATAAAAACATAACAGAACATTACATTGTTTGCTAGCTAGCTAAAAAGTTTCCTTGATTTTGGAGGCTCTTCTGGACAACATGAGTTTTGTTTTCACCGTAATAAACTAAATTTAACGTAAAAAATAATCTAAAATGACCTAAATAAATATCTCCTCCAGCTTCATTTTAACCGGCTAACGTACACGTCACCGTACCTCTGTGAGAAAATAAATGTAAACACAGGATTCTTTAATCTTATTTTAAAGAGAACATGACCTGGCAGCAGCCATGTAGAACAACTATACAGAAATAGCCAAACTTCTCACGGATGGTCTCATTAACTTACATGGCAGGGAAGAAGAGTGATGCTGCCATATTCAAGTCAAATATGTAAAAAACAGACAGTATACACAAGGATATTACTGAATCTTTTGATTACATGAATGCAGCTTATTACATGTCTTCATAGCAACAGTAAAAAAAAAAAGTTAAATCTATCTGTCTGTACTGCCTAGGAAATATGTCATGGTGCATGATTTCCCCCATTTTTATGGCAGTGATGGTTTATTTACAAAAAGAAAGTAAATATCAAGCATATAAGACAACATACAGTAGAAAGAATATGTCCTCTTTTCATCATTTTGATATCAGAGGCATCTCTCTGGTATAATCCCAGTGAGAATAGCGCAGCTGTCTGTATTGACTAAACACTGTTGTCTGCATCAACATCACATCATATCTTGTTATCAGAGGGTCTTTTGTGGCAGCGTAGCAACAGTTCCACGAGCTTTGAACCATCTATCTTGCAGGCATGAATTCAATATGTTAATGTGCTGTGAAGACTGACAGTATGATATTTCAGATGGCAAGAGGGAGACGTGGTCTTACCTTTAGCAAAATGTATTATACTGCAGCGACCTGCCTCTGTTCTGTGGAGAAAAGTGAAGAGAAATATAAATTATATGTACACTGCAGCCACTGAAATAGTAACCATATAATCTCTAGACTTAAAAGAGATCATGCAAAAGGTGACTTTAAATGAATGTTTGTTGTAGGGGAGACCAGGGGCAACTGCAACAGTTGTCAAGTTAAAAACATTTAATTAATCCAATCAGAGACAAGCTACAGTGATGAGACACACTGCCTGTGGAACATGAGCAGGACCATTTTACTTCTTCAGAAGTTGTCAACAAAAAATGATTTTGAGGTAAAGTTATTTTTGGATGTTCAGTATTTTTCTCCTTCTGTCTAAAGTTTAGATGACAGTGAACTTATATTAATTTTAACATTAGGTTATTGGTTACAATACAGGTGTGTTGTGTTACAGCTAGTATATGATTTTATCATGGCTGCAAGACTGGGGACAAACGTCCCTTTGTCTGCTAGCTGCCTACAAAGTTAACATGTTACATTGTTTGCTATCTACCTGAAAACTTCAAATGTTATATTGTTGCTAGCTGGCAAAAAGGTAAATAAAAAAAAGTTACATGGTTTGCTATCTAGCTAAAAAGTTAACAAAGCATTACACTATTTGATAGCTAGCTAAAAGGTTAACAAAACATATATCTTAGGAAACATTATTAGATACAGCATTAATGTGATTACTTTGAGGCACACTTTTATTTGAGATAGAGTGGGTTAATGTGACTTTTCAAAAGTGTGACATTTTGACTTCTTGCACTAAATTTAATAGTACAATACAATACAAAATATTATTAATTATTGCACATATGTTCCTTATATCAAAGATGACTAGTGTATTTCACGTAGTCTGTGAGTTGTGAAAGAAAATGTTAAAGAAATGTTACAATTGCCTCTGGTCTCCTACATGGTAACACAAGGTTCCATAACAAGACGAACACAAAGCATTTATTTTGTAATGCTAATGTTGTTATCACAGCAGCAGCAGTGGGCTACACAGGTTTTGTCAGGGAAACTTTGCAATTTCAGCACTGATGTATGGAGGGATGATTGACAGAGCTTTATCTAAATCTCTTTGTGAGACACTCTTTCCTTTTATAGCTGGGGGGGAGGTGGGGGTATCCCCTGGGAGGCAGGAGGGGAACAGACTCTCTGCCTCCTCTGCCTGTTCTGCAGGAGGAGGCTCTGCAGGGATCCAGACTCTCTCCTCCCTGCGGTCTGCATGAGAGCCTCTCAGCCAGTTGGCCATAGACCAGTCAGTCGGCTCCTAGTATAGTAGTAGCCCTGGATGACACACATGTGCGACCTCAAAAATAATACACAAAGCGCACAGAAGGCTAACGTGCAGGATCCCTTAGGCTCTGGGGCTATTTCAGACATACACATACAGCAGAGTGGTGAACCTTTTGTGCACAAAGTGTTTGAGCAATAAAATGGTTTAGTATGAACAAAGAAAACCTGCTGGAGAAGCATTAGTGTAATGATCAAATCTGAATGACCATCTACAGGCTTTGGGATTATATATAATGGGATTACATAATTAGGATACAAAAAAAGGTAACTGTAATCCATTACAGTTACAGGGGAAAAGATGTAATCAGATTACAGTTATATTCTGTGAAAATGGGGATATTTAGCATTATTACAATTTTAAAATACATTTTAATATAAGAAAAAATATACTACCACATGCAGTGCACACACATTACAACACTTCATGAGTCTCACAACATCACTCTGGTCGCAGTGAAACCAGCTAATCTGACAGCTGTCAATTCGTTACCCCGGTCTCTGGTAAAACAAAAGCTTCACTGGGTGGAAATTTCAACATTATTTTGTCTTTAAATCAGGAAAGAGGAACAGCATCACAGTACAGTGACAATTCTGCCTTCAGCTGTGAAAATACTGTCAAAATTTCAAGAACTCAACATTTAATTTAGGAATCAGGAAAGACTAACCGCTAACATTAATTACAAAGATTAACTGCTAATGTTAGCAACACTGACAAACCCCTGATGTTAGTTACACAGCTACATGATCAACTGCTAACTTTGGAACAACCACTAAAGTTAGCTTCACAGGCCAACCACTAACATTATCTACACAAAACAACTGCAAACATTAGCTACACAGACCAACTGCTAGCATTAGTTACATACAGGGCTGCAACTAATAATTATTTTCATTATCATTTAGGCATTGTTTGGTCTATAAAATGTCAAAAAATGGTGAATGTCCTCAAATGTTTTTTGCCCACAACCCAAAGATATTCAGTTTATTGTCATAGAAGAGAAATGAAACCAGAAAATATTCACATTTAAGAAGGTGGAATCAAAGAATTATGTTTTTTTTCTTAAAAACTGACTTAAACTGACTAATCAGTTCATTTAATAATTGATTAATAATTGATTAACTGTTGCAGCCCAGTTATACAGAACAACTGCTAACATTAGCTACTACTATTAATCTACATGTACATTTGTACATAACATAAGGAGAACTGGACACTTAATAAACCAAATAAATATAAAACATATTAGATTAAACAGTTTCACCATATTTGGTATTGCAATTCAAAAGTAATGGAAAGTAATCAAGTTACATTACTTTAAGATTGTAATACTTGTATTAGGGTTACTGGTTACATTTTTTAAACAGGTAATCAGTAACTGTATTGGAATAGATTTTTAAAGTAACCCTCTGAACCCTGACCATGCAGTTTCAGCAGATGTCCTGAGCAGAGAGACAGCTGAGGTGTGATGTCCAGAAAGAGTTTGACAAATGGACCATTCAGGGATGTGTCCCAACACACTGAGGTAACAAAAACAACAGGCAAACAATATATAAAATATACAGTTCAATTTATGCAACAGAGAGGAGACGTGAGAAATAAAAGATATAACAGGCCCATTAAATCAACGTGCATGTGTTAAAACAACAGGCCTTTCACATTAAGACTGCTCATACTCACCATTCATTTCGTTACTATCGTCCAGCCAGTCAGTGACGCCCTTCTTTCAATGGACTTGTCTTTATATTTGAGCCTGAACCATGTCACGGTTTTCCTCTGCACAAAACCCTCCGCCTCCCGTCACAAAGCGCTGAGCAGTGCTGGACTAACCGGCACAGTTTGTCGCATATAACAGCGCTTTAACCAGCTCTCCTTCCGGCTGCTGAGGGAACAATGGTGCAGCATCACACTGACAGCTCCACGGACAACGTGACTTACTCTGTCCAATCCTGGTTTTATAAAGCAGGAATCAGCCGCAGAGCGCTGCTGCTGCCTGCCTGCCTGCCTGCCTGCCCACTGCTGACTGCTGCTGCCAGAGGAGGCGGGCTTATTTATGACTTTAAAACATATTTATAAGGATTTGTAGTGTTTAACAGGCAGCAGTTAATTTAAAATGATATACGTGTTCATAGAGTGTTCATAGAGGTTCCTAGTCGTGCTGTGAAAGGGTGTCAGACTGGATTTGTAGACTAAAACTAGACTGGGCTGCAGAGTTTAAAATTAAGCAGAGCTCTGCTATATAATTAAAAACTAATCTCTCCTGAGTAAATCCAACTTTACTGAGAGGGGTTAATTGATATGGAGGTGCTTTCTCAACCAAATAAATAAATAAATCAATAAATCAGTAAATAAATTGTGTATTGTCAGGACCTTGTAAGCATAAAGAGGGTTTTGGGGGTCGTTGGCTCTGTATTCCTTAACAAAACGTTGTTTGATAGGTCACTAAAAGTTAGCTACACTTTACATTGTTTTCTAGCCAGCCAAATGGTCAACTAAACATTACCTTGTTTACTAGCTATCTAATTAATTTAAGTTAATTTAAAAAAAATCATTCTACATTCTTTGCTAGATTGCTAAAAATTTCAGTGTGCTAGTTAGGTAAAAAGTTAACAAAATGTTATGTTGTGTGCTAACCAGCAAAATAATTAACACACTATTATATTGTATGCTAACTAACTAGAAGGTTAGTAAAAATGTTACATTGCGGGCTAGCTGCAAAGTTAACAAAATGTTACGTTGTTTGCCAGCTAACTAAAAAGTTAATGAAAATGTTACATTGTTTTGCTGGCCAACAAAAACACTACATTGCTGCCAGCTAACTAAAAGTTAACAAAAACATTACAGTGTTACGAGCCAGCTAAAAAATGTTTCATCATCTCAAACTGCCATATTTAGACAAGTTGGGAGTGAACGTCTTGTCTATTAACTTTATCTGGATGGTTATTGTAAAGCTGCAACCAGTGTTTATAATAATCTGTAAATGGCTGTTAATTATTATGTACTGCACCCATAAACATTATTTCTGTTTATTTATACTAGACACTAGAATAGACATTACATGATGTTATCTCGTTATCTGTTCCATCTTTGTTTATATTGACTAGATGACATCATGTGACTTGGTCCCTTCATTCTTAGCCCATTATTTTATTTAATCTTATTGTCATGTTTTTATTTTTTTTTATCCTTAGTTACATGTTTGCTTGTCTTCCTGTTCTGTCTCATTTTAACTGTGTTTTAGGGTCTACTTCAGTTTTTGATTCTGTCTTCTGTTTGGCCTCATTGTTTTGGCTTTGTGTTGTCACATTGCTTCCTGGGTATCCGGCTCTTTTGCTTTATATGTCAAAACACTTTGTAAACTCTGTTTTTAAAAGGTGCTATTTAATAAAGTTAACATTATTATTAAAGTTATTATTATTTGAATAACCATTAAAAAGTTGCAACTGATACTTATAAAACTTTACAATTGCTTAATACTTTATAAAGCATATATAAACATTATTTGAACGTTTGTTAACAGTAAAATAACTTAAGTTTAATTAACTAGCGATTTACCATCTATTAATGATGTTACTAAGTTAAACCATGATTTAATTGTGTTTAAAAATTAATCCTTGCAGGTGCAACCAAGGCTGAGACAGAAAATCCAGTTAATTTTGACCTCAGTGTAGGTTTGTTTTTTTCCTGTTTTGTCATATTTTTGTCTCCACTGAGCAACAAGTTATTTTAGACACTTTGTAGCAGTGCTGTAACATTTGTGTAACATCCTTTTTAATGTATTGTGTTACTGTGGTCTCTTTAATAGTTATGGTTTTGAAATAAGCCTCACATGGTAATGAAAGTGATGAAGTCGAGAGGCTTATAAAAAGAAACAGCTGCTTTGGCAAACACCCATAAGCCTACTGTATCAGATTTAATTAGTCCCTGCTGGATTATATGTTAGATCAGCTGCATGTGAAGCGCCTCTGCTGCGGCAGAGCAGAATGCAACAGGAAAGCTGTTAGTTCAGTTTATGTGCATTTAGTGGAAATAAAACACTCAACATCAAGTCCTCGACTTCTCAGGGTCCAGGGTAAAATAAATCAGTAAAGCAGACCGCCATCTTGTGGCCACAGTGTTGAACTACAGACATTCTGCAGGCTCTGAGTAATTCAGATATCTCTTGTCATGTTCATTTCCAAACTGAGCCAGAAGTGTGGGTGGTTCTGAGTCTGCTGGGATTAGGAGAGGAGAGGGAATTATGTTCTCCCCTCATGTTCAGCATGATTTATTTTTGTGTACTTGTCAATTACTGGACATGATGAGAAATTAAATGTCGTTGTTCCCTTTATGTGTCATCCCTCCTGATCACGTTTTCATTTGTTGGACCTTGGATTTGTTTTTCAAGGACTTTGTGTTCCGCATTTTGCCTGTTTGGATTTGTTTTCTGGACTCTTGTTTTGACCTGCCTGCTTTTATGTAAGCTTTTTGTTTTTTTCTTTATTAAAGACATTTGAACTGTTTCTGCTTTGCCCATCTGCATTTTTAGATTCTCCATCTTGTTTTAGTTTGACACACTGTGACAACTAAGACGTTTGCCTATTACAAGGTTTAATAGCCAAGTGTTTGACCTGATAAAAGATATTTTTCCAGCAAAATTGAAGAGTAAAAATCAAAACCCCTTCAAAATACAGTTTTGTCCCAATTGTCAAGAACGAGTGTTATTGTATATATGAGTGCAACTGCTGTTATTGCATCCAGTTGGCTGTCACATTTCTACAAACGTCAGAATATGTGGTTCAGTGTTGTTGAACTGGTGTCAGGACGGTGCCTGAGCTTCTCACAAAGAGCAGTAGGTGATGCTAAAGAGCTCATTCTGAAAAACATTTATGCAGTTACACCTCAGATAATTTCAGACCAGCCACAGCTCTCTGTGTGTGAATAAACAAAGACAAGGTAAACAGAAATAATGCTCTGTGTCAGCCATGCAAATATCTGCACATTGTGTTGAAACTGAGACAAGCTGTTTACATTACTAATTTCAAGGAGTATATTAAGTATTTAACAAGGTGGTTTTTTGGCTCAAACTCACCTCCATGTAAGGAGCAGAAGCATTGTTAAAAAGAAAAAGGCAGCAGTTGAAGGATTAAAATAAAAATTATGGAAGGCAATTTGTTGTTTCAACCTTCAGTATTCATTAGGGTTATTCAAAAAAAATAAGGTAAACAAAGCAAACAGTATTTAAATGGAAGACAACTATGAATAATTCATCCAATACAACAAAGGAATTAGTGAGGTATTTACACATATTTTCTTCTTACCTGCAGTGCTAGTCATCCATCTGGGTTGTTCTGGTGTTATTGCAGAGTCCTGCACAGGTACAGTTTTACAAAATCCAACCTGCAAAGCTAAGAACCAACCTGTGACCCGCAATTATCTCGAAGTTAAATCTGCACCCGCCCTGAAACGTGAATATACGCCCTGTGACCCGACCCCCACCCGTGATTAAATAGATGTGCTGTGTTCCATTAACCTCTTAAGTCACACCCAGGTTGATAGTCTTCTAGAAAACAAGTTGGAAAGTCAAAATGAAAAAGTAAACAAGTTGGGGTTTGCAGTAGCCAGGTTATATATTGTTAATATTGCATTTTGAAGTATTTTGCACATACAAACACTGTTGCAACATGTTCACAGATGGAACCTGGACTGTACTGTGTGTACGACTGATTTAATGAGTACAAATAAAGACAGAAGCGCAAATAAACAGTATATACTGCAGCTTTGACTACTGTTGATGCACAGGGCAGCCAGCTTGGACTTTGAGATCAGGGTTTATGAGGTTCGTCCAACTTTCCAAGTCAGAAATCTGACTTCAGGGGGTGTTCCAGTAGAAAATTCCAACTTCTCGAAGGTTGTGAGTAGTTGTGAAAGATAGTGCACTACTACTACTACTGCACTACTCGTTTTCATTTCTGATTTCACCAGGAAAATAAATATATTGTATGTTTTATATTATTGTTCTCACCTGCTGCCTGTCTGCAATTAGTCCATTTTTACCTGTGCCTGCACCCCTAAATATTATATATTTTACCAGTTACACAACATTTTTGCAGGTCACCCGGCAGGTACCTGACCTGTGGCAGGACTAAACGGCACTGAATGGCGCTGGTACTAAAAAAAAAAAAAACACCCAAAAAATACATACAAAAACTCAGCACTAGTATTTCTTTTCAGAAATCATGACCTGATTATTCACAATAATCCACAGACCTTTTTGTGAACAGTTTCATGTAGGAACTATTTCCTTTCTGCAGTTTTCATTCTAATAAAAAAGTCGTTCTTTCATGAAGCTGCTCATGAGCTCTGGATTATTTTGAGTAACTGGGTCATTATTTCTGGAAAGAAACATTGCTGTTGAGTTTTTCAAATGTATTTTTTTTTTTTGTGCTTTGAGCATCACAAACCAAGTGCCATCTAGTTCCATTATAATCGAGAGAAGGAAAACATTGGTATGGCTGATATCTGCAAAACTCAGCAACACAAAACAAAACTATCTACATGGATAAACAGCACTACAAGTAAGAGGGGAAAATATTTATTTTTGATTCTGGGATGAACTGTCCCTTTAAACCACAAGTCTAGTTAATGCGCACACTATTCAGTTATTTTGGGAGCATTACTGTGTTGAATGCTTAATGTTGAATCAGTGCATAAGATTACATGTTTCTTCTTTCCGTCTGCTAACTTCTCATGTCAAATTAAAGAATTTTTCTAATTATCATAAATAATTAAAGAGGGGCCTAGAAACTGAGCTCAGAGGGACCACGTACTTAAAAAGCTATCTCAGAGCCACACCAAAACTGCACAATTATTTCTGAGATTTGACAGTGTACCAACTGTTGTGACATTAAGTGCCTTCATTTTAAGATCAAGATATATTTTAATGCTTTTATGTTCCCACATGCTATTTCATTTCAGAGTGGCTCTGTTGTGGATCCTCATTAGTGCTAATGAGAATTTGGCGCTCCCATGTAGCCTGTTACATTAGCACCTAGCATGTGAAAAAAAAAGAGAAACAATTAATAATGAAAAATGTGTTTATATGTTTGAGGCAAATTGTGTCAGTCCCTCTTGTTACGAAGTTCAGGTTCACTGTGAAGGAAAGTTGTTCACTGTCAGTTGTCTCCTATCAGTGTAACCTGATGGCTGTGAATGCATGAAGGACCAGGCTACACGTGATACTCCTTTCTGGCCTTTGTGAATTATGCATTCCTCTCAGGTTAACTGAGGATATCCGATGTCCTTCATTCAACACTTCACAGTGGACACGTCTAGCATGAATATTTTTCCTTATTTTCCCTCTGCAGCAGCCACAAGAACCACACTTGGTGCATTTTAAGAAAAAGCCCCTGTGTCAGTGCAGGGAAATTTTTTTTTTATATTGTCTTATTTGTGATGTATGTATTCGTAGGGGTATTTACATATATGTGAAAGGTCTCTGCCACATTTAGTGCCAAAGTCACTAAGTGTGTCAGTCTTTATGGAAGTCAAGAGAGCTTTTGTGCTCAACCTGTCAATTCTCTGCCTTTATAGAGCCGCTGATGGAGGCCCCTCAGGCTGGAAAGAAAGTGGAACCCCGTCGAGTGCAGTGACCTGTGTCCTCTCCCTCCTGTAGTCAGAGTACCTGGTGATACAATTGCACCACAGTGGAAATTCAATCAAGAGATGGACCGGGGGTGAGTAGCAGCCACTCTCCCGTCCCTCCTCCCGCTGGCCTGCTTATTGATGAATTAATTTAATCTAAAGAAGGGACTTTAAACACATCTGGATTAAAGACACTGTATTGGAAGGTGGTTTGGAGAGAAGATTATCAACTTGGTTTCACCAAATGTAAGTACCAGTGTCTATTTCTGGTTGTATGATTGTGATTGTGTGTGACTATGTGTGTTTGGGAATGCAGCAGGGCTGATTAAGTTGTCGGGTCATTGTACGGGAGATGTGTGACAATTATGACCTGCAGCCAAAGCTTTATATAGTAAAACACAACCAATACCATGCACCTTATCAGTGATGATTGTATCAGATGAATAGTGACAGTGGTTGTGTTTACAGCGCACAAAATATTACAGTTTTGCCTTTATTCTGAAAAGAAAACAATATTCCTACTAGGCTAAGTTTACATGGGTAATGAAAACGCATGTTCTACTAATATTCCCATTCACATGCAGCCGTGTATTCTGGTGGTAGTGGTGATGATGATGGCGGTGGTGGTTGTGGTATTGATAATGTTGTTGTTAGGAATAATATTAATGTCATATGGATGTTGATGTTGTTGGGTTTATAGTGTAATATATAATTAATATATAAATAAACTAATTTAAAAATGAATGTGGGATTAAGAAATGTATGACTTTGAAAATGTTTTGAAACATTAAGGGAAATTTCCATAACTTATTTGAAAACCAGCACTGCATGGCAAAAACTAAACTAAACTCTGATCATGGAAAAGTGAAATGGCTGCAGCTGCTTGCTTCTTTACAGCAAAGAACTATTGTTTTCAAAGTTTTCCACTGGTGCCAGACTCGTTCAACTGTGTGAACACAGCCTCCCTTTTTAATTTGTTCAGCTACCTTCTTGAAAAGGTTGGGGTTGTGATATTTGCGCAAATCCAAAACCCTGTTAAAATCTAAGTATTTCATAAAAGGTGCTGTTTAAATTAGGTGTGTTTTTCCTTCTTACCAGAAAAGTGGGCTTTTATTTTGTGCATGCATCTTGCAAACTGTTGGCAAGAGGTTTGTTTACAACGCACAAAGCTGCCAGTAAACAAGCAAGAGAATGTGTGTTGCAAAGTGCAGTAAAAACCCCAGTTGAAGGACATAATCTGAATGCACTGGTGTATCACATATTGTCATATTCTGAACAATAATAATAATAAATGTTGGTGGGCTTGTTGCTAAGGCATCACCAAGCGTAAGGTATTTTGGCCAGAGAAATGGTTAACCTTGACAGACCGTGCTTTGTTTCAGTTTGCAGTCCTACACAGTGACAGTGTCAGAGAAATGCATCTGTGATTGTTTCCAAATAGGCTATCCAAATGGTATTTCAGTGACAGATGGGAAGACGTGTGAAGCAAAAAGGCAACAATATGCTTATTCAATCAGTGTGAATCAGGGAATCAAATTCAGTTATTATCATTGTGCAACACAAGGTTGTACAGTGAAAGAACTGTAGTTCCTCCATGCTACACACAAAATACAGATGATATACAGATAATTAAACAAATTCAGAATGGAATAGGATAAAATATAAAACATCATAAAACCACATGTACAGTTATTTACATATATACATGTATACACCCAGGAAATAATTCTATAGTGCAGTGATTCTTAAAGTGTTGGTCATGAAGGCCCTGTAGGTGGGCCTTGAAAACATTTTCAAGTTTTTATGATTCATTTAAAAAAGTAATCAAAACTAATAAAAACAAAACAATGGGATTTATATTCCATGTTATTTGTTTAACAGTTGTTACACTGTATTTGTTGACCTGTCACATTAACAACAGAACAAATCTTATATCCTGTCATTGGTATGATGATTGATCTTCTGTGTTGATCAGACTTGTGATTAAAGGTTTGGGTGGACAGCTGAAGATTTTCAGGTTTGAAACTGGGCCGTGGCATTCTTAAGTTTGGGAATGGCTGCTGTAGTGCGTCATGAATGCAAACTGCAAGTGGAGTAAACAAGATGATGAAAACAACATCTTCACATAAAATGTTTGACATTTGGGAAACACTGTCCATCAACTTTGACTGTGTTTGAGCTTGAAGCGTCATCAGTATCAGTAGCAATTCTGCATGCAAAAATGAGTACAGCAGTCCAAATAGTGAGTTGGAGCCATAGGCTGTACAGTATACTGTATTAAATGGGTTGAAATCCTTTCCAATACACAATCTCTGGTTGATGATCTCCTCCCTAGACTCGGGGAAAGCTTTGCAGGCTGCAGAGGCTCCGCAGGACATGTGCAACATTGTAAATTGACAGTAATGGTGAGTCTTACACTCTAAATTGATCAGCTGTTCATAACTGTCAGTTGTCTGTCAAGTTAAAGTTAAGCCAATTATCCTGAAAAGAGAAGCTCACTGCTCTGAAAATACACACTCTGGACTTTGAGTTCAGTCACTATCTATAAAATATCAGCCAATTTAAGTGTTACAAACATCTACGCCTTCTAAAAGATTATTAATGATTTCTTATGACTCACAAACAGACATTTACTCATTCGGGTAGCGTTCAGCATTAATTTGAACTCTAATTAATGTGAGAGAAACAAGTATTTCAACTTAACATGTTTCCTTCATCTCTAATGACACATGGTCATTTTCTGATTTATTACAATAAATGTATTACAAATTTCTCCTTTAAGTCCCAGCTGTAGCATGGTCCTTATCTTCACTCACCTCCTCTCCTTCTGGGGTGGTCAGCTGCGGTGCGTCCCGCTGATCTGACTGCATGTTCGAAAGATGCCAACTGCATTTGTTGATCGTCTCAGGGTCTGCTGCTCTTTAATCCAAATCCCTAGCTGCCTATAAATGTATTTCTGTCAGGTGATCCGTGGTTTAGCAAAAATGAATGAATACAGGGCAACATGTTAGCCTTTAAACTGTTGGTGCATTACTGGAAGGCGTCATTTCCTCATGACCAGTTACCTCCCATGTTTTTGCTCTTTTGCAAACGGATCGATCCTTGAAGCACTTCACTGCAGAGAGTCACTCTGTGTGAAGTTGCACTCACAGCTGTGGAGGCCTCTCCACATTAATGGCAGAGTATAAATAAACAGGTATACTGTGGGACTCACTCTCCGCTCTCCACCATTAGTGGAAAACATCTATCACCATGGATACTGATAGATGACTTGCTCGATCAGATGTGCAGTTTGCCTGTGAATGTCCTCCAAACAGGCAGCTCAAGCATGTGCTATACAATAAATGGTGTATTCTCCTTTTAAAGCAGCACTAATCAATATTTTTGTATTAACCATTGATCAAAGGGCTATGAGTAAACTGAAAAGGGATGGTTGAAGTGATGTAGTGATGAGGCGGACTCTGTGTTTACATTTGTGATGCTTGGTGCTCAAACACAGTCAAAGTTGATGGACAGTTTTCACCAGAAGTCGAGTTTTTTCAGCTGTGGTGGGATTCGGGGTTGTCCAGGTGTCCGTCTGTCCCATTCTTATGAATGTGATAACTCAAGAATGCTTTGACAGAACTTCTTGAAACTTGGCACAAACGTCCACCTGGACTCAAAGATGAAACATTATTATTAGCTGTTGGTTGTCAAAGGTCACGTTCACTGTGACCTCACATCCATAGTATTTTTGTGAATGCTTATCTCAGTAACACCTGGACAGAATTTCTTCAAATTCCACGTGGACTGAAGGATGAACTGATTTAGAATTTGGAGGTCAAAGGTCAAGGTCAGTGTGTGTCTGTGAAAACACATTTTTGGCCATAACTCATAACTCATAACTCAATCATAAAATGATTAAGTGATAATATTTAAGGAAATTATTCACTGCAGTCATAGATGTCAGCTGATATCCCATTATTTATTATTTAAAATAAATATTTCATAATGGAATGACAGCTTAGTCATCATTGTTTTAGTTGTTGTTAGACGTTATCCATGTGTGTTTCGTATGTCGCACTTTATGCTGTAAAATCAAGTGCCCTTTGGGGACAAATAAAGTGGAGCCTGCAGTTGAAATACTACTTAATGCCTTTTTTGAAATTCCTTTAAAGTTACATGTCACTATATCTGAATTAAATTCCTTCAAAGTCTTCACTACATATATTTTATGAATCTGGACGGACATGGATGTAAACTGCAACTTGACTGTTACGTGGAGGCATACAACTGCAAGGTAGTAATTCTAGTTACCATAGTAACTACTATCATCCCTTTCTTGTTGCTACTTGTTGCATAGAACTATTTCCCATCTTATTTTATATTTTTATCCTATTTTGTTAATTATATGTATCTATGTTGTATGTGTGTGTAGCATGATGGGCTACAACTTTCATTTCATTTTACAACCCTGTGTCCTATAATGATAAAAAACATGGACCTGATACATTGATGAGTTCACCGAAACTTTCCCTCTTCTCTTTGAGCTCCTTGTGCTCACTTTTACCACTTTCATAAGTGCTGTTTGGAACTGCAGCTTGCACCAGTTTTCGTAAAAAAAAATTAAAAAAAAATGCTTTGATAAACCCTGGGACACTGCCTGCCAGGAATCAAACTGCAGTTAGCATCTAGCTGATGAACATTGTGAACATAGTGTGAGCTAGATAGATATAGATAGATACTTAATTGTTCCCTTGGGAAAATTTGACTTGGACTCGACAAAACTAGACCCATCAACATGTGTACAGGCATACTGTGACTGACACCATACACAAAATATAACAAGAAATACAGCACAAATAGTTTGCACAAAGTACACAAAATACATAAATAAATAATTACTGTATGCAGTGTTAATGGGTAGGACATGACCCAAACTAAAACATCAAAGTACACCTCAAACAAATTTTTCCTACAGATGGTTCAAACACTAATGTTTGTTCAAGTGTTCATTTTTTCTGATCAGTTTGGTTTTAATTAGTTATTTGATGCTTTAAAATGGTGATTCATGCCATGATTGACAGGTGAACACTCTTTGCGATTGAGTCAGCCAGCTGTATGAGCGGGAACTCGAAAGCGCACCTCCAGCCACTAGGGCTTTCATTTTTATTTATGTCATTGGTGGAGACCAAAGCAGAGTTAAAAGAAGAGTGAATATTGGCCATTATCAAGATTGCAAATGAAGGCTGATGATTCTTCCATGTCTGCTGGATGTATAAAGAGACAGTGGTTTGCTAACATGTTTGCCATATCAACTTTATAAGATAATTAGTCAGTGATTGTTTGCAGCTGTTTTCACTGCCCCCAAGTGGCCAACAAATCAATCAATGTTGCTTTAACCTCACAGCCTTGTTAAATAAATCCCCTTGTATCCTTAACCTGTAATGATTTTGTCTAAATCCACCACTAAAGTAAGAAAAATGTGCTAAACAGCTTATGGGCGTGACCAGACTTTATTCTGCAAAGTTTCCAGTTGTAACAGAGTTTAATGATTAATGTACGGGGAGTTAGAGTCTGTTAAGTCAGCACTGGTACAGAATCCACTCCTTGCCAAAGCATGAGTTTGATGAATGTGCTTCTGCTAGCATGATTTCGTAAAGTATGAGAAGTAGTAACTTCTGATTGGATGCTATTGTTCTCACTAATTTTACACTGTGAGGAGCACAATGGGCACAATCAGTCCGACATGAATGATTTTAATAGAGGAAGACAATCTGGCAGAAATGCATGATTAGCAGTGAGCGTGAGCCAATCATGTCATATTCCGACGCTGTGAGCCACTGATGAATTTGAATGACAGGGTATCCATGACAACTGTAACAAATGGGTGTGTGCAAAAGAGTAAATCTTCATTTAGTTTGAAAGAAACCAGAATGTATGTCAAATGGGCCATGTAGCGTATTAGCCTCCTGGATTTACATTTTTCAGATGTCCTAGTTCATCTCACAGTACGCATCCGGAATTTCTTTTACATAAATGATGATAGCAGAAGTACTGGATGAACATTACACCGTGTGGGGTTTAGAAGCAGTGAATTATTGTTTTAGTACGCTGGCAGGCTTTATGCATGTAGCTCATTTGCATTCAGACTCTATTGTCGGAGCAACAAGCATGAGATATTACAGTTGATATATGTGCAGACTTTCCAGCTCTGTGATAGAAAACATTTTTCCAGTGAGCCTGAACCTGCAACTCAGTGTGTGATCAACATCAACCAAACGGTGTGTATGTTAAGGCTTTAGGGTCAACAGAATTCCTGTGTCAGTAAATAGCACTGAACAGCAAGAAGAAATTGACTTCCTGCCTCCCTGATATGCCTGTTCAATGCAGTTGTCTCTTTGCCTTTAGTACAAAATATGCAGGAAAAAGAATCCAACCTCTCACGGCCCTGAAAAGGATTAAACTGGCAGAGCAAATGAATGAATCCCTCGTATTTCATTGCCTACCATCATGTGCACCAAACTAATGTTGTAGTAACTGCATTTCACCACAAGATGGCTGTTGGGTACACACGGAAATCATGAAGAGACCATTGTTTGAGGAGGGTATCTTGTCGCCTGGCTTTCTGAAGTTCTCATACAAAGGTGGACTGTTCCTCCAGGCCGAACAGAATGAATTATGCTTTAATTATTGTAATATAAAAACTGCATGTTTATGCCTGAAATTTTATTCTCCAAATTATTGGTCCTACTGTACACCACAACTATGAGGGAGAAAAAAAATAGACCGAAAGGAATCAAATCAAATAAACATGTTGTGCTTCTAAAACAACATGAATAAAACATCCGTTATGACTCTCTCTCTCTCTCGCAAATGACTCTCATGAGCAAAAACCATTGCAATTGCGATACATTTTTTCTTCAGTTCAAGCTGATGTGACTTATGATTTAATATGCTTACACCGCAAGACACTCTCACTGCAGCAAAGATTAATTAAGCATGAAACATTTGGGCACTTGTGTTTAGCAAACAATTTCACTTAACATAAATCACCCAAATATGGGCTGTCTGGTAATTGATGTAGTGAGAAAAATCTGTCTTGTGGGTATCTTTGAGTTTGCCCTGAACACTGCAGAGCAGGACCAAAGATCTTCCACAGTCTGCTGGGTACAGATACTCCACCTTTATGCCACTGTGTCTCTGTTGCTCTCCAGTATAATACAGTTTAATGCTACATTAAATTAGAGTGTCTCATGACCGCCCTATTAATTAAAGTGAGCCAGCGTGTTGTATATCAGATGTAATGCATTTATTAAATTAAACCTGATACCTATGAACCTCAAGTTTACCACATTTTAATGAAGTGTGCATAGTCTCCAATGATGACCTATATAATTTAACACTGTGCATTTTATGCACAACCAGCTACATTTAGAGGTGGTAGCTGGTTGGAGTTGGAGGATTTAGATGTTTTTGAGTGTTTTTTATGTGTGTTTCACATGTGATATGACATTTTCTACAAAGGCCATGACAAAATCTGCCTCAGAGCAAATGGCCACTGTAGTACAAATATAACCAGTATGCATGTAGCAGGATGCTACTAAATCCTACACACTAGTTCTTTAAAGGCCCAATTAGGAATTTTCCCGACCAGTATGGAATATAGGCGTGTCAAAACACTTGAGTATTGCGATTTTATGTTTTTTTTTACATGCAAAGATTATGGCAGTGATTCATTTTGTGTTGTGTTTAAACCGCCAACTGCCAGATAGCAGTGCTGTTTTCTATTGTCAATGTTCTGATTGCATAAAAAACTTTTTGCACGTTTTATGCACATGGTGGTGTGTTCTTTATGCTATGACACTTTTCATAAAATTAGATTAAAAGAAAGTAAAATACACCTTTGCTTGCAGTATTGCAATATATCACAGCATGTTGACTCATAACCCATGTATCATGATACAGTACATATCCTACACATATATCAGATTCATGCCAATACACAGCCTCAATGAATTACAGTCATATGCCACAATAAACCTTCACAGAAAGTTCAGATAATATTATTGTTCTATATTTTATTTAATATTGTATTAAAACTAAATAAATTTAAATGCCAGGCCCAAACGCAGGCTCTATTGAACATGTATTAAATTGTGATAGACATGTATCACATCCAATCAAACCATGAATTTTGTGAATCATTACAGCACTAGTACATATTTAGCTGCTGAAGGGATGTATTGAATTTGGAGATTATGTCATTTCTTAATAAAATATATATGTTTCACCTTTTGATATGTTTTTTGAGTTCCTATATGGAAAATCCCTTTACATATTTGTGTTTATGTTCCTCCTCAAACCAATCATCATTGGCAAAGTATAGTTGATTAATTGTAACTTAATTGTCTTTGATACAGATTTTTGTAAAACTAAGCTCATGCAGGTTCATAACAAAATTCGTAGACTTGAAGTGAAAGATATGAAAGAGTAAAGATTTACTGCTTCATGTGTAATTCATCATTAAAGGAACAAAATGTAGCAAATGCACATGGAAAATTGAGTATTACAGTCCAAATAGTGACTTGGAGCCATAGATGGTATATTAAATAGGTTGAAATTCTATTTAATCTATTCTATTAATTTTATTTTATCTATGGTTGAAGTGAATTGTTCTTAAGCCTGTCATCTTAAAAACAAAACCCCACTGCTACAAAAATACACACTCTGGAGTTGGATTTCAGTGGACTGTCTGTTATAAGCATCTACTCCTTCCAAAAGATTATTAACGATTTCTTATGACTCATAAACAGACACTTTATCATTTGGCGAACATTCGGCATTAATTTGAGCTCTAATTAATGTGAAATGGACAAACAAAAACACAAGTTACTGACCAGAATAGAAATTTCAAAGGAGGACATTGCGGCAGAAACGTTGTCAGAGAAGCCAGTATTTCAACAGCTTAGCTTCTTTCATCACTGATGACATATCAAGGTTGGTTTATGATTTATTACCGTAAATATATTACAGATTTTTCCTTTAATATCAGGTGAGAAATCTGCCCTATTGTATGAATCTAACAATAATGCTGAAATGTTTCAATCACATCAAATTTTCCTCTGAAAGCCTTGTGGAGTATTTGCAGAAATATCATCTCAAAGATTTTATTTAGATAAGATTCCTCTGTAGCCATTTTACTGCACAACATAAAGCCACTTCTAGCTTCAGTCAACAAACTTTTGGAGACATACTGCTCAGAAAATCAGGACTCATTCAGTGTGGGTCAGCATACTAAGTGAGAGCTTGACTAACAAAGTAGCTTCACCCTGATGCTGAAGTGCAGCTGAATATATACACAAAAGCAAACAGAGGGTCGAGCTGCTTGGCCTTGCAGCAGCATGTGGCAGAGAAATGACCAGAATGAAATGGAACAATGGTGTTTAAATAGATTTTTGACTGACGAGTGTGAAAAGGTTGACAGAGTGCAAAAAGGAGGGGAAGATAAATAGAGCTCAGCGCTGACAAAGAAAGACAGTGTTGACATCTCGAAGACATGACAACATGAGAGGAGAGACGACTAACGATTATTTTCACCATCAATGAATCTGTCAATTCTTTTCTCTCTGTTTGGTCTATAAAATGTCAGAGAATAGCAAAAAACATTGATCAGTGTTTCCCAAAACCCAAGATGATGTCCTCAAATAATTTTGTTTTGTCCAGAACACAAAGATATTCAGTTTACTGTCAGTTTCCTAAAAAAATTACTCAGTTAACGATTATTAAAATAGTTGGCGATTTATTTGTTGCAGCTTTTAAAACGTTTTTTAAAAAATGGCTTTAATTTAGAGAGTAAAAGGCTAAAGCAGTTGTGCAGTGTAACTAAGTACATTTACTCGAGTACTGTACTTAAGTGCAAATTTACTAGGTACTTGAGTTTTTTGTTCTTTACATGCCACTACTCCAAAAAGGGAAATATTAAGATTACAAAACATACGAAGAGTTTATAAAATATGATGTTCTCAAGATTCAAGTTTCAAAAACTTTATTGTCCATTAATGCATACAGTAATAGAAATTTGTCTTTCACTATAGAGCATGGCACAGAATTCAATACAGTTCATATAAAAAATCAATGACAAAAGGTCACATGTTATAAATGTAAGTAGGCGTTGTAAATTAAGTTAAGAGTTTTGTCATATATTGTAAATTAAACTACCCAATAGTATACAAGCACAGCTGGAATGATCAACAGATTAATTAATTAGTCAATTGGCAGAAAATGAATTGGCAACTACTTCAATTATCATTATAGTAATTTTTCATGTAAAAACACTGTATGGTTCCAGCTAAACAAATGTGCGGATTTGCTGCTTTTCTTTAATTATTTTACTCATTTAAATCTATTTTAAAATCATAATTATCATCTAAAGGCATTTCTCACTATTGTCACTACTTTTTACAAATGAAAACAATCGATCAAATAATGGAGAAAATAATCAGCACATTAATCCATAATGCATGAGTCAGATCAACGATACGATACGATACGATACGATACGATACGATACGATACGATACGATAATGAAATGGCAAAAACTTTACTGATCCCAAACCGGAGAAATTCACACGTTACGGCAGCTCAAGGATCAAAAATATGGGTAGAAAAACAATAAGTGATTCATAGATGAGTGATTAATAGACAATAAGTGATTTATAGAGTTCAAATAAAATAAAAAATAGAAACTATGCACACATACTACATACACTGTACACTTTTCACTTATGGATATATATGAATAATTGTCCAGGATCTAACATACACAGTGGACATTTTTCTGCATTAAGCACATTTACTTTTATGTACATTTACCTGATATACTTACATTCTTTTACTTTAACATTTTAATTGCTGGACTTTTACATGTAACAGCATTTTTACAGCGTTGTTTTTGCATTTTTACTTCACTAAAGGACCTGAATATTTCCTCCACCACTGGGGTCAAAGTGACTCTTGTCTAATGCCTTTCGGCTTGTTCATGTTTTATTTACAAGTGGAATTACAGTATCTTTAGACCCATAACGATGTGGTCAAATTTGTCATTAGGATGCACTAGTGATACTGAAGGTTTTATTGACAGTAATGTAGGTCACCCCTCTTTGAGTCATGGCGCTCAGTCTTTTGTCACTTGAGACAGTTATTTTTAGGTTCTTTTTGAATTTCCGTCGTGTCTTTCGGTGCCGAGATTGGGTGTCAGGCATGACTATGTCATAGGACAAGCAGGGGCTAAATATATATGCCCTGTTGCTATGAATGTTGCTGATGTTGTGTAATTTTTGCAAATTGTGTCATTGTCTCAGCAGTTTATTTCACACATATTACTCATGAAAGGCATCTGAAAATTCACAGGTGCTCTGTCTTGATATTAGATGTCCACTTTTCAGCTCTCTCGCTGCTCCGTGTCAACATTTATAGCTATGCCTAGATTGTTGTCTCCGTCAGGAGGGATCAGAGATGTATGTGAAGATCTGTGGGGTGTCGTTATCTTTTCCTGCCTTTCCTAAGCTTCTATAGAGCTTCACATGTTGTGAACAAAGTCATGTGAGATCAGGGTAGAAGTGATTATTTTACAGAAACCTGAAACCTTAATTGATGGACAGCGGTGGGTGGGGTAGTTAGGAGCCATGCTGCCACACACACACACACACACACACAATGATTATAAGAAACACATACCTGCCATTCCATTTTAATGATGTTCCTCCTCTGCAAGACTGACCCAGATTGAAGGAACTTGTAATATTTGTTTCTGCAGATTTCTGTCTCCATCGAAGTTAAGCTGATCAAATTGTGGGTGGAATGTGTGGAGCACAGCAGCTCTGGGGAATAAGCCCTTGTTTTCCCTTGTTTTTCTGTAGATTCACTATAATATAGTTAATCATTGCCAAGAGTAATTCCCCAAAGAAACCAGACTACTTAATTATTAATGCTTCATAATCCTCCTTCAGACATCTCAGATAAAATTCATTTAAGGATTGATTTGTCATGAACGTACAGACGGGATGAAGCGGTGTTAAATGTTTGCTCTACTTCTTGATGAGAAGGTTAGATTTTTAGTGTAGATTTTCTTTAAGGAGAAATCTGTAATTATTTACTGTAATAAAAATAAACAGACTTTTAAAATTCTTATTCAGCTCTGGAACTTGTGTTTGTGTTTGCCTGTTTCATGTTAATTAGAGTTCAAATTAATACTGAATGTTCGCTGAATTGAGTAAGTGTCTGTTTATGAGTCTAAAAAATCATTAATAATCTTTTAGAAGGAGTAGATGTTATAGTAGTGGGCTTTTGTTTTCAGGATAAGAGGCTTAACTTTTACATTGACAGACAAACTGACCGTTATAAACAGGTGACCAACTTACTGGTTGATTCCACTAGTGTTAGGGTTAGGGTACGTCACGCTTTTGATCCATCCTCCACATGGCTGCAGCGTTTCAGCAGCAGAGCATTTTGTCTGACTAAGTATGTTTACTTGCTCAGATTTGGTGGACTTTGTCCTTTTTAATTGCTCTTTGTGTTTCTACCACGAATAAGTAGTTAACTAATGTTTTTTCTGTCTGTCTTTATGATCCCAAGTCTGCACAGGGTCTTTTATTTTGAAAATTGATCAGATTCTCTCTACTTTTTCTGCGTCTGACTTCCTTCCCACTCGATCTCCTCCACGTAGATTGATACAGCATCCGTCAAAAATGGACTCTGCATGTATTTGAAGTGGAGCGGAACAGAGACACATTTCTGGGCCGTGCCGAGGCACTGTTGGTGGAATCACAAGCATTGTAAAGAATTGCAGCGATCAACTTCGGCTGCTGTGGTGTGGCCATAACGTGATGCAGCTGCGCCTGGTGGAATTTAGCCGTTACAGTATAAGGCTCGTCATCACTTGTTATTATCAAATTACAGTAGTTGTTTGTCTTGCACTCCTGCAGTGGTCCTGCAGCCTGCCTGAGCTTCCTGAAGTCTGAGGAGGAGAGTGGTGGGGGAAACAACTCGCTTCATCCATAGATTGTCACTGCAAAAAGTGTATTTCTATTGTGGATTAAGTAATACAGAGTCTCATTCAGCTTTCTGCTTTAGTGATGACTGTCTAATTTTGTGGATATAACAACTTGAAATTGCGTCCCATTCCCTTGAACCGCAATTCTTATTTCTTAAAAGCGTGTCATTTATGTAGCTCTTAGTATTGTGCATCTGACGTCATGCTGTCCACGTCTTTTCCAGATTTTTCCCACATTTTCTCTTGGTGACTCTTGTCTGGAAAGAAGGTCTAATGCAAGATAAAATTATATTTTGTGATCAAATAATGTATCATATTAGATATAAAATTGTCCACCTGAATTAGTTAAAGCTGCAGTAGGTAAATGGTTGATTTTTGAGTCTCATCTGTTAGGTTTTGTTTTCTCATCCTTAGCCCCTCCTACCAAATGAGCGGCAACAGTTTACTGAGGTCCAGGACCTTTAAATACATTTCTCCTCTGGTCAGCAGTCAACATGGACAGAGAGACTAATTATCCTTACTGTAAACAGCATGGTTTGCTCCTCCATGATCCCTGCTGCACACAGGTTTACAAGAAAATGTGGAGATAAATCCACTTTTTAATCCCAAGAGTTTGAAACATACACTCTGAGCTCACCTCCTGCCAATGAAGAAGTCAGCATCAGAGCGACTCCAGTGTTTCTTCTTCCAGAAAGCTCCAGTCTGCCGCCGACCCTCTCATCCAGAGCTCCCCGGCTCTGAGCAGCTGTCTGTTGGCTCTGCGTCTCGGCTCCACCTGGTCCTCTCAGCTCTCGGCAAAGCTCCACAAAACACGTGAATGAAAACAACTGAAGATGAAGTCAAAGGAAACCGAGTGAGCTGATGAACTCCTGGGCTGAGCATGTCGCTCATTAGCTGAACTCTTTAAAATTCTCTTTCTGATAATTCAGTTTTAAAGCGACTTTTCCTGCAGGAGTTAGGTTAGGTTGTGAAGGAGCAGTATTTTACTTTTAGGTAATGCAAATAATTGAGTTGTAGCTGCCTTAAATATAAGTTGCATTAATGCCAACTGTTGATTTGAAAGTCATCAGAATATTATGTACATCTGACATAAAGCAATTGTGTTCATATAACTTGTTCACTTGATTTGAAAAAACTTCATTTGTTTTACCAAGTGATTTTTGTTTTAAGTCGTCCAGGAATCCCCCTTTTTCAGTGTATATTAAATAAGATTTCAGCCTATTTAATATACGGTGTTTAGCTCAAACTCACATTTCTTAAGCAAAGGGAAGGTGGTGAATAGGACTGGTGGTTATTGAAGGTTTTCTTGGTTTAAGGATAGAGGTCATTGCTTTGCAATTCGATTGCTCTGATTCAGCAAACATGGTGAAAAATTTAAAATGCCTTGATGCATTTCAGTCACATGTTAACTTTCAGCAGGCAGGTAGGGAGGGAAGGCCGGCCTTTCACATCAAGGCTGATGTATTAAGTGTGTGTGTGAGAGTGTGTACTTTTTTTTCTCTCTTATTTTTTTGGTATAATCTTTTATGTTAATTGGAAGTTGACACATGATCAAGGTTCCATAAACTTCAAAGAAGTGTTCTGTTCAGTAATATTTGGTTGCCATGGCAAAGAACTGATATTCAGAACTGATCTGTGAGAAATGAATAGATGTGAGAGAACTTGACACCAAGGCAACTCATCAACAAAGTGAAACATAATGACATTCATAATGTTCATTATAAGTGTTAATAAGAATGTCTGATTGAGGCAAAATTTTCTTTTGCCTCATCTGAGCTGTGAATTTAGCCTGTGTCCTTGTGCAAGGATACGAGGTGATTTATTTATCATTTACACAAGGTTGTATAACAAGATTTTTATGTTGTTCCCTTTTGATTGATTGAGTGTTTGGAACTGCTTGAAGAGATAAATTAAAAAAATAGTACAAACTAATTTACATGGAGGAGTGGTGAGGATGAATTAGCAGTTTCACAGCCTGAGGGAAGAAGCTGCTTTTCAGTCTGGCAGTACGACAGTGGATACTACTGGAGCCTGATGGCAGCAGAGTGAACAAGCTGTGGCTGGGGTGGGTGTTGGCTGTCAGTATCCTCTGGACTGTGCAGGCACCTTCTCTCCCCAATATCACTGAGGCTTAGTAGATGGGTACAAATGACGTTCTGGGCAGTTTTAATGACCTGCTGCAGCATACCTACCCACCCCAACCCTCCTAATTGTCTTCTCCCAGTTTGCTCCCAGGGTCACAATTCTTCCATATATTGTGTTATTTATGCATCTAGATTTTTCCATGTGAATCGCAGAGTTTTGAAGATTTCAGCCATAGAGACGTGTGCCTTCTCTCCAGCACGATGGAACTAGATGGCACTCAGCGTGTGGTGCTCAAAGCACCAAAAAAATAAATTTGAACAATTCAAAAGCAGTTTCTGGTTTTTGTTTTTTTGTTTTTTTGGTGATGTGAGCACCACAAGCTGAGTGCCATCTAGTTCCATTATACTGGAGAGAAGGCAGACGTCTCTATGGCTGATATCTTCAAAACCTCTACTACTCACACTAAAACTATCTAGATGAATAAAAAGCACTACAAGCCAAACGAAAAATATGTATTTTTGATTTTGGGGTGACCTCCTCCGCTCAGCATGCGTTCACGGTCACTCTCTGCCACACTACAACACATTACTCTGACCAATCAGTGGTCTGCTTGTTTACTTTTATCAGCAGGATTAAATCCAAAATACTCCAAAAGCAGAGGTATTTTTCTTTTTTTACTAGTTAGACCTGTTACTTCATCCCCCAGATGCCATGTTTCTTGGCTGAGCTGCACTTTTTCTCCACCGCTTGACAGACTGACCTCTGCTGGCGGGTGTTGCACACTACAATAAAGCATCTCCCTTTCAGTTTAATAGAAAGAGTAGCATTTCTGTTAATGAGGGTTTTGAACGTCAGATTTCTTTTTTTTTAAGTTATTTTTTTTTGCATTTTTACCATTATTGGACAGGATAGCCAGAGAGTAGACAGGAAACAGGGCAGAGAGAGAGGGGATGACACGCAGCAAAGGGCCAAAGACGGGAGTCGAACCAGCGGCGGCTGCAGAGGACTAACAGCTTCCATACATGGGTTGGACACTCTACCAACTGAGCTAAACGTCCGCCCTGAATGTCCGATTTCTTAATACCCTGGTATACCGTAATACCTAGACCTGAGCTTTTGTTTGGTATGCATTTTTTAATTTCTCCCAGCTATTTGGGATTAGTAGGACCTTTAACCATAAAATTTAATTAGGTTTTATACCTGTTCTTCTTCTATCTCAGTCTTGGCTGTAGCCTGTTTTCACAGAGATCGTGGCCATCTTGTTTTAGCGCTAATTAATGGATTGCGCTTTGTCTCCTACTAGATGGCACAATAGGGTGTCCATTAATGAGTTCGATGGGTCGAAGTTAAGCAGAGTAAAGTATAATGTGCAGCAAGCCCAAAATGTTCTGTCCTCGTATGTGGACGCAGGGTCTCAGGAGCCTACACGCCACAGGCCAAAGAAAAATTCAAAAGGACCGTATCTGGCCTGCAGTCTCTAGTTGAATACGCCTGCTGTAGTACTTTTCTTTGCGGCTGAGTGATTGTTTTTAACTGTATTCAGTGGTGTGCTTCTCATTAATGGATATTTTATTCTAAAGCTAGTGTCATATTGATTGGCCGTCGCCCAAAAGACCCAGTGCTGAACCTGCTGCTCCAGTCTGAGAGTCCCCAAAGTAAATGTTGAGCAGTTGCAAAACAACAGCGTGAGTGAGTGTGTGTGTGTGTGTTTTTGTTGCAGTGTAGTCAACCAACTCAAGGCTTTCCTTGTGCTGCCTGCTCCTCACTCCAGTCATGGGGAAAGATCAACCACACAGCTTTATTAGCATACATCCAATTACCATCACACTCAAACACCTATGGATGCAAAAACAGAGGACATACACACACACACAGACAAACAGTGTGTGGTGAGCAGAAGCAGGTCCCTCCCCACTGAGCATCGGAAACCAAGTGCTGCCTGATTTTTGTTCTCAATAGTGAAGCTCTGAAGGCTCACTGGAGGCTTGAAGAAACAAAGTACCTGTGTGTGAGAGAGAGAGAGTGTATATGGGAAGGGAGAGCCAGGAAAAATTGATTATTTGCTCCAGAGGACACTTGTCTCTGTGCATGAGAGACATCAGTCTTGCTCCAGAGGACACATGCCTCTGTGCATCAAAGACCTCAGCCTTATAAAGTGTCTTTTTTATTTATTTTACAGCCTTTTCAAAGTGTTTTTAAATTAAATTCGTATCATGTCATCCCCTGAGAAATGGAGAGTGTTTGGACAGACTGACTAACAAAGCAGCATTTGTGTGAGTGAGAGTGTGAAATCTGTCTTGCAGTTTGATGTGTTAGTTATGCATCTTTCCCTTAGCTGCCACATAAGGTGCAGTCAGTGCACTGATGCATTTTGGTCTTAAATAGAGCAAGAAAGAGTGAAGTGCAGTGTTGAACTCGCGGTACAGCAGGGGTGGATATTTCTTTTGCTCAGTCAGGTGGCAGCAACTGGCTATATTTGATGTATTTGAACCAGAGGTGGGCAATGTGACCCTGAAATAATATCACAATATTTAAGGGTATTCTGCTATTATAATATTCTTGACAATATGACAAAACACTGAAAAATATATTTGATGTAGAACTCACAATTACTGTTGAGCTCTCTTTCCGGGATTTCTGTCTCTCCATGTACTCAACCAGGAGTTTCTGCTCGAGGTGGTGGAATTAGTTTGCTGTATTGATCCTTTTTGTTTTTACAGTCTTCTTGTACTCCCCCCCCCCCGTCCTCTCAAGCACTGATAAATATTGATTATGCTTTACAACAATAATCATAACACATTATAAATAATTTTATAGGGACATTTCATCGTGTATTATAATTCTCATATTTAAAATAGTTTATACTGTGTTATAATCACTGTTATAATACATAATAATAATGTGATTATAATTAATGTGATTAGAATTTGCTTTAGTTAAAGCAAACAATGACCACTTATAGTGTCTTAAAATCAGCTTGTAATGTATTATATTTAATTACTGCACTGAAAGCACTCAATGACCACTTACAACTTAAAATCTCAATATAATGCATTGTAACAGTGATTATAATGCATTATGAACTTGTTATAATGTATTAGAACTATGAGAATTGTAATACACTATGATCCTTACAAAAAAGAAATTATGTTATTGTTCTAAATCATTATGAATATTTATGAGTCCTTATAACTATAATTAATATATTGCTATCAGCACAGTATAAGGCATTATGACTATGTTTTAATGCATTATAATGCATTATAGGCATGGGCATCATAGAAAGTGTCAGTAAAATTTCATGTATTTAAGTCATTGAGATAGACATCCAAAGGAAACACAGAAAATTAAATGCACAAAGAATCCACAAAGAGCCAATTATGCATGAAATGATGGGTACATGAAGGAGGAGAGAGAGCTGCAGTATAAATCAGATACATACGAGCTGTTTCCATGCTGTCCATCAGCATTCTCCGATGAGGCTTAGAGGCCAGCTTTGGACAGCTGGGAGTGAGAGATTGGAGCGTTCACAGAAATCCCTCTGTTTTCAGACTCTTATGAAGCGCAAACACTCACAGCTCAGTCTGGCTCAGTAATGTACAGTAAGCAATATCAACTGCAAGCCTGTGGGGACAAATCTGTACACACTCTTGGAGCATTATGTCCTTTTATAAAATACAACAAGTGTGACTCTGCACTGTGATAACATCTACTATAATGTTTTGTTTGATACGTCAGTTAAAAGTTTAAAGGAATAGTTAGACATTTTTGTGCGAATATTTGCTTTCTTTCCAAGTGTAAGATAAGAAAATCAGTATCATTCTCCTGTCTGTACATTAAAGCTAATATTAGCCATTTTTAACTGATTATGAAACAGTCTAAATTTACTCAAAATTTACACAAAATATGAAATTTTAAATGATTTTATGGATTTCAATGATTTTATTGCTCCTTCAGAGCTTATTATCAGAACTGCATTCCTAATGATGGTCTGGTCTTCATGGCAACGGCCTGTTATACAAGCTCTTAGAATGCTGTGATTGACCAATCAGAATTGAGTATTTAATAAAGCCATGTAAGTAAGGGATAATGCCCTTTGAGGTGTCCATTATCAGAAATGAAAGGACGACACGGTTGCTTCCGCGAAGTCCATTCATTTCTGATAATGGACACCTCAAAGGGCATTATCCCGCTTATACCATGGTCACTTACGAAAGAAATAAATATTAAATCAATTATTAATACGTTAATGATGTTTTTTACCGTTAAAATCATAAGTTTTTCACAAGAAGCGGCTGAGTGGACTATTTAATATCTCTCGTTGTGACGCGTTGCCAAGGTAACCGGCTCTGACCACAGAACCTGCAGCTCGGTCGGCCGCAGCTGTTATATTAGGCCTAATCAGTGGAGGGAATTGAGATGATTGCTTAACGTTATGTTAAGTGATACAAAGTATCATTTCAGAGGGCAAGTGCACCTCTTACCGCTTGTGTGTGTCCAGAGGATGATGCGAAATTTTGTTTCAAAGAATCAAAGTCCACAGATAGTTTCCTAAATCGTTTTTATTGCAAGAAATATTATCCACCATTCACTCTGATCATTAAATGTGTATCAAGCAAGTAAGTCTATCCTAAATCGTTTTATAAAATATTATCCCCATTCACTCTGTATCAAGCAAGTAAGTAAGTAAGGTAAGCAAGACAGAAAGACAGGCGACGAACTATTTAAAATTAAATGCAACATTGCCGTTGATCGTGAAATTTGATAGAGATACTGGCATGTCCATCATAGTGGCATTTGAAGGACGGAGATTTAACGTTTGTGGACCCTGACCACTGCTGGTTGGGACGTTGCGGGACAACAAAATGTTGCTCCATTCTCGTCTCTCCTGGACTGACGGAGCCCAATAAGCCTGCAGGCTGCTTTTCACAGACATGATCTGGCGTGTCTCCAGCCCGGCGTCTGAGAGTCGACCCACGCCGTTTCTGTTGCCACGGTTACCAACTAGCATTTGAGCCAGCGCAATAATTTAGAACAATCAGGCTATTTGACCGGAACTTTTTTATAGGTGTCCTACAACACTTTTTAACGGACACCCTGCAGCCAATCAGAACCGAGTATTCACCCAGACTATGGTACGTATAATAATTATTAATTGATTATTAATTATTACGGGTTGGATTGTCCCTGAAATCAGATGAAACTGTGTTTACATTTTCCCTGGCAAAGTTACAGTGAGTAGTAAGTCAACCAATTAAAGAGGCAGGAGGAGATTTTTATTTTTCATGTTATTTTTTGTGGTTATAACTGTGGAAACATTACCACTTTTGTCCACTGGGGCCTCCAAAAACCTTTGGGGCTTTGGTTAGCTTGTGGCAGGGGGAAACAGCTAGCCTGGCTCCCTCCAAAGCTAAAAAAAATGACTGCACCTTTACAGATCACTAATTAGCACATTGTAGTTTTTGTACAAGCAGACATGTGAAAATAAACATTTATGATTTTTTGTGCTGTAACTATTAATAACTTAGTAAAAAACAGCTGGTTGCAGTGACTTCTTGGAGTCTTGTTGCCACAGTGAGGTTGTCAGGCAACCAGGAGTGACACAACACAGAAGTGCTGGACAGATGAATAAACTCGTCAAAAATTATATTTGATCTCCCTTGCAGGTGGTTGTTTTGCATTACTATTACAGACTGAAAAACAAGATGTGTTGGAAAGTGGAAATACACAACTTTTTTTTTGCCTTAATCTATCATTATGAAGTTAAATGTTGATTGCACAGTGTAATGACTATAGAATAATGACACCATCCTCGTTAACACTGGGATGAACCTCCCTTTCACTATGCAAATCTGTCTGCCACGGGGCCCAATTTTTCACGGGAAAATGATGTCTCCATTATAGACGAAATTAATGAACAAATTCAAGCTTTTCTCTCGTGTTGCTTTCTTCTTATGTTATTCCACTTTCCAGTCTGATGATAAACCCTGTTGGCTCAAAGCAATAATGCCATTCATGCTATTATTACGATGCAATGCATATCATAGCTTATGCCTGTTCCCAAAGTCAATATGCAATTGTGACAATGTCAGTTTGTCTCATCAATGAAAATGCTTCTTTCTTCTCCCTTCTCTCTGAAGTGGTGTTGATCGTTTCTTCACAGAGACAGTCTCTGTGGTCTGAGTTCTGAGCTAGTCTCTCTGAGGAAACTGAAAATAATCTGATGTGCTAGTGTTTCCCCTTGCTTCCAGTCTTTATGCTAAGTTAAACTAACTGTGTTTGTTAATTGATCCTCTCGTCTGACTTTTGGAGAGAATGCCAGGGAGAAATTTGCCATAGTGTCAAATTATTCATTTAATACATTATTCCTTCTCACTCTGGGGTTGTAATGTCATTCTGAGTGATCAGCCGATGATTTGAGTTATTAGAAAATAATTCATCTGTCTGTTCAAATTTATTACTTGTCTGTTTTTTCAGACAACTTTTTCTTTTTTCCCTTGTGAAATATTTAATAGCTTTAACCTTTATGGCCTCCCTGCCTGCCAGAGGGCTGTGTGTCGGATTGCTTTGTTTTAGGAGGTATTAATCAAACCCTGACAGTCACTGCAACACATTATTGCTGCTCCTAATTTGGTTGACATTAGTAAACTTGATTTAAATTCTGTGAAATTGTGCTGTATCGACACAGTACTTATAGTGGATGTTAATAATAGACCTCAGCATTCCAGCGCTTTCAGCTTTTATCACACAATCCTTTGCATGTGTGCATCATCAATGGACCTGGAGCTTGTCTGCAGCTAATGTCAAACAGCACTGGACCCATCAGTCTAATTTTTTGTGCACATTCATGACTGTATGCTGAAGGGCCGACTCACAATTTTTGAAAAACCTATTTTTTATGTCTTCAAGCCAACGACAACTGTAGCCAGAGGCATTATGATTTGGGTCATCCCACTCTTGTGAACACGAGATCACCTTATTGGATTTTCTCCAAACTTGTCACAAAGGACCACTTGGACTCAAGAATCAACTGATTGATTTTTGGTCGTCACAGATTAAGCTCATTGTGACTCATTGTGACTGTTTCTTTGTGAGCACGATATCTCAAGAACTCCTTAGATGAATTTCTTCAAACTTGTACAAATGTTCACTTGGACTCAAAGATGAACTGATCAGATTCTGGTGGTCAAAAGTCAAATATTACTGTAATCTCATGTCCATCCCATTCTTGAAAAACACAATATCTCAAGAATGCTTGGAAGGAATTTATCCAAATTTGGTACAAATGGCCTCTTGGACTCAAGGAAGAACTTTACTTTATTTGTTTATTTGGACGGGACAGTGCATATTAATGTACATAGATAAAAATATGTAAATATGCGGACTTAGCACAAGTGCTAAATTTCATCCGGAGTCCCCAACATAGACAGCAGACAATACAGTACAAAAATCAATAACACCAAACAGAATTTACACAATTACACATACTTCATACAATACAAAATTCATAAGAAGCCCAAGAAATGGCAGAGTTGCATATGCCCATACTAGGTGCTTTAGATGTTTTAATTACACTATTACGAGATTAATTTGCCTGAGATGTACAGTAGCATAAAAACTGCATATCAAGCGATCTAAAAATGGTCGCAGGTTTGTTTATCTAAAATCCATTCAGTGAGTTTTGATTTAAAAGTCCCATAAGTTGGACACTCTCTAATATTAATGGGAAGCTCGTTCCATTCCAAACACCCCTTGACGGACAGCACATTTTGGGCAAATGTTGTGCGTCTGAACTGGACTTCACAATCCCCTCTTATTGTTGCTCTTGTCCCTATACTCCTTACCGGTTGTCTGCTTATAAACTCTTCCAGGGGTGGAGGATACAATCCATGTAAAACTTTATAAATTACACATACGTGTTTAAAAAATTTGAAATTATCAAAACTTAAAAAATTTATATTTCTTTAAGATGCTGCAATGATGATATGACTGTGGTTTTTATCTAGTACCTTTAAAGACCTTTTATAGAGTTGTTCAATTGGTGAGAGAATTGTGACACCTGTGAAGGACCAGTTGGAAAAGCAGTAGTTAACATGAGATAAAATCATGCAATGTAGGTATGCCATGGCGGCACCGGTTGTTAGAAAAGGTCTAATTTGTTTAAAGTTCTGGAGATTGAACTTAATGGTGTTTGAGACCTTCTTTTAAATGTTAGGGTTGGATTTAGATTTAGATCTGCTTAGATTTTGGAGGTCAAAGGTCACTGTGACCTCACTAAAACTCATTTTGAATTCATATGCTAATTATGACAAGATTTGCCACGGATGTCTAATAGGATACTATGCTGGAGAGCACAGTACCGACATGTAACTGTCATGGTTCAGTTTTTATGTGGACCCAAAAATGCAGGAGTGAATTAAGAGAAAAGAGTAATTTAATAAAGGGTAAAACAATACAACAAAGGGTGGCTGAGTCCATGAAAAACAAGGCAGTTCAACAAAGAAATGTATTCAAATGAGGGATTAAAAAGACAAAGAAAAATCCAAAAGGTAACTAGGACTAAGGCAGGAACATGAGAATGAGAAACACACTGGGAGACGCTGAGGAGAGGACGCAGACGACCTGACAACTGAAAGACAAACACAGAGGGACTAAACGAGGGGCAGGTGATACTAATCAGTGACGAGTGAAAACAATCAGAACTCAAAAAGGGCAGGAAGTCAAAGACAGGAAGTAAAGCCAGAAACAAGAGGAAGACGAGAACTACAAAACAAAACAAGAAATACGAGAAACTCAATTCGTGACAGTTACATGCAATTAAATTACAGAATAAATCTGTTACAGTTACTAAGAAAAAAATGATTAAATTACAATTACTAATCAAAATGTTGTGATTACAAAGGGGTTACATCCAAATAGTCTCTTCTAGAACTTTTCTAGTTCATCGTGTCGCGTGTCGTGTTGTATGTAGGTGTGTATGTGTGTGTATGTGTGTGTATGTGTGCGTGTTGTTCATATTCAGTGATTCAGTGATCATGCTGGAAAGCACCTTTCTACAGCAGCCAGTGACCCAACACCACACTAAATATATCAGGGGACAAACATAGAGTCTGGCAAGCTTTAACTGCCGTCTAAATACTGTAAACTACTTCAGGTCTAAAATGAACACCTAATCTGTGCTCAGCAGCACCAAAATGTCAAAAATAAGCACATCTTCATGACAGTTTGCAAAGATTTTGTATATTCACGCCCCAAGCAACAACACCTGCATTATTTTGTGTGAGCGGTAGTGGGAGAGATATGAGATCACAGACTCAATTTGAAAGTGAGCATAGATATTTTGAAGACAGTTAGGGAGACATATTTTGATCCGTTACGAGACGCCTCCTGAGGATCTCTGCTTGTCTCTCAGATGCCTTGTTTAGCATTTTTTCCCTTATGAGAATTTGATTTCAGCCCATAAAGTGTTTTGATGTGAGGGCTGAGCTTTGTGGGAGAAGGTTCCCCGCTGCAGATCCCAAGCAGAAGGGTGGCACTGCTTCAATTTCAGACTCGTTCCACCTAATTTTCCAAAGAAGCAGCAGGAGAAGCACCTTCAGGGGCTCATTATGAGCCCTGTGGAGCCGATTAGCGGCTAAGTGGAATATCCTCATTGCTGTCTTTCTGCTGCCCCCTGAGAGCATTTACATATATAAAGACATGGAAGTGTGCATACCATTATCTATGATAGTGTGTCATTAATGTGTGCATGGCAGTTAGGATGCTCTATACTTGCCAGCCATGTTTTTCTTTCTGTTTTGGAGGAGCAGTATTAAGAAAATGCACATATACAGCACACAACACGTCTCAGATGAGTGTCCAATCTCTGCAACTTTCAGAGCATTTTGTGCATTGAAAATTGATTTCATTTTCATACAAAAGTCCTTTGAAACTCATTGCGGCTTATGAACATTTCATTCATCATTATCATTAATTAATGTCTCCATCGTAAATGTGGCCTAATGTCACTAAATGAAAGCTTTAAGCTGCTTTTAATTTGTTTGCTTTTTGAAAACCATTTGTAACCATAGCAGTGAAAAACATTACAGTTCAATACAGTGTACACTGCATACTGATGATAACATTTTGCTTTAATGTGTCCCACATGCATGACGTTATATTCACATAAACTGGTTGGTCAGATTAAGTCAAGTTCGTGCATCACTTCAATCTATCTGAAATATCTCACAATAACTGCCATAAGATTTTGTACAGACAGTCGTGGTGCCCATTGACTTTACCTCATTTCAAACATTTGACATTTTATTTTACTTGACCCTTCCTAAGTAGTGCTTCCATAAAGTAGATTAGTGAGCAAATTAGCTCGCGTTTTGCTAATATTAGCCATCAGATGTAACAAGCTAGCTAACAACTGATGTAAATTATCCACCTAGTTAACTGGTGTTTTGCTAACTTAAGATGTAACTATATGACACCTTTGCAAGCCCCCCAACAACAACTTTTAACATCTTCAAAGTTTGGTTTTTTTTTTTAACGTAGACACATCTAGCACATTGCATACACAGGAAACAGAAAAGGAGAAAGTTGACTGAAGTTCTGTTGGGTACCAGGTTTGCTCAGCTGTTACTGGAGTGCAGACTGAAAAGAGACAGGACTTAGTTAAATATATTGACAAATATTCTCTATGGATCCTTGGTACTCTTTCTGTAGCACCACCAGCGGATCAAATTATTCACTAATCCTGTGAAATATCTCAACATCTACCGGATGGATTGGCACAAAATCTTCAATAGATGTTCATGGTTCCTAGAGGATGAATGACTTTGGCGAACCCCTGACACTAAATTCAGTGCCACCATGAGGTTGGCATTCGTGGCTGTGAATGAAAGATCTCAACAACTGCTGGATCAATCAACATGATCGATTAAATATTTCATGTACCTCTAAGGATGACTTTTAACAGTGATCTTTAGAATTTCGATTTGTCCAATACAGTACTGGTTTATGACACAACTAATAACATTCAGCTGCACTTTGTCTTTAACTATTAATTAATCTACTTCTGACCTCAAAGTGTTCCAGGTGCACATGACAAATTTATTTGGCAGATGTACACTCAATCGAACTCTCAGCAGTGCAGCCTCCATAAATGAAACAGAGAAACTGTAACCAGCTGTCTAATAATATTGGCGACATATTTTGACATTAATTTACATGCAGACCAGGTATTAGACCTGCATGGCATTATGTATTATTATATTTAAACGCAGGAAAATATAATTTACTTTGCCCTTTAGTTGATGATTTATCATTTACATTGTGCACTTCCATGGGTGCTGCCATTGTTGTGTAACATCAGACAACTGCTTATTCATGAAGTCGGGGCAGACTGATTTTACTCAGAGATCACAAATAGACTTTTAATGAAATTCCATTGTATTTTTGCTTTTTTTAAGTAGAAGGTTTAGTCAAAGATGACAAAGAAGACAGGTAACAGGATTTAGAAACTTAAAGCATAAGTTCGGTTTTTTGACACCTGGACCTTATTGTTAGGATTAAATACGCTCGTAGACTCACCCAGACAATTTTGGTGGAGCTCGGAGCCGTTTTCGAGCAATTTAGATCCAGCCGACGACGTTTTTTCTCATGCCATAGTAGCGGACGGGGCCAGAAATCGAAGCCCCTAAATTAGACTTTATCTGCTGCAAAACTCGCTCATTTCACCTACATTTTATAAATGAATGGCCAGTGTTATCACCATGTCAGCTCAACTTCGTTGTTATGGTCATCCGGGGCTTTACAAGGATGGGTAACTTTTGGTGACATTATAGACGTGCGCCGCAGCAGCTGAGTAGAGACGCTGTTGTTGCTAGGCAACACGGCAAAACGGCTATTTTTGTGCAGCATGGCGGAATATTTATCCGATGTAGAAGTGTCTGACGACGACTTTGAGTATAATGGATGCCCGTATCGTTTTGAGCCAGAATACACCGACGAGGAGCTATTTGAAAGGAGGATGCAGAGTAGGGTGACCAGGTCCCAATAAACCAAAAGAGGGACAAGGGGTATGTTTGTGAGGGACAAAGTGGGACACCGCCTGTAGCTGCATCGTCTCTTCTTGTTTGGCGTCTCCCCCTCCTCCATTTCCAAAGAAGAACGCGCGATGCGAGTGTCATTCACTAGCTGTCACCTCAGCTGTTGGTAGCGCGGAGAAAATTAGGGGCGGGCCTAAGCGCCGTACGTGCGGTGCTACTATGACAACAACAAACAGCCCAGAGTGCAGGAACATCACCGGCTTCTCATTGCTGGGGCCTGAGGGGGATGTTGTGCGGGACATGGTCTCAATTTGCGTGATGCGTGAAAAGAGACAGAAAATGCGTGAAATCACGCGCAAAGCGGGACATCTGGTCACCCTAATGCAGAGGGAAAGAGCCGAACAGCTGGCCAGAGAACGAGCAACCACTGCACGTCCACGAATGGGGGCTAACTGGTGGTGTTGTTGTGGACATTGCATGAGTTTCGCAGCAGATAATGTCTAATTTAGGAGCTTCGATTTCTGGCCCCGTCCGCTACTATGGCATGAGAAAAAAACGCCGTCGGCTGGATCTAAATTGCTCGAAAACGGCTCCGAGCTCCACCAAAATTGTCTGGGTGAGTCTACGGGCATATTTAATCCTAACAATAAGGTCCAGGTGTCAAAAAACCGAACTTATCCTTTAAAGACCCCTTCCAGTGAAAATCATGTTTTTAACCTTGTTACAAGAAATATCAGCAGCAAATTAAGCAGTAAACATCATGTCTGAGTATTTCTTCATTTGAAACTGAAGCGAGCGAGGGCAGCCTCAAAAAAACAGATTCAGTCAGGCTGGGTATATGACGTCATAAACCTAAGGAACCAATCTCGTTAATTGAAGGGATGGTGCTATACGTATCATTAGCCGGATGTAGCTAGTTACCGTGATTAGCTGGCAAAACAGAGGAGAAACCAGGTGCAGCTACTTAAGGGGTAGCTGTAGAGCTACATGTAAGTAATTTCAACAAGGTATTTGAACTTATTTTGAGAAAACAAACAAACAAACAAACAAACAAAAAAAAACCATATCAGACACAGTTTCTTACTTCTTGCAGGGCATTTTACATCGTTTAAAACATGACTGGCGGTGGACTTTAAATTGTGTCTCTTGCCGGTTGTTTTCAGCTGCCCTTTTGTGTGTTTCATTGTGTCACTGAGGACAAACAGAGGGGACTGACACCATCAGGCTGGGAAATTTGTGGGTGTAGTGCATGTCCTGCCCGGTATAAATTAGGCCTTGCTGTGTTTTCTGTGGACCACAGGAGACCTAACTTGTCAAAGATAATGGCCTTCCTGATAATGAACAAATAGCTTCCTCTCATATTTTTCTTTCTCTCTCTGCAGTAATAGAGTTAGTACCAATCAGCGTCTCACACCATTACATTATTTCCCCCTTGCTGTACTCTAGAATTGCACTCTTTTTATTCAATTTGTTCAACAGTGGAATTTGCTGATTGAAAGCATAGATACTATGTTCCTCCTCCTTAATGTCGTTTTATAATACAAACTAAACATTTCATTTTTGTTGGCTCGCAGACATGCCTGGCTGGGTATGTGTGCAGCTCCCCTCAGTACTACCAGGTGGCCTGCGGTCAAAAGCACATAGTGATACTGTCTGTGTGTAGCAGAGAGCACCACACACAGAGCAGCGACTATGTGGAGCTTAAAGGGGCTGCTGCTACTCTAATGACGCCACCGTGTACAGACACGCCGGAGCTGCCTCATACCACATCTTAAAATACAGCATATCACTGGCCTCTCACACCTGACATCATCTGTTAGGCTTGTTGGGCTTTGCGGTAGATCTACGCTCTTCATCTCACTTCATACATAACACATTATACTCCTCCACTTGAGATGATCAAAGCCCAGAGCAATGAGAAATTAATTTAGAAACATCAGAGTCAAAGAAATCACAAGAAAAGAGGAGTGCTTGTGTACTTTTAATTTGATAGCTGCAGTAATAATTCCAGATTTTGAGGTTTTTGAGGTATTCCTATTCATCACTCTAAATGTGGAATCAATTAAAGAACAAAAAAAACAGAACCTCAAAAGTAAAAAAGCCTTTTGTTGCAAGTGTTTGAATCCAAGAATCCTTGTGATTCATAGCCTCACTTCTAATGGCATCTGGCAGAGATGTGGCTCATTGTCATGCACCCCATGGTGCTATCTGCCTGTGGTCCGCATGCAGTGCTCACTTATGTGAGCTACACCAAGCCTCTACTGGGGAGAGGATCAAAATGAAAACACTGTTGGCAGTATTTCAACAGAATTTACAAAAATGGTGAAATATTTGCTATCCAAGCTACCCGAGTTATGGATGAAACCAAGCGGATCAGATGAAATGCATTTAAAAACGCTTTATGTATCAGCAGTGGAGGTGATGAAAGAGGAGGAGATGTCCAGCGGCTGTCATAATTCACCACTATTGCAGACCTAATAAGAATTGTTGTTGTCGTAAATCCTTGTGATACAGATGACAGAGCTCTTAATTAGCATCTCAGAAATGAGCATTTCTCAGATGGCTGTAGAACTGCAGAGGCGAACATTTGCATTGCAATTAATGCCATCTGAACATTAGCATTAAGTCTGAAACAATTGTTCCCCATTTACATTGATTAAACAAAGCATCATGTGTGGGAAAATTGCAACCATAACTGTCCCTGCCAGACATGAGTTGGGAGGGGATTATGCGATCGCTTCTGTGAGTGTGTGCATGTGTGCGTGAGTGAGCGTGTGCGTGATCAGTGGACCTGCATCAAAACAAAAAGTATTGTGTTTAGATCAACTTTCAAACTCAAGCATGAGTCACAGTTGAACTTGTCTGGTGAAGAACCCTGCAGTGGTTGCCAACAATATAAAATAAAAGCATTCGCAGATTTTTTGGTGAAACTTTTGCACTTTTGTCTCCTTTTGCCTTGAATTTTTAATTGTTTTACATTATGATGTAATCTTTACTTGTGTGGACCCCAGGAAGAGTAGCTTGGTAGTGGATCCAAATAAATATATGAATAAATCTTATCTGCAGCTAATCTCAAATAATACTGATCAGCTACTTTTTTTTTTTTTTTTTCTTGCACTTTCATGACTGAATGTTTGAAGAACCTTGAACAATCTTCTTAATGGCTCCACACTGGTGACAGCTGTGGCCGGAGGCATTATGTCTTCAGGTCATATTTGTGAACGTGATACCTCAAGAACACCTTGAGGGAGTTTCTTCAAACTTTGCACAAATGTTCACATTCATTCATCATTCATTATCCGTAACTGCTTATCCTTGACGGGTCACAGGAAGCTGGAGCCTATCCCAGCTGACACTGGGCGAGAGGCGGGGCACACCCTGGACAAGTCGCCGGTTCAACGCAGGGCTGACACATAGAGACAAGACAACCATTCACGCTCACATTCACACCTATGGACTATTTAGAGTCACCAATTTACCTAATTAATCATCAATCATGTCTTTGGACTGTGGGAGAAAGCCGGAGTACCCAGAGAGAATCCACGCGGACACGAGGAGAACGCGCAAACCTGCCATAAACTCCCCAAATGTTTACTTGGACTCATTAATGAACTGATTAGATTTTGTTCGTCAAAGTTCAAGTTCAGTGTGACCTTACGTCCGTCCTGTTCTTGTGAACATGATAACTCAGAAACACTTGAAAGAAATTCCTTCAAGCATGTCTCTCACATTTTGCGAAAGTCTTCACTACAGACATGATATGAGTCTGGACAGACATGGTTGTAAACTGTAACTTGACTGGTTGGTGGAGACGTACGACTGTGAGGCAGTAATTCTGTTTTTTTGACTGCTAATGTTTTATACGACCACTGACAGCTGACTTCTCACTCGTCTTAACCGGCCACTAGGGGCCAACTGCTTCAGTTTGATCAACAACTGCTTCAGTTTGATCAACAACTGCTTCAGTTTGAAATCTTGCTTCAGTTAGGGACAACATACATGGGGTCATGTTAATGTTAATGTTAAACTTTGCAAATATCCACTGGTTGCATCTGGAAGTTGTGGTGGCATTGCAGTAGGTGCTTCACCATCTGGTTACCTGGCAGGGATCTGCTCTCTATTCCTACTTCTAGTTAGTTATTACACAGAAAATACACCTTGATGAAGATTTTTTTAACATATAATTTAGCAGCCATTGTATTGTATTTCAGATATTTGTGTTTAAATTGAATTAACTGTGTTAGTGGAGACATAAAGCTATCATTAGGGTGTGACAGTATTTAATTTTAATCTTCTGTTTTCTTCCTGACATCAAAACCACATTTGTTTTCGCAGAGTTTGCCAGGCAAAAATGTCTGTCAGCCTTTGTGAAAGTGACATTTTCTTTCGTTTCTTCAGAAATCTAATTAAACGTACGTAACGTAAATAGCTCAGAGGCTTCTCCTCTGGGTTTCACTCTTATTTAATCAGGCACTGTGACAAAGAGCTCACAGATATTTACAGCAACTGTCTGGGTGAGTAGCTGCAAGAGGAGTTAGGTTTACAAATTCACACTATAAGGCTCTCCACAAAACACTTGTGATAGTTGGCAATGAGCCGTTTCTCGGGAGGGAGCAGGCAGGGGTTTAGTGCCTTGCTTCAGGGCATGTCGAGGAAAGTTACTGAGAAAGCATTTTAACCAGCCAGCCTGTCTTTATTTACTCCAAACTGTTCTCTTTTTCTTATTTGCTGTGAATTATTCATTATAAGTTATTCTTTGGTCTTTTGTCACATTCCTGGGCAGATTCACAAGCTATGCTTTGCTGTTATGAAAACCTATTCCTTTTTCATAAGTAGCAGACATATGGTATACTCACAGCTAGCTCTGACCAATGTTGGATGTAATTTTTAGTCATAATCATGCAGTGGTCAAGTATTTGGGCTGTGGCTCTGTTTTCCAGCACAGTGGACTATTAAATTAAATAAAGACAATGAGGCTGCAGTGCTGCCTTTTCAGATTGAGTATGTTATATTGGGCAAACACATTTTGTTATTTTTTCTGCTGCACATTTCAAAAAGATGTGCAGGACTATAAAAAACTGCTGGTGTATAATTGACCCTTCGCCAAGGCCCACCTCCAAACAGCAACTGTCCAATCATAGATTAGCAACTCGAGCAACTCGAGCTTTGCATTTCTCTGCAATTTTCTCTTCTCTTTGAAGGTGTGCAGGAGGCTCTGAGAAGAGAAATACTCAGTGTTTTATGAGTCTGTATGGTGACTTTTTTGTAGTCAGGTCAAGTTTAGTTTCTTAGTCCACAAAACACTGCTGGATTTTCAAAGGAAGACAGCATTGCAGAATCTCCCAAACAATTTAAGTGAATGGTGAATGGAAAAAAACAACCTGAAAAAACAAACAAAAAAACAAAACAAAACATAAAATGCCTCCATACTGCTCGTCTGGTGTAATCCAAGTCTCCTAAAGCCTCCTCATGCCAAGTTGATTTGAAAGATGTCATTTACAACATGTTTTTAGCCTCAACTTCAGTGTAGATCCTTAGCTTGGAGCAAAGTTTACTGCCCATGCACACCGTCTGAACTGGGTGTGTGTTGTGTAATGGTGTGTTCGTGCAAGTGAACAGCATGTCAGGGCTTTACGAGACTTGGATTACACCAGACAAGCAGTGTGGAGGCATTTTTGGTTGTTTTTTACATTTGAAAACTGTTAAATTGTTTGGGAGATTCTGCAACACCGTTTTCCTGTGAAAATCCAGCAGTTTTGTGGACTGAAAAAATAAATCCTTACCTTCACTCGACGTGAGGGTGAGTAGATAATTGGGAGAACTATCCCTTTAAATGCATGTTGTTAGAGCTGGCTACCAGTAAGAAGTCGCAGATATGCAGGAGAGATCTTAAGTCCAGCTGATGACTCTGTCTGGAGCCCTGTAGAGGTCAAATCCCTCCCCGCAGCTCCCCTCACCCTCACCCTCACCCCTCTTTGGCTTTTTGTCATGTTTTGCATATTTTCGTCAAGTACAATGTGTTAACAAACAGCTTACAAAACCGTATAAATTCTGATTTGCCTGTTAATTCTGAAGGAACTCTGAACACAGTTGGTCTCCTCTGCAGGTGAAGAAGTGATGAAACGATACTGTCACTAAAATATTGACCCTAATATTCCACAGACTGGACTTTTCCTCTTGGCATTGTGTGTAAGTGTCTGCTAATATGTAAAAGACTATAGAATCAGATGGAAATCACTTCTTATCTTCTGTGCTGGCAGGGCTCCCTGCCTTTCTGTGTGTGTGTGAGAGAGAGAGAGACAGAGAGAGAATTAAATATCTTTCCTTTCTCCCTCACTGCTCGGCTTAACTCTGTTACGGATCACAGAGGACTGGCTTCGAGCTGAATAAAGCAGGGTCATCATGAAAAGAACATGAGACCTCCAAACACTGACACGAATGTTCACTGTTTTATTTTAGAATCCTTTCTCCTTCTTGTTAAGATTTGGCAGAGAACTGATTGTGACTTTTGTGAAGAGCGTTTACAACAAACATCACACTCTCCAGAGTGGAGCCAGGATCTCATTAACTTACATTTTAAATGATGAGGAAAGCAGGTGCACCAACAGGGTCTTTTGCATTTCATTCTGGTGTGGTTTGGTGGGAGCAGGAATCCCAGAGTGTCTCTTTAAAGCAGGTGGCCTATGGAAATGCAGGTATGAGTTACACATGCTGCGGATGAGCGGGGTTGTGCAGATGCCTGGCAGAAATGTCTGGTCTCTAAACACTGGCCCTGCTTCCATGAGATACCAGAGTCAGGCTGGCGCCACCGTCTCCAGCTGAGCCAAACAAGATGAGCTGGCCAGTCTTCCACACTCAGAGGTGTCCCTTCTCGTATTTACGGCCCCTTTAACCCTCCTCTCTTCAACAAACAGCATTACATCACTGACCCCATTTCAGACCAAATGAAAAGCACAGCTCAGGCCAACACATTTTATTCAAAGGTGGGAAGTACAAATACTTTGTTACTGCACTCTACTTTACTTGAGTATTTCTTCTTCTGTTTACTTTTATGCAATATTTTAACAGGAATATCTGTACTTTCTACTTTTCACATTTTCAAAACAGGGTTGTTATTTGGTTTTGCAGTTGAAAGAAATTATTGATTATGTTTCACTCATTCTTCTGGGTTTCAGGGTTTTGATTTTTACTTTTCAATTATGCTGGAAAAAACATCTTTTAAAAGATCAAATGCTTGGCTATTAAACTTTCACGGCCAATCTCCCAGTGATTTATTTTTTCATTTCACAGCATAGTCGTAGTGAGTAGCCATTTTATTTTTTAAAGTTAAAGTTTTTTAAAGTTCTCTTAACAGTAATCAAAATACACATTTTAAAACCAATAATCTTATTTAGCTTTGATTTAGAAGGGCTATGGAGTTGACATGTTATGGTTGATCGAAATAGTATTTCATGAATTTGTTGAAAAATAGAAAGTTTACCGGTGCTTGAACAGCATTCTCGCCTTTGTTAAACTGGGAAGTGAGACAGGGGTCCTCAGGGTATAGCTAACCCTTTTTATGCCTGATTAAATCATGTTTTTGTACAAATCTGATGAAGTTGACAGAAACCTGGGACACAAATTTAAATATATTTTAAAACAAAGATGATTACAATAGCAAATCTTTACACCCATGTTATCAGTAGGTATTGTTGTTTTAGATTTTGACACACATTTTTAAACTTTAAAGTTGTGAATTCTTGGTGTGAACAAGAGTGTTTTCTGGCACAGAGAAAGTTTAGAAATTGAAAAAAAAAAATAAAGCAAACCAAAACATTTCATAAATTACATATATTTCACATGTACAAATCCTCAAAGAGTACATTTTAACCACAAAATTATGTATAACAACGGGAGTACTTGTTTATGGCTCATTGTTTATTCAAAGATTAGATGTGTTTCTGGCGTTCAACAATGTACCAATAAGTATTGTTGAGATCTTTTTCACTTTTTAAAACTCTTTATTCAAAACATAAAAGAAAGTAGCAATTGATTACATAATTATCATAAAATGTTTTCAATGTTGGCACATGAACTCCTTTCAAAAAATGGGGAAAAATAGAAATTTATGCATTTATATATTATGTATTTATAGATGGGCAGTGTATCTCGGGAAACTAAAGGTCACACTGAAAAAAATCATGAAATTTTGTTATTTTAGGCTATACATTAGAAAAAAATAATTAAAATTTCAAAATATTTATATATGCTTGCCCATTTAAGGGTTAAGTGTATTTTTGTGTTGATTATAATGTTTCAAGTTCTGTTGCTGACAATAAAAACTGATTTACAAACTGGTGCAATGTTAATGTTCATTGTTTTCTATATACTTTATATCATATTTGTAATGGTTTAATAGTCTTTGAATTATATTTATATATTATATTTTTCCAGGTTTTCCCCTTCCTTTAATGTGTCATATATACTGTAGCTTTTTGTTCATGTAACAGATCAGCAAAGTCATAAAGAATGTAAACTTTTTGTAGTGGAAACCCAAAATAAAAGTATGGACTTATGAACTTATAAATGAGCATAATATAGTTACATGACAGTCATATGACATGAAGTTCAGTTAGCTTTGCACAGAAACAGCTGTGAGAAATGTACTTTGTACTTTGGTACTTTGGGCCTTTTCACTTTTACTTGAGTAAAGAAGCTGAAGTCTTTTTTTTACACAAACATCTGTACTTCCAATTGAGTAAAGTACTTTTGCCACCTCTGCTTGATTTTGTACTTCCCAGCATCCACGTAACACTGTTCAGGAATTAACAGGAACACTGAATAATAAGAGGCTCTCAGAGTATTTGTTGTGGATTTTGTACATGCATACTTTGGCATATCATGACAGGCGGTAACAGCTGCCGGAGTATGCAGCGCTCTCTGATGGAAGCCGTGATGATGAAACTAGGGTGACCTGATTTATTAGTACACAAGCGTCTGCAGAGGAGTCACAGGAAGTACTTCCATATGGATTTTCAGGGGACTTGACACGGGGAGCACGGAGGCCTCACTCTCTAAAAAAAAAACACCCCAGGCCCATCTTTTGCAAGTGGGCGGAGGGTCTAAAATAAAATCAGCTGTCACTGTCTGCTCGTTGGACAGAGGTGAACACATAGTACTGGAGCTGGTCTCCAACACTGACTGGGATTTGCTTTTGGCTTGGAAAGACCCTGCAGGACGGGGGTGCAGTGGCCGTCGTGTGGGATTTCTACCTGCTGAGCTCATATTTTTATCTCCTCCTTACCTGGTAGGTGAAGAGCAGCTCTGGGAGCGGTGTTTATCTTTGTGTTGAGTGGAATTTTGTAGATATATGTGAATTATTTTGGCTTTTTTCAATTGTGTTTTTAATTTAGGGCTGCAACTCATGATTAATTTTTTATCATACAATATTTTAAAAAATGTTGATTTTTGTCTCCTGCAGCCCAAGATGATGCCCTCAAATGTCTTGTTTTGTTGATAACCAAAGGAAATTCTGTTTACTGTCATAAAGGGCTAAAGAAACCAGAAAATATTCACATTTGAGAAGCTAAAATCAGAGAATTTAGACCATTAAAAAATGAAACAAAATGATTAATCACTCATCAAAATAGTTGGTGATTAATTTAGTAGTCAGTTAATAATCGATTAATCATTGCAGCTCTATTTGAGCAAACATGCAAACATGTAATATATTATAAAATCTCTTTTTCATATCTGCATATCTCTAAGGCACTGAGTCTCTGATGGAATTTTATCATCAATGTCCTCATGCTTCATGCACTTCCACTCAAAATACAGGATACTGAAGCACAAAATAAATCTTACGTTAGACCTGCAGGGAGGAAAATAAACTGTAACTAAAACACTATATCAACTCTGGATTTTTAGCTTGAGGAGAGATTAGAATTGTTCTCTTAAATAATTCCAAATATGTGGAGTTCTGAGCTGCTGAGCTGTTTTTGCACCAAGGCTAGTCCCTCTAGGTGCTCCGTCGCTCCACTTCCCCGTCGCCAGGCAAGCCATGAAATGAGGAACACTGGAGAGTAATCAAGAATAAAGGCACAAACACAAGGTTATAAATGCAGGCTATGGAGAAGCTTTTGCAAAGGAAAGCCTTGACCTACCAGCTTTCCTCCATATTTCACCAAGAAACACGACCCTTCATGGTTAAGTTTAAAATAGGCTTGATTTATTTTTGCAAGTACATGGCGCCGAGATTACTTCACTTTCTTGTTATTTGAGCTCGCAGTCCAGCCTGACGTGTCATGAGATAGCCCCAGACTGTTGACAGATTTTTTTTGGCTACAAATTTTAGTTCCTACCGCAATGATTTATGGTCTAGTAATCAAGGTTAAAATAGTTAACTGAAGCTAAACTAAAAACTGAAACTGGGTGTTTTACATTTTAGGTCATAAAAATAAAAACTAGACTTTATCTGAAATGATGTTGTGTCCTTAAGAAGCTAAAATTAAAAAAAAAAAAGAAAACAGGGTTTTATAGCGAGATTAAGTTATAGTTCCTTTAAATTTTAGTCAGATTTTATTTATGTAGCCCAATATCACAAATCACAATTTTCCTCAGGGGTCTTTACAATCTGTACAGTGTGAGCACCTTTTCTGTAGACCCTTGACTGAGTAAGGAAAAACCTGTACCATAGATTGGTTGAAGAAATAAAAATTAAAACAACTAAGGATGAATGAAGTAGTCTCACAGCCTGAGGGAGGATGGTGCTCTGTAGTCTGGTGGTTCAACAGTGGATACTTGTGTATCTCTTGTCAGCTGGCAGTTTGGTGATTTGGTAATCGTTAAAAGGGTTTTTTGAGAGTTTACGGGACAGGGAGTGTCTCAAACTGCACAGACTGTAAAACCCCCTGAGGCAGATTGTGATTTGTGACACTGGGCTTTACAAATAACACTTGACTACACTTTTGACTTTGTCAGTTTTGTCAAATTTGTCAAGACAACAAGCATGAAGGGGAAAGTGGTGCATGTTTATTTGAGACTGGTTGTGTTGTGACACTGTTGTGTCTGTATTTTAATACCTTTTCTACACTTCTTAAAACTTGCCCTGACAAATACCCCCATAATAATTTAAATAAATAAATAAATCTAATACTTATGATAATTAAAACTAAACATTTTAAACAATTAAAACTAAACTAAAATGAGCAAACCCACTCTGCAAACTAACTGAAACAAACATAAATTGAAAACAAACATTAAAAAATGAAATAAGAATAAAAACTAGACTTCAGAAAAAAGTAAACTAACGTAAACAATAGTGTCCTTAAAAAATACAATAAAATAAAATAAAATAAAATAAAGATATAAAGGTAATGTCCTCAGAAGGTACAGGATAGATTTATTTCTCATTATACAACACAGGGTTTTACCGCAAGATTAAGTTGTAGTTCCCTTTTTTGCTGCTCATAAAAAACATAAAAATTATATACCGTAGATTGGTTAAATGAATAAAAATAAAACAGTTTTGCATGGAGGAGTGCTAAGGATGAATTAAGCAGTCTCACAGTCTGAGGAAAGAAGCTGCTCTGTAGTCTGGTGTTACAACAGCGGATACTTCTGTATCTCCTGCCAGACTTGGTAGTCTGTCAATTTTGTCAACTTTGTCAACAGCATGAGGAGGCATTGGTGCATATGTTTACTGAGACTGGGAAGTCTACATGACTGTTTTGATGGTATTGTAATATCTATTCCAAACTTAAAGGGACAGTTCACCCCAAAATCAAAAGTTATTTCCCCCTGGTCTGTAGCACCATTTATCCATCTAGTGGTAGTCTGCAGTAGAATCTACTGGAACTACTTTCTTTTCTAATAGAAAAAAAAAGTTCCGCCATGAATCTGTTCACAGCCAAGGCAGCCATCTCTATGGCTGAAAACTCCAAAACTCTGAAATTCACGCTCAAACAATCTAGAGGATAAATAGCACTACAGGCCAGGGGAAAAATATGTATTTTTGATTTTGTGGGAACTGTCCTTTTAAATCTCGTCCCACATATTTTAATATAGTAAAAAACTAAAACTAATACTGAAACTATAAAACTAAACAGAAGTGAGAAAACCTGCTCTGGAAACCAACTGAGACTAAAATGAATTGAAAACCAAAATTACAAACTAAATAAAAATGAAAATTAATGAAAAATGCAAAACCATAGTAACTCTGCAGTGTCATTGTTTCACTGCTTAAATCTAGACTCGAACTAAAAGCAGAACTGCAGGTAAATCAAAACTGTCTAATTTTAAGAGTTGTGTAATTCATGTCCCTTATCTGTCTTAATGGACTGATTGGTTTACACATACCCACCATTCCTCCATGGCTAAAATAGATGAGTGGTAAGCTAGGCTACAAATCAAAAATGGCAGAATAAATATGCTCATGGAAAGCAGCACCAACAGTGCAATGCACCAGTAGCTGTTATAAAAAAATCTTTTTGCACTGATATATTTAGAGCGCAGCATTAATGGGTTCTAATTTCAGGTTCATGAGCCCACAATTCAGTTTATTTTTTGAAAAGGTTATCACTTTTATCTGTAACTGAATGAACTGATTAAAAAACTGGTGTGTTTTGATCAGATTTAGAGCTTCATTGACTCTGTACTTTATTGAGTTTTCAAATACTTTGAGAAATGATATGTGGTGATTAAATCTGTCCTTTGCAGGAGGGAACAATATTAGAGATGTGAAATAAAACCTCACATCGACTGTCTGGCAGCTTTTGCTGACATTATTCTTGGTATTACAATGAGTTGCATACACACATGGCTCCAAGTGGTGCTAATTCACTGCAGAGCAGCACGTAGAGCCGAGATGAAGATTTTCAATCTGCTGTTAGTCGTCTTCAGAGTAATGGATAGTCTTATGATGCAGCGCTGAACAAACAGCAAAACAGCCTGTATTCATATTTCACTCCCCTTATTTGCATCAGCACATTTATATCCACAGGAACTGAGGTATGAATACTTTGCAAACATAGACAAAGATGGTGCGTCAGCAGCAACTGGCTCAATGTGGAGTCTGGAGGAGCTGATAATCTCATTAACTGTCTTTTAAGCACAATATCCTGCAGGTCAACAATAATGTTTCTTTGCTTCTGGACTGTTGGTTAATGCAACAAACAAACATAAAGTCCAATAAAGTTTAATTATGGCGAAGATGAAAGGGAAAAATCTTAATGAGTTCTAAAACCATTTCACGGGAGATCAACTAAACCCCATGATACATTTCTGTGCTGACTGGACGTATAGCAATGCCCTTGTTGATCAAATATGGGGACAGAATGGTTTTAAAGGCACAGTGTTTAAGATTTACAGGGATTTACTGGCAGAATATGGCAGAAATCACTTAGAATAACTGTTTACATCTACAGAGGGCGTGAGTCCTCTTCCATGTGATGCACTGCCATTTTTCAATAGTGGCCCTGAATGGACAAACCAAACACTGGCTCTACATATGGCCTTTCACATCTTGTGAAGAGTTTCATAGCCAACACAGATAGCCAACATAGTTTCTCCTTTACCGTGGGTCTACAGACTTCACTATCAAAAGAGACATTTTTGGCCAAAAAAAAGAAAACAGAAAGTCTGTCTGGAGCTGCAACTCTTAAATTCTCTATTTTCCACTAAGACTTTTCTGTTTTTGGATTCAACATCCAAAGCTAACCTGGGCAGACTCAAGACTACTCACAGCCAAAATTTAGAGGAAAAGGCACTGAGTCAGAGACTTAAGCTAAATGTACATTTTAGCTTTTTTTCCACATTTGATGTACAGTATAGCTGTACATTTCTACCACTGTATGAATCACTTAAGGCCAACAACAATAAGTGAAAATGAAAATATAAAAAAGGAACTATTTTTCATTTACATTTACTGGAGAGGGACAAAAGAACTGCAGGTTGCTGACCCCTGTCCTACACGCTCGGAAGAGGAGGGTGAGACAACATGTTAGCAACCTGCAAGCTAACCACTAGATGCCACTAAATCCAACACACAGGTCCTTAAAAGACGCAATATTTTTCATATACACCATGACCCTTTTAAAAACTCAGTGTGATGTAAGTGAGCATTTCAAAGAGCCATGTAACCCCTGGGGTGCGCAAAACCATCAGTTCAGGCTGGATTGGCTCTAAATGTTTCCAAATGAAGTCACATCATGATGAATCAACTGTCAGTTGGTCAACTGTGAACTGTCAACTGTGAACAGCTGAAAGGTTTTATTAATAATAATAAATGCTGCACATCCTGTGAGTGACTGAAGGACAGGTTTAAATCCTGCTGCTGCAGACCAGAGATATTCAATTTCAATAGCAAATGGGCCAAATAGGAAAATCACTGGAGGTTTCTGGGTTTGTGGCTGCGTGTAACTCTTTCAAGTAAAATGTTAAAGGACCACTATGTAGGATTTTGTGGCATATAGCAATGAGGTTGTAGCTTGTAGATTGCAATCAACTGAATACCACTCGCTTCACCCTCCCTTTCTAAATGTGTAGGAAAACTTACAGCGCCCCAAACCACGAAAAATCTGAAGGGCCGAATTTGGAGCCAGTGTTTGGTTCGTCTCTTCTTGGCTATTATAGAAACATGGCAGTTCAACATAACGGCACCCCTGTAGGTATAAATGGTTTATTCTAACATAACAAAAAGTATTTTCAGGTGATTAGATACTAATAAAAACTTACTACTTACTTACTTATGACTGTGCAAATAAATTCTAAATAAATCGTACACACTGGGCCTTTAATAGATATATTCCTCCAAGCCCTTAGGAAAACTGCCACAATTTGACTTGTAGTGCCTCTTCACATCTTCTTTTATCACAGCAATGCATTTATTGCACAATAAACCCACCGGTTTATTACTTGTTGCAGCTGGGAAATTAAAGCTACTACAAGGAAACACATTGTGTTCATATTGTGTTGATTTTGATCGATCCTGTGGAAAAAGCTGTCCACCGTAATAACCACAAAATAAAAATCTCCTCCTGCTTCGTTTTAACTGGTTAACATACTAATTGCTGCAACTCTGCCTGGGAAAATACAAACACAGATTGTTTCATCTGATTTCATGGAGAATCCAACCAGACATTAAGAGCAACTATACAGAAATAACCAGTCTTCTCGTGGATGGTCCTGTTAACTTATGTAGGATTTATAGAGGCATCAGTATTAAACTGAGACTGTTTCATCACCAGTGAAAAACTCCTTGTATTAGCTTTAAAATGGTATTTTGACACACATTTTGCCTTAAACAAATATTTTGCCTCCTGTGGTTTGAAAATGGCAGAGGGCCATATTGCAAACTCAATATAATTTCAACTAACTGGTCCACCCCACTGAATAGTTTGCTAAGAAGTTTATAAAATATCACAATATTTGGTAGCTAGCTAAAAAGTTAGTCGGTCATGTAGAGGCATCAGAATTAAATTGAGATTGTTTCAAACCTGTTAAAAACTTGTAGTAGCTTTAAATACTATTGGTCAGTCCATTTGATCTGGTATTGATGATTTTCACAATCAATATTTCTTAAACTTTGACAGAGACATTTTGAAGCTTGTTGCAAGCTTAGCTAACATGAGTTTCTTTGTAGTCCACCAGCAACATGAGTGCAACATGAGGCTTGACTGAGGTGCGAAGAGGGTGTATCCAGTTGCAGCCAATCACAGCATATAGGACCTTTAAAAAGATGTAACCAATACCATATTGGTTCAGATCATACAGTCTATATGTCTCAAAGTAGCTCAGAGATATGTACCATAGTTTTATTTATCATATCACACAAATGCCAGCCTGATTTGCAGGCAGCCTCTTGCTGGCCGTAGAAAAAGTGAAAAGAGCTGTATCCAGCCTGCGGGTCACTAATTGAATAGATCTGCTGTGGAGCATTTTGAATCACACACAAGATATAATTTAGTGTCACCTGCACTATGGTAGCACTTGTTGTCAAAGTATAGAGATTTCTTCAGTACCACATACAATACAATATCCATTATTACGGTATTGAAAGTACCAAATCTATTCAAACAAATAATCTAAGTGCTCTTTCAAGACCTCAGTTTAGTTCAGTCTTTATTGTCCTGCCTGAAATTTGGCTCGCAGCAAAACCAGACAGTGTTAAGTGATTTTTTCTGTACCAGAACTGTGTGTGCAAGGTTTTCATTTTAATAAATAAAAAATATGTCCTATTTTGTGCGCCAAGGACTCATTTTTCTTTTTGCCGTGGTATTTAAAGAGCTATTAAGTACTTTTTTTTATACTACCATTGTATCCAAGTTTAAAGTTCTGGTGTCGTGTCAACACTACTAGCACATTTAAAGGATTACCACAGCTTAAAATGTATTTTCTTCATCAATATATATACAAACTGAACAAAAATGGAAATGCCAGACTCATGCTTTTGTGTGCATTTAGACTGAATAACGTGTATGATTAATACACAAATGCTTCTCTGTATTCTCACCTCTTACACTGCATTAAAAACAAAACAACCCCACAAACATTAAAGGATCCAGCACCCTTAGTAGAGCTTTAATTGCATGTGTGTGGATGACACCTTACAACACATGACAAGCATATTAACAATTGTGTTTATTGGCCATTTGTGCTGTAGCTGCTGGCAGCGCAGGTTTGAACCAGGGCAGGACTTCCTGAAAGAGATTTGAACCAGAGGAACCGGATTCACTCTGTGGACTCAGAGGTCATCCCACTGACCAACTGCGAGGCCATGTACCAGGCAGCTGTCTCCAAGCGAGCAGACAACGCCATCCCCAGCGGGGTACTTTAAAGCTTGTGCATGGACATGCTATTGTTTCAGCTACAACTTGTACCTGCCAGAGCTGCCTGCACCGAACAAAACATTCGTGTAATTAGGAGCCAACTTTCTACGGTCTGTTATAATGGTTTGCCTGCTTTCCTGTTGTAGTTCAGTCTTTAGTGGCTGCATAGCATCCAGGGTTGCACAGTAGCAGGTATTGTCACCATTACTGCTGGTGTTGTCATGGAGTATTAGTGGAGGTGATGGCAGTTTTGCAGCTGGGGAGGGGTGTCAGTGGTCTTGCTCATATGGGACGTATATAAATAGAGAGGAAACATGAGACTGTCTGCACAGGGCAGAATATAGAGGAAGGGTGCAGAAAATATATATTGGCTGGGAAATCTAGCTGACAAATTTATCACAGTAAAATGTTTCATTTCAGTTGATATCAATAATTATTGATGGTTTTTAATTACCTGTTTTTAATAAAGAGGCTGAAGTTTACCACTTAATTTTCAGTTTAACAGCCTTAAATTGAATTTAACCACTTTATTTATCAGTACACAGGTATTAGACTTAGCAGACATGAAAAAACTGCCATGAAGAGCTGACTGATTGTTTTTATTAACGATTTCCTCATCGTGTGCGTTTTATGACTCCATGCTGTTTCTGTTGATTGGCTGTTTGCACGTCACTCATAGCACGTTCCATTATCAAGGCATATGATAGGCTGTTTATGAACCAGGCCATATAAGCAAGAAGCAATGTACTGCTGTAACAGGGTCAGCAGCAAAACATATTTTAGCCACTTAAGAAAGGTCTACATAAAAAATTGATTTTGATTGAAACTGCCATTATATAAGTAAAATATCGTGCTCTCCAAACCAACTGAACTCATACAAAAGTGATGAAAACATTGTAAATGTTGCACACACTGAACTGATTGTCTTTTTTTAAGGTGGACCTAAACTATGTTTTGCTGCTGACCCTGTTCACAGCAGTACATGGCTTAGCTTCCATGTTGGTACTCTTCTCTGCTTCTCCAAACTGGGCTTGAGCCAACAGCCATCTATTGTAGGTAAAACTCTGACTATGATAAGTAGATACATACCACCATTGTTTTATAGCCCTGGCCTACTTTGAAAGAGCTTTCACAATTCCCTGTATAATTTTTAAACTATTACATAAACAAAACACTAATATGAATTTGTGTATGTGTGTATGTCTGTAGAGAGAGGAAACAAACCGCACATGGTGCTAGCTTCCTTGCGTTTGACAGCGGCTTGCACTGCATGCATACCAGGAAGAACAGCCTTATTAAGCATCAGTTTGATTTCAGGTCATGTAGACGTGGAAGCAGCTAATGATATTTCCTGCTTCATTAGGTCATGGAGGAGTCGGAGGTCTGCTTCCCTGCCTGGGGGACTTGCCAGTGTGAGGAAACAATTTGAGACCCAGGAAACTGCAACCTCACACAATGTAACCCAGTTCCATTTTCATCACAGAGCTGTGCAGGTACACGTGTAGAACACAGGTTATGCTTGAAGCATGAAAGAGATGACAGCGGTAACATTTCGTCTGAGCTGCGCACGTGTCTGTTCGCACCAGATTTATACCTGCTGTAGTGTGCATGGTGAGTGACAAAAATGACGTCATATCCTGTTTCAAGTTGCATGCAGAGGCTCCAAAAGCTGTCCCGGTGCTTGATCATGCACATCTGAATCTTTGCAACTGCTCAGCCACAGTAGGAGCCATGCTGTTCAGTTCAACATGGAGGAAGACTGGACCAGCAGGATCATGTGTCCAAACGCTTCTTCATGTAAAGAACATTGCGTAGTGATTCAGATGTATTATTATCCAAAGTGTACAGGCACTTATTTGAGCGAACGGATCGTTTTGTAACGAGGAGGAGACTTTGACAATATCTCCACCTCAGAAACCACTGGCAAAAGCGTACAGAGTGAGGCTAACACAGCTTACATTAGCCGAGCTGCTAACTTGGAAGCTACAGGTAAGCATAAACCAGCAAAGACCCAAAAATATTCAATGTAATATATGCAGTGGGGGGTCCCTGGCCTGGAAAACATTGCGCACCCCTGCTATAGAAACTGTGATATAGGTATATTAAATTACCTCCTTAAAAGCTATGATTATGACAAAATATCTACTGATGTTTCTTGAGGGTTCCTACAGCTTTGAGAGAAATACCCTCCAACTGTACTGAAAAAACCATCTCTGGTCCATTTTAATAAATACACAATTTAAAAAAAGAGTATATGATAGAAAATTTCTCTGAATAATTGAAGTATAAGTGTGTGCAAAATATGCCAAAAAAAGGTAATCCTTCCTAAGCCAGAAAGTGCAGACTGGTCAACCATGCAGCTGACCGCAGTGGGCAGATTGTTAATAGTTTATAGCCTGTATGGCTTGGGGAGAGAAACTCCTTCTCAACCTCTCAGTTCTAGTTTTGAGGCAGCGGATACGTCTGCTGGATGGTAACCACTGGAACAGACTGCGATCATTGTGTGATAAGTCTTTAATAATCCGGTCTGCTTTGGATCAACGCCGCCTGGTGTAGATATCCTCGAGGGAGGGCAGAGCAGTCCCAGTGCAATCTGTGCACCCTGTGTAATGCCATCATGTCCGAGAAGAGCAGTCGCCAAACCAGGCTGTGACACAACGCGAGATCGCTGACTCAGTTGTAGCTGTGTAGAAAGTTTTAAGTTTCTCTGCCATCTAAGATGGTACTGGTACTGTGGTGCTGTCTTCACTAGCATGGTGGTGTGTATGGACCAAGTCAGGTCCTCTGAGATGTGCACAACCAGGTACTTATAGCTGCTCACAGTCTCCACCTTAGTCCCATGTATCTGCTGCGTCCTCTGCCCTTTCCCCTCTGAAGTCCACCAACACCACCTTTGTTTTGGAGACGTTCAGGTCCAGGTTGTTTCTTTTACACCATGATTCACAATTCAAGGTACCTTAACCAAAAATGTACAGACTTTTGAAGCCTTTATCATCACATCTACATGATTATAAATGCAAATTCCTTTCTACCCACAGAAATATTGTCACTGTGTTTATTTTACTGCGGTTGATATTAACTTTTTGTATGTTTTGATCATGATTTTTAAAGGGATAGTTCATCCTAAAATCAAAGATACAAATCATATTTTTTGGAAAGAGAGACTGGGACAAATATGTATTTTTGATTTTAGGTTGAACTGTCTCTTTAAAGCTTGGATGGATCTATAGAGGACTTATGTAGCTGTTAAAGATGACTATAACAGCAATGTCTTTTCAGTTGGAACATGAAGATTTTTGATGTATGTGAGTGATTGCGTGCTTTGTACTACAAGGGGAAAAAGTTTAGCTTTCCATCTGCGGTGCTGCATGGGGGAGCTTTGCAAGTGAAAGTACACACATTTAGGCTGAATATTAAAACATATTCCATCTTATTGCACCAATACCAGAGAGATGTGTGTGGGTTTTAGGTTATAGACATTACTTGACATTTCTAACAGCTTTCATGAAAGCCTTCGGGGTGCTTTCACAACACTTACACTGCAGCTCCATTTGGTTAATAGAAACTTAACAAAGTGATGGAAAAGAATGCCTTGTTTTTTTATTTATTTTTGCTTTGGTACAGTGTGAGTCAACAGCTTGACAGATTCTTGCCTCCATCTGTGATTAGTCATTTCAAACTGCAAGCGAGCAATCTGGTGTGTCGTCTCTGCATGGTATTCAGTTGTGTGCTATTAAGGTTTGGCTGGTGGAGTAAATTATAGTGAAGTTCACATCTGTGGCCTTGAGAGAGAGTTATCTGTCTGTTACTGTAGCGTGCACATTGTTCACTGTGTTTGGCAACCGCTTTCTTCGTCTTCGCAGGAAATGTCAAACTCGGAGGTGACGGTGTCGAGCAGCAGCAGGCAGGTCGTCCCAGGCAGTCAGCAGCTAAATTTCAACCAAGAAACGATGGTACTGAACATTTTCTCTCATTGTGATCCTGCAGGCAGCGGGATGAGGCTTTGCTAATGAGCTAAACACTTTGATTGTCTTGTTGAGTAAAAACTGTAACTGATTGCAATCAATCATATTTGTGTAATTAATGTTTGTTTAGTAGTCTCTGACAGTTTGGGCTGAGATTAAAACATTCACACATCAAACATTCAGTGCCTGTAATTGAATTTCTGCATTTTTCTGCATGTAATCATGAGCATCTTTTTCCATTCCTCATTTTAATTACATAGGTGTCATACAGCGGCAATAACTTGGAATCAAGTTATGAAAACCATCAGAATGAAGCAGGTAGGATGTTGTTTAGATATTATTTATTCTCTGCTATGTACACTGTGACTGCCTGACAAATCTAAGGCCTGCCTTTATACTTCCTGTATGTCTGTGCTGACTTTTAGAAGAGGAGTTTCCCAGGTACACCACAAAAGAACTGAGGGCTCACTTTGAAAGAACAATAGAAGAGGCCGCTCCACACAAACCAATTAAGGTGAGCGTTCCTGTTAGACAAAGAATTGGAAATAATAATTTATTTAGGATATTTACAGAAAGTCTTAATTAAGTGTAATTTACATGCATTAAAGTTGTAATCCTTAAGATTTCAGTCCTGCGTGATTTGATTTGGTGACTGACAGTAACAGCATGTGTGGTTAAATACTGCAGGAAACACTCACAGATGAGCAACTGCTATGTGTGGTTACAGTGCAGTCAAACAAACTCATCATTTATTTTTATTATTTATTTATGTATTATTTTACTGTAATAAAGAAGTCAGTCAAAAACAATTGGAACCACTATCTGCAGAAAATGCAGAAAATGACTATTGTCTTGTCAGCGCTAATCTCAGTGACAGACGCTGTGTTTCTTATCGCTTCTTCATGATAAAAGCCACCCCATGTTTTGCCAAATAAGCCGTGTTTCCACCCAAAGTACCCACAACATTTAGTCCCAGGAACTACTTCTTTCAGCCTGTTATTGCCTGTGTTTCCACTGTGGTCTGAAGACCTGTGAAGATCAGGCACATAAGTCTGTGGATAAATAAAAAAGAGACAGCTGTTTGAAACGATGACACCCTATAAAGTGACCGTCAGGCATCATAATTTGTGTGAAAGAATTCACAACGCCTTCTGGATTTTGTCTTCAGCATAAATGCTCAGTAAGGCCTGGATTTTGTTGCTGGTCCATCTGTTCTATGCTTTCTTCTGTAACTCGGTGTTGATGTGTCGAAGCACGACTACAACACGTACCAGCACAGTTGCAGATTTCTAAAAATGGTGGCTGAAATAAAATACTGTGAGTACTCAAGCAATCAGAAATGTTCAGCGCTGCCAGACCTACACCAAAAGTTCCTGGACTTTAAGAACGTACAACTCCTCAAGGAGGGACATTTTGGGGGTAAAATAATGTTCAAAATCATTTAAATTGTTTGGGTGTGAGTTCCAGAGTTTTGGGGATATCTGAATATATATACATATATTCAAGAGAAGGCAGACATCTCAATGGCATATATCTCCAAAACTCACACCAAAACAATCTAGATGGATGAATAGCACTACGGGACAGAGGAAAAATAGGTATTTGTGATTTTAAACTGTCCCTTTTATTTAGACCCTGGTCTTCCAAAGGTTCCTAGTTCCTAGGGAAATTTTCTGTGGTGGAAACATGTCTTTATATATTTTCAACGTGAGCTGTAGAGAATGTTCCTCTGATGCAGCTGTAGGAGAGTAAACAGTAAAAATGGCGTGGAGGGAATTCAGCATGACTCCATCACAAACAATAACATTTCAATGAATAGAGTTAATAACAGAATGTCAGCGCATTGAATTCAAGCATTTGTTAACAACAGGATCTGATTTGTTGAAAATCTCAAGGATTATAACTTTAATTTATCGTAATGACTTACTGATTTATCACTGCAAAGAGCATAACAATAAAGCAGTGTATTCACATAGCGCCATAAACCTTGGACTGTCAGTTTATTCCTGTTTTATGATCTAATTTTTACACTTTATCAAGTGTTCCAACAAGGTGAAATGTAATGAACAGATTACTGTGGAGTAATGTGATGGATTTATAGTTATTTACCCACATTTCTTTTCCTTAAAAAGATTGAACGTGACATCAATCGCTCTAAGTGGTCCTCCAATGTGACACAGAACAACACAGTGACTAGTGAGATGTATGAAGCATCTGCTACTGAGGCAACAGAAGACACATTGGCTGCAGTGATGGATTATGAGGACTTTCCGCCTCCACCGGCTGAGGATTCAGACTATTTGCCACCCCCGCCTCCAGACTTACTACAAATGCCATCAGAGAATCAAAATATTCCAGAATGCCATTACTCACCTGAGCCTCCAGCAGAACTGGCAAACCCCACCAAACACCCGCTCAACAAAGAGGCTTACTTCAAGCAGAGGGGCATGTTAGAGCTGAAGCGTCTTTACAAGCACATCCATCCTGAGGTTCGTAAGAACATTGAGAAGGAGTATTACAGTGATTACAACGAAAATGAGAGCAACCAGATAGAAAGCCAAGAGTACATGTATGAGGATGATGGTGGCAGCCCTGATGATATCAACGATGAAGAGTACGGGGAATGGGAGGAGATTCTCCCTGGGGAGGTGCAGGCCATGCGCTGGATGTTTGAAAATAAGCCGCTGGACACCATTAAGGATGAAGCCCACTCTGATGAGGACGACGATAACTGCAAAATAACCGAACAGGAAATAATTCTGGGAAAAGATGTGAAACGCACGGCTTGGATGTTTGAGACCAAGCCGATGGACGAGCTGAATTCACGCAACGTCAGCTCTACAGAATATAAAAACAAATTCAACAAATTCGATAAAGGAGACGTCCGTGCTGCAGCGTGGTTGTTTGAAACCCAAACCATGGACACTCTGAATAAAATGCACAAGGAGGAGGACTTAACAAAAGAGATTGTGTTCACAGAGGAGGATGGGAATGCTACCATTTACATGATTGACAATAAGTACATGGAAAGCCTCGGGCACACTGAGACGATTGACGAGAGCCGCCTGTTGAGTCTGAGGTCAGTGTTAGAGGAAATTCACGGCGAAGTGAAAACTGTTACGACCACTTTTGACACTCAGTTTAAATGCATCATTATGGGCCAATCGAGCCAAATGCTGGAGATTAAATCTGTGCGGAAGATTGAAACTGAACTGGAGAACTCCATCGCTTCACGCTGGCTTTTTGACACCCAGCCTTTGGACATGACAAACAGAGAGCCCACAGCTTTGAAACTTGTCTGCAGTATTTCCATGGAGGACAGCAATAAGGGAGACTGGGGCAGGTGGTTGTTTGAGATAAAGACTTTAAATTCTCTCAATGAGTGGGAAGGCTCAAAAATAGAGACTCAAGAGATCATTGGAGCTGATGTGCGAAAGCACTGCTTAGTATTTGAAACCCAGCCAATGGATTCTCTGAAGGATGACTCCAATGCAAGACCCCAGACTATTGAAGAAATTATCGGGGGCAACGTGAGATCTGCGAGACACTTTTTTGAAAGCAGCCCTCGAGCAGAGAGGAAGATTGGCCCCGAGGTCGGAAAACTTCAAAAAGCAACAGTGAATGAAGAAATGAAAGGGGATGTGAGACACCAAAAGTGGCGCTTTGAGAGTCAGCCCCTGGAGCATATAAGAGACGAGAAGAAAGAAGTCACTCGCACTGTGAATGTCGAGGACGACCTCACGCAGGAGGATGGCACAAGCTGCAGGGCAGATGTTCGCAAGAACTGCTGGGTATTTGAGACTCAGCCAATGGACACTTTAAAGGATGATTCAAACAGTCAGCCCATGACGAAAGAGGAAATTATTGCAGGTAATGTGAGATCGGCCAGACATTATTTTGAAACGATTCCAGCTGAGGAGCTGAAAGAGCTTGCAGAGGTTGGCAAACTGAAAAAAATAGCAGCACTTAATGAGGAGAAGGGTGATGTTCGACATCAGAAATGGCGATTTGAAAGCCAACCCCTGGAGCAGATCAGAGAGGAGAAGAAAGAAGTCCTCAGAACGATCGACCTGGAAGAAATTGATAAAGTGGACGTCTCGAACTACAAGCAAATCTTTGAGACCACAGATTTAAACAGGTGGGACGAATCTCAAAAGATTCTCATCGAGGGTGTAACATCTGGCTCTGTGAAATCGAATAAAAACCTGTTTGAGTCGACTCCGCTGTACGCCATGCAAGACAGCTCAGGCCACTTCCATGAGGTGAAAACAGTGCGGCGTGAAGAGATCGTGAAAGGAGATGTAACAACATGCAAGTGGATGTTTGAAACACGGCCAATCGACCAGTTTGAACAAAGCATTGACAAATACCAAATTATCAAGGGCATATCCAAACAGGAAATAGAGTCTGGTGATGTTAAAACTGCAAAGTGGTTGTTTGAGACGCAGCCTCTTGATGGTATTAAATACTTCAGCAACATTGAGGACGAAGAAGTGGTGGAGACGAGTAAAAATGAGGACATCATGAAGGGTGACGTGAAAACTTGCAAGTGGCTCTTTGAGACAAAACCAATGGACATCCTGTATGAAAAAACAGAGTTAAAGGGTGAATCTGAAGAAATGCAAAGGGGAGACGTCAAAACCTGCACGTGGCTTTTTGAAACCCAAGCACTTGATACGATCCACGATGAGACAGAGACCGTTCTGAAAACATGCACTGTGAATCAAGAGGACATTAGAGGAAAAGATGTAAGAATGGCCTGTTTTCTGTTTGAGACGGAGAAACTGGAGAACCTCACTGGAGAGGAGGCGGGCTCTTTTAAGCGTGTCACTGAGATAGACATTGCGTCTGGAGACGTGTCAGGGATGAAGTATATTTTTGAAAACCAGACGAGTGATATCATGACGTCAACGTCTGAGGAAGTAATGCAAAACCTCAGGAGAGTTCAGACTGAGGACATACAAAAAGGAAACGTGGTGAACTGCAAATGGCTTTTTGAAAACCAGTCCATAGACACAATACGTGACAGCCAAGAGGAATCTCTGAGCGGCCGCACAGTAAATGATGTGCAGGGAGGAGACGTAAATAAGGGCCGCTTCATTTTTGAGACCTTCTCCTTAGATAAAATTCAGGAGGCGTCCTCTGAGACGGACGTTGAGTCGTTGAAAATGCAAAAGATCGTCCGGGATGAGGATGAGAAGGGCGATGTGAGAAATTACACCATGATGTTTGAAAATCAGGCCCTTTACGCCATCCAGGACAAAGAGGGCCTTTACCACGAGGTCACCACTGTCACAAGTGAAGAAGTAACACGGGGAGATGTTTGTTGGAACCCGCTGGTTGTTTGAAACCAAGCCACTTGATGCTATAAAGGACACAGATGAGATTTATATAATCAAATCTGTCACACAACAGGATGTGCAAAAAGGAGATGTCACCTCTGCCAAGTGGAAATTTGAGACACAACCTCTTGACAGGATCGCTGAGGAAAGGAAAGCTTTAATAAAAACTGTCGATGATATTCAAGGAGGCAACGTGAGGATGAACAAAGATCGTTTTGAGTCTGACGCCCTGTCACAGCAATCTGTTAGAACGGTTAATGTGAGTGAAATACAAAAAGGCGACGTCAGGACTGCAAAATGGAGATTTGAAACCCAGTCCATTGATAAAATCAGAAGCATGAGCTCAGAGAATCTGATTGAAACCATTAAAAAGGAGGAGGTTGTGAAAGGGGATGTTAAACAGTCGGTCTGGCTCTTTGAGAAAAATCCTCTCGACCACATTAAAGAGGTAGATGAGGACGGAGATCATCCGACCGTCGCTCAGGAGGAGATTTCCAAAGCGGATGTAAAAACAACAACGTGGCTCTTTGAGACAACGCCATTTGACAGCTTTAATGAGAAGAAAATGGAAAAGACTGAAATCCTGGGCAAGAGCATCAAGGGAACTCTTGAGGAACTTTATAGTCAGAAAATGGTGACGTCAACGGGAGTGCTTATTGAAGCGGACGAAATAGGTGACGTTAGGATGGCAAAATACCAGCTAATGAATAAGCAGGCGCCGGAGATTCAACGAGAGGAAGTCATCAGGGGAGATCTGCAGACAATTATGATGAACTTACTGAACAGACAGGAAAGTCACGAGCGACAAGTTGTCATAGATTCAGAAGAGAAGGGAAACATCAGTTCAACAGTGCAGCAACTCTTCAGTCAAGAGAGCAGCAGCAGTATTGAGAAGGAGGAAATATTGCGAGGTAACATTCAGGAAGCTATAAACAACCTTTTCGGTGAGGACGGGTCAGCAAAACATGGAATACTCATCCAGGAGGACGAGAAAGGAGACATACAGATGACAATATATTCCCTTCTCAACAAACATGACAGTGTTAATGTTGAAAAAGAGGACATCATAAGGGGGGATATAAAGAGCGCTCTTCAAAGGCTGTCCACCTCAGACAATTCAGATCAGGCAGTGAAGATAAAGGTAGACGCCACTGAAAAAGGAAATGTCCAGTTTTACTCCACATGCATCGAATCTGGCTCTCTCGACTATCTTAAACAGCTCCAATTAGATCCTGATGAGACCCAACAAGACGCACCAGAAAAAGAGAAGATTGTCGGAGGCGACATCAAAGGCACAAAACTCATCCTTGGTCAAAATCAAATGCTAATTGAGCGCACGGTGGAGGATGTTATACCCGGTGACGTCCACAGCACAGTGAAAGTTTTCATGTCAGAGCCGACAGTCTCATCGGACAAACTCCAAAAGGAGGAGATAGTCAAAGGTGATTTAAGAGCCGCTTTGAATTCGCTGTCTGAATCAGTGAATCAGACAGTGGTTGTGGAGAAAGAGGAGGTGGTGAAGGGCAACATCCCGAAAGCCCTGCGCTGCCTGGAGAGGGCTCAAAAGCGGTACAAGGAGGTGGAGAAGCCAGATATCATACCAGGAAATATCAAAGGGGCCCTGAGATCTCTTGAGAAATCTGCAACATCCAAAGCTGAAGCTGTTGTTGAGGATTTAGTTTCCGGAGACGTGAAGGCCACGCTAAAATCTCTGGAGCTGGCAAAGCGAGCTGTGAAGGAGGTTGAAAAGGAGGAAATTGTGAAGGGTGATATTCGCATAGCAATGCAAAGTTTGCAAGATGCCTCCAGTGAGAGGAGACACTGTCAGCAGGGAGTAGACGTTCAGGGAGACGTCAGAGGAACGATTCAGCTCTTGATGGAGACGCCGCCTTCACCGAGGATGCAGAGGAGCCCGAGCCTAGAGGGCGACGTGAAGGGCGATGTGAAGATGTCAATCAAGTCCTTATATGAGTCACAGGAGCAAACTCAGCTGGAGAAAGAGGAGGTGATAAAGGGTGACGTTAAAGGCACCATTAAATCTTTGTTGCAAACGGCACAGCGTGAAAGTCCCAAAGTCAAACTTGGAGCTTACGGGAAGAGTTAGAGTCAAGCAGAGCCCCCCAGTCAAAAACCTCACTGCTGATTCACAGAGGAATGTACAAAAGATAAAAACAGCTAAATTAGTTGAAGCATCAAAAGAAAATCGCTCTAATGAAACTGAAATTGTTACAACAAAGTCAAGTTCTGTGGAGCAGTCTTCTCAAAAATCAACAACTGTGGTGGAGCATAAAACTATTACTCAAAACCACGGCATCAAAACAGTAAAAACAGAGTTTCGTAATCTGAAGGCAAATCCAAAGGGAATGATAAAAGTAAATAAAACCAAAGTAGAAACTGATGTTTACATCGTAAAACCACAAACCCAGAGCCTGATCTGCCTCTTCCACCTCCACCTCCACCAGAAGTAGACCCTGACCTTCCTCCTCCTCCTCCTCCCCCTGTTGATTCTGACATCGATCACCTTCCTCCTCCTCCTCCGCCTCTCACCAGCGAGCCGGACTTCCTCCCACCGCCTCCGTCTCAACAGGAGCTGGAGAGCATGCCAGTGCAGCCAATTCATCCTGCGCCGCGAAAGCTAAAAAGATGACGGTGAAAAAAGTGAAAGGTCCCGCTGTACATCCGGTCCCAAAGCTGGAGCCCAAAGTGGAGCTCAGTAAGACGCAACACGTGGAGGTTACATCAGAGAAAGTGGTGGAAATGAGCCAAAACCAATCGAAAACAACAATGCACACATCAAAAACTGTTTCCTGTGAGATCCCTCCACCACCTGAGTCACCGCAACCGCTAAAGAGAGTTTACATGTCTCCGGTGAGATTCACCCCTCCACCCTCTCCAACCCTTTGACAAGAGGCCCAATGAGCAAATTTAACACTCCATTAATAAAAGCAGAAGAAAAGTATCGGAAGCTGAGGGAGGAAAACACACCTCCGGCCACTCCAACGCCCACTTACATACATGACTCAGTTACCACTGCTCTTGAAATGCTTTCCACCAAAGATACAGAGCAGTCAGATAACAAAGTCACGCCGGTCATGAGAAAATCCTCACAGATTCAATGATCGTATCTTCTGCTAAACAGCAAATTGTCTCTAATGAGATTTCTAAGGTCGTCTCCGTTCAGAAGACCTCGTCTGTGTCAGCTGTTCGACAGCAGGTGCACACAACGACACAGAAGACAGTTTCTGTTTCCTCAACGCAGTCGGCTCAGTCTGTCATGGCTGATAAAGTCCAGGCCTCAATCACTGATGCTGTGAAAACAGAAAACACGAAGAAAGATTCCAAAAATCAGAAAACAAAGGCCTCCAACAAATCTGAAGATAAAAAGGAAGCTGAAAAGCCTTCTGATAAAATCCCTGTTAAAATAATCAAACCTGAACCTGCTGTCACTCCCGAGGAGAACGTAAAATCAACCAAAACACAATCTGAGAACAAGAAGTCAAAAGATAATACAGCACCAGAATTAAATATCACTAAGGACAAAAATGCAAAAGAATCCAAATCACCACCGCGTAGTAATAAGAAGAAAGCTGATCATTCTCCAACCAAGAGCCAAGAGAAAGTTTCTGAGCAGCCAACACAAACAGAAAAGGCAGCTGCCAATACAAATGGAAAAAAATGGCAAAACAAACCAAAAGGTGAAAAAGAACAATAAGCAGGAAAAGCAAGTAGAGACAAAGGTGTCCAGTGAGAGTGAGAAACAGAGTGTTTCTCAGGATTTCAAGGTGGAAGCAGCTGAGGTGAAAGTGATCAGTGAAACTAAAGAAGTAAAGACGGAGTTAAAGCAGGGGATTAAGAGTGTTACTTCCTCCCCTGCTGCACCTGCTGTTACTGTTAGCATAACTGACAGTCAACCAGAAACTCCAGCAGCTCCAGCAAAGAAGAAAAAGAGGTCCAAAAAGTCTAAAGCAAGTGCACAGGCAGGTCAAGGTAAAGATGTTTCAGCAGGATCAAAGACAGATGTTTTAGAAACCAAAAGACTGAAAAATCGCCCCAAACTCTGGAAACAATTGCCCAGGTTCACAAAAGTGTAAAAGAGGAGCACATTGAAGTCAAAAAAGAAGTCGTTATTGCAGAAAGCAAAGACGATCAGCAAGAAAAATCAGTTCAAAAGCAAGTGAAGGGATCTCAAAAGAAGAAAGGAGTGACAGCTATTCAGCCGAGTGCAGACGAACCACCAGAAGAAAGCAGGGATGTTCCAGTTACAGTGATAAGCAAGTCAGAACACAATGAACTAATAAAGTCCACAACAGGAAGAACAGAGGGATCTGAGAGGCAAGAGGTCCAAGTGTTAATCTCTCACATCACAGAGACAGAAAGAGTTTCAGAAAAGACTGAAAAGACTCTTTCCAGCACATTTTCAGATTGGCTCATGAGTGAAGAGAGAAAATGTGAGCTGGAGGGGGGATATGTGGTGGACAGTGAGCTAATGAGACGATGGAGAAGCATGAATGTGAGCCAGTTTGTGAGAAATCAACACCCAGAATATCCAAGATCAGCATTGGTTCTGCCAAGGTTGAAACCAAACAAAGAAAAAGACCTCGCATGACAGAAGGAAAGAGGAAGCAAGCAAGTCTGTCGACCTTCGGGCTCCCTCGCCGTCACTCAGGATGCGTTCCCCATCCCCGACGTTTATCACCATCGAATCCACGAGGGAAACCGACTCACCCCAGAGAGTCACTCCGTCACCTACCCTGCTGCACAGGCCGCCCACGCCTCCCACGCCGCCGCCACGCAGGTGTGACACTCCGACTTCACGCCTCACAAGAATCACACCCTCTCCGACTTTTGACAGAGCAGAAAACCTGGCTCGACTCAAAGACACGACGGCCAAGCTGTCTCGTGGCGTCACCCCACCGCCGTTGCTCCCCCACCAGATCTCAGAAAAGAAATCTGAGATTGTGGAATCTCCTGCATCATTCCATCGGCAAATCAAAATCGAGGCCACGGGGACATCGATTTCGACAGAAAAGCCCCAGAAGAGTTTATCTGGGGAAGCTGATGTAAATTCTGCACATGCAGAAGGAGATCAAGCCAATATTTCAGAGGGTATGAATGCAAATGAAATACAAAGTAAGCCTGAGACCCACATGCCTTTGTGTCAAAATGACCCAGATCTGGTTGAGGCTGCAGATATTTCAGAGCCATCGACTGCATCTGTGAAGGAAAGGAGGGAGTTTTTTGAAGAGGCTCAAAAAGCTGAAATAAATAAGACCTACATGCGAAAGGAGCCCATTGAGATCCCCGAACGACTGGGCCCAGACACAGAGGAGTGTGAGGAGGAAAATAAGAACAAAGAGAAGGATGAGCTTCCCAGGGCAGACCTGTCTAGCCTTGTAAACAAATTTGAATCACCGGAAGAAAAATTATATTTCAGAAAAGAGCTTATCCCACTCACAGAGTGGCTTCACAATGATGCTGAGGGCCCAGATTTTGACAAAGAGAAAGCAGACATTCTGGAAGAGGAGATGCCAACTTTTGACATTCAGGCTATTAAAAATGTTTTTGAACTGGGTGAGCAAAGTTCCTCGTTCAGAGAAGAGAAAAAGGATCAGGAGGAGCTTGTGTCAGGCATGAGTGAAACAACAGCAGACACTTCAAAGAGGGAAAGTCCTCAAGAGACAAAGGGAGGCTCACGGAAGAGCACCCCCCTCCCTCCGCAGAAACAGGAGGTAGAAACTGTGCCAGCAGAGCCAGCAGCCTTCTCTGAAACCAAATCAATCACAGAACATTTCTCAAATGTTGATGAATTTGGCAACAAGGTCACTGGATCAAGGACAGCTGTCACTCAGCACTCTGAGAGCGTTTCAACCCAAGCGGTTCCCTTTTCTTATGCTGATGCAGTTAAAAGAAAAGCCGCAGCAGTGAGGCGAACAGAAACCTACGATGCAGATGCAACCGAGGATCTGCTGAGGAATTTCCACAAAACGTGGACGGAGAGTGAGACGGTTTTCAAGAGCCTTGGCTACACGGTGTCTGAGGAAACGACGTCACAAGTTGTGTCAAATCAGACGACAATTGTCTCATCTGGTAAAGACCTGAACAGCATGAAGCAACACAAACTAACAGCATGGACCGTCGGTGGACAGTTAATTACTGCATTGTGTGAATTGTGATTTGCAGCTCTGTGAGGACTTACTTATTGTAGGCACAGAGGTGCTTTGGGCTAAATGCAGATGTTAGCATGCTAACGTGCTCAGAATCAGAGGTGATGTCCCTACCTTGTCTTTTAAATTGACAAACACGATATGTGTAAATCACGGCACAATTCGAACTGGATCAGAAAATTTTTCTCTCATTACTTTTTTCTGTCCCCTAGTTAGGTCCCATGGTGGTCCACCAAAAGGGGAGGGACTTCTTTATGGCAATGATCTCTTTTAGTTTAGTGTGTTAGCATGCTAGCACTTGCTAATTAGTGCTAAGAACACAGACTGACACAGACAGCTGAGGATGATGGGATTGTTTAAAGTTTTGCAAGTATGTGGTCATAAACCATCGTGTTGGACAAATAAAAATTTAAACCTGAGAAATACACCAGGGGATACTGAAGATTATTAGTGCTTAGTGTTTTTTTTAATTTCGAGAATGTTGAGATTAAAATTGAACTTTCAGCGAGCCAGGTAAAAGAAAAAATAAATCCGGAGGAAGAGTTTTTCATTTTGCATTTTGAGAATAAAGTTAAAATATTGGGAATAAAGTTGAAAAACCATTTGAACTTGAGTTCAAGTCAACATGGTATTTCAACATTATTCTTGACATTTCAATTCATTTTTTCTCCTAATGAAAAATAAATTTAAAAATCTCCCTCCTCTCATTTATTTTTTCTTGAAAAACTGAACTGATCTCTAAATGCAATATAATATTTAATAAACCTAAAACTTTTTTACCCCTTAATGTGGCCCTCAGTTGTAAGAGAAAGAGTGAAGGGTCCACTAATGAGGCTGTAATTCATCTAGAGTGCATGAGTGTCTGTGTCAAACTAGCATGACTAATAAGAAGCAAAATTATGTTTTTAACGATCTCTGTTCTCTGATGACACTTTTAATAAAACAGTTTTGCACATTTGAGTTTGAAAGTTCATTCCGATAATATTGGGAGCAGACAAATTAATCTTAGCTCTAGATTATTTCATTATAGTTTGCAGCCTTTTCTCAAGCGTTCAGCCATATTTTATGGTCCTCAGTAGTCTGTGGAGTTTGCTGAGTTGTTATAGAGTTGTTTGGTTTGATGGTTACATCCTTCCTCCCTGTAATGACCACCAGTCATCATCGGATGACCGTGACATGCAATTCAAAGAGGACCTTGAATAAGTAAATTTGTTGAACTTTTTGTACTTGTCATCAGGATGATGTCATTCTAAACATAATTGGCCTAATTGGCCTAATTGGCCTAATTGGTCATAATAAGCACTGCAGCTGTACTATATTTTCAAGTGGCTGTCCATTAGCTGTCCAGAATAAAGCCAGCATGTAATGCACCTTTCCAGCAGGAAAATTACAGCACATGCTGGCTGAGGGCTTTCACTGAACCAGATGACATCTTATTTGTAGTGCTCACAAACAATGCCAGAGTGCAGCTGAGAGATGCATGGATATCCGTGCATGCATGAGTGAAGGTAGATGAGAGAATAAAATAAATCCTTGGGGAGATATACGCTGAATCATTTGCTCTCATGACCATTGTTTTACTGAAACAAATGAATGAGCATGTAATGTACATTTTTGGATGTTGTACTAACATGTTTAACCTGAATAAAAAATGAAAGAAAAGCTGGAGTGAGGCAGCCCAATCAATGCACATGGGAAAACAAGGGGGAAAGTCTAATACTCTTTTGCTCTTTATTTCTTTTAAACAGGTTCGAGTTCCGAAGTCGGAGCTCTGCACGGTGTGTCGGAGGAGAGCTTATCCGATGGATGCCCTGATAGTGGACAAAAAGAAATACCATAAATCCTGCTTCTGCTGTGAGCACTGCAGAAATAAATTAAGGTATATTTGGCTTTTATTCAAATAGATGGTCACCATGGACACCGTATGTCAGTGTTTTAAAGGTGCACTGTGTTTTACAGGGATTTATTGGGGGAATCTGAGAGAAATGGACTATAATATTGATTAGTATGATTTCATTTGTGTATAATCACCTGAAAATAAGAAGTGCTGTGGTTTTGTTACCTTAGAATGGGCTGTTAATATCCACAGAGGGTGTGGTTTCTATTCCACTGAGTCTATCATGTTGAACCGACATGTTTGTGCAGTAAAATAGAACGCACCAACCAAACACTGGCTCTAGATTTTGCCTTTCATGGTTTTTCATGAGTTTCATTGCCTTGTAGTTTCTCCTATGCTTGGAAGGGGAGGATGAGGCAAATTATGCCGGCCTTACACCACCAACGTGCAACAACATTTGAAACGATCTCACTGTCACCGACAAATTATATATTATATTATAATACTGGAGTTAAGTCATGAGAGTCTTGCTGGAGTTGAGTCGTGCACCCGTCATCCAGATTGTTTGGTGTAAGGTGGTCCTAAAACTCAGTGAGAGCTGTCTTTAGTAGGTCTTTTATTTAACGTTCCGCTAAAATTAAATGTGTTTAATATTATTGTATGTCTTGGCTCATGCAAATAGTTAAGTTCCATGACATTTCCCTTGTCATGTGTAGCCAGTCAGTGAGGCACATGTGACAGGAGAACACCGCTCGACACAGGAGAGGGAGTCCAGTTGTAGTGAAACTTTATAAAACTTTCATTGTATATGACGTTTTTTATATGATTGCGGTTTTTCTATATGAAGTCATACAAGTGTCTGTATTTCTGTATTTACCTTTTATTTGGCTGCTGATCTCTCGCTGCAACCAACATAGCCAAGCTTTATTTACATGTTTATGTATTTATTTAGTTTTAAAACATTTTGTTGATAAACAGCAACAACATTCAAGGTTTTGGTGGCTTTCTTGTGTTTAAAATATATGATCAAATGTTTGACTTCACAAAAAAAGGTGTTTATAAAAGGCCAAGAGTGGAGACAAGGCCAACATAATCTAGTTGTAGTCTTGTAAATAGTGACCCTGCAAGATCCCCAGTCTTAGTCTGTGACTTAAAACCCTGTGACTTCTGACAAATTGTCTATAAATGTGAGAGGGTGTCAGACTTAAGTCTTTTTAAAATCTTCGAGTGTAGGTGGGAATTAGTTGCAAGCTCACTGCTAGATGCCACTAAATGTTACACACTGGTCCTTTAATGAGTGCATAATTGTTAAAAAAAAAAAAAAGATCTAACTATCTAACTATCATTTTGATGTGGTGCACCTCTTTTCTCTTGCAGCCTAGGAAATTACGTCTCTCTCCATGGACATTTCTACTGTCTCCACCATTACAAACAACTTCTCAAGTCCAAAGGGAGCTACGATAATGGACTTGGGCAGAAACATCCCGCAGGAAGTGTTGGACCTATCCCCTCCGATGAGAAACTTGAATATAGATATTCCATGAGCAGCATAAGTTCAGTAGAAAAAAACACACGAAATGACAAAAACCAACGATGAAAGCAAACCCCACTGCAACAAAATATCTGTCGTTTGGCCCCCGCAGGCCGATCCCCCGAAGAAAGCCTTTAAAATAGAGGAAGACATTCAGCTAACCAAACCGCAGTGGCCCCCTCCAGACAACTCCCCCAAGTCAGCCACCAAACACCAACACAGAAAGGCTGTTCCCAGAAGTGTCCTTTGAAATAAAGTCACCCATCGACACAGATTAGTCTCATAAAAACAAAGAAGAGGCACAAAAGAATGAATAAGATACGAGGAGAGAACCGTCCTGTCGGTGCAGTTAAGGAAGTGTTTGTTTGAAGGTCATGCAGTTAAGTGATTTAAAAGGGAACGTGACACGTGAGGATATGGAAGGAAACTTGTTGTGTATATACTTGTAAATGGTGTGCAAGTGGAAAAGCAGGTTGTAACTGTAATTAATAAGTAAGTAAGTAGGCGCTAGAGAGATTGATGTGGGTAAAGTGTGGAAAGTGGATGTAGACGTGAAGCAGCGTGCCTTGAAGTGACAGGCTTATCCCATGTGTAATTTTTCTTTTATTGCATTTTATTTTTGTTGTTGCCTTGGGTTCAGCAATCACACTGATGTACCATTTAACGTTTGACCCAATAAGAGTAAATCAAATTTGAAAAAAAGAAAAGAAAAGAAAAAAGACCAGTTTTAACTGCTGTAAAAAGTGATCCTTAATAGGTCCTGCCCCCCTTTTTCTCTGTGCTCCAATAGCAGCTTTCTCCTTTCTCGTTTCCAGTACGTAAGCAAAATGCCCGGCTTGTCTCTGTTGAAAACAACTTTTTGAAGATGGTTAAAAGATGTTGCTGGGGGACCTGTAAAAGCAACATATTCACATCTAGCAAATGTTAGCAAAATGCTAGCTAACCAATCAACATCAATTATTAGCCACTTAGTTAGCTTTAACTTTTTTCCTCCTTATTGTGAACTTCAAATTTCCAAACTTTAAATTTTATTACAAAACCTCAAATGTACAAAGAACAGACACTATATAGGATTTACGCAGAAACAATAGAATAGGTAGGTGATTTAAACAGAATAAGTAATAAATTAACAATAAAAAAGTTAATTAAAATGAAAGAAAGAAGAAAATGGATGGGGTCTTTATAAATTAGCTAAAAGGCTAAAATTAGCAAAATATTGATCATTAGGTCCAATTTTATGTTTCTCTTATAATACACCAAATGCTAGCTAACTAATTAGCTAATCTACATCAGTAGTTAGCTAGCCAGTTACCTAATGTTTTTTCTAACATTAGCCAACACTAGCTAACAATATAACTAATCTACACAAATGATTAGCTATCTAGTTAGCTAAAGTTTTTCTAACATTAGCTAGCACTAGCTAAATACTGAGCTAATATGCATCAATGATAGGCTAGCTAGTTAGCTAATATTTTTCTGACATTAGCTCACACCAGCTAACTATCTAGCTAATCTACATCAATTTTTAGCTAACTAGTTAGCTAGCGTTTTGCTAACATTGCCTAATTTAAGATGTGATGCTTTAACAGGACGGAGGGAGCAGCTTGCTCAACTGTCAGGGGTCAACTGTCATTTGCTTTGTAGTTCAACACATTAAATGATTAATGGCTCGAAACAGCATCGTGACATATTTAAGATCTGGATCCAATTAAGTAGTGACTCAAATTAACCTTAATGTTGGTTTTAAGCTAGATTTCTGGGTGGGATTAAGTGATAGGTTTAGTTGGGTTTAGTCTAATGCTGCCTTCAAATGGAACTTGTGAACTTGACTCGTGAGTTTGGATCTTTCCGAAAATTTCCACTCACGAGTTTGTGAATACCACAAGAGGGTGACGTTCATATCGACATTTCCACGGTGAACACTGTCTCATCTGAAGGCAGCATGATTGCCACTGCTCTTGAAAATAGCACCATAAAAAAACATTTTCAAATATAAACCAAAGCTGGGTTTCTGTTTCTTCCTGTTTGTTTCATTATAAAATTAATCGGTTTATTGTACAATTCACTCAGTTTTTTGCTGCTGTATGCTGGTTCATGAACATATTTTCAGACTCTGCTGTTGTATTATTTTGTCAGGGCTTATATCTTTCAACATATCAACATTTTTTGCATTTGCCTTTTTTTTTAGCACCTGGTGTGCAGATTACCACATAAAAGCATCTTGGAATGATTTTATTTATAATATTGAAAGTATATAATATAAACAAGTGAACTGGTGATAATCATGTTTGCTTTTGACATTTGTACCCTATTTTGAACAACAAATATTTTTGAATGAAGAATTTTATTTTTTAGATTAGACGGTTATACCTTGCTTTGTACAAGAAAATTCCTGATTCTGTCATGCTGTCAGGCGGGTTCACTTACTTTATTGCTGCTCTAAGGGCAATAAAATATTGAATTTAATAGTTTCATTTGTCTGTTTGGGAGTCTGTGTGATATGTTACACCACATGAAGCACAAAGCGAAAGTACACAGAGCCTCTCAGGTGTGTGTGGTTGAAGCAGCCTGCAGGAAACAGGAGCAGGTCAGCAGATCTGTTTCACACCATCAGTATAATCTCCTTTAGAAGCTCCACCCTGCAGGAGATTTTTGGAGCTCAAACTGCAGGTGTGTCCACAGTAGACTAAAAAAAATCTTTCCCCATGTTGTGAAAAGATGAGCATTAAAAATGAAAAGTCAGATGAGGGACAGCGAACACATGCAGTGTGAGAGGATACAGCACATGTCTTAGATGAAGTTTACAGCCAGTCTAAAATAAGCTTATGACCAAATGTGGTTACTCATCCTCTTACTGCTCCTCAGTGTGGGACGTCCACCAGCTTAGCAAACAGTTTTCCAGCTTTGACCACCTTTAAAACTGCAACACCACTGACATATTTGACTTTTATATTAAAGGTTCAGTGTCTTAACATATGTGATATAACTCAAGATTATGCAATTCTCAAAATGACAGTAATGTAAGAATAACAATGATAGAGTATTAAATATCGAGAGAGTGTATAAAATATAAAGTGTGTAAGGAGTAAATGCAAAAAAAAAAAAAAAAAAAAAAAAATCAGTGCCTCATGGAATGACAAAAAAGTAAGATAAGTTAAGTAAAATAAAATAAAATAGCAAAGGTAATCTTGGAGGTGATGTTGAAAGAATAAAGTTATGTTGGACAAGATAATGAACGCAATATTGCACGATATTAAAATATAATAATAAATATAAACGCAGTCTTGCATATGATAATACACATAATATTGCACTTGATATTAAATGTAATTTTGTACGTGATAATAATTCTGAAAGTAATATTGCACATTATATTGACAGTAAATTAAGACTCTGAATGAGCTAATATATAATAAAATAGGGACACATTAGCAGGATATTGTGTGGTGTACAGTGACAAATATAAAATTTAATATTTAAATTTTTTTTATATTTTTAGTTACTTATGTATTATCTTGTATTATTATCACTCTATGGTCATGATATTATTGTGGCTTTTTAAAAAAAAAATTTATACTTATTATTTACTTTGACCATTTCCCATTCATATTTTACTATTATACTATGCTCTTTTATTTTCTATTATTTAATTATGACATTTATTTATTTATCTTTTTTTTTTACTTTTACAACTTTCTCCTTTATATATATATATATATAATATATATATATATATATATATATATATATATATATATAATTATTATTTATCTATTATTATATTTCATTTATTAAAATAAGAATAATGAATATTATTTTATTATTATTGATAGTGGAGAAAAAGCTTCAAGCTTAAAGTAGCCCTAAATTTTTTAGAGTGAATTATAACATACATGAAACAACAAAACACGTCAGTTTAAACATGTTTGGCCCATTAATCTATTTCCTGTGTGTACGTTTGCTCAGTACAGGAGTTAAATAAATATGTTAGTGTATCTGGTGTGGAAACAGTTTTTTAAGAGTTGACTGAAAATTCTCTCACAGCGTCAATCTACCTTGCTACTACAGTCTGCGTGCAGGGCTCATTTTCTCCCCGTCAGCGGATTGGTCAGCAGTCTATCGGATTACACTCTGATTGGTCGGCTCGTGCTCGTCAGGCGGTACGTCAGCCCAGTCGCACTCCCATCATGTTTCCCCTCTTCAGTGGAAATAACAGTGCTGTAGGATGCTGGAGCAGAGCAGTAGCGTATCATCAGGACCACAAGTCAGAGTGGGATGGATGGAGACACTGACTGAGGTAGGACGTCTTTTCTCCCCGACATGATGCGCGTGCACCGCAGCCTACACTCCTCTTATCTTCAGTGTTGTGTCCTGTTTCTACTTTTTATTGTAATTTCTGCATCGTATCCGCAGATAAAAATCTGTCCTTCCTGATTCGCGTGCGCTCAGCCGCAGGTTTTCGGGTGTCCCGGGTATTTGAGAGTCTTTGATCTGCGGCTCAGTCCGCTGCAGTTGTACCCGCCTGGGTCTTCAGTGATGCAGCTTTTTGACCACACGGTCCGGTTTGACAAGGGCCGTCACCTCTCTGCACTTACAAATGCGTAGGTTGTCCAGAGAGAGGGGGGGTGCAGGTGGCCAAGTTACATATAGTATCTTATCAAACTTTAAACAGCTCTATTTATTCATTTAATGTGATTTTTTCCTCTCGCAGAGTGCTGTTACGTCTCGGTACGCTGGGTCAGATTACTTTGAAATGTAGTCAGTTACTGAATACAAATGACAATTTTTAATTTAATGTAATTAGTAACGTAATCCATTGGATTACCCCCCGAAATATTATCTAATCTGAATACTTTTGGATTTCTTCAAAAGCCAACATTGAAAATAGTGCACCTTAAACTAAAAATGGACGCATCCACAAAAAATTGACTTCAGTAAATATTCTTTTTTCTGTTTAAACATCTCAAAACATTTTCAGTGCAAATAAAAAACATTTTTTCATATTCAGCATGTGTAACAATAATAATAAACCTAATTTATAGAATCCCTTTCAAAACATAGAATGCAGCTCAAATGGAAGAAAAAAATATATTTTATTTTATTATTGTATATTTTATTTTATAGATGCATATGCATTATTTTATAGATGCATATTTTATTGTTACTGTATATTTTATCTTATTATTGTTCTCTCATTACTGAACTGACTTTATCTTTGCTTCTTCTTTTTTTAAGTTCAGTTTTTCCCCCACATAATTGAACTTGTATAACTGGTGTGACAATTAACATCTTGAATCTTAAATCTTAAGGAAAATTTAAAAATATAATACAGTCCTTAAGAAATTTGAAAAAAGAATGACATCAGTAAAAAAAAAAAGTAAATTATAACAAAAAAATTCTATGATATAAAAAACCACAAAACAGTCAATTAATCCTTGTCAGTTAACTAATTACACATTTTTCAGATGTAATCTAGGCTGATTACAGTCACTTACTTCGTGTAATCTGATTACATCATTTCAATTACATGTAATCCATTACTAACCAAACCTGTTTATAAGGTAGAGAGCGAGTCATTCAGTTCATAGATAAGTTATAGAATCTCCCGCCTCAGGGTCCTTACCTCAATAACTGTCAGCTTGCACAATTATTCTTTTTATATTAATTATTATTTATTATAGGTCAATAATGAATGATGCTCAGTGAGTCAGACTTTGATGTTGCATCATTAGCCCACTAAAATATTAAAAATGAAACTGTTCTGACATTTTCTGACAGTTTAAAGCTACGACAAGGAGTTTTTAGCTGGATATAAAAGTCTCAAATTATTACTGACGCCTCTGTATGACCTACATAAGCAAATTAGATTTTTAGCGAGAAGATTGGCTATTTCTATGTATTCTTAATGGCTGCCACTAGGTCGGAGTCTCCTTAAAATCAGATGAATCGAGCCTGTTTTTACGTTTTCTCAGCCAACGTTACAGTGAAGTAGCACTTAAGCCACTTAAAAAGAAGCAGGAGGAGATTTTCATTTAGATAATTTTACTTTTGCATTATATTTTGTCATTATGGTGGAAACACTACTGCCTTTGTCCAAAGGAGCCTCCAAAACCAACAACAAAATAGAAAGTTCCCTGTAGTAGCTTGGGGGGAAAAAACTATTCTGATGTTTTTTATCGGCTTGAGCAGTTCGGAGAAGCTGTGGGATCATGTTTTTGTTTTGTTTTTGAGAGGCACAAGAACGTCATGAAAACCTACATACGGTGTAGTTTGTATTGTTAGGGCCTGGCGTATGATACGATACGATACGATACGATACGATACGATACGTACGGTACGATACGATACGATACTATGACAGGACACAATACAATAGGATATGATATGATACAATATAATACAATACAACTCTATATGACATGACACGGTACAATACAATACCATACGATACAATATACCGATGTGATACGATATGATATGACATGACACAATACGATACAATATGACACGATACAACATGAGACAATACGATACAATATGATCCAGTCTGACATAACAGAAGACTACATAATACAATACAATACGATACAATACGATATGATACAATATGATATACTTTCTTGTCCCCAGGGGGAAATTTGGCTTGGGTAATAGTCCCGCTGTTTTTCATTCTGTGCTCCAGTAACAGTGGAGCTAGCTTGGTACCTCGGCCACTTTCTCCTTTTCCTGTTAAGGCAACAGATAGGGCCACGTTTGAAGTTAGTGAATGTCAACATAGCATCTAAGTGCAGGAAAACAGGAAAGGAGAAAGGTGGCCGAGGTACGAAGCTGTCATTGGAGCACAGCGTGAAAAGGGGCGGGACTTAGGAAAGGTCAATACAGTTGTATGACAGAGACACAAGAACAGAAGATCGTGTCAAATATTGCACATGCCTGGCGAGATAAAAAAAATAAATGAATACTTATACATCATAATAATGAGGAATAGTTTGTAATTCATGAATTATTAATTTTTAGTTTATTTTTCTCCCTTTGAGATCCATCATTAATTCAATTATTATCGATTTCTGACCCCAGTTGTTCTTCTTAAGGTACTACTTCTTAAAAAAAACAAAAAAAACAAAAAAACTAACTTAACCAATCAATGTGAGCGAAAATAATCAGACTATCCTTTAAAGTTCAAAGTGAAGAGTGATTGTTCTCTCTGGAGGAGCCGTGTCTCTTCCTGCTGCCATTACTGGGACATTTCAGATCATTATCTGGATCAAACGCTAATGCTCTCCCTCATTCAGCCACATGATGGTTTCCATTACATGTCCATCTGCTGATACACTGACTAATGCTCCGTGCCAGACTGCACCTCTGTGTGCCTAGAAGCGTCTTTTTGTTTATTTTGCTTGCTTGCGGATGGAGCTTGTGCTTCTATACTATAAGTGCATGTGTGTGTGTGTGTCTGTGCCCTGCTTACAGCGGACTGCTCTCACTAATCACATTCCTGCAAGGTGTAATTAGTCTAGGGAGTCTAAAGCCTTAATCCGCGGTTTAAGTGCACTGTATCTTTGCTTAGTCAGTGTTGCTGCTCTTGTTACTCTGGGCTTACATGTAGCATTTATTTAGATGTTGGTTAGTGTTTTTTGTATTTAACCTTTGTTTTAAATTACTTAGTATTTCTTCAAGGTGCCACAAGGACTTTTAACTGGTCATGAAACAGTCTTGATATGTTGCTGCTGCCTTTATATGACCTACATAAGTTAACAAGACTATCCGAGAGAAGATTGGCTTTTTTCTGCAAGTTCAAGTTAAATGTTTCTTTTGCCTGGTCAGGCACATGGGTCAGAAAGTCAATTTTCACTTGCCCTTATAAAAAGGTTTATTAGTGGTTATAAAATAAGACCAAAGACTAAGGGTAATTGCTTGTTTAATCTCACTGCAATGCCCATAAAATGTCAGAAAATAGAGAAAAATTGCCATCTCAGTTTTTCTGAAAGTTCAAGCTGATTCTTAAAATGTCCTGTTTCATTTAAAATCCAGTTTAATATGATAATAAATGAAGAAAATCAGGACATCTCATACATGACATCTCTATTTGAGAGGCTTAAGACAGAATTTTCTGCCTTTTTGCATGAAAAAACTACTTTAATAATTATTTGATTATCAAAATAGTTTATAGTTGAATTCTTTTTTTTTTTTTTACCACTTGCACCATCAGGCAAGTGAGTCGCCAAATTTACTTGCCCGACATGGTGTTTCAACCATTATTGTTGAACCCTTTACGATCTATAACACTGAAACTTTATTGACCTTTTTCTGTAAACTAAAGTGAAACAGGTTAAATGGGCTGTAAAGAGAACAGTGGCTACTAGGAGGCATCTGGGTTAAATATCTTTACTGTCAAGATGTGATTTCTCATACACATACTTTTATATATATTTATTAGCAATTATCAAATAGCAACAATGTTGTTAATGTCATGTTTAATCTAAATGTCAGAAATAAGTGAGAAATGTCCATCCAAGTTTCTCAATTTCAAGGAGATGTCTTTAAATGTCCTGTTTTATCAGTACAAAACCCAAAGATATTCAGTTTAACATGATAATAAACCGAGAAAAGGAGGAAATCTCCATATTTGAGAGGCTGGAAACAGCATATTTGCTCTAAAAATGACTTTACCCATAAATCATCCATCATTAATCAAAGTATTTTAATAGTTTTCGTTCTTTTTTACCACTTGCACAGCCGGCAAGTGAGTTGCTAAACTTTCATGCCTGACATGGCATTTTGCTTGCGGGGAAGCCTTACTGTTGAGCCCTGTTTAGTCGATCTTAATGCGTGCCACAGGGTCGGTTTCTCCTTGAAATCAGATGAATCGAGCCTGTGTTTACATTTTCCCAGCCAAAGTTACAGTGAGTATTTGTTAAAAAGAAGCAGGGGGAGACTTTTAATTAAATCACTTTATTTTTGAGGCCATATTTTGTGGTTATTACAAAATCAACAAGATACAAAAGTTCCTTGCTGGACCTTTTAAGGTCTGTTGAAGGGGAAAAAGTCGAGGTCTAATTTTATCTGATAGAAATAGTAGAATTGGAAGAGAATGTTGTTTAAAATCTGTGTCAAACACTATTCTTTGCATGTTACACAATGCATGTTGTTCGTTTAGGTCTCTAATGGTTATTGCATCATGTCAAGACAATAGCACAGAGCAGCCTGGGCAGAGGCTTGCTAATAATAGGTTGACATGTGCACGGCTTCTTAGTCTCTCTGCATTTCTGCTGCCAGCTCGTTCTCCTCTCTAAAAGCACAGCTTGACACGTTCTTTACAAAGAAATGTGTAAATCTCCTGACCTATTTGAAAATGGGCAAAAGGCCACGCCGAATGGCAGCGACTTTGATGGAACTTATCCTCTCCGCACACACATGCACACACACATACACACCTAACGCAGCCTTTCCCTGGCAGCTTCACAATAAATAATTAGAGCAGAAAACAATGAGAAACAACTAAAAATATACAATGCAGGGTTTGACGTTAATGTCTTTTTTCAGTAATTTGTTTGCCAGAAGTCATTTTTTACTTGCCCCTGTACAAACTGTGGTTATTAAATAACAGCAGGGACCGAAGTTAATTGTTGCTTAATCTAAAGCAGCAGATGAACAGTCCCTCCAGGATTTCAAAGGCTTTTTTAGGGATTGTTGCAGCCTAAAATTCCTGATTTTTGGCAGTTTTTTTTTTAAACTGATGCATGTTGCAGTAGTTTTAGGGATTTTTTATACAGCGAAACTGAGCTCAAACTCAGTCAAAGAGCAACAACAAAATTATAAAATATAAAAGTGCACAGAACACTGATAAATGTCAGTAACGATGACAAACTGTTCTTTTCAGTCTCCGTGTCAAAGTAATGAAAAACAAACAAACAAAAGTATAGTAAATAATAAAATGTTGAGTCAGTTTATTGAGACATAAATATATGATGTTTGTGGTGGGGACTGCTATGATTGATGGCTAAATCTGGGGAACAGTAGCGGTTATTGGACAAAATGGCAAGGTTGTGCAGAATTTGTGGAGATTGGTTGAATTTGCATCAATCTGGGGGGACAATCTAAAAGTCAGAAAGCAGTGAAACATGTCCATCCTAGTTTTAAAAGTCCAAGATGATGTCTTTAAATGTCAAAGATAGTCTGTTTAATATGAAATGAACAAAAAATCTCTATTTGAGAGGCTGAAACAGCACTTATGCTATTTTGCATGAAAATTACTTTAATTATCAATATTTATATTCAATTCTTTTTTTTTTACACTTGCACTGTGGGCAAGTGAGTTGCCAGATTTACTTTCCCAACATGGCATTTTACATTGCCTGCTTTATAATTGGGCAGTCCTTATTGTTGAGCCCAAACAGACTTAAAGCACTTTTGTTGGATGGGCTGTAAAAAGCATAATGAAGACTATGAGACAACCAGGCTAAAATGTGACCAAAATATACAAATTTAATGTGTAAAAATATTCATTATAAGTCATTAAGGTGTAGGAGTTTATAACACCTTTTTTAGATATTTAATCACAAATTCCTCCCACAGCGATGACTGCACATCTGGTTTAAAACAGGTCAAATTAAAAAAGGTTGTTATATAAGACAAATAATCTGTTCAAACCAACCAAACTCCACTGGTGAAATCAGTGTTTTTTACACGGGAGCTGCTGCTCTGCTGCCGCTTCAGTCTGTTAGTTTGTTTGTGTTATTGTGTGACTTTGGTGAAGGCGAACTGTCCTTTCAAAAAACATCAAGTTCATACAATGACACAAAGTAGCCAATCCAAACGCGGTAGACCAGCAACTCCTGTGTCCTGCGAGGTAAAAATCACTGTTTTTGCCATCAGAGTTGGCAAGAGAGAATATAAGAGCAGTTTCCTGTCAGAAAAGGCAAGAGAAAGTGGTGAAAATATTCAAAAAATACCCTTTGATGCTGATCCTGTTCACAGCCGTTCATTGCTTAGCTTCCATGCTAGTGCTCCTCTCTGCTTCTCCTAATTGTGTCTATGCTTACTGACATCTACTGTACAATAACTATCGATAATACAACCCCACATTAAATAATTTGAACTATCCCTTTAAAGTTAGATGGAGCAATGCCGCAAAAACAACTCAACAATCAGAAAAGTGCTTTTTATGTGAACAACAACAAAACTTACATGAGAGAATGAGGGAGACATCAATGAGGTCAGACAGTACACATCCCCATAGTGCAAATAAAATCTCTCAAAAATAACTTAAAATACTTGCCTGACTGTACACAAAATGTTGCAGTTTGTTTCATCATTCATATATGAGATGCTCTTGTAGACACAAGTTTATTTGTTGAGTTCAGCCCCTGTATAGCTTCTGTGTAGTGTTTTCCTCAGAAGGTCTGTTGTGCGTATTGAAATGTTTGCAATTGCAATGTTTTTTTTTGAGCTGATATGCTGCAGTTTAACTTTTACTGGGCAGGGAGCATAGATTATTGACTGAAAATAAACTGCCGTGTTTAATGAAAGGCAGGCTGCAACCGCAAGATGTTTGTTTTGGTGATGGTCATTTGTGCATACCACAATGGATGCTTGCCTCAGGTAAATAATGATTAGGATATGATCTCTTGTGTTACAATATTGATCCTCAGACAACATTTTGGGATAATGTCTGTTGCGTTACTAAGGGAGAAGTGTATCCGTTCCTTTCCTGCATGTGTTTTACTCTTAAATATTCTATTTGTCTGGCATTTCAGCCTCCTGACAGTGTTCAGACTCTTTGCACTTTGGTAAACTCTCACCTCAGCTGTCTATGAAACTTGTTTCAAACTAAAAACTCTTCATAAAACAGTCGATAAGTACAATACTCACCCTTTGCCATTTTAATAGCATATTTTCCTCTTCATTTTCACATGTATAATGGTGTATTGCAGATTACAACATATAATATCGCAGCTGGTTGTAATGGTCTTGTAATTCTCTCCCCTACAGTGCAGTAAGTGGCACTGCAGAACGTGACTGAAGGGTTAATGGTGGCTTTTCTCATTAAGATGTTAGAAATCATATATGTACGCTCCACTGGTAGCAGTAATGGTTTTCTGAGTTTGGTGGTTCTCAGCTGTAGATTGTGTTTTTCATTATCAATTTAAGTGATGGTTTTGTTTTTTGAAGTGGGGCTGCATGAGGCACTTATTGATGATCATTGCATTACCTGTAGTAGATTGTGGTCAACGCGCCCTAAGTTTGAAGAAGCAATGACAGGAAAAGACAGAGGTAAAAGGTATTTTTATTCAATTTAAAAAGGTTAACCACTGCTTTAATTTGCTGTCAGACAGCCTTTTCTGACAGGAAACTGCCGTTACGATAAGCCAAATATCACTCTCTCCAAACCAACCAGACTCCATAGAAAAAATCAGTAATTTTACCTCGCAGAACACGGGAGCTACAACTCTACTGCTGCTTCGATCTGTTAGCTTATTTATGTTATTATGTGACCTTGGTGAATTCAAACTTTCCTTGAATTATTGAATTATTCCTTGAACTTTCCTTGCATTATGTAGAGCAGCAGCTCCTGTGTTCTGTGAGGTAAAATTACTGATTTTCCCTGTGGAGTTTGGTTGGTTTTGGAGAGAGTGATATTTAGCTTATAAAATAGAAAAGCCTGCCTGACAGCAACATTTTTTTAAGTGGCTAAAATACCTTCTGTTGCTGACCCTGTCTACAGCTGTACGTTGCTTAGCTTCCGTGCTGGTGCTCCTCTCTGCTTCTCTGAACTGGGGGCATGGCGACCGCCATCTACTATACAGGAAATGTACTGTCTATGGACAACCCCACATCAAATAGTCTGAACTATCCCTTTAATCCGCAGATTGCGTTCTTTTTCATTTGATCATTTTGTCTATTCAGTACCAGGAAATGGTGTGACCCCAGTTTATTATCTTCAGATTGCTTGAACATTTAATTGATTATCAAAATCAAAAACAGCTACTGTAGACTGTTCTGCATATATTGAATAAAAGTGCAATTATCACAATGTAAGGGCAACATTATCAGGTATCAGGGACTTGTAGAGTACTTGTTTTTATTGATTATCAGATAGCGAGCTGGATGGATGTAGACGTAGCAGAGGTTATTGGATTAGCCTGATCTATGAGGCCGTGAAGAAAGAGAGTTTGTGTGAGGGCAGGAGGGAGAGACGAGACGGAGGGGGAAGAGAGGAGGGAGGGAGACTGCAGTGGATGAAAGGAGGTGAGAGGATGAATGGATGTGACGAGGGATGGATGAAGGCGAAAGATGCAGGGTAAAAAAAAAAGGGGGTGGAAGGGAGGGTGGGTTGACAAAACTTGGACAGGGTGGATTGAGGGTAAGTAGGTTTGACAGGTGATAAAAAGTATTCGAGGCGAGGCCCTGCTCCTGAACCAGACTAAACCCGTGTAACAAATAAGCTGATATACGAGCATTTTTTGATACGATCTAAATGTAGAATTAAAAATTTCAATGTTGTTTACTACATGCTCATTGCTCATACACGGACGAACTTCTTAAGAGCTTTTCCTCCTGGGAAAATAACCAAAATGGTTCAGAAGTGATGATTAGACCCCTTTCGCCTCAAATTATCTGTTGGCATTAAAGCTCGCTTTTTCTGTGTTTTGAAGAACCCAAGGCGATTACAGCCTCCATCGCACATCCTATTCACAGCACCCAATTAAACATGCTTTCCAGTGGTAAAACATTTCTCAAACCACTGATCCATCCAGTAAATGAACTAGGTTTTCTGAATTGTTGGAATGGACTTTGGTGTTTGTAAGATTCCCTTAATTGCGAAATGAACATTAACATTACTGACGCTTGTGTTATATTTGTGTTTTATTTAGAAAGAATACAGCAGTTAACCTCCTCAAATCTGCTGAGATGTAAACGGCCCCGGCTGCTGTTTCTCTCTCTCGGAGGCTGTATGGAGCAAAATTTTATACGAAACTAGAAGACCTAAGTAATTTACATTTAAATTTTACTTATTTATTAGTTATATTCTTTCTTTCCTTCATTCTTTTCCTTTACTGTGTTATCTTCTATAAGAGAATGGTGTCTATAAGTTTTTATTGATTATCTTTAAGATTACATTTGCATTTATACACCAGTAATCCCTATATTTGAAAATCTACTCATGAATTGTGCATACTGGGCTCCATTCTCAATAAAATGTTTGACTACAAAAGAATTCATTGGTACCCACCATGTCACGCTAGCTTGGCAGAAAGTTGGCTAAATAACACTAAAAATTAGGCAAAATTTTGGCAAGTGAAAAACTGGCATGGCAGTTTTCAAAGGGATCCCTTGACGTCTCACCTCATATCCAAATGAAGATAGGTTCTGTGGGTACCCAAGAGTCTCCCCGTTACACATACTTTATGCTAATCCCATGCAGTGTTTTGGCAGAAACCATGCAGCTTTTTGCATGCCTTATAAATTTGTTATTTTCGCCTATTCAGTTTCAATATTTCTGCATACTCGGGTCCCTGAACAGTATTGGAATTGCATAAACTGTGACTGACTGGAAAGCTGAGACTCTTGGGGATTCAGTGAGCCCAGTAGTCTCCATAGTAGCCATTTCATTATGTGAGACCATTTATTTACACTGGCATTGGTGTATAAAGTGGCCTATCGTGACCTCTTGGATAATCACAGTTTCATGAAACGTCACAGCTGCAAACTAGAGAGCTGGGGCATTTAGAGGATGGATAGCTTTCTGAGGTATATTGAGAATAAGGAGGTTTCTGAACAATTCCTACAACAGACAACTGTGGTGTACCTCAAGATCTCGGTGTCTTAATGTGGCATTTTGGAGGATATTTGAGCATTTATGGTTTAGGGAAGTATGATATTATCGGCTTGTTATTGCGATTGGAAGATAAAGTCTTTAAAATGAAATATCAGCATCAGCTCAAGATGATTCTTTAATTATGTGCACGTGACTCAAGTACGTCTGCAGTGTTGAGGTTTTTGAGGCGTCAGGAATGGATAACAAAGTTGCCATTTTTCAATGTTTGCCCATCGTTGGCCATGTGAGGATGAGCCAAATCGTATTCCTTCAGCACTACGGATTTGTTTGTCTATTTTAAACACTCCCTCCAGTGAAAACCACATTTTTAACCCTGTTAACATGTCCATATGGTGTTTTTATGTGTTACAAGACATAGCAGGAGTGAAATAAGCTGTAAACGACATGTCACATCATAAACCTAAGGAACCAATCCTGTTAACTGAGGGGGTGGCGCTATACATATCATTAGCGGCGATGCCCCACCCACAGAAGAAGCTGGATGTAGCTAGCTAACGTGATTAGCTGGCAAAACAGAGGTGAAGCCAGGTGCAGCTACTTAGGGAAAGGGGTCAGGGTTTGGAGGTGGGGCCTAACAAGGTATTTGACCTTATTTAGCCAAAAAAAAAAAAAAACAAATCAGACACAATTTATTACTTCTTTCAGAACATTTTATATTGTTTAATGACTGGAGGTGGAGGTGGACTTCAAGAGCTGTCAAATTTGTGAAAACAAAAGAAAAATAAAACTGTCAGCAGTAGTTTCCTTATTTTTGTGTACATTTGATGCCACTGGGCCATCACGATAAGAGTAGGCAGAACAACATAGCCTATTAATTGCACACATCACTATCAGGCAAAATGATTTGGAAAATATCGGATATTGGCAATAATACAATACTGTGCATGCCTAAAAACAGTTAAATAGTTCTGGTAACCGAAATGGTAAATGTCCATTATATACTTATGCTCTAAGCTCTTACACACTGGTCTAAACTTTTAAAACGTCAATAGGCACCAAACAAAAACACGATGTTTATTACAGATTTACAGCTAGAAAGATTTGGCACACAGTGCTGAACTGCATCTAAAATTATTCTTCATTTTCCCAGCTTTCAGATGATATATACCACGTCTATGTGGCATATACTGTTGACCTCTTATCCCTCCCTGAATTCTCCTGTCTAGAGGAATGGAAAATGTTTTTAAAAAAATGTCTGTTCAATTTGCACCAAAACAGCAATATTATTTCAGAAAAGTTACTTTTATTTAGATTAATTCTCTACAGAAAATATAAGGACAAATGGATTATTAAAACAAAGCAAAATCATTGTGGTCTTTTTCATAACTAAATATTGAACTTAAATGTTTTTATGCTATCTCTGCTGCAGTTTTATTTCTCTTTAATTAATTTTTATACCCTTTATTCACCTTTTTTTTAGTGTCTTGTGAGTGTATGTGTGTGTGCATCCAAATATGTTCCCAGCTTTAATCATTATGATCCTCCCAAGCACGTATTGTAATTACTTTTTGTTTTCAAATTTTAACGAGACTCTGGAGCCTCCCAGCTGTAGGTTTTTTTTTTTTGTCTTTTCATTAATGAGATTCTTCTCATTTAACGGTGAGAACTTCTTAAAACATTACATAACGTAGCTCAGAAACAACACAATTTTAAATGTAGTTCTGTAGCAAACAAAAAAAGGTTTACATTTAAATATTAAATTCTTCTTTCCTGCCGCTCTTCAGTTGTGGTTCAGTTTGAAATAAGCAGAGTGAAATATTGGCTTCTTAACTGACAACACTGGCAATTTTGTTCCATCCATATTTATGCACTCATTATTCTTGTGTTGTCTTGTTAGGCGTGCTGTAATTTTTGACAAATTTGTTCAAAAATTAAAGTGAAAAAAACATCATGATTATGTCTGTTTCAGGGGTACTGATAGTGAGAGTGAAGAAATGCATTTTACTGGGAGGCACTGAGAACTAGCCGGATGATTAGAGGAGTGAGTGTGAACTGGGGCCCATTGAAGTTTGACTTGATTTCCCCAGTGACCAGCAGCCGACCAAACCTCTTTCGCTGCTGTGACAAAAAACGGGCCCCGGACAAGTTCTGCAGGAGCCACGACCCTCATATGGTTAAAGGTGCTTTAACACCGGAGCTGCTCCTGACGTGAGCCAGATTCATGACTCGTATAATCATATAATAATCTATCTCCGAAAAATGACCTTTATTTACAACTAATTTCCAACTGCAAATACATTCTGAGGGAAATGTAATGTTTTTCCATTAACATAATGAGGAAATGTTGTAATTAATCTACCTGGCAAGTCACAAAAACGATGATACTGAACACATCAGTAAGTTGTTCACTGTCAATGTATTTAATTTGTTTTCCACAAAAAGTGGCAAATTTGCAAAACACTGCCTCACAGCATTAGTAAAAAGTCAGGAGTAGAACTGGGTATCATGCTAGTACCAATACCAGTGCAATTTGGTTCTGGTTCAGCGATTTGAATACATATATATATATATATGTATATATAGAATATGTCCTCCTGTGGAAAATAGAGAATGTAATAGTTGTGGCTCCAGGCAGAGTGTTTTTTTGTTTGTTTGATTTTGATAGTAAAGGTTGCCCTGACCTAAACCTACCCAAAATCACGATATTTCCTCACCTGAACCAAAATGCTTTTGTTGCATGAGTCTTGACACAATCCCTGCCATCCACCACAGCCACCTTGTTGGGAATCCAGTGTATTATTATAATATATTGTTTCAAAGAATTGTTGTCTGTGAACAGAATTCAGGCAGAGATTGTCACCACAACGTAATTATGAAAATAATTTAGTAATATACAAACATCTAGGAGACTGGGATGGTAGAATTTGAAGAGTACAGCATGCATAGTTTGTTCTACAAGAAGAACAGAGGAGCATTTATCCGTTTGTCCGCTGTTGTAGGTTTAAAGATAGCAACAAGAAATTTTGTAGCATGTTTGACTCCCTTGTGGAATACTGTGTTATTTTGTGTGATGTTTATCTTTAAAACACAGTGCAGGCAGATCATCTCAATCTATTTACTAGCTGAATATAAGATGTTACAGATGATGTAGCTGCTCTGCTTTATTTTGGCGTATGTGCCAGTTGAGCAATTCTTATTGGACTGAATAGGTGCCGTCTTTCTGTCTGGTATCCTGTGTGTGATCCGTGGAAAGACCACGACCACGACCACGCGGCCACCATTATGTGACCTGCTTGGGAACCGCCACGGCAAACGTTTCGGCGCTCTGATTGGTTGTCGGTCACGTTTAATTGCTCTGATTGGTTGTAGGTAATGTTTTCTCGCTCTGATCAGTTGTCAGTCATGTTTTTCGTCGATCTGATTGGTTGCAGGTTCATCGAATCGCATCCAGGGCCATTTTGGTCTGTGTGTGTTGCGTGTTGCAAATTTAATATGAACTGAGAAGTTTCAGATTATTTCACACTTGTGAATTAGTTATTATTTTAGGCTGTTGAAAGACAAAACTCAGAGAAAATGTTCAAGAGTTCAATTAGATTCCAGCTGAATTAATGAAACACATTTCTGATTAATACTAGTACTAGTATGAATTCTAAGACCATTACTACTGTAAAAATAATATTTTCAGACTGAGTAGTGATTCAGTCACAGTTAATTATTTTCCACTCTGCATATGCTGCTATTTTTGTCTCCTAGAATTTGCGTAAGTATTTTTCCAGCGGAGTCGGTACGGTGAGATACTCTGTAGTCTACCAGAACAGAGCCGTGTTGTAATCCTTTAACATATATGCTCTCTGACTGACAGTCTGTCTCAGTGAGATGAGCAGCTTCATAGTCTTTAACAGTCTCTGAGCTCAGCCCAAATCTGATTTATTTTCCTCACGCTTCTACGACTCTGAATGCCTCGAAAAACCGACTTGTACATTCAGAAGTAACAAATTGCTCTCCTGGGGAAAAACAGGCTGATGCAGAATTCTTTGCAGAAATAGCGAAATTTTTCTCCATCGACACAAAAACAATTCAGAATGACCCCTGAAGGTATCAAGCTGCCGTCTAGAAGTGTCTGAGTGAATTCAGTGTGACACAAAGCCTTTCTCATGGAGGTGTTCTGATGCTGCCATGCTTCTTTCTTTGTCGTCCTGTATCCCAGGAATCATACTGGACGATTTCTATCCAGTGTCAGAGTCTGACTTTATAGCAGGAGACTAAAGTTTCTGTCCTCCATTCACCTTTTTACCATGACCACAATCTCTCCCTAACCTTAACTACATGTTTTAGTTGGCTAACCTGAACCACGCCATAAACACCATCTTCTCCAGACCTTAAAGCCACCGTCCACTCAGAAATAAAACGCTTATTTGCTCATTTCTCTTGGATGTTTGACCCCCACTGTTCAAAATGGTGTATGTTCACAGTTGAATGTTGACATGAATATAGATTCCACATTCATCTGTTGAAGGAGGGAAAGTTTCTCTTTGCTCACCTTAAATCTGAATTTAACGTGTATGAAGGAGCAGGATGACAGCTAGTTTGAAAGCCTGTAGTTTAGTTAGTTTAGGAAACTTGGAAACATCAAGTGCACAAACACTGAGAATGGACTTTACAGTGAAGAAGAAGGCATCGTTTATTCAGCAGTTAGACTTTTGAAATGAATAATATTTGCATTTTCATTGACTGAGTTTTTCAATGACTGTGTTTATGTGCGTAAAATGTTCAGGTTTCTGGCCTTATTCTGAAAAAAAGACAATATTCCTGCTAAGCTGTTACCATGGCTTTGGAAAATGAATATCTCACTAACAGTCCTGTTTACAGTACATGCAGCCGTGCAAAGTGGAACAGCTGGAGCTGTCTGAGCCATTTTGCCTTTTTGCATCTAAACAGTATTTTAGTATTTTTTTCCCACAGTTTTCCACCTGTGGCGGACTTGTTTGATCGTGCAAACACATTCTTTCTCTTTCATTCGTTCAACCACGTTTCATGAGAAGGTCAGTGTTGTGATATTTGCGCATATCCAAAAACCCTGTTGGTATCCAAGTCTTTCATAATATTTAAAAGCAGATGTGGTTCTCCTCCTGGCCAAAATAGTGGGCTTCTCTTTTTGTGTATGCATTTCTATCCCAGCCTTGCAAACTGTTGGCTAGTTGGTTTATTTCCAACACACAGAGCTGAGTATAAACAAGCAGACAACAGATTTAAAAAAAAAAACAAGTTAGGATACTAGTAATAATATGCTGTTTACATGACCTCTACCAAATTCAGAATATTGTCATAATCTGAATAATAGTGGAAAATTAGTGTGCATGTAATCAGAGTCACTGAGGGAGAAGAAGTAAACTCAGTTTTAAGAAACTTTTTTGTGGGAAAAAAAAACATACAGACACAAATTATTATTCAAAGAAGAATATTTTTAAAAATGTGTGAAGTTGATCTCTGACCATACTGTTGTTACCATGGATAGAATTTGTAGAAATTAAGCATTTGAAAAATGTAAGCCTTGGAGATAACAAGCCGACTCTGAATATAATCCAGGGTTTTACAGAATCATCAGTGACAACATTCTTGTCTGGCAGCAGGGTCGATCTATCTTATGTAAGTATATGTAATTATATAGAGTACCAGTCAAAAGTTTGAACACACTTCTCATTTAGTGTTTTTTTCTTTCTTTATTATTAGACATGGTTCAGATCATACCAACAATGTGCAAACCTGTCATTAAAGCAGGTTAAAGGTGGCTCCTCCGATACAATTACTAATTACCTGGTGAAAATGTAATCAGTAACCTAATCCGCGTAACACAATATTAAAGTAATGTACCATGTTACTTTTGGATTGCAAATAAGTTTGAAATTGTTTGCTTAATATAATGTTTTATGTTTGTTATTAGGTTTATTAATCATTTGTCCAACTGTTCCTTCTGTTGTTATGCATGAATGTGCATTTAGATTAATAGTAGTAATTACAGATATTTAAATATACTAAATGTTAAGTGACTACTCACACATCACAAACTTCATCTAAACTGACATAAGTGGTAGTATTTACAGTGAAGCTAGCTGTAGCTAGATTTCTGTGTAGCTAATGTTAGCAGTTGATTAATGCAGCTAATGTTAGCAGTTGGTCTGTGTAGCTAACATTAGCAGTTGATTAATGCAGCTAACGTTAGCAGTTGGTCTGTGTAGCTAATGTTAGCAGTTGATCTATGTAGCTAATGTTAGTGGTTGGTCTGTGCAAGTAACATTAGCAGTTGATCTATATAGCTAACATTAACGGTTGTCTGTGAAGCTCATATTAGCAGTTGGTCTGTGCAGTAACATTAGCAGTTGATATATGTAGCTAACGTTAGCAGTTGGTCTGTGTAGCTAACGTTAGCATTGATCTATGTAGCTAACGTTAGCAGTTGGTATGTGTAGCTAACGTTAGCAGTTGATCTATGTAGCTAACGTTAGCAGTTGGTCTATGTAGCTAACGTTAGCAGTTGGTCAGGTAACATTAGCAGTTGATCTATGTAGCTAACGTTAGCAGTTGGTATGTGTAGCTAACGTTAGCAGTTGATCTATGTAGCTAACGTTAGCAGTTGGTCTTGTGCAGGTAACATTAGCAGTTGATCTATATAGCTAATGTTAGCAGTTGGTCTGTGTAGCTAACGTTAGCAATTGATCTATGTAGCTAACGTTAGCAGTTGGTCTTGTGCAGGTAACATTAGCAGTTGATCTATATAGCTAATGTTAGCAGTTGGTATGTGTAGCTAACGTTAGCAGTTGATCTATGTAGCTAACGTTAGCAGTTGGTCTTGTGCAGGTAACATTACAGTTGATCTATGTAGCTAACGTTAGCAGTTGGTCTTGTGCAGGTAACATTAGCAGTTGATCTATGTAGCTAATGTTAGCAGTTGGTCTGTGTAGCTAACGTTAGCAATTGATCTATGTAGCTAACATTAGCAGTTGTCTGTGTAGCTAACATTAGCAATTGATCTATGTAGCTAATGTTAGCAGTTGGTATGTGTAGCTAACGTTAGCAGTTGATCTATGTAGCTAACGTTAGCAGTTGGTCTTGTGCAGGTAACATTAGCAGTTGATCTATATAGCTAACACCCAGTGAAGCTTTTTAAAAAGAGGCCATGATAATGAATTAACATCTGTAAGATCAGCGGAGTGATGGTGTGAGACTCGTAAAGTGTTGTAAGGTGCACACTGCAAGTGATACTATATCATTCTTTATGTCACAATGTATTTTAAAGGTGTAATCCTGCTAAATAAGTCCAATTTTTACTACATGTAACTGTAATTAATTACAGTGACCTTTTTTACATTCTAATTACATAATCCTGTTACATGTAATCCATTACTCCCCAAGCCTAGGGTTCAAACACTTAATGTGTGGAACTGATTTGTTTATAATTACAGCAGGCTTCTATTAGTTTACAGAGCTATAAAGGCAAGTTTCATCTGATGCAGTCATTTGTTAAGTCATGGAGTAAATTAGCTCTGTGTGCCAGCAGGAACTGGTCCCTCTGGATCTGGATCCCCTCATTTAAACTCCCACTGATGTCCCAGTGCTGTGGACACTCTCAGGGCTCAGACAGTACACAGCTGAATATGCAATATGACACACTAGTGTCCAAATCAGCCAGTTAAACATTTTCACTCGTTATATCGTCCCGCTCATCCTGATCTCTAGAGCCCGTCCTAATCTCACTGGGTTTAGTTCAGCCTGGTTCATTTTACAGAGCAGAATAATGACACAATTGTGCCCAGATGATGAAGATCACAAGTTTGTTCTTCTATTTAATGTCAAAATGTTTACTCAGTTAATCGATTCAACGGGAAATTATTAACAACACTTTTATTATTATGTCCGAGGGATCATGCGATCGCTTGTGTATGTGTGTGACCTGCGAGGCTGGAGCTTGTCCACAGCTAATCTCGAATAATACTGGACTGATCAGCCTGATTTTTTTATGGCCAGAGGCATTTTGTTTTTGGGTCATCTGTCCATCTGTCTGCCCCACTCTCCACTCTGACCACGATATCTCAAGAACGCTCTGAGGGAAGTTCTTCAAACTTGGTGCAAATGACCTCCTGGACTCAAGGATGTACTGAGTAGATTTTAGTGGTCAAAGGTCAAACGTCACTGTAGCCAGCTGGTAGTTAAGCCCATCTTCACAGGAATGCTTGGAGGGAATTTCCTCAAGCTTGCCACAAACCCCCAGTTGGACTCGAGGATGGTCAAAGGTCAAAGGTCACAAGAAACATCTCTGGCCTTAATTCAAGATTTCATATGCTAATTATGTCAGAATTTCACACAAATATCTAATAGAATAAAATGATGAGATGGTGACATTTTATATCCAAAAGGTCAAAGGTCAACTTCACTGTGACATCATAATGTTCAGCTTTCTAACAGTCCTCTGTATTTCTCTGTAAAAATAGTTTTTAAGTCGTCATTTATGAGTGTATGTTCAAAAGGCCACTCATGGTTGGAGTGTTTCAATGTTTTTGAAAAACCTTTAAAAATGATATATGACTTATAGTGTCTGCTGAGCCCTCAGTCCTCTTAACTGGCCTGGTAACATTACTGTAAAAACAAAAAAAGGTGGGAAAAATGCAAAATTTCAAGACAACGTACTTTAAAAGATTTTTGAGTTTTGAACCTGTCTCACAGTTTTGAAAACGTTTCACTAAATGATAATGTTTTGTTGAGATAATTTACTTTTCTGCTTTAAATAAACTTGAATCTTTGAGTTTTAGTAACTCCAATAATCTGTATTTCAAAAAATGTTGAGTAAACTCATCAAAGCGAAAGTGAATAATGGTTAAAAAAAATGTATTTTCAATTGCAACCATTTAATTTTCAAGCACCTGAACAACGACAAAAACAGGTGCAAAGTTCACTGTGAAAAAATTTTGAAATCCAAGTTTTCTGGGTTTTTAAATCTCAAAGTTTAGCTAAAAAAGAAAAGTAAATTATCTCAACAAAACTTGGCAAAACTTTGGTTTTGTTTATTTCAAAATTCATGAGTTTGCATTTTGATTCAAAACTCAAAAATCTACTGAAGGTGGCTGCCTTCAAATTATGAGTTTTCTCAATTTTTTGTTTGCTTTTTACAGTGCAACTGCTAGGCTAAAACAAGGCTTACCTACAAGCAGTGTTTGGAATTACAAAATAAATGTAATTGTAATCTATTACAAAGGGGAACTGTCTGAATATTCTTTTCATGTTGCCTGGCTGAGATCTGAACTTGCTCACTCAGTGACCTCTTCCACTTAACAAAACAAAAGATGCAAATGTTGGCTTTAGTGTCAGATTCTCAAATATGAGGATGTACCAGAATCCTCTGAACACTTAAAATCATTGAACCAAGTTTCCATATACACAAACCTTTAGGGTGTTTTGCTCCCACACAGTCACACTGTCACTCTGTACCCACTGTTAACCGAAAAGTTATTCCAGTTAGTATGAGGGTAGAACTGAATTTCATGTCTCATTCATTCAGGAAATACAAAACAATATTCTGAAGTGCCTTTTTCCTACTTCACAGCTTTGTGCTGTTGCCAAAAGGCAAAAACACACAACCTAAAACACACAACTTGTTATGTTGGGGCAGATACTTGTGTAACAGCATGTTGCGTAACAGACTGTTGGGCTTTAACACAGGACAGTTCAAACTTCACATATATGGATATAATCATTAGACAAAAAGTGCTTTTGCTGCTTTTGCTCAGAATATGTATGAAAAACAGATAAAAGACAGTTTGACTGTTACTCTCTTGAGTGTGCAGAAATATGATTCGGGAAAATAAATTGAAATGGAGATCTGTTTTGAAAATGAACCCTTCATATCAAACTGCCTTGTATAGAAAGCATTCTTCTGAAATGCTGACTTGTTTTGGTCACATCACCTAGAGCAGAGGTGGAAGTAACTCATTACAACTACTCAAATTACTGTAATTAAGTAGGGTTTTTGTTAGTGTTTGTATTTTTATGAGTATATTTTCAAGCTACTCCTCCCTATGCAATACATTATGTAATCTACTTAGGTAGTTTAAAATCATAATTGAGTACTGAGTATAATTTGAATTAATATCCAAATCTTTCACATGCACTTTTGTAGCCAATAAGACTATCTGATCACAAACAGCCAGTGAAAACCAGGACATATTGACAAAAAAAAAACCACCCAAAATGCAGCAGCAGGTGCAGGTTTTACACATTCTCATGCCAACTGATCACATGCTGATTATTTGTCACCACCACTCAGCGTCTGATACTGAAGCACAACGTGCCTTTTAACAGCTGTGTCTGATGTGGCCGGAAAGAATTTCTAAATATGTGATTAACACTGTGAAATGATCACGGTTTGGTTATGTTTAGGCACGTAAAGCTGCTTGGACAGGTTTAGGAGTTACAGTAACTATGTCACATGATGTACGTGACATGATGTCACTGAAGCAACTGTAAAAGTCACGGGCCTCTGAAGTGACTGACAGCATGAAAGTCTGCGTCTGTGTGAATTGCCGGTGACAAAATGTGGGTACGTGACGAGTTGGGAGTGAGAGCCGGCCGGGTTTGGAGAGGTCATCTATGGATGTACTATAGAAAAGGCGACCACTGAGCAGAACAGAACAGAACTCCTTTGATTAAATGCTGCTGTTGATAATGCATTAACAAAGATACTAAATACTCTTGAGTAGTTATGGAGAAGAATACTTTGTACCTTCACTTAACTATTTTTCTAACACCAGTAGATTTACTTGTACTTGAGTAATATTTTAATAATGTCACAGTACTTGTACTTGACTATAAATTTTCAGATCTTTTTCCTCCACTGCTGCCTGCAGGTATTTGCGCCTCTCCTCCATCTGCTGTGGATGCTTTGCATGAAGATGATATAATGTTTTACTTTTTTCTTTATTCCTCCACCGTTTAGGCAAATGTGAGACCGGCCATCTGTGAGGAAAAAAAAGTGTAAACAGCTAAAGTGTGAAAATCGCAGGTGCTTCTACTGTAAATGTGCCAATTATAAAACGGGTGCAAAGTGATTTTAACTCAGCTGATCGGCGGTGAGAGATGTCACTGGCGAGTCACACAATGCGGGACTGACGCATGAGGTGCAAGACAAAAGCAGGACCTCGTGAATAATGCAGACACGCTAATATGAACAGCAAAACGGTGCAGAGAGATAACTTCACAGTCGAATAAACGTACTAATGTCGCAGAACAAGCTACACTAGTTAGCATGTTACAGTTCATTTGAGGTACAAACACGCGAGTAGGTTAAAGGGATAGTTCGGATTATTTGAAGTTGTATGAAGTACTTATCCATAGTCAGTGTTTTACCTACAGTAGATGGCGGTCAGCACTCCCCCAGGTAGAGTGTACACTTTGTTGATGATATTTTATTTTTTATACTCTTTAATTATCAGTTTGTAGACCCTTACAGTAGTTACTTCTCAAAGGGATAGAAACAGAGGCATAAAACACCTTAATAGCTACTGTATATCCCTCACACATCACACCACAATCCCGCATCCTGACAAATAATGATCAAAATAAAGGAAGAACAATAATAATAACATTAACAGTAATAGTTTAGGAAATGTTTAGTTAAGAAATTTGAATAATGGAAAAAGAGAGAGGGATAGAAAAGGAGGATAAAAATAAAATAAAAATTTGAGTAAAGTAGATGGGTTCTGTATCTCATACAAGTCAGTGGTTTATTGTGGCGCCTCTGGTTTCAACCAGTTTTATTTTTTAATAAAGTTTTTAATAAAGCAGTGATGTACCAAGTAATAATTGCTGGGTGTGGTTAGCATCTACCTCTCCACATTTTATATTTATATTTTCACTGCTTTACTTTGCTGTCAGACTGCCTTTTCTGACAGGAAGTCAATATTATCTAAGCCAAATATAGCTCTTTCCAAACCAACCAGACACCATGGGCAAAATCAGACATTGTACCTCACAGAACACAGGAGTTGCTGGTCTATCGCTGCCTCGATCTCTTAATTTGTTTGTGTTATTGTGTGACTGTTCTTCTGTGAATCTGAACTAACCCTTTAAAACTCTGAAGTCACACAATAACACAAACAAAGGTAAAATGACTGATTTTGCTTATGGAGTCTGGTAGGTTTCCAAACAAAAAGGCTGCCTGACAGCAAAGTAAAACAGTGAAAATGTTCATAATATGGCACATGGCGTTTTGTTGCTGACTAGGGCTGGACTATATGGCCTAAAATTTATACTGTGGTATATTTGTTTTTCTTTAAGTTTCAATCTAAATTCCTCTGCAGGGGTAAAACACTGGTATGACAACTGCGTTGACTGTACTCATTCACATAGTACAGAGGTGTTTTAGGAACATTTAATGTGAAAAACTGGAAAAATAAATAGAAAAAAACTACAAAGTCTGTTCTCATGTATGTCAAATATTACCACCACTCTAATCACTGTCAACTGACATGATTTTCAGATTTGTTTTCTGCTCGTTGTCTGACTTTTTAAACCTAAAAAATGTTCAACTCCTCCTTTTCATTGTATGCACTGTTGTAAATTATTACAAACAAGCTAAAAACAAAGCTGTCTGTTTAGCTTAGTTCACCATATATCTTCACATTTGGCAAACTCTGGCTTTGGCAACATTTGATTGTAACTTATTATCATGTTGCTTTTTGGTCAAACAAAGTGAGAGCTCTACGAGGGTATCACTATAGTCAAGATTCATACTGTAGGGCAAATTCATACTGGTGTACTTTCTATATTGTTTATGCCTTCCACCCCATCCTATCGCTGACCCGGTCCAGCAGCAGTACCTCTCTGTTTCTCCTAAAGACCTCATGCAAACTCACATCAAATAGTCCAAACCGTCTCTTAAGAGAAAATGATGCAGTTTGAGAAGTCCTTCAGGCGCTGGTGGTTCAGAGTGACAAAGATCTGTTGGGTTCTTTTTCTTGGCCTCAAGTCAAGAGCATTTGTGCCTTAAAAACATGCATTTAATATTGAACGAGAGAGAGCCGGTTCCCTGCTATATCCATATTTATAGCTGTGTCATCTAGAGCCAAAACGGCAAGTAGACAAAATAAAGCTGCCCATAAGAGCACAGAGCAGAGCCTGTCAGAGAGAGAATAAGAGTTTTCTGATGTAGTAAAAAGTGGATTCATTGCCTCTGTGTGTTTGTGTGGCAGTCTGCCGTGTGTTTCAGCCTTTATAATGATGTTTGTGTCAACATTATTAAGCCTATCCTCGCTGCTGTGCCCCGCACTGTAACCAGAGTGAGTCAAAGAAGCCTCCTGAATCCCTCTCACTTGATCCGGGGCAGTTATCACAGAAAATATGAGAAGACGTCTGTGATCTCAGTGCTATTCCTCTTTCTCAGGGGCACCGAGCAACGGGACAGCCTGTGAAGGTGACACTGTACCGGCACCTTGCACAAAGCAATGCACAGCCTGCCTGGAATTGATATTTCTCAAAATCCCCAGCCAATTACTGGAGTGCAGGCTTGGTGGTGGCTGCAGAAAATGTATGAGGCACAGTTCAGGAGGATGACAAGTACTCCAGTCCTGCAACGTACAGTATGATGTGCTTAAAGCGCAGCATCAATTCTGACTTGTGTTTTGTTGTACAAGTGGATGAGCGTGCTGAATCTATATATCCTAAAGCACAGGGAGCTGTCATTGCAACGGCTGCTTGAAAACAGCTTTTAGTTGAAACATGAGTTAAATGGAATCATTTTAGCCAAAGGAGTCGAGGAAAAACCAACCATTCGATCATTCCCCCTGAAGCCTTCCTGCAGCACTTTTTCACTTATTATTCTTGCATGCCAGTGCAGAGCTCTAGGGAGGTTAGGACTGTACTGCTTTTGCTTTTGCTTCATATAAAAATTATTCACTTCATCAACTTAGTAATTATACCGTAGATTATGCTTTTTCTTTTTTTTTTATAATGCGGTGACACTTCATATTGTATTTAACAGGACAACTTGCTATTCAGGAGGTATCCTCCCTCAGAGGAGAGAAAAGTCAACTCCTCTGCAACTTGAGCAACATCTGTTCGGTGATATTAAAGAGGGAGATCACAGACAAAGTCCTCCGTGGATTTAAATACACCTAATGAGAAAACGTGATTTTTGGCGGATACAGAATTGTAGTGTTAAGTTCTTCTTCTGCTTCTTCTTACAAAATGAAGACGATATCTTAGCTTTTTTTTTGTTGGTTTGGTTGTGAAATAATCAAAAGCATAGAGTGACTAAACAAATGTACCCCCCCCAGGCATTGTGTTTGGGAAATAAAGATGCACACCGTTATTACGACAGAGGAAGAAACAATGAAAGTTGCATTGCTTGTTTTCTGCTGTCTGAAACCATGAAACATCACAAATTATTTACTCGGGAGATTTTTGCAAGAAGCAACTTCTTGCCAAAACTCCCCACAGCCTGAATATCAGACAGCTGCAGGCGTGGTGCTATTTGTTCAAGAACCAGAGGGCACCTGTGATGTGTGCAAGCTTAAACTGGCTTGTTTCAGGTCGTGAAACTGCAGTTCTTACAGTGGCAAGTTTACATAAGTAACCAACCATAACTGACCACATGATGCAATGTTAGACTGACTTTATGAAAGTTCTCATCATGTTGAGAACATTACACGGCAGAACACTCTCCCTCTCTCTGTCTCTGCAACAACTGAGTCTGCATTACTCTTTCTCCCTTCAATTCAGTGTCAGTATGACAACTTTAACTTTGACCATTTGAATTTTGGTTCTCCTGTTACTTGTCTAAAATCCCAGGGGGTCCAGGGGAGCTTGGGTAGCATCAAGGTATTACAGTATACCAGGGAATTTGGAAGTCCCAAACAATTTTCAGGACCGTCATGTGAATTAAGTTCTATCTGAAACATAGAGTTGCTGATTTTTTTTATTGATGGACAACAAAAATATAAAATTAAAATTAGTTATTACACGAGGGAACTCAGCCAAAAGAAGAATAATTTGGAGGTAGAAATGAAATCATGGAAATGTTGCTACACATTACTTTATTTTGATATGACGTCTTTCAGCTATGAAAGCAGTCTATTAGCACCGTGATACATCTGTAAATCATCTCCGTTCAGCCGAATGATGTGTTGGTATCCGATAGCAACAATTGGCATCACGTCCTTTAGCAATAATCTATGGAATAAGGGCTTATTTCCTGTGTATTCATTAATCTATGAGGCATAAGCATTTAAACCCAGCAAGACTTGTCTGAGAAGGCTAATTGCATATTAGACACAAAGCATTGTAAGCTAGACAGTGTCATATTATGCTACAATGTCCTCTATTACCAACTTTTAAGAATTTGTTGTTTCACACAAATACTGTCATATATCATGGTGAAATGTCAGCAAGATATAAAGGTATGAAAAAATAGGTAACTACTGCCTAATAGAAAGCAACTGGAAAAAGACACCTCTCTCTGCAAAAACTGCACTCCGTCTGATCAGGGCCACACATTAAAGCGATGATTGAATCTTCAAGTGGCTAAAAAAAATTGATTATGTGAGCTGTGAATATTCTATCTCCTCACTTTGGAGAAAAAAGTGGTGGAGCATTGTTTAGATTGGCTTCAGAAGTAACTAAACAGCTTTGGAAAGGCAGTTGGGTCTGTGTTGTGCACAAACACTGGGACAATTTAGAAGCAATTTATAAGGAAAGTAAACGTTATCAGAATGAAGCATCACATTATTTCATGCAGGACACGGAAGTCGCCAGCTGCAGCTGTCAGATCATTGATTGAATCCTCTCTAACAAACCAATCACAGCACATTCTCGCAACTGGCAGTCCATTTAAATATGTTTCCCACTTAAACTGATCTTTGCTACACCAATTCTGTCACACAAGCTTTGCCCCCTCCACCCCGGCCTCCACCTTTCTACTACAGAGTGCTAAAGTGGCTCAAAGATTTAATGATATCATGTCTTGCTTTAGCCCACTCTTGTATACCCTTTGGTTTTTTGCATTGCGCTCCCTGTTTTGACTTAGCATGCTGCTTTGCTAATCCAGGCAGCTCATACTCAAGAGTGGACCCATCTTACCTTGCAAGGCAGCAGGATTCATGAGATCATGCGAGAATCCGTCTTGCCAGGCTCCAAGCTATCCGTTTGTGTCTGCACCAGAGGTGCGAGCCAATCAGCATCCTCGGAGGGACCACAGAGTAGCTACGGGCGTGTTTTTTTTTTACATGGAAACGACTCGTCTTGGCAGCTCCTGATGAGGTTAGCATAGATACTGTGCTAGCATCAGTTATACCAGAACTACAGAGTATTTCTTCATTGAAGGAAGAGCAATGAACAGTACTGAATAGATGGAGAAGATGTTTTCGCTCTTCTTCCGGCCGGCCTCAGCTTCGGTTCACTGAGATGATCTGATTGGTTGAAATTAGCCTGTGTTCACCTGCCAGGGGTTTTCTTGAAAGTCCTTGCCCTTTTCCAAACAGTTTCCCAGCTTCCCAGATGGTTCTGTGAAACAAACCATCTGGTGTGTCAGATTAGGAGCCATCAGCACCAAGCATTACTGTACTGTAGCGTGTTCCTGAATTAATTGTTGTCTTGTTGGAGATGTGATCATGACAGGTTGTTGTATATTGGTTTTGGCAGTCAGTTGCTGTCACCTCATCACAGTCCTGTGTACCGGCACTGAATCATTTAGTGGTACAGAGAACCGGCCTACTTTCACCCCTGGTATCTGATGATGTGCCTGAGAAAAATCAAATGTTTCCTCTTATGTTCTCTGAAGTTGCAGTATGAAAAGGAAAAAACAGTGATTTAGAACATTTGATCGAAAATAGCATCTTGCTTATTTGCTTCTTTGTGGTTTATTCCATCACTCAGCCAATTATAGTATCAATTAATTATGATAAAGAAACACAAAAGTAGTGGACAAGATCTTCAGAGATGACGGTGACTTTTGATAGAGGAAGGTAAATATGCATTGATCTCACTGGTCCGTTTGCAGTGTCAGCACAAGATTAAAGACCTTGTCTTGAAAAAAAGCTTCTGGGGTAATATTTTCCAGGACTGAATGGAAGAATCTGAGACAGAGGGAAAGTGTGACTTTTTCCTAGCTTAAGGGAGTTCTAGCCATATGAAAATATCTTTTGTAAACAGGATTTTTTTTTTTTTGGAGTCAAATCTAGCTGCACAGCTATTGTGGAGTATGATTGCCTGACCAGCCCCGGGTGTTGTATAAAAAGCCATTTCTACAGGCCAGTCATTTACTGCAGGCAGCAGAAAAATAACTTTGACAGATCAAAGAATTATTCATTAACATATTCAACACATTAAAGTATAAAAAGCATGCAGAAGTCAAAAGCAAGTGGAGAATTCTGTTAAAATCTGTTTGACAGGAAAAACAAAAAAGTATCCAAAAAAAGTCCATAATTGTCATGAAAACATCAAAACATTATATTTCTTTCTGGGTATCTTCTATACAAAGGCTCTTAAGAGAGATTCATTCAAAACTTACAGGACAAGTACAGATTAAAGTATACATTTTAAATATATTACAGATAAAAGATAAGTAGACAGCTTCAGTCACAGAAGATAACAATGACCAACAATAATAAACAAACTGCAACTCAGTGTGCAAATATTTCAGGTCTGTGCTGAATATTAAATAAACATTTGAACATTTTCCTTTCAAATCTGCATGAACAGTGTTTTTTATCAGGTCAAACTTTGAGGTTTGATCTTGAAGCCTCGAGCTTTCAGTGAGTCAAGTGACAAGAGAGTCAATTTTTTACAACAGCCTCAGGTCTTTTTTGTGATATCCGACAAGTTTCCAAGCCTCGAGTCTCAAAACAAATCAATAATAAGACGCTATTTTTGGTGACATACTTGGTAGCAGCAGGGCCGTAGTCCAGATTATAGAAATACTGAAGTCACAAGTCTTAGCCGTGGTCCAGAGACATGACCTCAGTGTCCTCAATGGTAGCTACAGGCCTGGTTAGCAGTCTTACCTCATGTACAATAACATATTTCTGTTTCATCTTGGTTGTTCTTGGAGAGCTTCACAGAAAGCAGACATATATCTTGTGACCTAATGTCGCCAGGGCATCCAAACAGGGCATCCAGGAATCACCTGGGTTAGAGTTAGAGTAAGTGACCAAAGCTGCAGCTTTCTGAGGACAGGACTTCTGCTGTGTTGCATGTTTTCAAACCAGTAATTAGCTCCAATAGGTGAGCTAACAACTTGCTAAAACACATTGGGCCTCAAGCAAGGACATTTTTCTGTTCTTATAAAACTCTTCTAATTTTTTTCTGTGAGGCTTGCTTACAAGTGTTTTCAAGTCAGATTCATCCAGTTCTAAACAGTGTAAACTCGTCATCAATTTTACAGCCTAATGAATTTCACAGGTTCACGAGGAGGCGGGTGTCGATGAGATTTCATCATTAGAATAATCGATGCCCCTAAAATTAAGGCTACCTGTTCTACTCTTGGAGTGGGAAATATCGTATTTAAACTGCATTTATAATCAGATTTAAAATCACAATTCAGATTAAAGTAGTGTTTTTTAAAGTGGAAGTGGCAGGACTCCCCCAGTGGGGCTCCAAATGGTCTCGGGGAAGCTTCATTGAATTGAAATAAAAAATATTACATTAGTTAGTTTGTTAATTATTAAAAGGAGATTACATAGAAAGCTCAACTGTGTGTGATTTAGTTGAAGAGATAGTTTTGTCTTGGGGATTTTTACTGTTTTTCCCACTTCTCCAGAGTCCCAAACTAATAATTACCTTTATGCAGACCTTTTTTATTTGTTTGTTATAGTCTGAAGTCATGTCAAACAGCAATATTAGGCTATTTTGACTTAATTGTTGAATGTATATGGCATCAAATAACAATATCATGATTCCATAGGAACTGAATGAAACTAAACAAGTAAGCTAAGTGTGACGGAGGCGCTTTTTCCGAGCTTGTCTGAGAGGAGGCCCACAGTCTCAACTTTGAAGCCCCTGGCTGAAGCTTTATTCAGATGAATCTGTTTTTTTACTCTACCCTGAGGGAAGACTATCTGTACATGACTCTCACAACAGGTCTGGACCACTTGTGAATTTCATTTGTCCCTAAAAGAAAATTCTAAGTATGAGAAAATCAGTGGGGCGCCCCTGTAGCTCAGCTGGTAGAGCGTCGCTCCCCATGTGCTGAGGCTATCAGTCCTCTGCAGCGGTCCAGGTTTGATTCCAGCCTGCGGCTCTTTGCTGCATGTCATCGTGTCTCTCTCTTCTTCTCCTGTCTGTCTTCAGCTGTACTCTATAATAAAGAGCCAAAAAAGCCCACCAAAAAAAGAAAAACATCTTTCTTCCGAATGGTTCTTCCACGAGGGTCAGGTTCCTTATTCTGTGTGTGTGTAACATACAGACAATATGACATGTACACAGTCATTTGGAGGGTTTCCCTTTGTTTTTAGCCTTTTTTTTTTTACAGACTATTTGAAGATATTGATTGGACATTCACATTTAGACCATATTTCACTAGGATCTGCAAAGTGACATTTTTCATCCTCTACATTGTGAACAAAAGATCACTTTGCACATCTATTTGATGAGACAGGAGAGGGGAGACAGGTGCATAGGAGCGGGATGAGTCAACTAAAAAGTTAGAAAAGTGTGTACAGTGCACAGTACAGTGTGCAGGAGTTCTTTTGCATCCTCCACAGTGTGCAAATAATAACCTATCATTAATTAGAAACTACATCTAAATGTCTCAGTTGAAAGTCAGAAAAAAAAATCTTGCCCCACACAGAACTCAAACCCCAGTTTCTGGGATAAAATTCCAATGTTGACCCCTCTTATTCACCACATCTGTCTGTTCATTTCAATCATTTATGTCATATCCTGGTGCATTTACTTTTGGAGTTGTGTAAATTGCCACCAAAATGCCTTTTGGTACTTTTGCATTAGGCTACAGCAAAAAGCACAGTTTCTTTATTTTACAGTAAGAACTCCCATTACCTAAATGTCCTAAAAGCTTCTTGTTGGCAGCACACAGCCAGTATAGTTTGTATTTATGACATTTTATATGAAACTTTTAATGCATTGAAATTACGTCTTTGTGTAGAGCCTACAGTCAATAATGCTTCTGGTACCTCTAATACTAAATAAGTATTAATTTTTTTTCTGTCACTTTAGTAAATGCATCTTTAACACGAAAAGATAATTTCTCCCTTTCAGCCTGACTCACTGCTTTTGAATCTAGCACATTTAGAATTTTTTTTCTTTTTTCACAAGCGGAATTTTTCATTTGCTTGTATCAGCAAATATAGCTTTGATTTTTAATTTTATTATTGAACGAACAGTCAATATAATGTACAGATTATGATACCAGAACATGTTTTAGTAAAATCAATTTTAAAAAACATACATTCATGCCTCACATTGCATACATTTTTTGACATTCATGTATTTTCAAGAGCCTCTGCATGTATAACAACAAATTGTCTCCTTTCCACCTAATTTTTTAATTTTCAATCTCTCATTGAATAATACTGATCTGACTTTAATAAATAATATTATTCACTGCTACACTACTAATACTCATTTCTATTTTCTGGAACATCATGTGATTTTCTTAAAATGAAGTTCAAATTTAAGTAATATAGGTGTTCAATACTGGAAATTGTCTATTAGCTTGCCTTTACAAAAGCAAGATTTCACCAAAGAAATATGACATTGATGCTATTGAAGGTCATCCATTGTTGGATTTTTGCACTCTACAGGGGTGAGGTAGGCATATCCACAGAAAGGGCATAGATTTTTATTTTTTTTAAACAATTGTTTAAATGAGTTAGAAGATTGCATGGAGAAGCTACAGATTTTAGTTCATGAGAGGCTGCATGGTGAACTTCGTGATCACATTCAAACCGATATCGCAAAGACTGCCGTAATCCTCCAGTTCCGCCTTGTGTAGCGTTAGCGTTAGCTGCTTGTCCTGCTGAAGCGACTTGGAAGTTGGCAGGTCTGAAAAGTTGTCTCATCTCACTTTCCACCGTGCTGTGAGTAAAGTTTGGTACAGATGAACCTGTCACCTGCCGCTCAAGTGACGAGGATAAGGATGTGACCGTTTCTGGGGATGATAAAATATTTCTTAATACCCCAATGGCTTGCTGCAGTGCTCGAGACTCCTCTCCACCTTCCATGCTGACTGTGACCTGAACGTGACCCGCCCGCTTGAGCTTCTCAGCCAATCACAGCGCAATAACTACTCTCTCACACATGCATACATTCTTCTCTTACATACACACATTCTTCTCTTACATGCATATATTTTCTTTGTACATATACGTATATGCCTATTTATTTAGGAGAATGTATGCATGTGAAAGGAGAATGTATGTACGTGCAAGAATGAAAATATATGTACGTGAAAGAAGAATGTATGTGTGTGAGAGAGCCAGAATGAATTAAGTCTTGTACGGCCCCTCATATTTGTGTAGAGCCCATTTTACCTACCAGTGAAATATGACTTTGGTGAGATACCTCAACTAATTAATTAAAATTATAGGATGCATTAAACTAATGTGTGTTTTGTGTCACTTTGCAGGTGTAAATGCATTTTAACTGACTGAAAAGAGTGTGAAAAGTGGTCTTAACCCTGTAAAGCCTGACTCACTGCTTTTGGAAAATTTAGCACATTTGAATTGGTTTGTTTCTTTTCTTGTTTCAAACCGGAACTTTTTTATTTGGCGTTGTGGTCGGCAAATATAGCTTGATTATTATTTTGATTATTGTAAACTGAACAGGTCAATATAATGTACAGATTATGATAGCCAAGGAACTGTTTTAGTGAAAATCAATTTAAAAAAAACAATTACTAGCAAGTGCTCACTTGCTAATATTTTTTGGGACATTCTTGTGATTATTACAAGAGCAGCTTGCATGTATTAAAAACAATTGTAAACATCTCAATTTCCACTCTAAATTTATCTTAAGATGAAATTTCAATCTTTAATTGGTTGTAATAATGCAGACTGCACCATGACATTAAATAGAATAATGATTGAGGGATTCACTGATAAATTATCTTAAATAGCTGCTGTAGCATATTTTATTTGATTTGACACATTTTCAGTGTGATTTTACTCTAAAATAAGTTACAAAATATTAAGTAATTATAGGTGTTTCAATACTGTAGATGTTCATATTGAAGTATTAGTAACACTTTTACAAAATTAGCAAAGATTTCACTTCCAAAAACATGTGACTTGATGCATGAAGGCAGCCATGTTGGATTTTGCACTCACAGGCTGGCAGGCAGGCTGCAGTGCACTGATGATCCACCAGAGGGCAGAGGACATACGACAGGTTTTTTCAGGACGGTGTTGATCATATTGAGTTGAACAGGTCTCAGAAACTCATGTTTCAAATATGACGTTACGGGTAAAGATGTTCAGACTGAACATCAGCCAGTTTTCAGATCAGCGTAGAAACCCCACATGGTGCTCACTGGGATGTACTGACCTGCACTGAGCACACGCAGTAAAATCTCATAGAAACTACTTTAAGAAAGTTTAAAAAGTAGATCACAATATACAGCTACATCTCCACTTTAAACGTGTGCTCAGTCACTTTAAATTCTCTATTTGTTTACAGATGTTGTACCAGGCCAGTGTTGTCTGTAGAATGAAGACAATTCAAAGACGAAGGAATATTCCAGTGAGATGGTTTAATTGAAAAAGAGATTCATAGCAATAATATTCATCGAGGGGATCCAGTATTGCTCATGCCCCTGTGCCATGTGTATTATATTAAACTGAACGGCTCCCTGTGGGATCTTAAAGTGCGGACATAAAGTTTTCTCCTCTCCTTTCTTTATGTTTCGATCAGCATCTCACACTGCATCACCGGCTATCCCTTCGGTCGCTGTTATGGAGGTCAGCAGCGAATTTAGCTGAACTCTGAGTGCAAGCCCCTGGAGGAGAATGCTTAGGGTTGCACGTGACGGTCGCAGTAGAATACAAATTATCTTTACTTGCATGGTTTTATATTTGTGAATATTATGGTGTCCAAGCCAAGCTGAGTGCAGGTGATTATCATGATGAGTTGATCTGTATAATATTTTATAATGATAACTGTGTGGAAGCTTCCTTTTAGATCTACAGATATTTATTTTCAGGATCCATTATTTCAGTTAAATCAAATGGAAAAGTTAATGTTTCTCTATTATATTCTGGCATGTAGTGTTTCGTGTCTGTTTGACCTGCTTTGATTTGTGTGTGTTTTGGAGAAGACGGAGAAGCTGCAGTGAAAGGCTTGATTGAAAATTGATTTTCAGTAAATGGGAAAATGTCACGTGGTGTACAGTTACCATGTAGATGCCCCATATACGTGGAGGTTGATCTTACTGTACTGTATCATGCTAATAGTCTATTTCTGTCACTGGAGAAATGAGATCTATAGGAAGTGCAGAACATAAATAACAGCACTCTGTTTTTAGCACAGGTGTCACTTACTCTCTGGACGCTAAAGACATGTCCTCAACACTTTTATAGATATTAGATATTATTATTATTAGATAGATATTATATAATATTAGACATTGTTATCACTGGGCTGACTGCACTGGTACTTTCTACAGCAGATGTGACATTGGCAGTGTTTGACTGATTGATTGACTGATTGGTGTTGCAGCTGTGGATGTGATGGATGACTGTTAGTCGTGCTATTGATGTTGTTTTGCGTTTTAAGCTGCAAATTTTCATATTGTGGACTCATATGGCGTTGTAGCTCAGGCAATTGGTTCCCAACCTGATTTCTGGGCAAGGGCGAAGATATCTAAGGACTACTGAATTGTCCTTAGCAATATTTTGCTTTGGCTTCACTTTTAAGGAGCTCTCATGTTCTCCATTTTTATACACAGTCTATGGTTTTAATGTAATTTATTCCCATGCATGTAATCTTAGTCAGCCCTCCTGTGGCGGCGTTGTGCACAGGCAGGACACTGACCAGCTTTGACACTTTATTGTCACCACCCACTGTGACATCAAATATCCTCCCATGGGTCCAGGCCCCCCATAATCCTGGGGGGGGGGGGTCCCCGTGGCTTTGTCTGCTCTTAGGTTGTCAAAATTAGATTTGCACAAGTAAACTAAAATCACCATGTACAAAATCACAAAGGTTGGTGTACAATACTATTTAAAAAGATTTTTTTTTTTGTCTTAATTCAAAAATACTGTAGTAGGCTACTTACAGGCCACACATCTGTGACCTCTCAAGCTTTGAGGTAATGAATCATCATTTTATTTCTTTATTTTATTTTTATTTTTGGTGATGATCAGTGTGTATAAGCCTACTCTGTTGAGTTTTTTTAAAGATAAAATGTTGAGCTTATACCAGAAAAGAGACATTTACTAAAGGTAAAGGTTCTAAGAATGGAAACAGTCATGATTTATGTTAATTCTGACAATAAAGCTTTGGAATAAATTGGTATTTGTGTGAGCTGGGGGGGTCTCAGCTTTTTGTAGATAGAATTAAGGGAGCTCCGAGGGAAAAAGGTTAGGAACCACTGGCCTGGGCTCCAACCCACCATAATTATCTACTTTGACCTCATACCAATTCTCAGTTACAGTGAATCACATTGAAGACCATTTCTAAATGTTTTTTCATCAGGGCCAGTGCTTTAAGTGGAAAAAAATAAGTGCCGGTACTCCCCTTATTCAACTGTTGCCAGGTAAATTAGGCGGTGGGTAACAGCAGATCATTAAGTTATATATTTAAATACTAGGACATGATACTGATTTTTAAAAATAAATTTGTTTTTATTGAGCTTTCAACTTTCCAGATAAATTCTGTTTGTTCACTTGGATATTGGCCCAAGTCTTCAGGGGGGCGGCCCTCAAGTAGCATACAGGCTGATGCATAAGTGAACTGGCACCTACAATTTCCTGTGGACACACACGAGAGAAATAAATAGATAGAAGATGGAGACAGACAGTACATGGAGAAAATTGGAGAAGTGAGCTATGCAGTTGACAAGTAAATCAATTAGGCTAAATGACTCCTGTGTTTGTCTCTATCATAACAAAACAGTAGACAATGACTGTTTAATATTTTAGACCTAAATATTTGATTGTAGTGTAACTTAACTGAGCAAATTCACAAATTTAGGAGGACCAACAACATGATATTATTGATGAATAAGATCTCCATATACTTACACAAATGCAACCAAATCCTGGACAGGAAGTTGTCCATCAAGCAAGGCAACTGGTACTGAACACACCCTGTGGACACACACATGCACACACACACGCTCTAATGTTTGCATTCAACGTCCGCGAGATCTCTTCTTCACGTCCTTTTTCTGGCACACTCGACTCGCGAGACCTCCTTACAAGTGAACACCTCGCGAGGGGCAGGCGTGTGGCGCGTAGCAGTGCACACTGGGTAATGTAGTATAGCCATAGGAGTTATGAGTATCATAAAGCGCAAGAGAGAAATAGAACAAGAGAGGGTACTATGGGCTCATGTGAAGTCCCGGTACGCTAGAGGCTAAAATTGAGAAGTGCTGGTACTCCGTACTGGTGCGTACTGGCCCACTTAAAGCACTGATCAGGGCTCTCATGTCACCACCCTTTTTCAACACAAAGAAACCCAACAGCTGCTCTGAAAGTGCACTCAGTTATTAATCTGCTAAATATATTTTGTATGAGTAGTAATAATAGCCATATATTAATAGTATCGATTAGAATACCTCTGGTAGTTCTAACCGAGGGGCTATTTGAGGACATGTTTGCCCAGCTAAGATATAATGAGCACAACTCTTGGGAAAATATGCTGGAAAGAAAACTGCACTCACCTGCTACGGCTTCCTCATTATCATGGCTCTTTCTGCCAGGAGGTTATGTGTGATGCAAGTCATGACATGATCTCCTCGAGGTCGCCACGAACAGAGCTTTCAGAAGACGGAGGTTCAGGGAAGGAAAAGCAGTGAGGAAACTGAAGCTTTTCTAAACTGTTTTTGTGCTTTGCCTTGAGTCTGAGTGACAATTAATGTAATGAAGATAATGATCAACAATCAGACTGTGTTCCAATTAAGATTAATTAATTCTGCGATTAGCTTTAATCAGTGTTTAGCAAAGTTAGGTTTGAAATGAGCGACTGTACTTTTAAAATTAGGCAGAGCTCTGTTCCGCAATTAAACACCAATCTCTGTTAAGTAAATCCTTAACAAAACATTACATTACAAAAAAATACATTGTTTTCTCGCTAGCTAAAACATTAATAAAATGTTACATTGTTTAAAAGTTAGCTAAAAGGTTAACAGTTAGTTAAAAAATTATTTTTGCTAGTTAGTTAAAAATTTAACAAAGCATTACATTGTTTACTAGCTAGCATAAAAGGTAATAACGTTATATTGTTTACATGCTTGCTAAAAAGTTAACAAAACATTACTTTGTTAACTAGCAAACTTAAAGGTAAACAAAATGTATATTGTTTGCAAGCTAGCTAAAAAGTTATCAGAACATTACATTGTCTGCTTGCGCTAAAAAGTTAGTTAGCCTACTCATGATGGCTCGGCAGAGAAGTTCTAATCGCTCTACCTAATAAAATAATTAGAAATAGACAACGGCACAGTAAAGTAAAAAAAAGAGACTGCCTGGCAGCCAGGCACGGCGTTATGGGTGGGCCTAACGGGCCTAATGGGCCTGGGCCCACTTGTACAAATGGCCAACCTTAAATGACTGGGAGAAAATATATTTTCTTAATTTTTATTTTTAATTATTAAAATCAGCATGACAAAAAAAAGTTTCCATTTGAAAAACATTGACATTGACAACATTTGTTGAGCTATTATCACATGTGAGGTCAGGACCAATCACAATGGGCCATTATTCGTCGCCCCAGACATGTTACACTCACGCACGCAAGTCACACTATGGCAGTAGTTCAGCAAGAAGTGTTTTTTTAAAAGATTTTAAAAGTGCCATAATCAACTGGAAGTGCTAGTCGCCCTCCACAGAACGATATCGGTCATTTTTGTTAAAGTGAGACCACCAGATGGAAACAGTGTTAACTTTAGTAATTAAAAGGCCCACCCAAACTTACTGTGGCCCACCCAACATTGCAATCCTGGCACTGTGCCTGCTGGCAGCAACTAGGAAACAGTTTTAACGGATAAACCAGAGTGAAACAAAGACGAGATGCATCATAAAACTCACCTGGGTTGAATCTGTTCCTTAACTTCTTCGAGGGAGTTGAATATTGTGCTCAGTCCATCTAAAAAGCAGTCATTTAAAAATGTAATCCTCCTTAAATCTCAACTTGTAATACAACACAATTTAAAAATTAAACCATGATTTAATCTGGTTTTTAAATTAATTCTTGTTGGTACAACCCTGCCTAAGAGCTCTAATAAAACAGCTCAAATAAAACACTGCAAATGTACTTTTAAATGGCATTATAAGCAGCCCAGAAATGTTCGGCTGTAATGTGACAATGAACTGAACTTAATTACAGTGTATTTACGTGTGTATAATTTATGACTGTTTATTTTTAGCAGCTTTGGCGCAGTGCTGTGTTTTTCTTTGTTAGGTTATATTAGCACGTCATAACAAACTCCATCACTTAGTCTGGAGTAAAACCTCTGTGACAAAATGAACTCGGTGTACATACACAATGTTCCTCATTGTTTCATGCCATCTTTTCTGGCGAGCGTCCTCTCACTAATGATGTCTGACAGGGACAGGTTGGAAGATAAAGGTTAATCACTCTGTGTCCAAGTGTTCAAAGGCCCAAATCCTTTCTGCAGTGCCGTCCTTTGTATTCCAAAAGAGTACCTGCGGCTCCTCGTTTCCCCCTGTAATTGCTTTGTAGAAGGGCAATGTTTCAGGACAAAGTATAGATAAAGGATATTTTGTTGTGTTTGTAATGGCTCAGCGTTAAAGGCTTTTTGCTCTCAAGGATGTCAAATAATTTCTCATGCTCATTTAGTAATTTTCCTAATTAAGGCTGCAGCTACAGGCTTGTTATTATGGATTGGATTGCTGTCCTTTTTTAAATTCCCCAATTAAAGTGATAGTTTGTATTATTTGATGTGCGGATATATGAGGCATTAATGGATAGTCAGTGTATTACCTGCAGAAGATGAAGGTCAGTTCACCACCAACTTAGTGAAGTAGCAGGAGTACTGATGTAGGAGGCTAAGCAACGTACTGACAGGATCAGCAGCAAAACATATTTTATCCACCAGGGCTGCAGCAATGAATTATCAATTCATTATTAAATTAATCACCAACTATTTTGATAATGGATTAATGGGTTTGAGCAATTTTCTAAGAAAAAAAGTCAAAATTCTCAGATTTCAGCTTCTTAAATGTGAATATTTTCTGGTTTCTGTACTCCTCTGGAAAGTAAACTGAATATCTTTGGGTTGTGAGTAAAACAAGACATTTTTTATATTTTTAATATCGTGTGCACTTGACCCTTTATGTTATGCATTATGATGCCAGTTGGTAAAACATGTTTTTTTTCTGCTATAAAATAGACCAAGTAAACATAATTTCAAGAAATTTAAAAAAATATATATATTTGAAGGTAAACATAGGGGATGTTACCTTAAAGCAACACTGTACCATAATGATAAGGAATAAAAAAAGAAGTATTGTTTAAATTTTGAATAAAAAATATCACAGTATTAAAGGAAAATATTCAGTCAGTGGGAAAAGTGGAAAAAGATTAAAAATAATGTTTGTTTGGACGTTAACTTCAGGCAACATTGTAACTTTGGGTAACTGCCAGTCGGAATGAATGAGTTAAAATTTTAAACATAGTTCTGCAAACCTCAAACATCAATAATCTATCAAACCAAACTGTGAGTCATATTTTGGTGTTTGATCATCTGTGTTACATTTAAGTGTTGTTTGTTTTCAGTTTCCTGCTGTGTCGTTTCTTTCCTTTCTGACTTTTTGAGGTTGAGAAAGCGTAGGAGCCATTCGCTGCCATTAATGTTGAAAAAGTGTTGAAAAACATTCTGTGAACAACAATGTTTTTCATCCTTTTTCGGAATGAAGGTAGTAAATGATGTAGGAGAATAAACAGGGCTGCTAAAGCGAACAGTACATACATACACATTTACCCAGACTGAGTTTGTTACATGCAGAGACAATCTCAGGTGTCTGCGAGAAGTTAAAATTAAGTTATTGGTCTTTTAACAGAATATCCCAGTTGGTGGAGGGACGTTCATTGTGTCAGTACTCTCACTGCAATCCATCATGAGCACTGCACAGAGCTCCAAACGTTTATGAAATGTGTCTCTACTGCTCGCAGACTTATTACGATCAAATTAAGTCTCCTGTGAGATCCTTAAATTTATTTGAAATGGAAACAGTGAGCTCATACTGAAGTGGAGGTGGAAATTGCTCCGTTTAGCTCAAGGATTTGTCGTCTCTGTTAAAGCGAGGGTCAGACTGCAGGAGTTTGGAGCTGATTTATCCCCGATTCACCCCTCCTCACAATCAGAGGAGAAATCTGGTCTGTGACCTTCGTCTTTACAGATGTTTAGCGCAGATTATCTGGTGATGTGAGGTGTTTACTGATCCAATCTTAAAGGTCGAGTGTGTAAGATTTATATTGAACTTTACAAAATACAGCAGAAATGGAATATAATATTCATAAGAATGTTTTCAGTAGTTTATAATCACCTGAAAATAAGAATTGTTGTGTTTCTGTTACTTTGGGATGAGCTGTTTATATCTACAGAGGGTGTGGTTCCTCTTCCATGGAGGCAGCCGTGTTTCTACTTTATCCCAGGATGCCCAAATCAAGCACTGGCTAGCACATTTTGCGTTTTTGCATTTTGCACAAGTTTTGCAGCCAGCATAGGTTCTCCTAAATGTTTGGAAGGGGAGAGTGAGAAGGAGGTGTTTGCAGTCTCCAAGCTCACCGCAAGATGCCTAAACTATAAACCTCCCAGATTCATCAGAGTTGTCACAATAATTTCAAACATGTTTGATATTTAGGAGTTAAAATCTGGATGATCACATCAGTCCCCTTAGCTGCTGACGGTGTTGCCAGTAAACATTCTAGTCTAACACTAACTAACAAACTGCTGTTGACAGACAAAACTGACATTTAAAAACCCACCTCCTGTTCTCGTTTAAGAACAGACAACCTCTGTTGACCGTGTGTCCATAAACATTTTCACATCCAGACTCATTTAGCCTTCTGATTTTGTTTGTTCTCACCACAAAGCAGTACTACAGCAAGCTGTTGCACTACGTCAGTCTCTGTTTTGTTTACATCTGCTTCCCTGTGAGATCAGAGATGGCGCATTGCTTCCTTGATGCCATGATAATCATATTCTGTAGTCGTGCATAGGTTCCCGACCTATGCACAAAAATCAAAATCCTCAAGGTTTTGTCTGGGCGGCTGCAAGGAAATCTTGTTGTGCCATCTGCAGATGATGACTTCATGATGAATTCATTTTTCTGGACATGTTGAAAATCTCATAGTCACCATGATCTCTGTGTGTAGTTATGCATGAACCACTTGCAGTCAAAGGAAAGTTTAATTTGTTTAGATTTGACAGTTGCAGAAATAAGTCCTCATTAGTTGTTGCTTTTTTTAATCCTCACATTGTGACATAAACGTGAAACTGGTAATGATCCAGAAATTAAAAACCTAACTGTTTTGTTCCTGGGAACACTGATATAAAATATAGACCGAACAATCTCTATTGCATCATATTAGGATGACATTCACGTTAGGATACTTGAGTAGAAAACCATGTTTATCCTACAGACTTGCCATATTTTTCACATGAACCACAAGAGAATAATGCATCCTCAAGCACTTGAAAAGAAATAGTTCGAGTTACTTTTATCACAGGTTATTTAAAAAGATATGAGAATGTTTATGCTATTGTTCATTCTGGCCAGCGGGTCAGGTGGAGCTGTTGCTAGTCTGACTTACCAGATGTACTCCGTGAGTATAAGCCTGTCATTGGACAAATTATTTCAGTCAGCATTGCGGCTCTCCGCTATCTGTGTTTTCCAAGTCCCCAGGAAATATTAGCAACCTCCAAGACAGCAACCTACAAACTGAAGATAGATTAGCGACTGGGACGCTAATGGTATGAATGTAAACAAGCTAACAACTGTTACCTTTTCTTTTGCAGTGATGTAGTCATTTTAATGCCATCACTCGCCTCCCGACATGCAAATGTTCCACCAAAACAAGTTCCCCCTCGCCACTATTTTGCAGGGAAACCAGTCCGTGCATTCTGGGCTTGGTGCCGCCCAAGATGATTGTGATTGGTTCAGACAAATACAAACAGGCCAGGGCGTTTTTTCCCCTATAGCAGAATGATAATGTGAAGAGCAAGACCTTTAACTAGTGCTGAGCTGCAGAGAGAGGTTTGGCTATGCAAGACTAATCCAAGCTGCCACGTTCTGCTCAGTACAGAACTAGCTTATACCAGCGCTGCACTATGGTTAATGGCTCAGCAGCCTCACATTTCTGACTTATCCAACTATTATTGTTTCTGTGGCTTTCGTGGTGTTTTAATAAGCTTTTAACAAGGATGTAATGCACTGTGGATCACAGCTGAGCTGCCCTCAGTCAGCAGTGAGAAGTTTTAACTGCTCAGAGCTGATTCAGTCAGAGACAGTGGTGATTCAGTTTGAAGATTCATCAATAAAGATTTGTTCCTACATGTACTGAACACCTCTGTGCTGAAGTTTAGAAATTAGCCTCCATCTTGTACTTTTTCTTAAATCTTAGTATAAAGAGTTCACATTAAAGCACTGGTTCAGCAGCGTCTAGAAAGAGCCTTTGAGGTCTGGCTGTACTTTAGTTCTGCTCAATTTGCCACCAGCCTGCATCTCAAAGCCTCATGGTAGAAAGTGTAACACCGCTGTGCCACCTGCCAGCATCAGGCACTGTGCAGCTCAGATGAACATCCCAAGGCTGTGCCACTACTGGCTTTGTAGAAACTTTGTTAAACTCTGTCAGGGTTTTTTAACCTGCAGACTTGAGCTGTCCTCAGATTGTTTGTGTGTGTTTTTTTTAACCTGTAAGCGTAGATTTTCTTATTATTTTGTGCAGTTTTTTCTTATCTTCCTAACTGAGTGTTAGATTTACAGTAAAGTCCTCTGGGACAAACTTTGGGGATGATGATATAAATAAAACTGACTCAACATGACTTCCTGCAACACCTTATTATTTGAAAAAGAGAACCGAGGTAAACAAAGCGAAACTGAACAGTACAGAGTGTGTTTGTGTGTTTCTGAGATTTAAGGCTCTTGTATTCTGGCTTGTGGGTTTGTTGTTGGTTTGCTTTTGTCTTAATAGCACTTTGGCCTTGAAGAAACATGACAAAGAAACATAAGCTGCTCTTTTGTATTTGCCTATTATATTCTGGCAACTTTCAACTCCAGCTTTGCTTTGTCTTGCAGTCTGGACACAGTTTAGGATAAAACTTTCTGCGTGATAAAAGGGAGATACAGTGAAAGCATCCATTTACAGCTTTCAGAGAGGCAAATGCTGCAGCCAGCAGTCTGATGTTGATGTTGAATGTCTGATGTTGTTGTTATACGTCTCCATTTCACACGCTGAAGCATACACAGAGGAGCCTATATCTGTATTTTTATATTTTTCACACTACATATAGAAAATTATTCACACTACCCAAACTGTGAGACAAACTGAGACTTCTCAAGATGTAGATTTCCGCAGCCCCTTCGCAGTCTCTCCTCTGCAATCTGTCTCGTCACTGAATTACAGTAAAACTGCCAAGACATAATTACAGACAGTAACTATGATGAATCTACTTCTGTAATTACTCTGCAGTTCTATTTCACTCATCATTGACTGTCAGCACCAATTATTATTTGCATAATGAGACACTTTTCTGGACAATGTAGAGCTGTGATTTAGGGGAATCGTGCATAATCATAACTTGCTCAGGAAATCCTTTGTTAACTCGGGATTTTTTCTGATTTAATCGACAAGAAACATGTAAACAAAGTCTGAAAGGTTTGACACCAGGTCAGAGATTAAGTCTAGGCCAGATTATAAAATGTATTTATTTGCAGTCTGATGCCAAGGATAGTAATAGTAGTTAGTGAAATTTTAAGCCATCTGTCTGACTGAAACAAATTGCTGCTGGATTCATTTGTAAAGATGTTGCCTTTGACAGCTCCATCTGCCTTTTGGTGATTGTTTTTGGCTTGTTTAATACAGCCTCGAACACAGTAAACCAAAAATAAATTAAATAAAAACTGAACAAAACTAAATCTAACAACATGTGTGGCAATTTATAATCTTGGCAGACCTCGTTGGACTAAGACAGGAACATTTGTTACTTTAGTCTGTCAGTTTGTGCTCGTTAAAGAAAAAGTTTCAGTTAATGAGGACATGTGTGCAGTGATGTGCATCCTGTCTATATCTATCTATCTATCTATCTATCTATCTATCTATCTAAGACTAGAGTGTAATACAAAATATTACAGAAGTTAATGGGCGTGGTAGCATTATTAACCCACGCTCCATCTTAGATGACCTCCTGCTTTCCTGACTGTCAACATCATTATTAGATTACTGTCAATCAGAGATCAGACTGTCCTGTTTGCTCTCCATCCAGGCTGCTGTGATGTTGCAGAGCAACCACAGTTTTTACCTCAACTGTACATCTTACAGAGGACAGGTTAACAAATAAAACTTTTATCAGTACATCTATCTTCCCAGGTTGTATTTGTCTCCCTCTCTGGATAATGGACAGTAGATGGGGGGCTGCAGAAGTCTGACACTGAGCCCTCGCTGGATGGGGAGGTCCACCTAGATCAGCAGGGAGGCCATGTTCCATTTGGCTGTGATGATCAAACACAAGCAGGCCCTCAGAGTGGCCGGGGGCATTGTGGAAGGCCTGTTCATTTTGAGGACAGTGGTGCTTCCTGTAGAAAGCTGCTATGAAGAAATGTGCTGCTGTTCTTCACTGGGGGCTTGTTCACAGAGCTTTTGCTACAAACAGACTCCCGGTGCACCTTGATCCAGCTGTAGGGGAAGGCAGTTTGGTCAGACAGCTGAGAACCTCGTCTTTGACTGTAGCTGGTAGCGGGGTTTGCTGAGAAAGCTAATGCACAGGAGCTCATGGATTGTGTTTGATTTTTTTGTACTTTGTGCACAAGATGAGCTAAATGCACAAAAGGAAGAGGTTGTGTCTGTCTACTGAACTTTGTGCCAGAAGTGCAGGCTGAAGGAAAAACTCGAAAAGACAGGGACAAATGATAATGACGAAGTAAATTAGAGGGAAAAAAAGAGTGAAGTGACAGAGAAACAAGCACACTTATTAAATTCAGTCTACCAACTCAGACAACACTCAAATGTTTTTACAGTTTTTCTCAATCGATTTGGCTCATTTTTCTGAAACGGTCTTAACATTCTCTAAACTGTAAGTGCAACTGTCACAGCTGTTTCCTGCGACATCTGAACTCTGTCGCATGTTTGCAAAAACATTTAATTCATGCATCAAAACCAGGTTATTGTTTCATTAAACTGGTCAATGCCACCAGAGTGAAAAGTCATTTTGTCACCGTGTGAGCTGTACTGACAGTCAGCCCTGGAAATATTTTAAAATGTGCAAATCTCTGTTTTATTCTGCTTTTTTGTTGGCACACTGACTGCCTTCTGTATTATTCAAGGATGTAAGTTTTGTCTAGCTGAATGGTATTGTGCTTTTTAGAATCAAATTTCAATTTGTAGTACACAGAAGAAGGATACACACATTTCAGCCTATCCTCATACATTTGTATAGTAAATTTATTTGTGTCGCAGTATGTTACACGGAGCAAGTTTACCCAACCTTTTTCCCCCTCACTGATTGATGGACTTGATCTGAAAATAGATTAATTCACTCTCAGTCCTATTTCAAAGAAGTAATAAACTGAGTTTCTTGGGTTTACACCCCTGGTTATATGAACAGAAAATTCACTTTTTGATCTTTCATGTGAAGTCATATCCAGAAATTTTGCCACGAAATGACCTTCATGTGATTTCTAGTTCATTACTGCCACCCAGGAGGTCATTTGGCAATTCAGCAGACACCACAAACATTCCATGATATTTATGGATTATACGTGAATGTCTGAGAGATTTTGATAACACACTGGATCATTTTGCACGTGACGGCTCAAACGATGAAAGAATGTTTAGAAGTTTCACTCAGGTTCAACTCATCAGTTTTCATCAACAAGCTGTAAGTGGTTTATTGTGCAAATCGTTGACAGTTGTACTTAGTTTTTTGCACGCATGTGCCGAGATATGTGCAGTTTGCTTGAATGAATGAGGAATAACACTCTGATGTGAACAACAAACCAACTGTTCTGAGAATTGATTGTACTGTTTTGAAAAACGTAATTCTCATTTGAAAATTGAACCAACGTGAATGAGAAAAACTGTGATATATTATAAAACTAACTGCTGTATATAGTAGCAGAATCAAGAGTTTTTAATGGACAATGCACCCAAATCAAATGTCTCTTCAGTGCAGGGCTGAAGATGGTGCATATCCACTTATATTCAATATCAGTCAGTATCCAGCATATTCTACACTCAATAAACAAGAGCTCAATAAGAACAGCTGCTACCAAACCAAACTACTACAAACCTATATTTAAAAAAAAAAAGTAAATTAGAACCATAATTGGACATAAATAAACACTGGCATTCCAAGAGTATTGTTACTGTCCCTGAACTGACAGAGACAGACGGAGCAGGCTGCAGCTCAGGAGGACAGACTATTTTCACTCAGGGAGAGGTGGAAACACAGCAGCACGTACAATCCAAATAAACAACCATTAAACATAAGCAGTAATTATAATACGTATAGAAGGCTGCTGTTTTACAGCACCTCTAACTGCTAGTTTGAGTAGTAATGGGAGTTAGGAGGCAGATTCTCAAGATTATATTCATTGTGAAATCTAGGGAATTATGTTTTCATAATATTTTTGTAGTGTTGTACTGATTTCCTTTTTATCTTGGGCTAGGGTTGGGTACTGTTCACGTCTGGTCCAATTTGAAGCAATACAGTAACACTAACGGTACCTGGACTTTGGTACCGGCACCCTTCTCTGCACTTTGTTCTCTCTGTAATAACAAAAATACCTCCGTCTCCTCTCTCAAACCCGTCCCTACAAACTGCAGCCTGTCAGTCTGTCCCGAGCAGAGTTGCCAGGTCTGCGTTTTTTCAGCAGAATTGGGCTACTTTTGTAGTGTTGCCCCAGGATGAATTTTTTATCCGCTGATTGGATGGACCTATTTCGCATGCAAATTACATCAATAATATCTATAAATACACGTCCATATTGGGAATTAAATTATTTATTTCTACGTACACACCACCAAACTGACTCCAGATCAGCACATACACACACACAGACCTGGCACGCGTCACATGCACGCCCACATAAACACAAAATAAAAATTACTGGGGCGGCTTTTAATCTGCCATTGGGCTCATTTTGTCACATAGACCTGGCATCCCTGGTTCTGAAGTCATCTAATGCTGTTGTTTAAGTGTTAGAGATATCCTTCCTGTTATGCGGTTGTTGTTGTTACCACAGTTGTGCTTGCATAATGTAATATTTCCCCATTAATAGTCTACAATTCACGAATACTGGTTTCATATTAAGGTTTTGGACAGACTAATAAATGTTACACTCTTTTTAAGTGTAATAAACAGCATAACGACTAAGTTTTGCACCCTTTAGCACCTTTTTACTCCTAGCACGTCTGCAGCGACGTGTGAAGAGTAAAAGGGTAAATTTCAGATATAGCCAGAGTTACCTAACGCCAGTTAAAACTAAGACCGTGAATAAAGCCCAGTTATGTCCAACAACAACTTTTCCAATGAGCTAATTAATCACTTAAAGTTTTGTCCATGGAGGGTTAAGTTACCCTGTACAGACGCTCGCTGCAGCCGTGCCGGATGGTGGACTTGGGTTTCAGGCTATGAAAACTTTGCACTTTTTAGGTTTTAGATTAAGTGCATTTTGTGTTTGGTTAGACAATAGACTTACAATAGAACTAGACAAGGCATTGTCGCTCATCCTTGGCGCCAGTTTTTTTCACACCGGCCCGAAAAACATTTTACCCATAAGTTTTACCCATCTGTAAAACTGATGACAGGACACCTTGAACTACAAACAAACTCAATTATGGAAGTTTCGCATTTGTTAAACGATCCTCAAGCCTAAAAAGCAATTTAAATATCTTTTGAACCTGACTTGCGACCACTCTTGGCTCACTATTGCACTGACTTGACATTACTGTGACGTGAACAAGCTGCTGCTCGCTCTAACATTGTTCAGGTACCAAAATTTGGCATGAATATTTTTACATCAGTACTGCGTAGTACCAGTGTTATTTGGTCCGTACCCTAAAAAATACAGAGTTCAGTATAGAAACCCTGTCTTGAACTCAACAAATATGACTGTGTTTCACAATTTTTTTAGGTAATTACGGGAAGTAGATTTGTTTTCATATCTAAAATATATAAGATTCATTACTGACATTCAAATCCCAAGTAAAGATCCAGTCTGTCCTTCTCAGAGTCGTCAATTTTAAGGCCACATTTGGGGGGAAAAAAAAGTTTGCAAAAAGTACACACAGCAGCTTTTCATAATTATCAGTGGAGAATAACCTAAATAATGCACCATATGCCAGGTCTCAGGGGCACGGTGTCTCTGGAGGATCTTAAACTCTCTGTGCTCAGTAGAAGAACATTTAGCTGTTCCTGTGGGTGAGCTCAGATGTGCAGCCAAACTGCTGAATGAAAACAAATGACATAGTGTGTTTTCAGGTACAAAGGATGTTTCAGTTCCACCGGACAAACAACACAAAGCTACACAGAGAAGCAAAGGGTGTCTGTCCAGGCTGCTGAAGAGGAGTAGAAAGTGCGTTAAGGTGAATAATTTCATTTTCGACATGTTTACCTCTCACATGGTTCAGATTCTGGGTCGTGATTCTCCGCAGCGAACGAGGACACGGCGGTGCGCCTGCTATTTGCTCTTTCTTTAAGCCACACAAGCCAGGAGAATTGTCTTTCATTCCTGACATAAAACCACATTCTCTGTACCTGAAGCATTGGCATTTGATGAATGGCAGGCTGTTGTTGTGCTCTGCATGTTGTTCCTCTTGGCAGTGGATCTGTAGCCTCTCCCCGTTTGAAAACTATGAGAGTTTCTTTGGCCTGCTGTGATGGATATAGATTCTCTCTGTCGAGTCAGATACCCATCACACTCTGATTTTTGAACCTTTCACAAACACTGAGATTTGTTTATACAGAGTCAGGCAAGCTATGCGCATAAAAGGAATAGCTGACATATTGAGAAATACACTAACACTCGCTTTTTTCCTGAGAGTTAGACGAGAGCTCTACCACTCAAATGTCCATATGTTAAATATGAAGCTGCAGCAAGGAGATAGTTAATTATAGATTTAGATTTAGAACAAAGACCTGGGAAACAGCATGACTCTGTCCAAAGATTTGAAAAACAGCAGGCGAGAAATAAGACATAACATTTTTTTTTTACGTTCTGTTTCCAGTGATTATGCAAAGCTAAGCTCACCTCCAGATATGAGGCAGACGTTGATCTTCTCATCTTAAGCCCGACTCCTACAGGACTAGTATTACCTGGGGACCTCTGGTAATTTGTAATAATAACGAAAGTGATCTTACTCCTGTGTGAATCTGCCATGTCTGTAATTTGTTAGTAAAACTTTAACCACCAATTACCTAACAAACACAGAGTTCATGTGATAATATCAGTCCCATGTGAACTGGCATCTCAGCGATTTGGAGTGAATTTGGCAACGGCTGTACATGTAGATACTGCAGCCAGTAGCTCTTTCAAACTTTGCATCTTTTTCTCTTTTAAGCTGTTACTTTTTTCAGCTTTATTGGCAAAACATGTAGCACCTATGACAGAAATACACTTGTAGGCACTGGAAAATGAAGATGTGGAGTTTGGATTAAAGAGCAGCGGACCAGGAGACAATCAGCAAACGCAGTCAGCATTTTTCAAACATGCAGTCAGGTCAGGCGGGCGCACAGCCACAAACTATCCTAGGAGGAGGAGAGGAGAGGCATGCTGCGGCTGGGACTTAAGGCTGCTCGTAGATAATGTCTGGTCAGGAAAATGAAACGGACAAAATGGGACTTGCGGCTCCTAATATGTTGAACAGCAGTCGACGGTGCTCTTAGATCAGCTCTATTGATGTTTAAAAATGAGTGATGGTGCCAGAGAAGTAATCTGCAAATGTGTATTTATGCTTGTAATACATGCAGAAAGTGAACGAACAACTTGAAACTATTTTATTATTTGTGGCTGCTGAAGAACAGATGCTCTGGCTATGAAACACTGATGTTTTACACATACATGGACATCATATCTGGGCAATAATGTCTAAATCATATGAGGTCCTGAGGTAATACTAGACCCTTGCAGGTAGAGCTTGAAGCTATAACAGGTAACATGTCTGCATTAAAATGTCAACTAGATCTATGTTAAATATTTTGTTGAGTTCTTACTTGTCGCTCGAAGTTGCTGTAACTTCTGGGAAAACACGGGATACGTCAGAGAGTGAGGAAGGAAGTCGGCAAACCTGACTAAACATAACATGAATAAAACTGTAATATTCCCTCGTCCATAAACATGATTTCGGCCTGAGTCGTGTCAGAAAGATTTTCATCTGCGACAGTGGTTGTTTAACAGTAAAGGAAACGACTCCCGTGATCCCACCTTACTTCAAACTGCGTCATTGTTTTAATGTGAGAGAGACCCCAAGTGGCAGAACGTGTTCATTTAACGCAAATAAGCGCATTTCTCAAACTGTCTCTCATCAGTGTCATTTTTGGCTGCAGGAGGCAGCTGTTTTCAGAGAAAAGACTCTTTAAAACCCACCTGTCCAGCTCCAAACAGCAAACAGACAAAGTTATCAAAGTGAATAGTTTGTGACTGAAAACAGAGCAAAAAAGAAAAGTGAACATTACTTAATTTGTTGCTCTGTGTCTCCTGGATGTATAAAGCTTAAATGGTGATAATACGTCAGTTTTGTGTTCACAGCTTGTTTCTGCTGCCCCTGAGTGGCCAAAAACACCCGTTATTACAGGTTATTTATACTTTAATAGGTATTCATTTCTCAATCACAGTTCAACAGTTGAAACCAAAGACTACCAACACAAGCAGTCATCATGAAGGTCCTCCAGAGGTCATATCCTTGCAGGTCTTTCACACCACAGTTTAATGTGAGTAGCATTTGGGAACAGCTGTTGGCTCTGCACATGAGCATTGTTATTATTGCTGCGTGTTTCTGTGTCCTTGGTGCTTTTTTTTTTTTTCCTCAGCCAGAAACGTGGTATTATGTTAATTTACTTTCTCTATTTGCACACCACTTAGAGTGAAGCTCGCAGCCAAAATGGCTTAGTGGACGCATATATTATTACTGTGTATGCACTTTTGACTTAAAGCACAATAATCCCCAACAACCAGAAGTGGCAAACAGCAGCAGCAGGCTTATATATATATATATATATATATATATATATATATTATATATATATATATATATTGTGTGTGTGTGTGTGTGTGTGTGTGTGTGTGTGTGTGTGTGTGTGTGTGTGTGTGTGTGTGTAAATATATAGAGACTGGGCTGAAAATACAAATAAAACAGAGAAGAATCACAGAAATGTATTCATGGGTTCTGTCACATTAAATTTGAGATGACGACTTTGTGCACAATCGAGCCTTAATATTTCAGGTGAGAGAAAAACGAGTAGAACACATGGATTTGGTGCAACATTTACCATGTCCTCCTCCACTTGTCTTTTCATTCATCATCTTAGGCCACTGTGGCCATTCAAGTGAACACATCGCCTTGAACAACACTTCAGACGGTGCGAGCTCTTTCCCTCATGAGATGTGAACATGAATCACTTTGTCGTTGCATCACAGAGAATAAAGATGGTATTGATTTTACTTTAAATTGGATAGCTTGCTGTGTTTCTTGTCACGATGGAGGAGACTTACTGCATTTGACTGATACCTAGAAATCCGAGATCGTGTCTGCTTTATGACGTCCTTGTGAATTACACTCAACAAAAAATATAAACACACCATTTTTGTTTTTGCTTCCATTTTTCATGAGTTGGAGGAAAAGATTTAGGACTTCTTCTTATGCACACCGAAGTATTTTTATATATATAAAAATTTCTCCTTTGCTAAGATGATCCATCCTTCTGCGCTTTTTCCTGAACCGATAGTTGAAAACACTAAGGGACAAGGGAGAGGAAGAGGACCACAATAATGATAATAATAGTAATAATAATGATAATATAAACTTTATTTATGAAGTACCTTTCAGACAAGAAATGCAGCCCAAAGTGCTTTACAACAAAGACATGCAGTGAGTGCTTCACACAAAAAACACAAAGAATGAACATAAAAACAGGAATATAATCCCATAAATAATGTAAAATAAGATGCAAAATAAAACTCACCCATAAAAATAAGATATGATGAGAAGAGAATACTTAGAATACATCTTCACATGGATAAAATCCACATTATAATACGAGTAAAAGTAAGATAAAAAATAATAATGCATAGCATAAGATGAAAAATAAAAACCCACTGAATAATAATGATAAAATTAAAGTTAAAAATAGAGTATATAGAATGCATAAAACCAAGGATAATACAGCATTTTAAAAGATGAACAGCAGTGTATAAGGAAGCGAAAATCAGAGTCCTTGTCTTTTATCAGGAAAGTCAGAGGTTGTTAAAGGCTAAAATGAAAAGATAAGTTTTTAGCTTTCGTTTAAAAATATTGAATGAGCTGGCCTCCCTAATATCTATAGGCGGTGTGTTCTACAGCTTTGGGACGAAACTGATAAACGCTGCATCCCTGACTTTCTTTCTGATGTTTCTGGGATCCTCCAATAAATCGGCTGCAGACAGTCGTAATGTTCTTGAAGGCAAGCGGGGAACAAGGGAGTTAGAAATGTAGCCTGGTCCTCGTCCATTAAGAGCTTAGGAGCCCCATAAGGAGAAGGACCTTAAAATCAATACTAAATGTGACCAGTACAAGGGAGGATGACAGGTGGGGGGTGGGGAGGAGTAACAATGTATGGTGACATTCAAAGGAAAGCTTATGTCACTGATGAAATGCATAAGAGCCGCCACAAACCATGAGATAAACCCTGATCTATCACTGAGAGAGTATAAAGTAAAGATGACTCATTCAGTTTTAGACAGGATGCTGCCAAGAATGCACAAATTCAACAGAAAACAAAAACATATAATGTAGTTTGTAATAAAAAGAAGCTGATAATGCAGTTTTTTATGATACCATCAGCTGTTGCTTGTGTTTTGAGAGAATGATTTGATGTTAAGTCTTTTTTTGCCATGTTTTGATAGAGGTAAGTTTGTGTAGAGGCTTTGATCAGAAAACTAATTAATGTGTGGCTAATTGTATGATGTAGGTGTGTTATTGTTTTAAGAGTTTAGAAAAGGAGTCTCAGGTAGGTAAATGCATCTTAGACAAAGCAAAAAAAAAAAACTGCAGGTTTAAGTTTCTTTGTGCAACAAATAATCAAACAGTGTCAAATGATGCATGATTTTTTATTGTTTTTATCCTTTATTTAGCCTGAATGCAGTTTAACATAAAACAATTTCACGGGTTAGAAAACATACAGGTCTTAAAAAATAAACACAACACAAGAGGAATAGTAAAAGATACAGGCCATACCAGTGAGATCCATATCACATTTCACCACAGGTCAACGATTATGTAGCAGAGCAACATGTTTCCTCAGGGCAGTTTGTAAAAGATCTCCAGAGAGAAGAATGCTTCAAAGAAATTGTGTTTTGCAACTAATGCCCAGGGTGCATAACTACTATAATTACTGCCATTTCTAGACCGTTGATTAATTATCAATCAATACATTTTAAATCTAATTCATTCAGATTGATCGATTAATAATTAATCCCCATGCACAAGTGTCCAGTGGACTGGTCACAATAAAAGGCCAGTCTTATGTGTGCAGTTTTATCTTGAAAAACATCATTTTTAGACATATTTTTACCTTTCATTGTGACTTTTATTGTGACCAATTCAAGGCACACCTGTGCAATAATGAGGAGTGCCACAATTTCAATATTAAATTGAAAATCAATCAAAATGAGCTAAATTGAATCCACATCAAAGGCAGAATTGCAGTTCTCCCAGTAGTTTCTCTTCGCTCCCGCCAGTCAACGACAGACGACACACCACAGCTTTCCGACCATCATATCACACTTGATACCATAAAGACTGTTTTAAAAGAAGAGTTCAAAAATGTAAATGACAGTTGTCAGGGCATAAAACCAGTCATCTGCTGATCTTCACAACATCAAGAATCCATTGTTTAACAACGGTAACGGAGACTCGTGACACCTGACAATAATCAGGTGGATGGATTATCTTGGCAAAGGAGACACGCTCACTAATATAGTTGGGTGATATGTTAAAGTATTCCAAATGACCATCGTCAGGCCATCAATCGACGTTTGGCGATATATTTGTCCCCCCTCCCACCGCCTCCGGTCCTCTCGGGTCTCAGCTGGGAGTTGCGCGCAAGTGGCGAATTCATTACGTTACGCACACTGCATACATTCACTACGTCCAATAACCAAAATAAACTTACAAAGTGTCAAGAAATTAAATATTCTCACACTTATTTTCCTTTTTAAAAGGAGAAATACAACCGTACACCTTCTAAATTTAAGCTTAATTGGTTTGGTAAATCCTTGGAAAATTCACTTTATCCAAACTTGACAGAAAAACAAAAACCATCTTTGTTATTCCACCCACTCTTCCAACAATCACCAGCTCTGGTTTGGTGGAATTAAATCCTTAATTTACCGCGTGAAAAGAGTGTAGAGTCTAATTCTGCAGGCTGTTTGTCTCTGACTCCACACCCAGCTCGGTCTGGTGAGTGGGTGTGTACTGTGCCGCTGGATGAGAGCGCGGCGTGGAGCAGCAGCTGTCACTCTTCAGACCATTACATTAGCAAAATAAAATGACAAATATTTGCCCAAAAAATCGACCGGTGACAGATTCAGCCCATTGTCGATAGACGATATATCATCCAATCGCCTAACCCTACTCACTAACACTGATTTCAACAAATTTGTGGACAAAATTTGACAGAAATGAACCTTTTGTGTGCATAGAAGAAGCCTTAGATTTTTTAACGACAACCCATTAAAAATGGGAGCAAAAACAAAAGTGTTGCATTTATATTTTTTGTTGAGTGTAGTTTGAATGTTGGATGTCCTTTATATTCGTGTCTCTGCAGGGCTTCTGTGTGGACACATGGCCAACTGCTTGAAGTACATGTATTTCTGGGACAGGGCTGGAATTTGCATGTCTGTCTCAGTGGCTCCAGCCATCTGCTTGTAAAGAGGAGACGTATTAGTCAAGAACAGTGATATTAACAAAGTGTCTGCAATTAATTGCCTTTATAAATAGCAGATTTTGTTTTGTGGCTGAGAGTTCTTTTTCTGACATTTTTTTTTTTCATTGCAATGCAAATTAAGAGGCGTTCCACCTCTGCACCCACACTGAATCCATTTACTTTCTAAATTGTTTTGGTTTTGTAATAGCCTCTTTCACCTCACATGGCACCGACACGCTGTTTCAGAGCAGGCAGAACTTTTTTGGACAGAGTTTCTCCAGAGGCACTTGTCTTCTGTTATCTTTTCTATATCCTGCACCTGTAATAGGAGCCCAGGAGCTGTATGTTTCCCCATCATCCTGCACCATGCCCTGCTCTCCGTCCTGCTGAGTCTCTCAAACTCTGTCTGGCTCTTCCTCCGGCTCTGCTTCTCAAGTCGCTTGATGCAAGAATTCAAAGACACATAACATAAGTGTTTATTTATTGTGTTGTGATGTAAGAAAAATGTGCATTTCAGTGCAGAAAAATTGCTGATTCATTAACAGAGATGCACAAATATATCAGAAGTATCTTTTAACAAATTACAAATACTTGCTCATCAAATGTATCAAAATAAAATACAAAATAATCATATGAGAAAATTAAAACACAAGTAATTTGTCATTTGAAAACAATACATTCTATACAAACTGATATTATCACATTTTAGGTGTTTAGCAGCCTGAGTATAGGTCAAGATTAGATTACATTTTATTTCAAACATGTTCAAAGAAAAAAATATGCAATGTACAAAAACTATAAAGAAAAAAACAAAACAAATACTTATCAAGTCCTACCCGCTTTTTATATTTCATTGATAAACTAATCTGAAATGCTGCAGCAATACAGCAAGGAAAATAAACAAAACAGCACAAATCAGAATCAACATACACATCCTGCCCTCTGTTCTTACTTTGCTAGCTCCCCTCTCCAATCATCCATCCCATATGGACTCAGTATTATTTTTAAACATGATTTTAAATTCATACAATGTTTTCATGTTTTCATTTTGTCATTATAGTCCTTCCTTAGAGTAACTCCTTGGATTGCAGTGGCTTTTAGTGTTGGTCCTCACTGGTTAGGGTCAGGGTTAGGCTTCTTGGACATAAAAATTCCTCTGAAATTGTGTTGACTTTCTCTCATTTGACTCGTTTTGCAATCAGCTGTGTATTTATATCTTAGTGCTTTTAATTTTATAAGGAGTGGGTTTGTTGGTCTGACTTTAAAGGAGCAATATGTAAGAATTTTAGTTTAAAACATTCAAAAAGAGTGAAAATTATCACCAGAATGTAAAGAAATAACAGTTAAGACATTATGTCAAAGATGTCAATATATTGACTTAATGTCAAGAAAACGGTGTCAGTTTGCTTTTCTTCCAGGGCTCGGTCATCAACAGATACTAATATGTTAAATCTAAATATTAATGGACAGCATATTGAACAGGTCTCAGAGGTAAAATATCTCGGGCTCATGTTAGATTCCCACCTAAAATTCGACAAGCATGTTAAGATGGTGAGCAGGGTTGCAAAAGCAAACTTACATACGTTTAGACTTATCAGAGACTGTCTCCCATTTCATGCTGCAAACACTTTCATGCATGCTATGATTTTTTCACATTTGAGTTACTGTGTAACCTCTTGGTCACAAGCAGCATCAACAATAACCAAACCTCTCATGATGATATACAATCGAGCCATCAAAATTTTGGGCAGAAAACCAATAAGATCACATCATTGCCATGTTCTTCAGAAACTAAATATGTTAAGTTTTGATAATTTCATTAATCTTGCCAATCTCAAACTCATCCATAAATGCCTACATAATCAGGCTCCTCAGGTGCTCAGTGATCTTGTGGTTCCACTTAGAGCTTCAGGCTCAGTAACACGTGGAGCATCCAATGGGAATTGTAAGGTTCCTCTGTGTAAATCCTCACTTGGACAAACAGCTTTTTCTGTCTGTGGAATTAACATGTGGAATTCTCTACCTGTAGAACTCAAACTGGATCCTGATTTAGATCACTTTAAACTCAAATTGAAACAGTTTTTGAAGAGGAATCAGTCATGCAGTCATGAATAATTTGGTGTTTCCTATTCTGTGGTGCTAATTATGTTTTGTAGTTTGTATCTTGTATTGCTCTGTATTTTTCATTGTTTGTACTTTGCACTGTTACTTGAGTTTTTGTTGCTGAGTCTTTTGTATCTTAAGGCCCAGCTAGGGACAGGCATTGCAAATTAGCTTAGGCTATAAATGCTATAGTGTGTGGCATTGATTTATGCTACATACTTGTCCCTATACAAATAAACATTAAATAAATAAATAAATACTGTGTTGCAGAGACAGCTCAGCCTGGCCCGTCTTGTAATACCAGTTTCTACCTCAGGTTGTGATAGTGAGTCACTGTAACATCCAGTCTGCCTCAGTCCAACAACACTGAGGTGGTTTCCTGCCAGGTTTGGCTCCTGGCATGATTCCAGCCAAAGACTGTGATTGTTCCACAGTTTAACCCTGAGGATAAAAGTGTGTCATATTTCAAAATAAAATGACACATTGAATAATGTATTTTTAGTATTTAAAATACAAAAATACAAACCATTAAAGTATTTCTTAACAAATTACATCATACTTGGGATTTATGTTAGACATCTCCTAACTCTCTTTTTATGTCACTTGATAGCTTGAGTGGACTTTTTGACCTAAAACCAAGTGATCCGTCCTTTACTTTCAGCAGCACTTTGAACTCTTCTTCCCACATTTCCACCTTGCTGCTCTCACCCGCCTGTCCATGTCACTATCAGCTGAATGTCCAACATCTGGAGACTCTCGTTTCACCTGTTCCCACGTCCCCCCTCTACTTTATCTCCCACCTGGCATGAGATGGCTTCTGGTTTAAGGCTTTTTTCAAACAAATCAGAGTTTGCGAGGAACAATGCAAGAATATTGTTCCGGACCTCTGCAGGATGTCTGAGATATTTCTAAAAGGTGCTCCCCACATTACTCAGCCCTATTATTACCAAGTCCTGATGTCCACGAATCCAAAGTGTATGTCATTAATCAGAAAATAAAGTCACCAAAATCAAAACCGGTGTAGCAACAAATTTTTCACGACCTCTCCACCAACCCCTTTCTTCTTCTTCCTCTTCTTCTTCTTCTGCTTCTTCTTTTTCTTCTTCTGTTTTATTTCGTGTAGATTAGATACCAGTTCCAGGTGACAATAGTTCTGGATTTCAAAATAAAGGTGTGGATTTCAAAATAAAGGATTCAAAAGTAAACCTCCAGACAATTTATTTAACATAAGCAATGAATTAAATTGTTTAAAAACACACACACACACAGATAACAAACACCATATATGTAAAAAGCTGGTCTCCTGAACATTTTTGGAGTAAGTTTGGGGGGGATTTTAGGAATAGTGGGATACACAAATGCACAAACAGCTCTCCAATTATAATAGTAGGATTCTAGTAGTAGTAATAGTAGTGTACTCTGAAGTAATTAAATAGGTGCTGTAAATACATTTAATTGAACACTGCCCGTCTCTGCTGGGATTGAATTTTGAGCTTAGTAACAAGGGACTAGATATTTTTTTCATTCTTCATTTGATGATCAGTGGAGACAAAAGGTCTGAGAGACCAGCTGTAATTGTGTTTGCCTCACAGCTTTATCTTGTTTCATGAATTATCCACAGCACTGTACTGGTGAAAAAAGGGGGACTGGAAGCTAAAAGAAGCAGGTTTTGCTAGTGCGATTGGCAAAGGAAGCAGGCTATTCCTCCGGATCCGTGTGTTGACTCTGTCTGGATCCCAACATATTGAATGTGAATGCATATTTCATGACAGAGCTCTGGGAGTGAGGGAGAGGGAAAAGGAAGGGAAGGGAAGGGTGGTGAATCGAAGAGAACCTGTGCTTTTTGAGAAGTAACACGCAGAGACACAGCAGTGTTGTCACAAAAGAAACTTGCTGCATTTTGTGTGCTTTTGTGCTCATGTCCGCGTGTGGGTGCACATGGTAATGAAAAATGTTTTTGTGTGGCCTGCGTGTGCAGGTGTGGGAGTGCGGGATGACATCAAATTATGTATTCGCAATGCATTTCTCTATTCAGCCGTCTGACTGAAGTGCAGCACATCACACAGATGTGACTGCGGTCAACAACATGTGTCATGGTGAAGAGCTTTATAAGAACGTGTGGTGATCCTCTTCCTGCTGCCACGCGGCTGAAGGAGCGGACAGATAATGGGATTCAGGCAGAGGTGTCTTTGGGGTGGACGGGGGAGCTGCAGCCTGTCAGATAATGAGACAAAATTCCAGATTCCCCTGCATAATGATTCATCATTAATGCTGATGTTACCACAGAAGGCAGAGGCTGCGGTGACAGGAGGGGCATCCACGGCTATTTACATTAGCTGTGGCAGTTCATTTGGAGCGTGCAAGAGGAAAATCTTTGGAGTGCATTAACAGAGATGAGCAGTTCTGCGTAATGGAAGCTTAACTACTTCCTGTCACGTGTGCAGGTCCCACAGCTGCTTTTACTCTATCGATACATCAATGCCTGCTGGCTTCATGAACCTCACATTTACACACCCTATTAACCTGGAGATGAAAGCCTCATTAGGAGCTTGTTTGGTATACCAATTTACACAGGCAGCTAAATAAATCACGTTTGCTTTTTATTCCCGGCGATCAACAAATAAAATGATTTACAATCAGCCAGGCAAGGTGCAGCATCTGTAATCCTGGTTAACCTAATCATCATCCTCAGCATAAGCCTGGAGAAGATCCTGCAGTCACCTTTGTGTATGCATGATCAAAGGACCTGCAGCTTGTCCGCAGCTAATCTCAAATACTACTGGACCGATCAGTCAAATCTTTTTGTGCACATTCCTGACTGTATGCTGAAGGATTCTGTAATTCACAATTATTGAAAAACTTTGTTTTTATGGCTCCACACCGGCGATACCTGTGGCCAGAGGCAATATGTTTTCAAGTCATCCCTTCTTGTGACACATCTCAAGAATACTTCAAGACTTCTTCAAACTTGGTACAAACGTCCACTTGGACTCAAAGATGAGCTGATTAGATTAGATTCAGTCCTCTGTACTCCTCTGTAGAAACAGTCTAAAATCAGACATCCCATTTTGCATAAAAATACACTACTACAATTCAAAGTTACAGGTCAATATTGTGGTGAGTTCCATATTAAATCCCTTCAAAATCTTAACTACAGACATTATATAAGTCTGGACAGACATGGATGTAAATTGTGACTTGACTGGTTGGTGGAGACAAACAACTCAGAGGCAGTAATTCTATTTTTTAACTGCTCTGTTTTATACAACCATTGACAGCTGACTTCTCACTCGCACAAGTGATACAACTGCTTCAGTTTGAAATCTTGTTTCAGAATGTATGTGGAGTTTATGTTAATGTTGGCAGAACTAATAATGATATCTGGTGGTTGCATCTGGCAGTTGTGGCAGCAGTTGCAGTAAGTGCTTCAGCATCTGTTGCCGGGCGGGGATCTGCTCTCTACTGAGTGACCTCTTCTAGTCGCACATGTTTTGTCAAGTCAGTTAACTCAATTTGTTTGAGGTTTTAGAGGTAAATATTCAACTTAAGTTCTGTTAAAATTATTTACTGTGCACATTAAATGTTTTGTATACACAGGGTGTTGCACATTAGGTATGTATCAGTCCTTTTTGTGTCAAGGTAAAACATAACACAATATAAGAATGTCAAAATAAGGATTGAGTGTAAGGGGTTTTATTGCCAAGTAGGTAACAAACATAGTACTAGAAATATAAATAAAGATTAAGCCAAGCCAAGTACTGTCAGTTAAAACAGCCTAAATACATATAAGAGGAGGAGGCAGTGGGGGCATGCAGTGTCAGTGGGGGTCACAGGCCTTGTTGATGAGGACAGTTGCAGATGGAAAGAAATGGTTCTTGTGGCGTGAGGTTTTAGTCTTGATGGACCGCAGCTTCCTGCCAGAGGGGAGTATCTCAAAGAGTTTGCATCCAGGGATGGGAGGGGTCGGCTACAATCTTACCTGCACACCTCAGGGTCCTGGAGGCATACAGGTCCTGACAGGGATGGCAGACTGCAGCCGACCACCCTCTCGGCAGAGTGAATGATACACTGCAGTCTGCTCTTACTGCCCTTATTTGCAAATAGCAGATGAGCAAATATGCAATGTGGAGTATTTAGGTTAATTAGATGAGACTCCTGAAGGCCTGGTGGTAAAAACTGTCCTTAGGTTGTTTGGTCCGTGCCATTTCGAGTCAAACCGTGCTGCGCTCATTCCTGCCAACACTCACATTTTTCCTGGGTTTCTCCCATATTTCATGGCCATCTCCCGGCGCCCTCCTGTTTTGTTGTTTCTCCCGGGAAACTCCCATAATTTTCATGTCTCTCAAACTATGAATAATCATCATAAACAGATCCACACGTTTTTTATGCTTGTCTGACACAGGCCTGGGTCAAGGTGCAAAAGCACTCATTGTACCTTCAGTTTAATATTTTGCAGCCTCAGTTGAAATATGAACAATAAATGCAAAGCACAAGGTGGTAGGTCTGACGCATGGACTGTGCGTTTCCATGCACACCTCTGAAACAGCTGTACCAGTGGTATCAACAGCTCAGCAAATGGAAAGTTTTACCTCAGGAAATGTCCAGCATGTCAGGATGATTCAGAAAGTCACGACATGAACACACGTCACCACAAACCTGCAAACAAAAACAGACAAGTATGATTTTCTATCAGGTAATAACTATCGAATTAAAAAATAAATGGATTTAGTGAAGTTGGAAAAGAGATAAGCTGTGGTAACTGAACTCTCCTTCATAAAAAAAAGCAGAATATTGAGTAAGAGTTTGATGTGTGTAAAGGTCTGTATGGTTATAATAGATCAGCCTGCTGTTGTTCTCAGGTGATTTAATGAAGGTAAACACAGTGAGTGGCCATGCATTAACAGTGCTGCACTGGCAGGCATTTCTCAGAGGCTGCAGATTTATCACTGTATCAGTCGTGTTGCCTTCAGGTGCTGCAGGGATTTCATGAACGGAAGGAGAAGCATTTCATACAGTATAAAACAGCACCCGCTGTATGGAGATGCAAGTCTCGCCATGCCGGGCTGACGTGTTGAGTCAAAGCAGCCCTGCTCATGTGTATGGAAAAGGGATAAATTATAATAGTGTGCATACTGGGTGGCTTTTGGTCTTTAATGATCATTCTGATGCAATGTTTGCGCTGTTATTATCAGTAGTTTTCTTTTGATTTAAGTTCCATTAAAGTTAGTGAATCTTTCAACATATTTGTATAACAAATTCATATTAACTGGACAGCTTGGGATCAGGCTTCATGTCAGGAAGCATCTGCCTTGTGAAAGTGTGTTCGGAGGAATCGCTGCCAGCTCCTGAGTTGATGATCTGTAGCTGATTCTCCCATATGAGGCGGCGAGGCATCCATTTCATACACACTGGAAAAGCACATGGCCACCTGAGCTGAGACGATACAGGTCGGTCAGAGTTTCAGTGGCCATCTGGACAGATAAACCACCAACTCTGAGAGCTGCTGAAGGGAGGAGTTCTTGTACAAATGCCATATTATGCATTTAGCCTGCAGCTGTACAATGAAACTGAAATGAAATTGAAACTGTGGGATGCTGGCTCTGCTGCAGGGAGAGGAGAATTATATGTGGAAGATAAATGTGTTGCGTCATCTACTGGGATGAAGAAGTTTTGTTTACAAGTGAAAACATTAAAGCGTAGTGTAAGTGAGGAAAGCATCAGTCCAGGCAGAGCACTGAAGTCGAGATTGCATCAGCTGATTGGTGTCAGCGGCTTCATTACCGGCTGCTTGGCTACCAGCTGGCAAGTAACGTCCAATCAAATTTGTGCACACTGTAAAAAATTATAGAGGAATTTAGTGGAATCAACTAATCTTTTTTCATTAACTTAATGTAAATATACAAGTTGTATTTATTCAAGTTAATTCAAGTTAAAATTTCTAGTATTTATTTTTAGAAAACATCAAAACCTATAAACATGTGATGAGATGAATGAATGCACTGCACAGAATTCAATCAACTCATGAAATTAAGTTTCTAAAGAAACGTGATCGGCATATTAGCAGACTTCCCGGCATAAAAACTCCCACGAGACCCTTCTTTCATCATAGTTTATATATGATGGAAACTCTATTTCATTTTAAGTCTTGCTTGTTTATTTTCCCAATAATGAAAATATTAGAGTTGCAACAAATAATTGATTATGAATCAACTTTTAAATGAAAACTAATTGTTGTGACTAATTGTTTTGAGTCCTCTGATTTCACTTTCTCAGATGTGAATATTTTCTAGTTTCTTTATTCCTTTCTGACACTAAATGGAACATCTTAGGGTTATGAACAATAGAGGATACTTGAGGATGTCATCTTGGGATTTGAGCAACACTGATCAACATTTTTCACCATTTTTTGGACCAAACAACCAACTGATTAAAAATAATCTAGATGAAACAATAATGAAAATAATCATTTTGAGGGTTAACAGCCTTTTGGAGCCTTTTGGAGGCGCAGGGAGGCCCAGAAATCTATTTACAGTCAGTATTGTGGTTCTGTACACCTTGAAATATTATATGAAACCTGCTACTTTGCAGATTAACTCCCTCCACCTCCCCACCCCACCAGGTGTGGTTTCAAGAGATTTCTACACTGTAAAAATGAAAAAGGTTGAGAAAATTTCAACTTATTTCAATAGATTATCGAGTTTTAAGCTCAAAGTCTTAAGTTTTGAAAAGGTTTTGTCAACTAATAATGTTTTGTAGAGATAATTTACTTTACTTATTTGACTTTGAAAAGTGAAAGTGAATTATAGTTAATAACTAAAAATGAATTAATTAGGGGCCGGGCAGCTTAAGCTGCCAGGACCCTATTGTAATCCTGCATGTTCTTCTTTCTTTCTTTCTCTCTTTCTTCTTCTTCCAAGGAAATCCTACTTCCCATGCACGAAAAATAACCAAACTTTGCACAAAGGTCCAGTCCCATGTCAGATTGCCTCAGCTGCAAAAACAGGCCAATAGTCCTGATGGTGGCACTACAGCAAGCCTCTAAAGTTCAAAATTTTGAAAATTCATAACAAATCAACCATATGTGCTACAGATTTACAACTTTCACCAAAATGTAGACCCAATACTGAAGAAACTTTTGTACATTTAAACCTATTGCAAATTATGAAGTCCATCACTCTGTTTTTTTCAAAAACTGTAAAACTTATTACACCTATCTCCTCCCACAATTTTTGCTCAATTGGCACCAAACTTGCTACAGAGCATCTTCAGACTGTCCTACACAAACGATCCACACAGATTTTTGATTTATCAAAAATTGAGCCTACAGTGCATCAAAATGTTTGACTGTAAACGGTATTATAAACATATACTTGCAAATTCTTGCTAAAATTTTGGAGTCATGGTAGATGATGTTTGGAAAATATCAGAATTTTATCTCAAAAACTGAATTTTTTACAGCATTTTGAATTTCACTCTCACGCGAACAATTGGAGTCAATGCAAAAATGGCATTTTTAAACATCAGTTTTTCACTTTTGGAGCCAATAAATCATTGTTAAAAACTAATGACCAACATCTCCATGCTGTCTAGATGCAATTTGTGTATTTTGGGATTTTTGTCTCAATAACTGAATTTTTGACAGCCATTTGAAATCTGCCTTTACATGCTAACAGCTGCTGTCTTGCACACAGGTGACTGGCTTAGTCAATTTGTGAAGCTACAGGTGGTGTTTCCATTTGCCAATTAGCTCAGTGAGATAGAGGATGGTTCTTGGTTTTGAAGGTTGTGAGTTCAAGCCTCAGCTTGTACAACATTTCCATATGAGAAATCTATTCAAACTTTTCACAAAGGTCCAGTCCCATGCCAGATGTCCTCAACTGGAAACACAAGACAATAGTCCTGATAGTGGCGCTACAGCAAGCCTCTAAATTTCAAAACTTTGAAAATTCACAACAAATCAACCATATGTGCTACAGCTTTGGAACTTTCACTTTGAAATTTGCTTTTCCATGGCATGGATGGCTGCTGCCTGGCACCCTGATCCTTGGCTTAGTCAATTTGTGAAGCCACACATGAACTGTCACTTGTCAATTAGCTCAGTGAGATAAAAGACGGACTTCAGTGTCAGAAGTCGTGAGTTCGAGCCTCAGCTAAGGCAGGATGGACTTTCAAATGTGAAAGCCTTATGTTCAGGTATCATGCTATGTGGATTAGAAACTACTAAGGTTAAAATAATTATGATTCAGGGAGTTTTGGGAAGAGACAAATACTCTTTATCAACACGTTTCCCTGTTATCCCTTGTCTCTTTTCCCTGTTTATTTGGCTTAGCTATCAGTCAATATGCAGAGTCTCTTGTGCCAGAAATTGTGAGTTCAAGCCTCAACTGATGTAAAATGCACATTAGAATGCCACCTTTTTTTCATCTTCCTACACTCTGCTTGTTGCTCAGAATTGCCTAATTTTGCCTAAAATTGCCCGGCCCCAACCATTGCTGCGCAGCAGCTATAATTCTCAATTGTAATTTATTTTCAGTCACCCAGGTAACAACAAATCAGGTTCATAGTTCACTGTGAACAAGTTTATCTAAACAAGAAGAATATCAACAAAAGATTATTGGTCAGCAAAATATTGATTAGTTTATTTCAAAAGTGAAGAGTTTCATTCAAAACTCAAACATCTGGTGAAGGAAGTTTCCTTGAAATTATGAACTTTCTCAGCTTTTTTTCAATTGTGTGCAGTATATGTCTATATAGTATGTTTTGAATCTCAGAAAAGGTTTGAGGAGTTATGACATCTGGGAAAGTCTGTTTCAAAAGTTTCACATCAGATGAGCAGAGTCACACCACTATCGTTCAATATATGGTTAATTAAAGCCTTGTCATGAGACTTCTGATTGAAATGACATAATTGTCACCATTAGAAGAGGCGGTGTAGTGCTGTAGTAGATTAATTTTGAGGATGTAGTCATTAAAAGATAAAAAACTGTAATACTTCAGAAAGTAAGTTTCTTTCACTGTGTCTAATTTAGCTGAATTATCTCAATAACAAACTATTCTGAAAGGACACTTTCCAGAGTTTTTTTCTTTTTTCAGAGTTGGAGAGGCTCAGTCAGTCATCTCACGTGGAGCAGGTTTTATTATGTGAATACAGAGTATGTACATTTGGTTTCCAGGCTCTGACCTCTTCACTCCCCACAAACATACACTGAGCTGTGTAGGAAAACATTGCCAAAGCCAGCACACAAGAGTAGAGAGACTGGTCTGCAGTGAGCTGATTGGAGAGCCCTCCAAAACAACCTTAGGAGAAATGCAGAACATTTAATTCAGTTTGAAGTAGCACAAAATTATCATAATGCACACACTAATAAACAACATAAAAATAAGCTCCCTCACTGCAACAAATTCACAGCAGTGCAAACAAATGTCGCTCCTGTGCAGCATCAGCATCACCTGGATTCAGCCCATCAGCCCAGATTACATCAGAAAAAATTGTTTGATTCTGAAGTTATCTAAAAGTAATCCAAAAACATTCAGATTAGATTACATTTTTTGTAATCCAGTGTGTTCTGACATATTTTATATATACACAGCCTGAATTCTTAATATATCAAATGTGCAACTATCATGTCCAATATACTGTATATTTATATGTAATATCGATTCATATTGTATTGCAACATGTGCAATCATATATCTGTAAAAAGTGAAATGTCAGTGTATATCATTTATAAACAACCCCAATGCAATGATTTGCAAAATGTTTTTGACTTGTATTCAACTGATTGTTTTTGTAATTAGTAACATATGAGATAAGATAAGATAAGATAAGATAAGATAAGATAAGATAAGATAAGATAAGATAAGATAAGATAAGATAAGATAAGATAAGATAAGAGCAGCATAAGAAAATAACAAAATTACATTTTAAACTCTTTTTAAAACTCTAAACTGTATGTGCAACATGCATATGTTGTTTTTTAAAAACAAGTTTTTATTTCATGTTATTTAAAACATTTTTGCGCTTTATTCTATTTTATTCTCGTTTTTTAATATTTCTGTTTATCCGTCATTATTTTTTTCTACCTGTAGCTTTGAGCTGCGGTAATAAGTGAATTTCCCTGGTGTGGGATCACTAAAGTTTATCTTATCTTAGCTTTTCTTAGCTCAGTTTAACTTAACTTATTATGTTATTAATTTCAAAAAAAAGCCATTTAATTTGTATTCATAACTGACTTCATTTCAAAGTAATCTTACTCAGCCCTGCCAGCACACATGCAGAAATAAGCACCCAGCAAAGGGCCTGTCCCTAAAACCATCTAAACTAAAATGCAACAAACAGCCAGCAACACTGACAGCAGTAAATATTATTGATTTTAGCCAAGCAGACAAACAAGACAGAGCCAATCCAATATATTAGCTAAGTAACAAGACTTTAGCTTTGTGAAGTTAGTTGCATCAGATGCAGGTTGCAGCAGGACAGAAAGTTGAAGTTTGAGGCTCGCAGATGATTTGATAAATGGCATCACCAAAAAACAAACAACAAAAAAAACAACAAAAAAAAACAAAAAAAAAAACAAAACAGTAGCAGTAGGGAGTGCACCACAAAATGTCAACTGAAATATGTCCTCCACAGTCCCATCGTGGAGTGACATTATTTGGCTGTTGGCAGCTGAACTTCCTACTAAAATAATACACAAGCAGCAGTTGGAGAAGCTACTTAAAAACTGTAGCTACTATAGTGAATCTCCGTGCTACTCTTCATTAGAGGAAGTCAGCAACAGTAACACTACACTTTGCAAGAAGATTCACTCATTATTTTATACTGCCTGAGATTGAAAAAAAAAAAGTGCAACTTTTTTTTTCTTTACTTTTATTTCTGCACAATTTAAAAAGTACACAAAATGGCATGACAAATGAGATAACAAATAATATGCAACAGCGCAGGGAGAGGCAGAAAACCCAGTGGGCTCGTTTGAAGCTTCCACCTAAAAATGAAACTTGAAACATTACACCATTAGAAAAGTAGCTACTCTACTCAAACGCCACTGGGAAATGTAATTAAACTAGCGTCTAACTATTCCCCAACCCATGCAGCATTGGCAAGAAAGCAAAACTGTGGGTGGAGTGTCGACAGCTTAAATACACCACCGCCTCCTGTGTGAGTGTAGCGGCTCACTCGAGCTGTTTGCCTCAAGCAGCTCCAAGGCTTTACTCTGTTTATCCAGAAAAAGTTCGTCTAAAAGATCACACCTTGATTTTCTCTTGTTTTGGTGTATGTACTCTCAGAAAAATAATGGTTCTTAAATGGTTTTTCAAAAGACTCCCTGGTTCTACAGAGATCCATCACCACATGAAGAACCTCTTTATTTATGGAATGATTCTTCGTGTACTTTATGTGGTTCTTTAAAGTACTAAAGTTTCTTTGTTTGACTGAGTTTAAAGTCTTTTAACTTGGAACCCTGCAGAAACCTGGTTGCCATAAAGCTTTCATATTTTGCACAGATTGGCGATGCATGTGCTGTATGACAATGTGTCTGTAGCTCACAAATGCCTCCGGTGTTTCTTGATTTTTGCAGGGAGCCACGAGTGATTTTTCAAGGTTTTAGAGCTCTGTGTTCCCCCTCATAGTGACTGATTTTGTGTTTGGCCATTGGACTAACTTTGTGCTTTTCTGAAGCTGACATTTTTCAATACCTTATTTGTTTGCAATTGAATGAAGTAAACTGTGGTGCACTTTTACTTCTCAGTAACAAGGTTGTGCCGAGGTGATAGAAAAAGTTCAAAATAAGATCTCATCATTGTTTAGCCTGTGTTTCCTAGACTTTGACCGTTTTCTCATACTTCTTAAATTCGGCTCCTGAGAAACAGCCTTTGTTTTGTCTCAGCCTGAGACTAATTTTAGCCTATTGAGATCTTAAAATGTTCTTTTCTTTGTCTCATTGCAATGATCTTAACTTTGTCTTAAACAATCAGCTGCTGAAGTAACAGTGAAATCTAAAACAAAACTCGGTTGTCTTAAATGAGATCTTAAATTTGTCTCAGCGGCCAAATTAAAGTCTTGTTGGTCCTTAGATTGTGAAGGACCTCTGAGACGCCTGTGAGCTCAGCAAAAGATCTCACGTTTTACTTTTGTTTTGCTCCTTTTTTAGGAGAAACAGATGAGACATCAGTAAACTCAAAATAAGAATCTCATTTGCTTCACTGTGTGGTGGATGTTTAAGGTAGCAAGTTGTCAGGAAACGCTGTTGAAGATGTTTATATTCTGCTTTGATGAGTCAAAATTATGTAATTCCTCCGTCGCACACACGCTCAGTAACACCTGAACTTCACAGTTGGTCCATTTGTCCATGTTTTGTTCCATTTTATAAATGATTATGAGATGTTATGATCCATTGTTTATGCTGCTAATGTTTATATGGGGGTTTAAAGAAGAGCTAAAAAGGTTCTTCAAAAACGGTGTGTTCTGAGCTGACCTAAGAAACTACTATATATGCTTATTCAATAAAAAGAGGGATCTGTCGGGGTTTTATTTCTCTGTGTGTAACCCTGTTTGACATTATGATCCATTTTTTATTCCTTTAGTTTGTGATTTCTATTTTATGCAGGTGTTTATCTTCTAATTTGATCTTTTTGTTTGAATCATCACCCTCTATTGAATCCAATATAATATCTTGATAAATGGACTTGTTTCTCTCCCTACACTCTTAACACATAGATCCATCCATGAGGAGTAGAGAGAGAGAAATTCCCTGAGAGCGGGCCAAACATTTTTCATCCTACATTATGCACCCTGCACCTGAGGTCAAACATCTGTTTCATCCGCTACAGGGAGCAGCTTTAAATTTGCTCATTTCTGTTACGAACGTGCCTCAAGGTAACATTACACCAGAAATTCTTCTTAGCAGTTTGACACATTGATTAAAAATGCTGCACTTGCACAGACTTCTTAAAGTTGTACTGCGTGTTACCTTGGCAGACTCAGACGCTTTATAACTTGTCTTATACAGTAGCTGGTTCTGTTGAGTTTTACAGAAATTTATAATATATTGAGAGAAATCACTCGCAGACAAGGTGCACTCTGTTGAAAACAACATTCAAGACTAATTTTGCTGTTTGTCAAGCACTGTAAGACTTTGTTTTTTGCCTCACAAGATGTTGTTTATTTTGTGCTTTTGTAGTAGGGTGAAAATTATAGACTCCTTCATTCAGTTTATTCAACATTTGTGAAGATCATGGCTTTGACAGAAGGCGCTCTGACACCCTTTGCTCTGTCTTTTCATGCCAGACATGCAGTGACAGCCACCATAGAAGTGACCCATAATTCATGTCTCGTCCATCTAGCCTTGATTATTCCTGCCGTGGCTGCTGCGTCCTGTTTCATCCTGTGCTGATATGTTGCAAAATGCAACTCAATAGGCGTTCTGCCACATGAAAGTCCCGTCTGCTCCTCTCCTGGCTGCTGTGTTATTTCTGGTGTGAGTTAAAATGTATGGCTTCAAATGTAAATTTGGAACATCTGAGGCATCATCAAGAGGGATTACTGGCTTTAGGTTGTTTGATATTTTCTCTACATGTTGAAGTCAGGTTGTTAAGGAGATAATAGGGATTTCTGGCTGCTCCGATGGTGAAACCGCCTTCCCTTTGCTCTGCATTTGATATTTCATTCTGCGCAGACCTACATGAAATCATCTTTCATACAATCCAGCTTCAGTATTTTCATTTCCACGTAATCCATCTCATGTCTTGGCTGCAGATGATTTTGGTGCAAAAGGAACATTTTAAGATGGCAAATTGACAGTTGGTTCCCTTTCGGCCGTTTCACTCAGTACAATACTTCAGTATGATGATTTACATACTCATAAAACCATCCATCCATCTATCGATTTTCTTCCGCTTATCCATGGTTGGGTTGGATGGGATGTTGGACATGTCCGCAAAACCTCCAAAACTTAGGTGAAACTAAGTTGTGATTGAGTGCATGGTTTAAAGTCCTTCACCACAGTTGAAACTCCTAGCTGTACACAGCAGCCAATCAGAACACTGATAATGTGTCAGATAATGACATAAAAAATTCCACATATCAAACATTTTAACCGATCTTAACTGTTTGATTTCAACTTAACAACAGTTTATCACTAAAATAAACAAAATAATTAAACAGAGGATGGTCTTTTGGATGGTTTTTAGAAGGAAAATATCATCATAGATTTCGTGCAAGGTGGAAACACTGACAACAAGCAAACGTGCGTGAAGCTCTTTCTGGCATCATCTGATGCCAGAAAGTGGCAACAAAGGGAAAGGGAAGGCTCACTGGATCAAGCTTGTTTAGCCTTTAGGCTTTTTTTTTTTTTTTTAGGTTGTTTTTAGGTTGTGTTTTCTTCTCCGGCATGCCAATAAGCATTAATGCACTGATAGTTCTCCTCACCAGTGCCAAAAAAGCAATTTGTCAACACAACACATCACACATCATGTCCAAATTGATACTATCCAGTGAGAAAATGACACGGAATAAGATACAAAGATGGAAATATAGTGCACTGACTGGTCCCACTTGATATAATTAAATAATTATTATTTAAAAATACTAATCTAGGTAGCTAATTTTGGTGAAATGAACTGTTAAATGTGTTTTGTGATTACTTTTGGATTGCTTCATGTAGCTTTCAAGTTGCATGGAAATTAAATAATTCATTCATGCAATTTGTAACCTGAAATTAGTTGCGTCAAAGTTTCACCATGTAAATCCACTCAGAGACTAAGCCTGGCACCCTAACAAAGAAACTCATTTTGGCTGCTTGTATCTGCAGTCATTCTTTCAAACACTACCAAAATTTGAGGAAAAAAAAAAAGAAATTTTAATAAAACAGTCAGGAAAAAACTAGCTGCTTCAAAAAAAAAAAAAAAAACCTTGATAATATTGAGTCCATCGTTCAGGGAGGGAGTGAACGTGTGAGCACCAGAGAGAGAGATAAACTGAGTCAAACTGAAGCTTGTTGCCATATAGTTGCTGGACTTCTAGAAGTAATAACAGTCTTTCATATTTTTATGTCTGATAATGACAATGCTTGCAGGATCTGCCTGCACCACTTAACCAAATGCATCGTTCTACTGTGACTCATTAGCTTGTATTTAGATCTGAAAATGTCCTGAGAAGCCACCATGAGCTCTGCTATCTGTCATGCATTTTTCAAATGGGTCATGCTAAACCCTAACGTGTTAATGAGCCATGCATTTTGTGTTCGGCATGGCCATTTGATTTAATTGGTGTCATCTCATAAGACTCTGAAATTGAGAACATATGGAAATGGTCTTACTCTTAAAATAAGAAAAACAAATCTTGTTTCCTCTGCTGGGATTTTATGCAAACCATTGTTGCATCTTGTTATAGCTAGTTGTAATATCTTATTAATGCAAAGTCAGATATATTTTCTTAGAATGAGATGACTTTTCAAATGCAAAACTGGCTTGAAAAATAAGACTTATTTCCCAGAAGGCTTTTTTTTTTTTACTTTGTTGGAATTCCTCTTTGCAGTGCATTGTTCAGAGAGATGCATCGTGCACTGCAAGCTGGCACATCAACTTAAAGAGGAGAGGAGAGGAGGAGAAAACACAAGTTTACCTGATTGCTGTTCCTGCAATTCTCTCTCATGGTGTGTTTGTTTCTCTTCGTGACCAGAAGGATAGTTATAAACACAGACAGCCGCTTTGATACGAGGGGGAGGTGGCGCATTTGCACAGTGAGCGTATAGGGCCGATTATGTGAAGCCATATAACTGGCGATTTTGCATATAACTGATGTCCATGAGGGAAGGAAACAAGGTAAAACACAAGTCAGTCCCTCACTGCTTTCCAGCTCTGTGAAGTTCAGTTCAAACTGAGGAGGAGAGACTGTGCAGGGGTCTTCTACAGCCCTACCTGCAACAGTCTCATTGGCATTTTACACGAACCCCAGACTGATGTGTTCCACCTCGTTTCCCACCCTCGAGCAACATCAGTTATCTGTCTAACCCCCAGTTACCCTCAGTTATATGGCTCCATGTAATAAGAAGACATGTTTTGCACTTTTATTCATGAGTAATTCACAAGCTCATTTAGCCCCTTATTGTCTCCCACACATCAAAGCTGCAATAGGCCTCCCGCAGATTACCAAAGTGTACTTTGCATTTCTGCCTTTATTGGAATCTCACTATTTTCCTGCACTGCTCACAACCTCTGAGGAGAGGCACGATGAGGAGGAAAAACACCTTCAAATAGGTCAGCAGAGAGACCAATCAGCCGCAGCACCATCTGTCCCTCTAATGACTACCTGGTTGCTCTGTGATGTGACACGGTTGGCTGGAGAGGCTCCATAGCAAACATCCTCTCATTAAGTCTCTGCATTTCTACCAAACTCTGCACTGCTGATGACACACGCTCAGACCTGTCTCTTGTCCAGACACAAAAATATAGTAGAGAAAATATAAAGGGACGAAGGAGATGATGATTTTATTTCACTATGTAATAAAGTTAAAAAAATGAACAGCACCTTCCTTTGTTCTCAATGTGCCTGTCAAAACTGGAACAAATCTCTGCAATATAACCCTCATCTGAGCATATTTGCAGTATAGAGTAATGATTATGTCAGGATTTTTATAATCCTGTGAGTGACTTATAATATAAGTAGATAAACCCGGCAGAAATAAGATTTACTTAAACTAATCTTTACATTTGTCTGAGAACTGAGATCAAGCAATGTCAACACTGATGCTATTTTTATCACTGAACTCATACTGTACCTGTATCATCTGCTAATGTGTCCACTCGTGTTGTTTAACTGTATTGTAAATGGTCTTAAACGGTCATGCGTGTTGTATTATTTTTATAACAGGATGCCGAACAACATCAGGCAAAAGGACTGCTGCTGAAAATTAGCTAACTGGGGTGCATTTACATTTGTTTGAATGTTGATTGTCCCTTTTCAAATCAAATAAAATAAAATAAACTATAACGATCCTATACGATGTAACAAAAATATTGCAATAAAAAAAGGCAGAGGCTGTTTGCACCCAGGTAGGGCCAGCCAATGTGGCTATTTACACCCAGATTTATAGAACCTAGCAAGGCAGAGACGAGCACCCAGGTGTCCGTGGCCAACAATGTTATTTTTAGCAACTGAGGATACAGACACTTTCCCAGGATTGCCAGCAGCCACCAGACCACCAATCTCGCCAATCAGCAGGGAGACGGAGGATGATTATAACGTTTAGAGAATCATTACAGCTCAGACAAACAATCGAAGTTAGAGTTTGATTGTTGAAGTTCTAGATTCTCAAACTGTGGTATGTGCTGGTACAGGAGCTGCCTCAGGAACGTGAGAAATATTTTTTAAATAAATACGAAAAATAATACTATTAAAATACATAGAATAAGAGATCACTGACTTGTAATTTGAGATAAGTTTGATCTGTCCTGTACTTTTGTTTAAATATGAGCCTGCTACGTAGCCACATCATTCACATGCCGCGCAGCTGTCCTCCGTGAGTTATGAGGGCAAGATAGTACGCAGAGGGTAAAAAGAAGAGGCTGAAAATGAATGCTTCAAAGACACTGCAATCGTGGCTCCAAACAAGAACTATTAAAAAGAAAACTGCAGCTCAGGAGAATATTTTCAAAAGAATATTTGAAAAGAATATTTCAAAATATGTTTTGAAAATGAAGTGGACGACAGTGAACTGAAGTGCCAGTCGCCATTTAAGAAAAACCAGTGATGTGTCCACACGCAGCTGATAACTTGCGGTGCAAAACCAGTAAGGCGGTTCTTGGAGAGCTCAGTGGTTTGTGAAGTGGTGCGCTGTCATGGTTCGAATTACGGGGGCTAACGGGAGCTCGGCTCCCCTGAAAAGGACATGAGCTCCCCTGAAAGTCTACTTTGGGACATTTGGGAGGAGCTCTGAAAAAATGATGTTCCTGAAATAAATTAGTGATAGTAAAAAATATGCTGTGTGTCCGTATGTTGTGTGTTTATTTGCTCATAACATTATAATTCTTCACAATGCTGTGTGCCACCAGGGGCAGTCGCGCTGTCTGTGGTTCTGACACAGAGCAGAGGAGATTGATAGACAGTCAGACAACATGTTCTTACTTGCTTTTCATGGTTGCAAATAAAACTTTTGGCCCTAAACCCATTTCCCCCAGATTATAACAATCCTCAGACAAAAGACAAATGACAGGGACGTAAACTGACAGTCAATGAGGAGAGAGCGTGTGAGAGAGAGAGAGATGCAAGTGGCAAAACAGCTGTTTCTACAAGCCTAAAAGTCCTCCCGTCTAAAAACAAATGTGAAGCAGAAAAATGTTGCCTGTGTCCCCCTGCTGATTTTCTGATTTTGTTTGGATTTTTTTTGCTCTGATTAATAAATGCATTAAACAGCAGCCTTATATATTTATTATTTACCCTGTATGAAATGTTTTTGACTGTATTAACTGTTGTAGTGACAGTAGAAAGCAGGGCTCCCCCCGAAAGCCACTGTGTGATTCGAACCCTGTATGCGGCGTTTGAGAAACACTGGTTTAAATAATGACAGAGTTAACCGTCCACAGTCTGTATTGTTCAGTCAGAAAATCAGATGCACTTCAGAGACAAAAGACTTGCCCAGTGAGTCCTTTTAGCTCGGCTGCATGACTGACAGCGTGTGACTGACTGCTGCTGCTCGTCCACACACATTAATCATGTCAGTGCTGACACGGTACACAGCGGGTGGTTTGTAGCGACTGTCAGTCTTTCAAAACCAATTTTAGTTCATTGTAATGACTCGCATGTAAACAATACTTTCTTGTTTCCGCAGCAGGAAAGTATGAGTGATTATTTTTGCTGTTGATGGAGGATACGTCAGGGCTTAGCTGAGCCTGCTGATGTCTGAGAGCCTGTGTGCCAGGGCCGATGCCCGGGTAGCCCCGATCCAATTTATCCCCTGGCTGTGTGTGTGTGTGTGTGTGTGTGTGTGAATGCCAAAAATCCAGGGCACTCTCTGTAACACTGAACATGTCAGTCAAAGTTGTGCTTGCTTGACATTTGAGAGCTGATTCTTATTGGTGCAGTTGGCATTTTGTGTAAGATAATATTCTGCATAATAACGTCTAGCTGGAAGCTCTGCAGATCCTCGTCTGTGTCGTTATTCTCATTATTTAGAGCACGTGTAAATTCTTAATCAAAGGGTGTCAGTCATGTTTGGTATATATTACATAGGCTGTGTAAACGTCTTCATCTGAGGCTCGTTCTCTGTGTGTGCACTCTGCTGTATGTCGTAGATTTAAAGGATAAGGTTGCTATTGTTCTATATTTTTCTTATTGTCAACAAACCCCATGAAGAAACCAAAACTGCTTTGTTTGTTCCGCCATCTAGGGGCACCGGACGCCCTCGGTGTCTGCTGGTCGTGTCTAGAAAGGACCCAAAGATGTGCAAAACTGCTGCAAGATTTTTCATGGTTTCAGTTAAAATTATCATTCTCGTGAGCTCTTTCACAGGTCTGTGGTTCCCTTCTAGACACCGTGTCTGCTGTTGCCTCCTGACAGTGACAGTATGAATAATTGGATTGATGACATCAGACAGTGGCCCTCGGTACCTCATGAGCAGGCCCAGACAGTCTTTTTTGTTTTTTCAGTTTTCAGCAGTGATCCAGAATGAAAATTTAAGATAACAAAGATTGTTTGGGGGAAAAATTCGGCACACAATACATTAAGCCAACCTAAAATTACCTCAAGCAGGGCTGAAAGAAATATAGTATAGCACCTTAAAATCTGAGATATTTTTCCATCACTAACATTTGAAAACAAAGTGTCAACATTTGATGGAGAAGTCAACCAGAAGAAAATGTGGCCACTAAATTGCAAGGTTCTTGGAGCAGAGAGAGCAAAAAATAATTTGTGAATTTTGCACGTATACAAACAAATTCATTAATAAATGACTGGTAAGGTTCTGAAAATCACTCTGAGTATTACAAGCAGCATCTCTGTTCATTTAAAATCTGCAAAAAATCTGTGGAAATGTCTGAGGCACAAATTCTTTTTGGGCCTGCTGATGAAGGTACGTTTTTGGATGGTGACATTAAAGTTCTTCAGGTTTTACATAGTAGTTAGTAGGCCACTGGATATGGCCAGAAATAGGTAATGGAGAAATGTAGTGTAAACAGCTAGCTTGCTTAATTAAGAGTTGCATGTAATAGATGGGTTTCCTGTTTCGAAACTTTACTTGGTGCTGGTCAAAAGATTATAGTCAACAGTTGTAATCATCGCACATTTTACATGGTTTGTTAATTGTTGTTGACTCAATCATAAAATGCCCTTTCAGAGTTGATCTGTTTGTTTGTCTTTCATATTATTATATTATGTAAAATGTTAACTGACAATAGTTGACTATCAGTTTAGTCACAATGTCTCTGAGTAAAATTGCCCCACTAAGTTTACTATTCAAATAAATGTTTGGCTAGAAGGAGCCGAATCACGAAAACTTTATGGGTTGCTGGCAGGTCCAATTCATTTTGCTCAGCCTACCTTATTTTGTTGGTTATTGAGCCTGTTTATCCTCTCCTTAGTTGGGAGGAGGTCCTAATATTAGTGTCAATAAGCTAATTAACTCAAAGGAAAAAGTCAATTACAACCAGGTTACTTCACGGCATGACATTTAAAAGAAATTCGACAGCTACTGTAAACATACTGTACAAAACACTTGTGACAGTTAGCTAGTAGAATTAGATAGTAACACGGGCCATACCAATTACATCAATAAATTAGTCTGTCGTCGGTCTGTTAGCTTGTTTGTGTTATTGTGTAACTTATTCGGATTCCCCAAAGTTACACAATAACACAAACAAATTAACCGATTTAAACAGCAGCAGTCCAGCAGCTCCTGTGTTCTGCGAGGTGAAGTGATTGATTCCCCCAGAGGAGTTTGGTTAGTTTGGAGAGACAGCAGTATCTGGTTTATGTAATGCCAGTTTCCTGTCAGAAAAGGCTGTCTGACAGTAAGGTAAAGCAAAGAAAATATTCTAAACATAGCATACACTTCAACTATTATTGATTGTAAGCCTTCTCCTAAGTGGCACTGTGCTGTTGCTGACCCTGTCCACAGCAGTATGTTGCTTTGCTTTCGTGCAGGAACACCTCTCTGCTTCTCCAAACTGGGGGCGTGCCGACTGCCATCCGGTAATGCACCATCTATCCAGACTTTGTCTTTAAGGAAGCAGAATGGTATTGGTGGGATTAAGTCCATGTTCATAGTAATGTTTGGACAAAAACTGAGGTCTGTTGGCACAGAGGAATAAGTTACATGAGGGTTTGCATACACAAGGAACCCTTGTTAGCAGATCAGTTAATTGTATGTGAGGTGGGTGCGGAATAAATAATACTGCCGACTTATTTAATAGGTCAAACACTAACTATGCAGCATTTGAATGAGTTGTTTTGCTTTCTGTCTGCACTGCTTTTCAAATTACCAAACGGCTCCTCCTGTAATATAACAGTCTGAGATTCACTATGGAAACACTGTCCCCTGGTAACAAAGCAATCAGAAATTCTCAGTTAGATCATCATCTTAAAGCAGTCTAGTGTTTTTACTGGAAAATGTCTTGCACATTTCTTCCTGTCTGTTTAGTACTGATGCGTTTTACTGCTCTGGAACAGACTAGTCAGTCATGTACAATGGTCATCAGTCATATTTTGTGTTGTGAGTCATAACTATAAACTCCTGCCAGAGCTTATATAGAGTCACATATTAATTCCTTAAGTGTTCGCTTATTACTGGATTTAGTCAGAGTTCAAAGCTATAAATCTTATTAATCTGCAGTCCTGCCGTCAGCTTGACACATCACAGCATTTCCTGTAGCAGCAGGAATTTCACAGTGGGCCCCCTCAGTTTGGCCTTGTGCCCCTCAAATAATGATCTGCCCTGCAGCCACAGTGGCCTCGATGCCCCGCCTGCACTGCCCCAGCTGATTTCACCGTTCTCTCCTCTGCCTCTTTGCTGTCATTATGGGTTTTAGACACCAGTGTCTTTTGTTGAGATTCTCGCAGGGCAATGTCTATTGACACGCTGCACACATAACCAGTGGTGGGTTAGACAGCGAGCCTGGTGTGAACTGCTGGAAAAGTTAAAGTTGAAGTTTAAGTGTGCTGACTCACAGCAGAGAGCAAAAGAAAGGGAGCGTGTGAATATGGACAGAAGTGTCCACTTTCTTTGATCATGAGGCCAAATGTTACTCTACAATTCTGTGGTTTACACTGCAGACTAGAGTCTCTGTTAACAGACAAAGCCGTGGTATATACCCTCGTCTGCTCTTCATTGTGCTGATGGATCCACTATCTCTCCTCTGGAAGCCCACTAATACCAGTGTGATGAAAAAAAGTCAGAATAATCAGAAACTTTCTCAAAATAATGACTTATTCTCTCAAACTCATGAGTTACTATCTTAAAATAATGACTTATTATAGCAAAACAATGAGTTAGTATGTCAAAATAATGACTTATTATCTTGAAATAATGACTTATTATCTTAAAATAACGAGTTAGTATCTCAAAATGAATTATTAACTAAAAATAATCATTTCTTATCTCAAAATAATGTCCAGCATCTCAAAATAATGAGAAACTTCTCAATATTATTGTTTAATAGCTATTTAGTGAAGGTTTCTCATTATTTAAAGATATTATTTTTGAGATTATAACTCATTAGGCTATATAGAGACACTATTTAGGCTATAAACTGACCTCTAACTGCCTTCAGGTGTCTGCGTACTTAATGTTATCAAATTAGGAAAAAAAAAACTAGATAAAAATAAACTAATTCTTACCCCTAAGTTACATTTATTACATCATGTCTGTGGACTTAAAAACATCTTTTATTTCAGTCAGGAGCAACAAGTGAATGAAATAAAGATAAGGTTTATTATAACAGATGATGGGTGATAATAAAGTCTTGACAGAAAGTCTTTGGCGCTTTGGCTCTAAAGGGTGATTTGTAGTCGAAGGGTGTCTGCCCTGAGCAGCAGCAGAGATAAATCCCACCATGTGGTCGAGACACTTGTGATGGTGGTGGTGGAGGTGGTGGAGGACTCTGCTGAGACGGGAAGATGATGAGGCTGATGAATCTACGAAGACTGGGTGTTGATGGAGAGGTGGAGAGGCGAGCATAACAGCAGCGTGAAGGAACTGAAGGTGGAATGAAAATCATATTTAAAAAAGACTGCAAAGAGACGCTTGGCTAATGGTGAAGGTGTGACGTGGGACAGATGCAGTGGTGGACAGAACACTTTACTTCAGTATTTGTTTTTTTGGAAACTTATTACTTTCACTCATTCAAAGCAAATATTGTACTTTTGACTCCACTACATTTTTCTGAAGGTTTGTCATTACTTGCTGTGCTCCTCACAGAGGGAAACCAATCACAGTACACGCTCTCAACATGGGATTGATGAAAAAGCAGAAAAACGTCACCAGGCGCGCTCTGTAACAAAACAAAACTCGTAATGGCGATGGCAGGAGAAACACAAAATTAAATCTCAAGATGTTATTATGATTGAATTTAAAGATGATTCTATAGGTTTTGTTGGATTGGTTTTACAGGCGTCATAAATTAGGGTTTAAGTTAATTTTGTATATGCGCCAATGCAGATAAGAAATGTTTTTAATTGTTTTTAACAGTATTGGAACTACTACAGTTTGCTCAATCTAATTTTGACGGCAGTTTGATTTCAATTACAGGATTACATCATGACAATAACTGTCCGTTTTGTTTTTGATTGCATGTCTATGCTGAAGTTTTTACAGGTGTTTCTATAGGTTTTGTGTAACAGAGTGGTTCTACAAGCAAGTCAGTACATCATTAGGTGGTTTCGGAGAGTTACAAGGTTCTGTAAATGCAGAAATGTATTGATATTAGAAAATGTTCTTTGTAATTTGTGCTTTTGAATACTTAAGTATTTTTAAAGGCAAGTACTGCAGTACTTCAGCTCAAGTAAAATTTTGACTGAGCAGCTTTCATTTGTAGTTGAGTAATATTTGACCAGGAGTATCCATATTTTGACTGAAGTACTGGGGTTGAGTACTTCGTCCACCAACGGACAGATGTGACCAGCTGATGAGAAGATCTGATAACACAACAGACAGACAATGACAGCAAGGAAATTATGAATGAGCATGTGTGAGAGGAGTGAAAATCAGAATGAATGAGAACTAAACTGTAGGCCTAAGCATGCAAATGGTTAGTCCTCCTGACTGAACTGACTTTCACTATAGCTTCATTTGTTGGCTTTGCAAATTAAAAATTACTGTAATCACAACTGCATACATAGTATCTGAATGGTTGACAGAAGGCATGAATTCCTCTGCACATTTCAACATCTTTTTTTTTTAAATAGAAAAGAATAAATAAATTATGTCGAGTCTTGGGACCATACATTAAGAGATGATTAGTATTTTATTCTTTTTCTGTTGGAAAGACAGTCAGTGGGTATAAGAGGGATCAGAGGAGTGCAGTTTGACTGCTGTTCTGCGCAGGTCACGTCCTGTTTAATTTAATGTCATGGCCTTCCTCAGTAATGAGGGTCCTTCACATCGTGTTACTTAAGACGAGACACAGAAACGGAAAGGACAGGACTCTATTCAGAGAACAAGACACATCTGCATCCAACATTTGTGATCATAAATAATTTGCTCAGATCACTAGTTTAATAATGTACTAACAAATGCACTGCATGCATAGAGAAAAACAGCGTACTTAATTTTTTCAAGCAAATGAATGGCTGTTTGCTTTTTTGTCCTTAGATAAATTTAAATGTTTCCTCTCCCTGTCTCCTAGAAATTATAGTCATTTACAACTAATTTGCAACAGCAAATGCGTTTTGAGGGAAATGTAATGCCTACTGAAATACATTTCACTTATGTGGAAATGTTGTTAATTAAAGTACCTGGCAAGTTGCAAAAATGTTAATTCTGAAGGCATCAGTAAAAGGTTCACTGACGAAGTATTTCATTAGTTTTCCGCCAGTTAATTACTGGACTACTGCAGGTGGAAAAGTGAATGTTGTGACAGCTTAACAGTTATCCTTAAGTAGAGTTCATCTAAGATGTTGGGAAGTTAGGATGCTTGTGTAATACACGTGTCCTGTCTTCAGGTAGGACAGATTCATTGGTCTTCATGTAAGAACATTTTCGTATTGTTATCTTAACATGTCACATCAGATTCAACAAACGCGCCTAACTTCACATAACTGTGTAAATGATCCACCTGTGCATATTTGACTGCACGCACATGAGACTTGTACATTAGCATTTTTTTAAAAATGCCCCAATAATACCATATATGGCTGCGCTTCCTGCCCCATTCATGTTCATTCATGAAAATGGCTTTAAAGACAAAAAAAAAAAACAACTTTATGAGTTTGACATCCTGCTTTTGGAGATCAATAAAGGAAAATCTGTCATTTTAACAGCATCAACAGTGGAATCAAAAGACCTGCTATAAGAAAGAAAAGGGAAAAGTGAGTGCTGTTAACGCCGTGTAACCGGAGGGTCGGACTGTCACTGAAATAAAGAAGAAACGTCTTGATGTGAAAATGACTTTGGAGGAAAAAACAACTCGCCACAGCCACAATAAGGTGCGAGCGATGACTACAGCAGAAGGAGAGGGTTAAGAGGAAGTTTTCATCACGGAGAAAGAGGACAGAATAAATGAGGATGTTCGCCTGGACAGAGACTTCATAAACCTGCAGATATACGGCCAATACACCTGACAGCAGGTAATAATAGATCACTGAATGAAGGATGAGAAACTTTATATCTGAAGTCATGTCTGAAGCACAAGATATCTCTTCATTTCAGACCCAGAAATATATAAATCGGGGTTAACTGGCCCGCCACAGGTTCCAGTCCAGACGACTGGATGACTTTGCAAAGTGTAGAAAATTACAGAGAAGTTGTTAAGTGGTCATATTTAAAGATATTGACATTGTGCAAAATATTGTAAACCTGCAGCTTCAGTACAAGATTAATCTGTGGTTTTGTGCGGTGATGACAGCAGTACTACTCAGAAGTGGAAATGTCTGGAAAATTAAATTAATTTCTATATTATGTTGTCAGTTCCAGATATATTTGAAGATGCACTGTGATCTGTGATTAATGCACATGTGATGACAGTAGACCGAGACATCCTGGGCTGTTCATCATCTGTTTCGTAAATAGATGGTTCATTAACTGTGAATGTTTTCAGAATATACTTTTACTTCTTTACGCTAAAAAAAGGGGGAAAAAAAATTGGATGTGATGGTCCAGCCCACATGAGATCAAACTGAGCTCTATGTGGCCCATGAACTAAAATGAGTTCGATAAATAGTAGTAAAATGACAATAACTGATCGATCTTTTTATTTGCAGTTTAGTTACAAACTAAACAACTGCAAGAAGCTTGTAAATGAACAAGTTATTCAGACTTTTAACTACATTACTCACGTCTCGTGTTCTTCCACCCATAAACAAATCAGTAATTATTAGGTACAATCAGATCAACAGTCACATTATTTACTATATTTTATTTACTTTGTCAATTTATTGCTCATTATTTTGTCTTTACCATCTGGCTACAGATTAATTTGAAGTAATTGGCCATCATAATGTTCAATTAGCAGCCTGTGAACACACATTATCCAGTTATTATTTTCAGTGTACAGAGGTACAGGCTTCAGTTCACAGAGCAGTTGATCTGATTGATGCCGGACAATGTGGATCCCTCTGATGTACACTGTCATGAGGCTCTCTATTAAAATAAATTTAACAAGTACAAAAGTAAAAGTAGTCGTCATGTAAAATGGCCCATTTCAGAACATCACTGGATTATAATTATTGATGCATTTATATATAAGCATCACTAACACTGCAGTGGACTGATTTTTTTTTGTTAGTTTATATACTGCCAGTCTGGGTAGTTTGATACATCAAAATGTTGATTTATATTATGTTTAATCTGAAAGTGAAAGCGGAGCACAACACTGTAAAAATGCTGATTCCACTAAATCATGCAGGGATTTAGTGGAATCAGCTAACTTTTTCTCCATAACTTTACCTAAATATACAGGTTTTATTTGTTCAAGTTAATTAAACTTAAAATATCTGATACTTATTTTTTTAGAACATTTCAGAGCTCAAAAACACAGGTTACTCCAGTGTCTTTTGACTCGACTGAACAGTTGTTGCATTAATTTAATATCTTAAGCTTACTGAAAATGTTTCCTCAACTTCAACTGACTTAATATGAAGTTTATATGACTAGAAAAGTTTATTTGGTTTGAATCATTACAAAATCACCTCAGTTTTTCTTTTCCCATTCAGTCAACTTAAATTTTTTGGCAGCCTGGACACTAACTTTTTAAAGTTCAAAATATGTTTTTACAGTGAATATTTATGTCTGAATTGTTGTATATTGGAGGTTTAAAGTAGCAAGCGTACTCAACTAAAATACAAGTACATCAAAACTGTACTTAATGTAGTTGAGTAAATGTATTTTATTTAAGGGACAGGAGGAGGAATTAGAGCTCCTCTGCCTCTGCCATCATGAGTAGGCTAACTGCTAACTAATTTTTAGGTAGCTAGCAAACAGTGGTAAAGGTTGTTTATGTTTAGGTAACTAGCTACATTATTTTTAACTTTTAGCTAGTAGCAATGCACAATATGACATTTGTTCATCCATCCAAAGTGTTTCCTCTTTCATACTTACTGTCTGCAGATCAAATTATTTACTGATTTATTGAATTTTACTTGCTTTATTTTAAATTTGGTACTCATTTAAATAGTTGGCTAAAATTATTAGAATTAATCTTATATTAAATTAATCTTTGGTGATGTAACCCCGTTTTAGTGTCCAAAGTAGCTCATCAACAACTTGAGGAGGTAGTTGATGGTCTAAAACTGGAAAAAGTTTTTGGGTTGTTTGTAACTACGTCATGTCTTTTACTGGCATCAAGGTGAGCATTTCTATTCCGTGTGCATGCTGTGTGTGGAGAAGGGAACAAAGGAAAGTGGACACTGGCAGCATCTGTTCAGGGAGAGAGAGAGAGTGCTGGCATCATCCCAGCAGGACGCCAGCTTCCTGTGAGTCTCCAGCTACTCTTTGAAAACCCACAACTCACGCTGGCTCGTCGCTAATATTTTTTGGCAATACCTAATGGCAGAAAGGTGCACGCGGTCCCTGCGGCAGTCATTGAGGCAGGATCTTTGACTCTGCTCTTTATCCCTCATCCAGTTCTTCTGTCGCCGTTATTACTCCTCTGACACGACCGCCTGCCTGCCTGCCATCTTCCAGTGAAACCAGGAAATAAATCTAATTGTTTCAGACACAGCTAATGATTTATTTACAGCTGTGCTCTGCTGTGCCCAGGCTAACAATTAGTAACAGTTTGACCAGTAAGTGTCTGAACATGGGATCCCTTCAAAATCTCCACGCTCTGGCTTGTTAACAAGTCCAGGAGTGGAGGTTTCCAAAGGACAGTATCATGCTAATGAACAATTAAATACACCGGAATAGAGATCAGCTCTTATAGCAAAACAAACTGTCCAGCACAGTGACAACTGGGGAAGACTATGCAACCTAGTCTTCTTTGAATTACATATATATACTACTCAATTGTTTTTGCAGATACTTTTGAAGGAGGCAGTATCGCTGCCTGAATTATGACCAGTGGCAAGATGCTGCTTTGTTTGTTTGTTGTTGTTTTTATAATTTACAAACATATAAAAAAACAATTTATATTTAATTTATTTCTTTGTTTTTAGCTAGAAACATGTGTCAGACCAAATCAAGCCTTATGCCACTGTTAGCTGCTGTTAGCTAACACTACCTTTAACTACTGTTAGTGGACTGTTAGCTAGTTTGTCAGTTAGCTGCTAGGCTACTATAGGTGGAAAAGTTAACATCAGTTTAGTTTTTACTCTAAAACCAGATTATTTATTTCTTTTATAAAAAAGAATATTATTTCTATTTCTAGTGCCTTGTACACAATCTTTTTTTTTCTAGTTACAGACATTGTATGTCAGTGAGAAAATCAGTAGAATATGAACTGCCTTTCCCTGTTGATTTAGAAGTGTAATTGTGTTAATGCTTATCATGAAACCCCTCAAAACAGACCATGGCCAACTGTTTTTTTTTACACTTCCTCATCAGCGTATGTCTATATGTTGTGCATAAAAACAGTTGCTGCAATCAGCCCATTATAAAGGCAATCCTGCATGTTTCTGGAATTATGTATACAGTATTAAAACAGTCTTAAATCTCCCAAAGCAAATCTGTGTTTTAGAGATACATTCAGTTAGAGTATCAACATTTATTAACTGATATTAATTTTCTTCAAGACGTGACAATACTGGAGGGATTACAGCTCTCCCAGTGGAAGAACGTAGCCTAAATGTTATGCCAGTTTTATGTTTTTCAGTATATCAAAAGTTTTCATTCAGCTTAATGTAGCTTCACTCATTTAATTGCCAGTATAGATTTTCCTCCAGTGTTTAGCTTGGTATAATAGCAGAACACTATTTAGATAAAGCCCCGAGCATAAAATATGTAAATGACAGTATTCCCCTAATGTTTCAGCCAGGGAAACATAAAGTAGAAAAGGAGTCTGTGGAAAATAGGGAATCTGATGTCTTTTGTTCTCCTGGTTTCAAATCAAATCTCCTCTCCCTCTGCAGAGAGATGGAGACAGTGATTAGACTGCCACTGTTGCATTAGAACGTGTTATTTTTGTTATTTCAAGGAACACTGTGCAATAACATAAGACATGAGAACGAGATAGAACCTGTGGAGACCCATTTTAAGCCACTGGTCTTTCGAAAATGTGTTTTGTTTTTTATTATTTCACCAAGGGCAGGTTCATACAAAACTTTTTTCAGTCCGGTTCAACTGAACCAACGAACGTTTACTCTTTCAGTGCGGTTCGTTTTGGTTGGTGTGAACGCTGGACTTGAACTCCGTTGTGGACCAAACCTCTCTGGTCGCTCTCTGGTCCGCCTCGAAGGCGGGGCGTTCACAGATCGCTGTCAAGTGAACTCTGGAGCGGTTCATTTCTGGTGTGAACACAATTCAACCCAATCACAGAAGTGTGTCATTTCATTGTTTTTAAAAAATGTTTTCTCCTTAGTGAGCCAGTCGCACAATTTCTACCAAAATGCACACTGGCAGGGGACAAACCTGGACTCATGACAAGGAGCGAAATGCCTGCATTATTAAATTATTTATGTCTTATAAGACATTCATATGTGCAGTCCTCTAAAGCAGAGGTTCTCCTTGCTCCTTACAAGAAAGAAAATATACTGAGGATCTCCTCATGTATATGTTGTATTAGAAAGAGCCAGTTTTCCACAAGTAGCACACATGCTTAACTGGCATGAAGAAAGTTTACAGTATATATATTTATTAAGGGTTATAGATTGTTAGATTAGAACTTAATTTATGAACCATTTTAGATTTAAATATACCCTGTAGAGTTTTCACCTCTAGTAGCACGATGGAGAAATGTTTTTATGCGTGAATCTCTGATTTGTTTGCATCATATACATTATAGAAGAGCACTATAGAACTTCAATCAGGCCTGAAAAGTTGAGTAACAATAATACAGGCCAAACCCAACAGAAGCCCATGAAATATGTGAGAAATAAAGCCCAACCCGACCTATCCTATCGGGTCCCGTTGGGCCCTGTTGTGTCCAGTCGGGTCCCGTCAGGTTTGGGCACAAATCTCAAGCTCTAGCGCACTATACAATATATATTTTGGCCACCGGTTTCATGTCATTTCACAGATCAAAAATTTGTTTTCTTGTTTGTTAACAAATGTTTGTTAGACGTCAAGCATACACACAATCAATGTAAGCTTTTGTTGGTTTAAGAAATCTCCACAGAGCACATTATTCATTGAACTACGAAGGCTTTTGTAAATTAATATATTTTTATATAATTATAATTTCAACAAATATCTAAAAACTTTTTACAACCCCTGACAGAGTGCCACGGACCCCAATTTAAGAACCACTGCCGATCACCCCCCAGATCATCACCAACATGAACAGAACTTGATGGTGCTTCATGATGTTTGATATCCAGATAGAAATCAGTCCGTTTGCTGGCTTTTTACCCGCCGACTGTATGAACAATAATCAAACAAGAGATTCACCACATGACTTGCGTTCACAGTTTCTGGACCGCTTGAGTTTTGCCTTTAAGACAACAAATCAGACCAGTTGGAAAACTGGAACAATGTTTCATCCTTGCATTAGTTCAATTCAGGAAGCAGACCTTTACTGTAGATGTGAACCATTGACTGTATATGAAAATGGACAACATGAAAGTTCCCCAAATGTGAAGCCAAAGCATCTTGATCGCCCCCTAGTGACTGGCTGCAGTATAGGTGATAAATCCTGCCTTCCCCATGCTAATAGAAAAGTACAGGTCAAACAAACTTTTCCCAGAGATGTTTTCTGTCATTTTAGGTCGTTCTGATAGTCATTTTTCTCATCGGTTTGGTTTCAATTAGTTGTTTATGATATAAAAACAGGGTTTTGTGTCATGATTGAAAGCTGAGCTTTGTTCATGACTGAGCTGACCAGGTTGTGGGCAAGAACTCCAAAGTGCATCTCCAACACTGATCACTACCGCACAGACTCTGGCTCCAAATTACCTCACCAGCACAAGATGGCAGCGCTTTGTATTTATTAGCTTAATTTTTGTACAGTGGGAGGAAGTGGAGCCACAGTGTGTGACTTTATTTATGCCAATGTAAACCCGCCCTAAGATGTATGTACACTGTAAACCCAAGTAAGTGAGCATTGCTCAAAAGTTGGAGGTTATCAGAGCTTAAATATTTGGACATGGTGCCAACTCAAGTATTTTCAGTAAATGCAACTTAAGCTTTTCACTCATAGCATTGCATTGCTAACAGAACTGAGTAAAATTTAAGTGTAAAGGCCTACTATTTCATGTTTAATAAAGTTCATATTCATTGAAAATGAGTTTAAACACAAAATGATGAAAATTCCACTGGCACTCAACATTTTAGGTTGGTAGAACTTCTCAACAAGTTTGAGTGATGTGGAAACTTGGAAACCACAAGAGCGCATACACTGAGAATGATTTTTTTTCAATGAAGTAGGAGACATCTTGTCCTGTAAATGAAAAACACCTGCCTATCCATAGAGTCTGGATTTTTCAGTAAAAGGGAAGAAATAGATGTGCTTACTTTTATCTAACTTTTTTGTGGGAAAAAAGTAATCAAGCATTTATTTGCATTGTCATATGTCTTAAAATGTGCCCAGTCGGGATCTTAAATTAATTAATTAGACATTATAAGAGGAATAATTATTTATAAACACAAAGTGTATAACATATCATTTTTATGAAAGGTGATTTCATTATCCTTCTTTTTACAATGACAGAGTTTATTGCAAAGTCTGTTTTTATTTCACAAGTCACTTTTCCCAGTGATTATTTTATATTTCATACTGACACTTTTTATCACATAGTCTACTACTGTTAGCTACTATTAGTCTATAGTTGTGTCAGACAGGGTCTGTTCTGGGTCCTAGGTTATGTGATTAGCTGTTGTTTCTGTCAGTCTGAATGAACACTGTAAAATAAAAACAGACTTTGAACAAAGTGAATTTGTAATTATGAGCTGAGATTTATTCATTTAATTTATTCAACACTTTGGGTCACCATGGCAACTTGGAGAAGCAGACTTACAGTAGCAAAGAGTAAAAGCCACAGCACAGAAAAAAATAAATAATGATATAAATGTCATTACAGTACATGAATTATCTAGCAAGGCTGTCAGTGAAAGCGATGCCACAGTGTTTAGAAGAAGTGAGTGTTTTCTCCATTGATATGCTGAAGCCATCTGTGTTTCCAGAACAACAGATCTTACAGTACACAACAGACTTTCTGGAACAGAGAGACAGCCTAATGAAAAACAGGCTCATTCTTGTTTAAAAGATCTGGTACTAAAATTGCATTTTCAACTTGGCTTTTTGTTTGACTGGTGTTGCATAATAGAGTTGTGGGGGGAAAAAATAAAGTTGCACACTTGAGGCCATGAAGCAAAAGCCAATTTTCTTTATTTTACAGACATTTTGACATGAAAGTCAGCTTCAGGGTATTGAAGAACAAAGCAGCTAAAACAAAACATCACAGGAAAGCAGTCCAGTCCATCAATTAGGCTTTACTAAAGTCCAAAAAAACATCTTATGCAAGTAATCAAACATTTTCAGAGCACTGGGCTTTCTGTTTTCAGGATAATAGGTTTAACATTACATCGACAAACAGTTGATCTTACAGTGTAGGACTTGTTGTCGCTTGTTATTGTCAGTTCATGAGAAGCATCCTGTGCTCCTGCTGAGCTCCTGCAGAGCCCCTGCAGGCTGCCTGTCTCTGCAGTGTCTGAGGAGGAGGGGGCAGTTCAACCAGACTGAATATTAAACAGGATTACAAACTTTTTAATATACAGTCTATGGCTCCATCTCTCTATTTGGACTCCTGTGCTCATTTTTGCACATGCAGTTACTGCATATTGCTCCTTTAAGGGCAGAAATAGAGGGAAGACATCAGGTATCTCAGTACTACAGATGATAAACTTTCTATGCTGCCCAAAAGAGAGGATTAAAACACAAAATTAACATAGAGGTCATCAGGCACAAGGTTGTTTAAGGATTAGATCCCAAAAAGTGTCTTTTTAGACAAAACAAAACTATCCAAAATCTCTAATAGAGTACCAGAAACAAGGGCTCATACAGTGTAGAAATATTCAAGTAAATGTTATGAAAAACAGGTTTTAATGCCTTTGAAACTGTGCACACGCGGTCATTCTCCTTTCTTCTCCAAGGTCAGTGAAATCTCAGCTTTAAGCTTACAAATGTGGCTTTTAGCTGCATAATGCTGGCGAGGAGATTTAAGACTTTACTGCTCGCTGTGCTACAATTTTCACATCATTTTTCACACGACTCTGCTCCATCAGGCAGTCCTGTCATATGGATTTATTCAAATATCATTCAATTATTTGTTATTGTGGAAAGAAATACACATAGGTTTTAAACTACATTTCAAATTAAAAGTCTGAGGAGAGGAGTGAACAAATGGAGGAACCCTCATAATGTTTTCCACATATTACTGAACACTAAATATAAAACAGCGAGGGTGTTTGCATTAAGGTGTGGATATACAGTCAGTAAGATATTAAAAGCACATACTATTAAAGTTAAAATTACTCTTTGATTAAAAGTAGAAGCAGTAATATTCAAAGAGTATTGTGTCAAATGAAAGCCAGAGGTGATTAATTTAAATTTTAGGCACGGGCTCTCCTCGATGCTCCAGCTTCGTATGGAGCAGTTAATTCAATCTGGCAATCTATTAGCTCTGAGATGTTGTTATTGGAAAAACACTTTAGAGACCTGTCTATAGATGGTCAGGGGCCCATGAATCAAAACATTTTTGTCGTGTGCAGAAGGGAGCATAATAGCCCCTTTTAGAAACCAGTCCGACGAACAGTCAACCCAGAGGCTCACAGAAAGAAATGTCACTCCTTGATGAATGGCTGTCTTTGCGCTGTGCTCCCAATACAAGTTTACCTCTTGCTTTATAATAAATCATGATAAATTGGGCCTCTGTTGGTCGTATAGGCTAATTATTTCCTCATTTCAGGCCGTTCTCTGTTCTGTTTCTTCGGTACGTTTCATGTCCTTAGCGTGTTCCTCCCGGTGTGGACATGTTTTATATTTTACTATCCCTTCTGCCAGTCACAGGCCCAATCTGGTCACACACAGCAGGAGGTTTTATGACTGACTCTCTGTGTGACATCCAGTATTATGGAGACTGATGGGAATAATGGCTCTGCAAAGGTCTGGCGGCCTGCCTGTGGGCCCTGCTCCATGCTACAGTAATCTAAACACAAGCTGGAGTCACATCTCAGCCACCACACAGGCAGACAAGCACAGACCGAAACCGGAAAGATGGAGCATCTTCAGTTCATTCATTCATGATAGTCGGTGTGTTACCTCCAGTAGATGGTGGTTGCTCAATACCAAATATGGTGAAACTGTTTAACTTCATATAATGTTTTATATTTGTTGTTAGATTTATTAATTGTTTGTCCAGATATTCCTTCCTTTGTTATGTGTGAATCTTTTGATTAATACCAGTAATAAAGCACATTTAAATCTACTTTGTTAAGTAACATTATGCCATTCACACTTCACACTCACAACTACAAGTAAACTGACATGAACTTATTCACATACACACCATCCCAGTCACCAGTGTCACCATAGTCCCAAAGTACTTTTCAGTATTAGTATTGGCAGGTTAGCTAGCTAACTGGATTTCTGTTTAGTTAATGTTAGCAGTTGTTCTGTGGTGCTAACATTCACAGTTGGTTTGTGTAACTAATGTAAGCAGTTGGTTTATGTAGCCAGTGTTAGCGGTTGGTCTGTGTATTTAATACCAGAATTTGGTCTGTGCAGCTAATGTCAGCAGTTGTCTGTGTAGCTCATGTTAGCATTTGGAATGTGAAGCTAATGTTAGGAGTTGGTCTGTGTACATTGCCTTTGGTCTGTGTAGGTAATGTTAGAATTAGTCTGTGTAGCTAAAGTTAGCCGTTGGTCTGTGTAGCTAACACAAGCAGTTGGTCTTACCTGTAAATATCTCTTTATATTAGGCCCTAGATGCTGTGCTTGTGGATGATGACAGTATTTTCATAGCTGAAGGCAGAAATGTCACTGTAAAATGTATTTTAAGATTTTAGTCCTGCTAATAATCGCTAAATACCCCTATTTATTTCCATATTATTATACTACATTATCTGTAATCTGAATATGGGTCTTTTTTTGTAACAGTATTGAAATACAGTTACTTTATTGTGTGTTTTTGTATCCTAATTACAGTATGTATTCTTGTTAAATGTAATCTGTTACTCCCCAAGCTTGTATTTTAGCCACTTTTGATTTGATTTGCTGTCAGACAGACTTTTCTGACAGAAAACAACCAAATATTGCTCTTCTCCAAACAAACCAAACTCCATAAGTTAAATCAGTAATTTTACCTCTCAAAACACAGGAGGTGCTGGTCAACCGCTGCCTCGATCCCATTGTTTGTCTGTGTTAGTGTTTGCACTTTGGTGAATCCAAACAGTCCTTTTAAAACACCAAAGTCACATAATAACACAAAAACAATCAGATTGAGGCAGCAGTAGACCAGCAGCTCCTGTGTTCTGTAAGGTAAAATGACTGTTTGTTTTGAGTTTGGTTAAACTTGGAGCGAGCAGTATTTCCAATCAGAAAAGGCTGTCTGAAGTCAAAATAAAGTAGTGAAAATATTCTAAACATAGTGTGCACTCAAACAGATATTCTTGTTTTTTAGGTTAACCTTTTTCAAGTGGTTAAAACATCAAATATCACTCTCTCCAAACCAAACTTTGCTTCTGTGCTGATACTCCTCTCTGCTTCTCCAAACTGGGGATGTGCAATCCTCCATCTCTTGATAAGTACATCAAATAATCGAACTCTCCCTTTAATGGCAGACATTCAGATGTAGTAAAATGTTCTTTCTTCTGCATCATCAGTCAGAGTCAGGGACTATTTGAGTAGTCCATTTAATCTGATGGTGTGTATGAGAACCCCACACCAGCTCAGAAAGCCTCTGGAGGTTACGTTTTACAGACTGGCAGCCAAATGAACTGTCACATAAACACTGCCTCCATTCTGTCTCATAAATATTTTGCTCCATTCTGGAAAGTGAGATTTCAAAGCGACAATGTGGGACACAACGGTGACTGCTTGCTTCCAGCTGGCCCTGCTTATTGTGTATGAGAACATGTGTAAATGAACACACAGTATACACCTTGTTGTTTCGTAGCTTTCAGTTTTCAGGGTGTTATTAACCTCAGAGCAAACAGTCGTTGCTTGGTCGTCCCCTGTTATTATGTTTTCACTCTACCTGACCCTCCACGCTCCTCGGGTATTAGAAGATATTGGCGTCTCTGAGTAAACTGTTGTTAAAGGGAGCGATTGTTTGCTTCTGTAAATCCTGTGAGATCTAACGGTAATTTCACAAGAGGAGGAGAAGTCGGATATTGTGAGCAAATACTCTCAACATTGGTTTTTCTGAGGGACTCTAGAGAAAAGGGTTCAGTAGAAAATAAACTGAGGAGTGACAGCATCTGTAAGACGGTCTCAGACTGATAATCTGCTGTGAAAAAATCTATTCTCAAACCGTCACCAAATAAACAGTATAGATGCAGTCACAGTGCAACACTGGGACACTGTAAAGAATTAAAATACTGGCAGCAGAGACACCAGCATTTTTTTTTGTCATTTTACAGTGCATCTACTGTAATTATAATAGTATAATACTGCATATGAGATTACAGTAGATGGTAGTAAGGTGGGTTTTACAGTAATTTTACAGTACCTAACAAAATCCAAGTACCACAGTATTAAAAGTAATGATTACTTTCCCTTACTGCGCTGAAATTGTTTGGCCTGATTTAACGTTTTATGTTTGTTGTTGGTTTATTTTTTTTTTTCCCCAGTTATTCCCGCCTTTGTTGTGCCAATGCACTTTTAGATTAATAGCAGTAATTCTGCACATTTAAATGCCGTCGTTAAGTAACGCTATGCTAGTCACACTTCACAGCTTTAAGTAAACTGACATAAACTTATACATACACCATCCTCATCACCAGCGTCACCACCCACTGTCCCAAAATATTTTTCAGTAGAAGTAATATTGACAGGTTAGCTAGCTGATTGAATTTCTGTGGGGTAAAGTTAGCATTTAATCTGTGTAGCTAATGTTGGCAGTTGGTCTGTGTAGCTAACCTTAATGGTTGGTCTGAGTAGCTCTCTTTTGCGGTCTATGTAGCTAATGTTAACATTTAGTCTGTATACATAATGTTAGCAGTTGGTCTGTGTAGCTAACGTTAGCAATTGGTCCTAACTGTAAATGTTCCTTTACGTTATGATGTTCAGTTCTTGGATGATGACGTACTTTACAACTGAAGGCAGAACTTTCACTGTACTGTGACTTTCTGTGATTGATTGATTTAATTAATCATAAAAGTATTCTAACAGAAACATTAGCCTAAAATCATCCCGTACAGTGTTGATGAATAGTGACTAGATTTGTAGGTATGATAGCGCATATTTCCAGACAGGTAGAAAATTGTATTATGTTGATAAATTACAGTAATTACATCTACTGTTATGATTAACCAACTGCATTACCTGTTAATTTAAAAGTGGAGGATGAATATTTAACAGTATTTTACAATTATTTAAAAATGAATACTGTAAGACACTGTTCTACTGTTAAGTTACAACAATTCATCAAAGTGAAGGTATTTTTCTCATAGTACACAGGCAAATAAACCAATACATGTGACAGAAAGAGAAAGGCATTGTTTTCATGTCATTATGGCTACATTTCTCTGCTCAGACCAGGTTTTGCTACCCTCCAGCTTTGAAGATGGAAATACAGATAGTGTTGTGTTGCATTATGGCCTGTCTCCTGTGAAGCACATCCTCTGATCTGCCTTCACTGAATGAAAAGAAAAGTCACAAAGAGCTTCAAAAGCCATGATATATGATCAACATACATATAGCTGTGCAGCCACCTGTGCAAAAAGCTGCACACATACATGCCATTTCCGTGTCCACGCTGCAGAACGACTGCTCATGCCAAATTTCTGTCAGCTCAGTAATAGGCAGACAGTATAGCAGAGCAGAATTGAACAAAATCAGGAGAAAAAAAAAAATCACCCCGGGGAGAAAGGCTTATCATGGCACCGCCGTGTTCCCTTTGTGCCACCATATCACGCTGTCATGCAGAATGCTGCCAACCCCACAGCTCTTTTGAGCCACCAAACAAGAGAACTTGTAACCCTCTTTTTTTTTTTTCTTTTTTTTTTTGCCTTGGTTGAAGTTTGAAAGGGCATTTGTCTGTTCTTGTGAAATGTCAACCTGTGCACCAGGATCATGTATTTATAGGTCTAGTGTGTAAAATTTAGGAGGATCCAATGGCAGAATATGGCATAAATGGAATAAATTATTCAGAAATATGTCTTCATAATTTTTAATTACCTGAAAATAAGAATTATTGTGTTTCTGTTACTGTACAATGAGCCCTATATATCTACAGATCCTGTAGATCCTCCCATGGAGTCCATTATGTTGCACCACCATGTTTCTGCAGTAGGGAACAAAACACTGACTATAGATACGGTCTACCGTGCTTTGAGTTTTGCTGCCACTGTGGCTTCTTCTTGGAAGGGGAGGGTGAGGCACAGGGACAGGGTATCTTTTAAAAAAATAGAGTGGCTGTGGCCATTTGGAGTGGGCTGATTGCTTGGCTCTCTGTACTCTGAAAACCACGCCCATCATAGGGGAAAACAATCAGCTCCACTGTATGCAAGCCATAGCTCATAGCTGTGCTCGCAAAATGGCCCATAAAAAAATATTTGGGAACTCAGGATGCTAATTGGTGAAGTTTTGAAAGTGAAATTCTTTCTCATTCTGGCTTGATATACGACTTGAGGCGCTCAACAGTCCGGGGATCTGTTGTCGTATTTTGTGCTTCATAATGCACCACACATTTTCAGTGGGAGGCAGGTCTGGACTGCAGGCAGGTCAGTCTAGTACCTGAACTCTTTTACTATGAAGTCACACTGTTGTAACACATGCAGAATGTATCTTGGTGTTGTCTGAAATAAGCAGGGACGTCTCTGAAAAAGATTTTGTCTGGATGGCGGCATATGTCGCTCCAAAACTTGTATGTACCTTTCAGCATCGATGGGGCCTTCAGAGATGTGACAGTTACCCATGACACCCCCATACCATCACAGATGCTGGCTTTTGAAGTTAGTAGTGCTGCTAACAGTCTCGATGGTCCTTTACCTCTTTAGCCCAGAGGTCCATGATTTCCCAAAACGATCTGAAATGTGGACTCGTCCAACCACAGGACACTTTAACACTTTGCGTCAATTCATTTCAGATAAGCTTGGACCCAAAGAAGTCTGGAGCGTCTCTGTTTGTTGTTAATTTATGGATTTCACTTTGCATTGTAGAGTCTTAACTTGGATTTGTAGATGCAGCGACAAACTGTTTACTGACAGCAGTTTTCCAAAGTGTTCCTGAGTCCATGTAGTGAGCTTTGTACAATTATGTGAGTTTTTATTTGCAGTGCTGCCTGAGAGGTCAAAGGTCACAGACATTCAATGTTGGTTTTCGCCCTTGCCCCTTACATGCAGATATTTCTTTGGCTTCTCTGAAATGTTTAACGATATTATGGATAGTAGATGGTGAAAATTCTTTGCAGTTGTATTTTTTGAGAAACGTTCTTCTTAAACTGTTGGACTATTTGCCGCACAGTTTTCCACAAAAGGTGAAAGTCTCGCCATTTATGCTTGTGAATGACTGAGCCTTTCGAGTATGCTCCTTTAATAACCCAATCATGATCCTGTCACCTGTTGCCAATTAAGCCGTTTACCTGTCAAATGTTCCAGACAGGTGTTTTATTAGCTCTGCACAACTTTCACAGTCTTTTGTTGCTCCTGTCCCAAGGTTTTGAAACATGTTGCAGGCATCAAATTCAGAATGAGTGTATATTTATAAAAAAGAACAATAATTGCATTCTGCATTCTGTTTCCTTTTACATTTTAGATACCATCTCAACTTTTGAGGGGTTTTATTTTTCGGTTTTGAGTGGTACATCATATTGTGTTGTGACTGTGCTGTCTTTGCTCCTACCTAAATCTGCTTCATTATTCCCTGATCATTACCATCAAGTACCCTGTGTTGTTTGTTATTGAATATGAGAACAAAATTAAATTAAAAATCAGCGTCATAATCAACATCATAGTCATCACAGACTGGATTAGTTTTGGCACACTGAGGCTGTAACACAGTATGCAGAAAATCCACACATCACAAAGTGCGCTGCTGCTGAATAACAACTTCACCAGTGAATAATACCAATCTGTCAGATGATGAGTCACTTTTGTCAGACGGCTGATGGCGCCACCGTCTTTCCCACGTGTTTCAACTGCTTTTGTAATTTATTAGATATCGATTTCATCCGAGTCCTTTCCATTCTTCTTCCGACTTGATTTACTCCAAGGAAACAAATTAATTTTTGAAATTGAGTTGCGATGATTTTTTACTCCAGCATCCAAATGATGAGTTTGACACATCAACTTTCTCTGCAGTGTTTCTACAGTAATTGAGGTTATTTATTGTATAAATATAATATGATACTCAGGCAGCATTTGCTCATTTATTTGACTTGTTGCTGCACTTGGTGATAGCAAAGAGAGTGGTGTGCTTTTTATTCATATTTGAGTGGCCACTGCTGAGTTTATTGGATTTAAAAAAAACAAAACTGTAATGGTTTCTCTCATGATTTATTCAAAAATATATTTTAAGGGCCCATCTGATAAATATATTTTTATATTAATGTACCGTTTCTCTCTCTTTCTCTTTTTTTCAGATGTAAATGGAGAAGCAGAAGTGTCACCAAGAGAAATTGGACGTCCATACGGTTTTAAAGAGCTCTGCATTAAAACGCAAACAGCATCACTTCTCTCTAAAGTAATCCATTACTGACAATTAATGTCAAACTGCACGCTGGAGCAGCTTCATGCTGCCTCGCCGGGAGAAACAGCGCTAATGGAAAGAAAGCCTTATAAGATCCAGCTCATCAAAACACACCTAAATGCAGCATAATGCCTTCAAAAGTGTCATGTTTATACCTGTTGACAGTGGTCTGCTGGGCGAGCGCTCTGTGGTACCTGAGCATATCTCGCCCGACGTCCACTTATGTCGGCCACATGTCCGTGCCTATACGTAAGACTGTGAAGCCCCACAAAAACATCACCTTCACCAACATCCGCACCCGCCCCCTTAACCCACATGCCTTCGAATTTGTCATCAACGAGCCGAAGAAGTGCGAAAGCGTCACCCCCTTCCTGGTCATCCTCATCAGCACCACGCACAAGGAGTTCGACGCGCGGCAGGCCATCCGGGAGACCTGGGGGGACGAGAGCACCTTCAGCGACATCCGCATCCTCACCATCTTTCTGCTGGGCAGGAACACCGACCCTGTCCTGAACCAGATGGTGGAGCAGGAGAGCCAGATCTTCCATGACATTGTGGTGGAGAATTTTGTCGATTCCTACCACAACCTCACCCTCAAGACCATGATGGGCATGCGCTGGGTGGCGACATTCTGCCCCAAAGCGCAGTATGTCATGAAGACAGACAGCGACATCTTTGTCAACATGGACAATCTGATCTACAAGCTGCTGAAGCCCACCACCAAGCCGAGGAGGAGGTATTTTACAGGCTACGTTATAAACGGCGGTCCCATCAGGGACATGCGCAGTAAATGGTACATGTCCCGGGACTTGTATCCTGAGAGTAAATACCCGCCGTTCTGCTCGGGCACCGGCTACGTGTTCTCAGCGGACGTGGCCGAGCTCATCTACAAGACTTCATTACACACGAGACTGTTGCACCTGGAGGACGTGTACGTGGGACTGTGTTTGCGTAAGCTGGGTATACACCCGTATCAGAACAGTGGTTTCAATCACTGGAAAATGGCCTACAGTCTGTGCAGGTACAGACGGGTTATCACTGTGCACCAGATCTCCCCGGAGGAGATGCACCGCATTTGGAATGACATGTCCAGCAAGAAGCACCTGAGATGTTAGGAGACATGAGGACCACTGAACAGCAACTTAAAGGAACAGTTAGGAATATTTGAAGTGGGGCTTTATGAGGTACTTATCTATAGTCAGTGGTTTAGCTACAGAGGATGGTGGTTAGCATGTCCCCAGTTTGGAGAAGGAGAGAGGAGCATCAGCACAGACGTTAAGTAATGCAGTGCTGTGGACAGGGTCAGCAACAAAAGGTGTTTTAGCCACTTAAAATAGACCCGCCTAAAAAAAAAATCTATATCCGTTTAAAGGTGCTAAATACAACTTTCATTAGATGTCAGCAAACTAACAGTAATGCCTTCCTGAGCAGGGAATGATGCCACACTCCCTCTCTGGGTCTTCTCTGCATCTGTTTTCAACATGGCAGCCTGGTGAATAACTTTATCATATTACAGCTAAACAACACACTAAAATATGTTTCTGAAAACATTTTAGGTGAGAAATAGGTGATTCTGTAACAGAATATTGAGCCATTTTTGATCAACACTGCTTAGTTTGACAGTTTGATCTGAGTTTCAGGTGTTGGAAATGTCTAGACTGTGCACATTGTACAAACTAATTATGCTTTATAATGTGACAATATTATAATGTGACAACACTTTAGGTTTAGAGACAGAAAACACATGGTAATGGTTAGGGAAAGATCACGGTTTGGTTTAAAATCATCACTCTTGCGAGATCTTTGTGGGTTTGGGGGAGCCGGAATGGCGGCCTAAACAGTCAATAAATATGTGTTTCTGAAAACATTTAAGGTGAGAAATAGGAAATGCATTAACATAATCTTGATCCATATTTAATTAACACTGCCTGGTTTGACAGTTTGAGTTTTGTGAGCTCTATCTCAGAGTTTTGCGAGTCAGAAGACATTTTTTTCCCCAAACTTTATTGAAAAAAACGAAGCGTGGATTTGTTTTGGTCTGTGATGCTGGTGCTCTGCAGTGACCTCCAGCATAAATGTCCATATGGCACCTTTAAGTGTGCGCTATATTTAGAATATTTTCACCACTTTACTTTGCCGTCACACAGCCCTTTCTGACAGGAAACCACCGTTATATAAGCCAAATATCTCTCTCCAAACCAACCAAAGCAGACCCTTCAGAACACGGGAGTTGCAGGTTTATTGCTGCCTCAATCTGTTTGTTTGCGTTATTGTGTGACTTTGCTGTTTTAAAAGGTTAGTTTGGATTCACCAAAATCAAACAATAATACAAACAAATGGAGTTTGGAGTTTGGTTGATTTGGAGAGTGATATTTGGCTGTCTGACAACAACATAAAGCAGTGAAAATATTCTAAATATAGCAAACACTTAGATGGGCTTTTTTAAAAAGTGGCTTAAACATGTTTTCTTGCTTCTTACGGGTACTTCTCTCTGCTTTTCCAAACTGAGGACGTGCCAGCCACTATTTACTGTAGTTAATACACTGTCTATTGATAAGTACCTCATACAATCCCACATCAAATAATCTGAACTATCCCTTTAAATGTTTTTTGTTTGTTTGTTTTTTGATTGTTGTTTTTTTGCCTTTTCCCTCTTTTTAAAATTTCATCACACTGAGTAATGTAAAACATTGAGGGCTGCTGCAAGTCTCTATTCATGACAGATGTTTTCATTAACATCCATCTATGTCTATTTCTGCTGATTACACCTCACGATTGTTAATGAATGCATGAGGCTTGTAAAGCGCGTATTCTCATGCATAATTAAAATGTGGTGTTGTTACTGAAAGTAATTTTCTTCATGTATTCCAGGACTTTTTTTTTTTTTTTTTTTTAATAAGCATTAAGTCAATCAGCGTTAAGCATTAAGTAGTGTGGCCTAATGGGTAGAGGCAGTGTTTCAGACAGACGACCTTGGTGTTTCTGCCCTGTTCAAGTGTCCTTGAGCAAGACACTGAATCTCTACCAGCTGCACGGCTGCTGACTCTGCACCCCGGGCCTCATTACAGAAACGTCTGAAACCCTATCTTATCTCAGTTTGGGATCACATTGAGGATTTTTGGCCTAACAGAAACTGCATTTAGGAAAAAATCTTATCTTAGGATAGGACTTCAGCTATTACAGAACCTAACTGAAGACGTTTCTAAATTAGGAATCTCACATACTCAATTCTGACTGGTTGAATTGCAGCATTCTAAGGTCTGTTATTTCTGTATAACAGATCATTGTTACTGTATGAAAAACAGATTGTTGCTATGGACACAGGTCTGATCATAGACTTGGAGGAGGAATAAAATCATTTTTAAATCCATAAAATAATTCTAAAATTAATATTTTGTGTGTAATAAGTGGGATAATGTACAGTGAGCAGGTCATTAATAAAGATAAAACCCTTTAGGATGATTCAACGACCCTGTTGTGGTTTATTTCACAATAATGACCTGCTCACTGTACATTATCCCGCTCATTACACAGCTACTTACTTACAATAACTTGACACTAAATATCAATTTAAAAATGATTTAATTTATTTAAAAATTATTTTATTGCTCCTGTGTCTATGATTAGAACTGCATCCATAGCAACAGTCTGTTCTTCATAGCAACGGTCTGTTATCCAGAATAACAGACCTTAGAATGCTGTAATTCGACCAGTCAGAGTTGAGTATTTAACAAAGCTGTGTCATAAACAGACATTAATACAGTTATTTATCATATGAAATGAATAACCATTAATAGGCCTATGTCTGAAATTCTTTATTTTCGAATTAATGGCCTTATCAACTTCTGAACTAAATTAACTTGATACAAGGATTGACACGAGGCCTATATGATGGATAAATCAGATATTTTAATAACTTTAATTACTGTGCGTGCAATATAGTTGTAAATCCTTTGGTAACATTAGAAAGAATTTATGCAAGAGTTGTAATGATTCATAAATTTAAACAATAAACATAAATTGCTCCTACCCGGGACAGAATGAACAGTATATTTAAGCTCTTTATGAATATTGCATTGCTCAACATCTGATCCTGCTGCACTTTGCAAAACCAGAGGCCATCACACAAACATCAGGCTTCTCTGTAGTTAACAGCCTCATTTATCCCATCACACGAAACTGACATGTCTGTCCATCCTGTCAGGGGAAAACAGTGTGAATCAATTTATTTTCACTGTGAATTAGGAAATGGTTTGAAGGCCACCTGGCACCCTATCCAGGGTGAGATTTGAGTATCTCTGGCATAGACGCTGCCCAAAATTCAACATTACTGCCAAAAATAGCTTCTCAAACTGTATAATGACGCTTTAAATTTCCCACTTTCAATGGGTATACATCAACTGACTGAATGTTCATCTTTAAACTGAAGTAAGACAGCTGTTATCAAGGATACCAGCAGTTTTTTTTTTAATTATGGGTAATGTACAGTGAGCAGGTCGCCATTGTGAAATAAACCCCAAAAGGGTGATGCAGGCTTATTGCATGGTTCATGTATTAATAATTTGACACACAATATTAATTTTAAAGTGATTTTATAGATTTAAAAAAGAGTTTATTGCTTCTCCAGAGTCTATGATCAGAGCTGTGTCCATAGCAACAGTCTGTTCTTCATAGCAACAGTCTACTATACAGAAATAACAAACCTTAGAATGCTGTAATTGACCAATCAGAGTTGAGAATTTAACAAAGCCATGTAATTCGTTAGAATAAGATAAAAATCTGAGATAGGAAAGGACATAGCTATGAGTTTAGGAATCGCTTCTGAAATAATAAAATGGGATTTTTCCTATCTTTGAAACTTAAGATAAGACAGCAGGTTTTTCTGTAATGAGGCCCCTGATCTTCCTGCAGGAGTGCAAGCCAAAAGAGTCTATAAAGTATTAAATTACTTGATTATATCTATAATATTATGCAGTTTGAAAGTATTATTTACAAATGAAAGTTGCTGAATAATAAAAAAAAATGCAGATGTAAATCTTATCCAACAACAAACCAGGTCGTCTGTTGAGATAAACCGCTCATGCTGCTGTTCCCTTTTTCATCTTTATCATGAACACAGTCAGATTCAAAGCTGAAAATAAGCTGCAGTATATCATCAGCCTCCAAACAGCTGAAACAACTGATATTTTCTTCTCTAGCGTCGGTAATAATGAATCATTGTAGCTGAATTTGCTGGATGTTTTTTTTTTTTTTTTTTTTTTTTTTAGGAATTTGCCTGATGTTTTTGTTTACATATTCTTAGTATTTCACTGCCTCTTCTCTCTGAAAAAGTCAGATGTATATTTTGGAGGGTTTTTTTTTTAGATGCATTTTGTTTTTGAACTCTTTGATTTTTGTTTTTTTTTTAAATATAATTGTGATTTTCAGCTACCAGCTCCTCGTTACTCCTCCAGCTGCTGCTCTCGGTTGTGTATGCTGTACATCAGCAGCTCATCGACTCCTCCGCACATTAAGAGAAACACAGTGTCATGTTGTGCAAGTATGAGTTCAACTGTAGCTACGACCATAACAGACTGGATGTATTATCACATGTATCTGGCATATCGGTGATTATTACTGAAGCACTGCTACTGACATCATGGAAAACTTTTGCGTTTCTCAGAAAATGTGGCTTTCATTGCCAAATTTTTGTTTCCTTTTACAAAAGTTTTGTAGTATTACGAGCTAATGTGACATTTACTGTGAAAGCATCTATCCCGCAAGGGGTTGTTGTCATATATTGTATGTTTTTTATATTAAAAAACAAATACTTGAATAATTAAAGTTATATTACTGCTTTTACTTGTTGCTTGTTTCGAGTTCCCATTTGCAGAAGGTTACTTAGGGTTTATTCAAGGTTTCTTTTAATGACACTGACCAGTATTTCAGCATTTAGAGACCTGTTTTTCACCTTCTTTTCAACAAGCTAAACACCACTGTGCCACAAAACATTAATTTGCTTTATGATTTTAGATTACATGTTTAGATTTAGGTTGAAAGAGAGATGATATTGATTAGTGTGAGGGTAACTTATTTACCCAAAGTCATACTTCTCTGGTAGGTGAAATGTGGTCAACACGAAGATGTAGCTTCAATGCATTTAGTGTTTCATAAAGTGTTAAATATATAATATATAACTATAACTGATATAACTGATATAACTGAAAAGATAATGGATAGTGAAAATCTGGTGGGACATCGGGCCCTATTTCAAGCTAAAACAACATATTTGATAACCTATTGGCTACCGTGAGACAACAGCTAACATTCAACCACTTCCTAGCTAACATTACCAGCATTACTGCCACACAAAACACTCACTGCTAAAGCGCTTGTAACTTTTGTGCTGGATGTGATCTGTTTGAACACTTCACAGAAATATGTGTTTCAGTGAGCATGATGTCTAGTCTAATGCTCATGTTAGCTGTTTATAAGATTTTCATTTATTCATGTCGTTCATTTCATTCAGTTGCATCCTAGCAAAAGTTACCATTTCATAGAGTTACATTATAAAACAGGCAAGGCATGAATAATTTCTGAAATATCACCACACATCTTGGACGCGTTTATTTAATCCTATATAATCCTGGACATATTACATCCAACACAAAAGTTAGAAGCACTTTTGTAGTGTGTTTTGTGTGGCAGTAATGATGTTGGTACATTAGCTAAGATGTGGCTGAAAGCTAATTTTAGCTGTTGTCTCACGGTAGCCAATGGGTTATCAAATATGTTGTTTCAGCTTGAAATATGGCCCAATGTCCGTCCAGATTTACACTATTCATTGTCTTTTCAAGTTTCTGATCAATCAGGAAGCAGTGAAACGGTAACCATTTGTCAGATTCTCTATTTTTATATGACTTTCAACCTGGGACACAGCAGTACAATATTTTAACTTCCAACCCTGAGCCTAACATCCGAGGAGAATGGCCGCCATGTGAATATGGTGAATGGGAGAAGCTCTTAATGTAAAATAAAGACTATGCGCTTCTTGCTTAGGCATGTTGTTTACAGCTACAACTACTTCGGGATGTATGCACCGGGACATAGTATAAAGAGCGACAAAGACAAGAAAAGCTAAGAGGAAGATGTGGCGTATGAATGGAGGAAATACAGGCCTTTCATCCAGCCAACTAGGGATGGAGACCTGTGTGTGGCAAATATTTTTTTTTTCTGGCACTCAGAGAAACTTGGATGTAGTTCCTATGAGAGGTTCCAAACTGACAATAGGCTATTATTATGACACACTGTGGAGGATGAAAAATGTCACCATCCTGGTGAAATGGTCTAAACGCAAACGTTCCAAGTCTTCAAATAGCCGATGAAAGAACGAATTTTCATCAGTGACCAAAGTCATTTTTTTAAATGCTCACTGGGATCTTTTACTGCTGTTTTTACTTCCTGAACAAGAACAGATTTGGCTACAAATCTGCCATTACAGGATCAGGGTAAACACCGAAACGGTTTCACAGTAGCACAAGTACATTAGAAGGTCATAAAGTCAACAAACTCACTCCATGTTGTCAGTTGTGATATCGATCTAAAGTTTGCTCGCACCGGATTAGCTGCTATAAACTCCTGGTCACACCAGACCAAGTAAGGTCATAGCAACAAAACCCCTGAGTATAGTGATTTGGGTAATGGTGCATTTTATTGCCAGAGTTAAAATTTTAATTTGGAAGAACAAAAATGTGTAATTACTTCTTTCAAAAAATTTATATACACTCTAGATGTCTTTAAGACATGGTTGCATGTCCGTCCATGTCTCCTCTGGTGCTTTTCCTGAGGTTTAGAAAGGTTTTATGGGAAGTTTTCACTTTTAGGAACTGAGGGTCTAAGGACGGACCGTGTCGTTTGCTGAACAGATTGTGAAGCCCCTTTGGGTGCATTTCTGACTTGCTAGATAAACAAAATTGATTTGACTTGACTTAAAGTCCTCAAAGTCCACGCTTGAGGAAAAATTGCAGTTGGCCTTTTGAAGCCAATATCTGTTAAATCAAGCATTTAAAATGTCAACTTCCTGAAAATCAAGTTTCAGCGTAGGTGGCATCAAGCAGAGGTGTGGACTCTGAGGCTTCTTTCACCTTTTCCAAAGTCAAATTCAGACACTTTTTCACCATTTTCAAGGTGCATTTTCAAGTTTTTCCAGCACCTCACAGCTGGGGTAAAATTGCAAATCAAATGTGCAATAGAATTCTACAGAACAGTAATAAATTAAAGGAAAACACAACAAAGTTTCAGTCAGTCAGTCACCTGTCTGTAAGTAGGCTTGGCCTGTACAACTTGATTATTTTCATTATCGATTAATCTCTTAATCATTGTCTTGATTAATTGATTAGTTGTTTGGTCCATAAAATTTCAGAAAATGGTAAAAAATGTTGATCACAGTTTCCCAAAGTCCAAAATGACGTCCTCAAATGTCTTGTTTTGCCCACAACCCAAAGACATTCAGTTTAATGTCATGAAGGACTAAAGAAACCAGAAAATATTCACACTGAGAAGCTCAACTCAGAGAATTTGGATATTTTTTCTTGAGAAATCACTCAAAACAATTATCAAAATAATTAAGCCGATTAATTTAATCTTTGACAGCTAATTGATTAATTGACTAATCGTTGCAGCTCTACTAAAAGGAAAAGTATTTGGGTAGTGATTTATTATTAAAGTAATGCAATTACAGTTTCAAGCAGTTTCAAGCACTTTATCAAAAATCCAGGCACTTTTCAAACCTTGAAAACACATTTTTCGAGATTTTCGAAAATCAAGATTTGCTACTTGACTTGGACTTTAACACTGATGACTTGTGACTTCACTTGGACTTGAGCCTTTTAACTCAAAAACACTTTTTAGGCAGCCAATATTTACAAAGTGTGCAACAACTTAATTAATTTCCCATCATTTCCTGAATTAAACAACATTAACGCTACTCATTCTCAGCAAGTCGGCGCTTCAGTCCCCAGATCCACTTTGTTGGAACCAATCCGAAAGCATCCAGTTGCTATACCAAAGGTACAGTTCGTGTACAAAAACTGGTCAACAAAAAGACGAACTGAAGTATATAAAACGTGCAGGTCAGAAATTACAGATGGAGATGCAACAACTTACACCATTATTCAAAATTTCAAGTTGCACAAAGAACGGTTAGGTTGTCTTTATATGACGACACTTCCACGGAACTAGTTGCAGGTTGCAAATTGCATGAAACATAAACTCCATGCATCACAACACAACACAAAGCAATTAAAAAAATAAGACAGTAAGTTGGACAGTCAATGTTTGTTTTATTTTGATCAAATTTTTTGGCCCCATCCTTGAAGAGCATCTGCATCTTTTTTTTCATCTTTTTGCATTGCAGTTACTATTTTTTTATGCTGTGCAGAAATCAATCAGTTAAAATCAGATGGAAAGTTTGGAATGTGAAATATTTGATGTCAACAACTGATGTTATCAGTGTTTTATTACACGGCATTGTCAAATGCTCTGTTCTGATTGGTCAATTACAACATTCTAAGGTCTGTTATTTCTGTATAGCAGACCGTTGCTATGGACGCTTTCTGATCGACTCCGGGGGATCACTTCCTGTCATATCAATTCGCAGAAAGACGTTTACACCTGCGGCAAGAAATCGTTAATTTCTGTTTGCTATATTGGAAAAAATTGAATATTTTTCCAATATCAATTTTAATATATTTGGAGAGAACGAAACATTGGATTCATGGTTGATGGCTGACCAGTCCCCAGTAAAGAAAAGAAGAAGAGAGGAAAACAGCGCAGAGAAAGGAAGAGAGGTGAAAAGACACAAGGAATTAGACCACACGGAAATTGACAAAATTGGGGAAGACAGACATAAAGTTAATCGGGTGAGTGCCTCTCCTAAAGCGTTAGTGATGAGATAATACTGATAGCAGTTGTAACAGAAAAAAACTGTTTCCAGGTGTGTCAGCTACAGGGCCACAGCAAGGAGGAAATATGGACATGAATGAGGACAGAGACGTCAGCATCAATATTCCCAAGGACATCCCATTCACCTTGTCTCACTTCACCATCAATGGAAATGTTCAGTTTAATGTGAATTACAATACTAAATAAGCTAATCTTTGCTTCGGAGTTACCGTTGCTTACAGTTACAGTTCCAACCGTAGAAACGAACGGACTATTTTTTTCAAGCAGCGGACTATTTTTTCAAGCGGAAGCAATGAAAACTTTTGTAAATCAATAAAATCATATTTAGATCAACATTTTATGTCAAACTTTTGATTTCTTTAGCTTCGCGTCGGGGTCCTGCATCACCCTGTCGGGGTTTATTTCTCTATAGTGGCCGGCTCGCTCTACATTATCCCTTACTTAACTGGCTGTTGTGTGAAACTCACAAAGAGGTTTAAAAAATCCATGCATTCAAGTGCAATTTAGTTTCACCTGAGTTTCAACCAATTAAAGTTGCATGAGAGTTTGACAGTTTAAAGCCAGCCAGTTTAAAGTCGAGGCTCTGTTGTTAAAATGTCATTATGTTTGGTAAATGTTAGGATATACTGGACTCAGAACTCAAAGTTTAGGACTTGGGACCTGTAAGCTTGACTTGGGACTTGAGTGCACACAAATGATGATGATGAAATACTTCAGTAAGTTATGAGACTGTCAGCTAACAGCAAACACTCCACACACGCCACACTCTTCTAAATAATAGCAATTCTTTATTGTTGCTCCTCGTCAGAAATTTGACATCAGCTGATTACAGAGAGGGAACAGGGGTAATATGCTGAAATGGGACACATACTGTACATAAAAAAAAACACAATAAATTACTTCATAATAAAGAATTTAGTAGAAGTTAATATTTACCACCTCAATACTTAAAAATAATTTAGTACTACTGGACTTGTTTGGACAAACAAATGGCTCGTCACCCTTTCAATAGTTGCCTTTTGGTTTCATCCTCAGATGCATTGTCGTACAGTACATTTTAGAAACTACACTCATTCTTGAGAATTGGGACAAACCGTGTTTTGATGGGGTTTTGATTTTTGCTCTTCAATTATGCTGGAAAAGATCAAATTCCTGGCTATTAAACCTTCTAATGAACCAACCTCCTAGTGATTAACTTTTTAAATTAAATGTAGACGTCAATAGTCAATGGTTGTAGTGATCAGCCAGTTTATTTTTTAAAGTTATTTTAATGCTAATCAAAATCAAAATGATTTACAAGGGTTACGGAGTTCACATGTTATGGCTGAGACACATCTGATAGTGATATTATTTAATGAATTTTTGTCCAAAAATACAAAAATTAACCAGTGCTTGGGCAGTATTCCTGCCTTTTTTTAAAACCAGGAAGTGAAAAGCGGTCCTTAAGGTGTAGCTAAACCTTTTCATGCCTGATTAAATTGTCATCACATCAATCTCCTCTCCTCTGTCTGAAATCAGGGGGGAGGAGACCGAGGTGGTGACCCAGCATAAATATTGCTCTTGTTATTGATCAGTTAACTCTCCTGGAACTGAATGTGTTGATGCGATTTTTAAGAAAAGACAGCAGCAGATTTATTTTCTTAAAATTCTGAACTTTTTTTTTAATGCTGATAACTTAAGTTTTACCTTGTTTTACAAACTCTTTATTGTTGTTTGCCGGTATGAACATTCCAAGGTTGTTCACAGGAACAAATTGGGAAGAATTGTTAAGACCTGTAAGACTTGTACCACCTGTATCTGACCAGACTGACTGATGGACACATCCCACCCAGTCTCAGTGGAGTTTCAGCCAATAACCAGAGGAAAACTGTGTTTCTCACAGTCGTTTTTCATTGAGATTCTTATTCTGAGCTTATTGAAGTCTCATCAGTTTCTCCTAAACTGCCCCTTAGGAGAAAAAAAGGAGCAAAACAAAAGATAAACAGGAGATTTTTTGTTGAGCTCATAAGCGTCTCAGAGGTTTCTCCTTGAGGACCGTATGGAGCAACAAGACTTTAATTTGACCACTGAGACAAATTTAAGACCTCATTTTAAGACAACTGAGTTTTCTTTTAGATCTCACTGTTATCTCAAGTCTTTAGGACAAATGACAAATTTAAGATCAGTGCAGTCAGACAAAAAAAAAAGCATTTTAAGATCTTCGATTTTGCTAAAATTAGTCTCGGGCGGAGACGAGACTAAGGTTATTTCTCAGGAGCTGAATTTAAGAAGTATGAGGAAATGGTCAAAGTCTCATATTGGTCATAAATTGAGCTCATTTAAATCTAGCAGACAGTCTAGACAAAGATGAGATCTTATTTTGAACTTTTCCTTTTCAAAACCAACAAACATAAAACTCATTTATTCCCGTGGCTATGACTCGATTCTGACACGACTTACATACAGGCTGTACAGAATACTCAGTGTTATTTTTATGATATTTGTTGGTATGTAGTTATTGACATGCACTTTAATGCCTGCCTGAACTGTGACAAGCTGCTACTGATGATTGATTATTGTTTGATTAGATTACTGTTGTTTTTGTCTGATGTGCTTTTAATGTGTTTAAATGTTTCTGTGCTATACCACAAATTGCATCTCAGAGGACATTAAAGTTTTTCTAAGTCTAAAGCTGTGTCTCAACTCGGATACCTCATTTAATACCCTGTCATGTAGTACACTTTGTACACTGTGTAATCGCTTGCGTAGTGCGTGGGTGGTGCTGTCTCAAATTGGAAATGCTGATCGCAGCTTCCTCTTCTTCTTCTTCTTCTTCATGGGCGAACTTAAGTTAGGCGGAGCTTTACTGCCACCCACCAAAACATCTACCGGCTTGTTTATTCATTTGTGTTCAAATTCACTTCTTTCAACACGAACGTCCTTTTAATTCTCTTGCTTTTGTTTGCCCTCTGTTTCTTGGGAGGTTAAAAATATGCCATAATCTCTGTTGATGATTGGCCAGCTCTCCCTCCTCTTACTGACTAACAAAAATACACCAATATGCTGATTTATATTTGATTCATCGTACCAAATGTTCACAAACTTAACCAAATATATGCATTGGTGGCTTCAATCAGACAGCATTATAGAGGTACTTAAATTAAATGTCACTGTGAACGCACTTAGAAGTACATGAACTGAGACACAGCATAAGTCAAAGTCTTTGTAAAAATCTGACATAGCTAACGGAAATCTGGGACCCAACTTTAAAGAGCCAACATTTCCATACAAAAAATACATTTTAAGACAAAAATGATTGTAACAGCACATTTTTATACCTTTGTTATCAGTAGGGATTGTTAATTTTAGATTTTGAAGACTTTTAACACATTTTTTAAAGTGTCTGAAGTTGTGAATTCTTGTCTAGGACAAGGTTATGTTCTGGTACAGAGCAAATTACATTAATTTCACAGATATAAATCCTTCAAGAATAAATTTTCACCAAAAAAAATTGAGGTGGTATTAATAATAACTTAAGTTTTTTTTTGTAGGACATGATTTGTCCTAATTCTCAAGAATGGGTTTGGGAACGAAAGGTCTTGTAGTGCAGCAGGACAGAGCAAGAAAAATTAAACTGTTGTGGTTTTTGTCAAATTAACCTGGCATCTGCATACACATCCAACCAGAGCAGATTAATTGACTACAGGTTCTGTTATGTTTTTTTTTTTTTATTCGTCTGATGACAAAAGCTCACGTTAACGTGTCTCCGGGAGAGGGAGGGGGGGGGCTAAGCATCTGCTTGTCGGGTGCACACACTCAGCCCAAAAGTGCATTGTAGCTTGTCTCATTCAGTTAAGATACTTGAATTGTGTCATTGCTGTAAGAGTAATACATTTATGAAATGGTAATCAGCAGGTTCTGCTCTTCGTGTGGTCTCACTCATTGACTACTTTCTTAGGCACAGAAAAATGAACAAGGCACCTCTAACATTTTGAAGCATTAGCACTGTCAAGAGCAGCAAATTATACACAGTAGCATCCAGGTCTCATTTTTGTTTTTCTGCACACTCAAGCAAACGGGTCCCTTCTTGTCAATGTAAAACAAGTCTTGACACAGAAATACATTTCTTTCACTTTTTTTTTAAGACATTCATTATGTTATTATGAAAATGTGCTTTTGCCCATAAATTAACTAAATCTTACATTCTGACAAAGACCTCAGGGAAACGACACAAATGAGTGGGTTTGTGAGATGCGAGTCAAAGCAAATTTGTCTTCACCGTGGCAACAAAACAGCGTGAGAAACATCAAATAAATTCTCATTTCAATAAATAATGAGAGCTCTGCTGAACACAAAGGTAATAATGGTGTAAAACAGAAATTTAGAAAAAGAAAAAAAATAAATAAAAACATTCAAAGCTACATCTTAATCACCTTATGTCACCACCTGAGTACATCTTTAGGTTCCTGGGCTGTTTCCTGATCCCGGTCTGTGCGCTGGCTGGGCGGTGGAATGCTGTTAAGGTTAAAGGTCAGGGGACAGTGAGCAGGGAGGTCGGCGCTAAGGAGGTGTAGGCGGGGCGGTGGCAGAGCTTGGCCTCAGGGGAGGTGGATAGGAGTGAGGAAAGGAGAGGAGGAAGGGACGGGGGAGTGAGTTTTCAGGGAGGGTGTCGGGGGAGAGTGGTGGTGGTGTGTTCCTCAGTCTGTCTGTCTGTCTGCCCTGAACTGTCTCCCCTGTCTCACCTGCTGCAGGCATGAAGAGGGCATCAGCTAACGCTCAGCTGTGCAAAGCCGATCAGCTTCACCTCGTCCGGGATCTCCGTGTCGTCGCAGCCGGACGCCTGCGAGAGGAGGAAGACGTGGACAGAGGGGTCAACACTGACATCAACGTCTTCATCAACAGAATTAATCCTGCAAAATCTGTCGAACAGCTGTAGTGTAAAACCCCTGCAGCAGGAACCAGTGCGCTCAGGGTTGAGAGCCACAAACAGGGCAAATTATTGAGCGACAGATAAACATTGTTGGTTTGGGTCTGTTCACAGGATTTGTTGACAATTAGAGGTAATGCTTCAATTTCCAGGTCCCATAATGTCATGGTGATAATTGCCAAGTAATGATATATATTTATAAGTTTGAAATTTTTTAGAAATTACCACACAAATTATCTACAAATTACCCACAAATTTCATGGTTATTTCATGCACTGCTGCTTATTGCACCTTCATTACAATGGTCATGGCTAACTGCACATCTACTAGCTATTTTGCACATTTTGTCTCCAGTCATCTCTGCTTTACTGCTCGTTGTCTTATATATATAATTATTATTATACTTTTGCATTATTGATATTTTTGTAGAGTGTACTTGTAAACTAATTGTATTTTAAATTTAGTGTAGTGTATCCTTGTATATTACTCTTGTATATTTTTACATTTACGCATTGTTTATTCTTGTATATACTTTCTATTTCCCCAGTTTGGGACCAATAAAGTACTATCTATCTATCTATCTATCTATCTATCTAACTATCTCATAGTGATAATTAGCAATGTAGTGTTAAAAACTGCCAAGTAACATATTAGATTTTTTTTTAGTTCCTAGTACGTATGCATGAAAACAACATTCGCAAATTATCACATACTTACCAGGAAATCTGGGGGTAATTTGACGGTAATTTCTAAGAAATTTCAAATATGTTGCTTTGTAATTACCAACAACTGATATTTGCTAATGGACCTTATGTTCAACACTAAAGCGTTTAACATAATATAACCATAGCTCGTACAAGGCCATGTCCTGACTACTTATCATTCAGTCTATATCAACTTTAATCAAAATACAATGTTAATATTAATATTTTCTGACATACACTCTGTCATTATGTCAGTAAATTTAAACTACTGTTTGCACTCTGGGTTCAATTTATATTCAAATTTCAGCAGCAGAAATCACTTTTGCTCACCCTTATTTTCCCAACATGCTCCCCAGACAGCGATGTGCATCGGGCTCAGTAGAAAAAATAAAAATAACACTATCTGAAATTTATTATTACTTTTGTTTTTTTGCCGTGATAAAGAATTGGGTATGCAGAGTCGTAGAATTTCACAACTGGTATTGTGACATCCCTGCCTAAAAGAAAACATGACTGGTCTGCACAGAGCCCTTGACCTCAGTCCCATCCAACACCTTTAGGATGAAGTGGAACACCGACTGCGAGCCAGTTCTTATCATCCAACATCTGTGCCCAGCCTCTCCTCTCCTGAGGCTGAATGGGAACAAAGCCCTGCAGCCACGTTCCAAAATCTGATAGAAAGCCTCCCCAGAGGAGCGAAGGCTCTTATAGCTGCATATTACTGGCCATGATTTTGGAATAAGTTGTTCAACAAGCTCAGACTATTTTTGGGTGTCCATATATTTTTACGACATAGTGCATCATCCCTAAACTCAACAGCTCCCGGTGGGGACAGAGCACGATATTTATTTTTCTGACAGTTCAACCTTCCAGCCTGACGTCAGGCCAATTTCTAGCCTGCTCGGATGCTATTCATGGAGGCTGTATTAAAGGCAAGCAAGCACTTAGATTTGCGTTCCCTGAAAGTCAGGGAGTGTGTCTCCTTCGCTCAGCTCTCCTCCTGTGTGAACGGTTTGGCCTAAAACTTGCCAGCCTCAAGCAATTCACACCTGATCGAAGAGAGACACTCCGTCTCTCTGGGGGGCTGAGAGCTCTGCAGTCGTCTGATCAACATGGAGGGGCTGTTATGAAAACAGTGAGTTATAGTGACCTCTTGTTCAGCTAAGTCATAAAGTTGCTCAAGTGCCACCCACACCATAAATTGTCTACATAAAGGGTTACAAACTGTTCCCCAGCGAGGGTAATTATTCTCACTGGCAGGGTTTTGTGACACTGCACTCGTAACTCTTTGCTCAGAAAGGCAGTTTTTACACTGTCTGCAGTGGAGCAGAGTTAACATATGGAAATGGAGGCATGTCCATATATCTACATGGCGTGCCCAGCGCTGCCCCTCACTCTGGCTCTCCAGAGACGAGTCCCCCTGCGACGCTCACTAGCTGCTGATGAGGCAAACATGGCAGAAAGGTCACTTTGTAAAGCACTATGACCGCAAGCACAGATGTTGTTTACCCACCAATACAGAAAGGTCAATAAAACATAATTTACATATTTTTGTCAAATCCAGAGGGACTGACATTAATGCTTCATTTTATTTTTCCACAAATGTCACTGTTTCCCCAACAGTCATACAAACTTAAAGCAGCCTACGCATCATGCACTTAGACTGGGCACTAACAAGGATGCATTTTTTTAACCTCAGTTAAATCATAGTTAAAATTTAATTTATCTGGCACCAAACTTTTAAACTAGCTTAAAAGGAAGAAATATTACATTTAAACCTATCTTTAACCCTTCAGGAAGTTTAACTTTTAAAATAGCTGCTTTTTTGAGATAGAGCAAAATAATTCTGAGCCATCATAAATCAACTTTTTAGTGAGCTAGCAAACAATATAACTTTATTCATTTTCAGCTAGCAAGCAAACAATGTAACATTTTAACAATGTTCTGTTTTGTTAACCTTTTTAGCTAGCCAGCAAAAAATATAACCTTTTTTTTTTCTTAGATAACTAGAAAACATAGTAACTTTCTTCTTTTTAGCCAGCTAGGAAACAATATAACATTTTAACTTTTTTTGCTAGCTAGCAAACACTGCAATGTTTTTAACTTTTTAGCTAGCATACACACAATTTGATGTTTTTTTAAAAAAACCTTTTTGGCTATCCAGCAAACAATGTGACTTTATTCTGTTTTAGCAAACAGTATAACAACATAATAATATAACTGTTTTAGTTTTTTTTTCTTCTAACATTTAGCTATCTAGCAAACATTGCAACGTTTTCACTTTTTAGCTATTTAGCAAGTGCTGCAAACTTTTATCTTTTTCAGCTAACAAGCAAAAAACTATAACATTTTAACTTTTTAGCTAGCTAGCGGTTTCAGCAAACTAGTAAACAATACAAAACATTTTAGCTTCTTACTTTTTAGCTATCTAGCAAACATTGTGACGTTTTCACTGCAATGTTTTAACTTTTCAGCTAGCTAGCAAATGAGGTAATGTTTTTGTAACTATTTTTAGCTAGCTAACAACAATGTAATGTTTTGTTAACCCTTTTAGCTAGCAAACAATATAGGGTTTTTGTTTGTTTGGTTCCTTTTTAGCTATATAGCAAACAATGCAATAGGAATACAGAGCAACCAGAACAGATTTCCCCTCTCTTTTATACCTAAGAGGTACCAGCAGAATTCAATTTATTTATTTATTTATTTATTTATTGACTATTCTCCATATTAATTAAACTATTTAGACAAATTTCAGTTTACATCACTACACTTGGATTTACTAGAGATACGTTTTGAATTGTGTAACAGAGATCTTCTTAATTTTAAATCTCATCCACACTCATCACAACATCCAGCATCTTTAATTATGATTCAACTTGCTGGCTGCACTGATTAAAGCCAGCAGATATAAAACAGCACTATTGTTTGTTGAAAACTGTGTTTGACGGTCAGTATTTTGTACAAAATATACAAAATATTACAGAAAACAATCAAAGCAAAGCTGTGGGACAAGGTCTATTGTCCTGATGCAAAGCTGTTCAGCTGTGAAATATATTTTAATTACTTTATGATTTTTATTTTTGGCTTCCTGTGGGCTAAATGTACATTGCGCAGCCGCGTTACACAAGCTGCAACAAATATAAAAATAGATATTGGATCTTTCTCAGTATTGGAAGATAGTCAATATCAAAAACCTCTTTAAACACCCTGAGGCTAAAAAATGTTGTCAGAGCCTTTTTGTCTTTTTGTCAAAGCTCTTGCCAGGAAATAGGAGCTAGTTTATGACTGGATACATATCAAAATCTCCACCTACACAAAAACTCAACATAAATTATATATATTTGTATCTAAACATGTTTACTTCAAACAGAGCGTTAATGTTATTTTACTTTGGTAATAAATTTGTAAGGTAGTTCATTACTAAATACTTAAGTAAAGATGTAATTGAGGTCAAATAAAATGCATTACAGTTAATGTTTTTATGTATGCAGCTTCATGCATATAAAGAAGTTAACTGCATTAATTTTTAAACATATTACAGTCTTCTTTCTGTATAGAATAAAGAAGTACAAGTGTAATTTACTGACAAACAGTTTGTGTTTGTGCTCTATAAAAAGTGGAGCGCTCCGCTGTGTTGTTGTTTACATTATAGATGCTTTACATTGTGCTAAGTTATGCCTCCTCGTGTCCTCTCTCTCCCTGTGACCCAGAAATCATTCCTCCCTTGCCATCATGAAGGATCTTCAAATCCCTTTAATGCACGTCGAGCAGATGAGGAGCGAGGAGAGAGGAGGCTTCTGGAGGAGCTTAGAGCGAAGAAACAAAGGTGTATCCTACACAGAAGTCTTTTATCAAGCGGTGCGACACATAAATCAGGGTTTCTGCAGGTTTAAATTAAATTGAAACTTTTTAAGACCTTTTTAAGATCATTACGAACCTATTTCACGTCCATACTGGCAAAAAAAGGACAGAGGATATTAGAGAAAATCTGAGCCCCAGAATTACTTGCAAAGTTAATGCAATGCAACAATATGGCTGATAGCAGGTCACTATTTTGATAATCAATTAATTGGTTTGAGTAATTTTTGAAGAAAAAAAAAAACAATTCCAGCTTCTTAAATGTAAATATTTTATATTTTCTTTATTCCTCTATGACAGTAAAGTGCATATCTTTGTGTTGTGGGCAAAACAAGACATTTGAGGATGTTACCTATCCTATCAACATTTTTCACCACTTTCTGACATTCTATAGGCAAACACCTTTTAATCAATTCATCAAGAAAAAAATCAACCGATTAATCAAGTATGAAAAGAATCTTTCTTTTTTTTGCAGGCCTAGCTAAGATGCGAGGAAGAGATGCAAGCAAGGTAAACAAGGAGACACGTTAGCATAATGAAAAGTACCCAATATCTCCATTAATGGAGAGCAGCCTCTCTGTTACCTTGTTGTTTTCAGGGAAAAACAGTCTTATACCAAAGTCTGGGTGAATACTTTTTGATTTTGATCACCTGCAGGGTGATCATTAATCCCTCATAATGGACACCCACTAAAATGAGCAACCATAGCAATAGAGATACAGTCAAAGCTGGATCCTCTGAACATCACAGGTTGGTGGCTGTAACACACACAACTGATATTAAATATTACATAAGTGGACAACAGCCAACAGTACGCATGGTGTATTGTTTATTCATGAAAATCTTAATATTAAACTGGGGACAATGACATGGCTGGATAGCTAGCTAGTCTTATTGTTAAACAAACTGTCAAATTATATTTATTGTTTGTCGACCGTACGCAGTGTTGTTGACTTTGAATCTTGCTAGCATAGTGTTAGCTTTCTGGTTCATAGTCAAGCCAAACTACGAGCTGAACAGACTAGAAATATCTCCCATTGCCGAGTCATATCTATGGATCGTTCTATTTACTGGAACAGTTGAAGTTTCCGTTGTATTAGAACATTATGGAATGTAATGATTGTTCCAGCTATTAGTCTGGAAATGAAGCTTTGATTGAGGAGGAAAAAATGTATTTTGTATTGTTTGATATAAGCAAAATGTGTATTTTTTTTAATAATGATTATTTAATGATTAATTGATCATGTACAGTAAGTTGCCAATGGTTGATTAAGGAAAGTACTTACATTTTACAAACCTAATCGGGCATTATCCCTTATTTATCCAATTTTTTTTAGGATGAAGTGCAAGATAGCATGTGCATCATCTGAGTTCTGTTCTGCACTCAGTCTGAGTTACTTTTTTTTTGTTCTGTTCACATAACTTAATTAAAAACATACTAAAATCTATTTTTGACATTCGTGAATTGATTCAGAATCACAGGGGGAAAATAAAGTCATTTCCTTCACTGACATAACAGTCTTTTCATGCTGGAGCTATTTGTTTTGTTTGTGGCCTTTTTAATAACTCCTGCGCTGCCATTCCTCCCTGAACCTTTCACCAGCAAGCTGTTTACGGCTGAACTTTGTCAGCCAGGACAAATCCAGGAGGCCGTCATCAGCCATCAATCACCTGGACACTCACCAGCTTAAAGGTCAATACTTTGTAGGTAGTTGGGTCGTCTACAATCTTCTGAAGGTTAGCAGCAACTGTAATGTGGAGGGCACACAGCAACAACAGCATGGTCATATAATATCAAACAAGCTTTAAATTTAAATTTTACTACATGTTGTACTGATAAGTCAAGAAAACAAGATATTTTATGTGATCAGTTCCCATAACATTTTAAACTGTACTTAGCTTACTATGTAATTTCAAAATCAGGTGTAATATATATGAAAAAATACACATAATTTCTGTCAATTAAAGACACATCAGGTTCTGTGGACTTCCCAGATGAAATAAATAATAAAGCACTTCTGCTAAAAGCCGATACTCTCTAAGTGATGTTTTATGGCTTTAGATGAGTGTGTGTTCAGACATTTGACACATTTGAAAAGAATAAAGAGGTGGAACATTACCAATAACAACATCGTGCCCGTTGACCAGGCCGGCGGAGAACAGTTCCTGGGAGACGCCGTCTGCGGTGTCTTGTGAGGGAATAACATGACAAATATTGGGCCTGTACCATTCCACTTAGCAGGTAATTGTGTTAGATATTGAATTAGATACTGTTATGAGCGTGAACACATGAGCCGTTAGCTATTATAAACACACACACACTCACACACACACACACACATTTCTTCTTGCAGTGTCTGAAGATTGTATCACAAAGGAACCAGCACACTCAGATCCATACAGGCAGAGCTCTCTTACCTCGCCCAGGAGTGAATTCAAACCGGATGTCATTCAGCTCCTTTCTGGAGTTCCTGATAGAAGAGACAAGAGAGTCTGATTGAACGAGTAGTATCTGAAGAGTTAGATTGAAATTACATTTTGTGTGTTGTGTTGCTATGGGCCTCCTCTGGCAGCAAAAACTAAAGCAGAAACAGGACTGTAGAAGAAAGAAAATACAAGATTGTTGTTCTTAAACCAAGGGGGGAGTTGTAGGTTTCAGCAGTGAGGATCACTTCCGCGTTCAGTTCTTCGGCTGCCGCTGGGGGCTGGCTCCAGAAGTGAGCAATTCTCCATAGACCCCCATGTTAAAATAGCCAACTTTACAGCCTAAAAAAACATATTTACAGCCTAGTATATTTTTTGTTTTTGGTCTCTATTGATAGTTTCCACCCCCGTGAACACTGTGAGGGGGGTGAATTTTTTTGTACCACAACCGTTTTAGTCTTATTTAGGCTTAAAATTATTGCATAAATTAGGGCGTGGTTACGTTGAGTGACAGCTCCATAGACAGACACTGGCAGTTAGCTCTTTGCTAAAGCATCGGCTGGGCTAGGCGGCTACATCCAGAGGCCTCCGGCTACCTCCAGCGGTTGACAGGGGCTGCAGGGGTCCGTGTTTGTTTGCCAATGTTCAGATAGGTTTTGTGACAATATGGCTTGTTGTAGTGTAGACTGTACTAACCGACTGTTGAAGGAGTCTGTGTTGCAGTTTTTTTGGTAAGTAAATTTCTCACTATTTTACCTGGATGTTTGCAGTAATCAGCATGCATTATCATATTTTGCCACTGGCTTATGACTTAACTTAATTGCTGATTTATGGTTGCTGCTGATACAGATAGAGGACCGGAGCAGCTAATGGTAGGAACGCTGTTGCGGTGTGTTTCGTGCTCTCAGAGTCCGTTTATTGCGTTTATTTTTCTGTTTAAAAAGTCCGACATTGCATGGACAGAGCAGCTCCGTCAGTAAGCGGCTGCTGTTGTTTGTGTGCTGCTGTAACTGTAAGTGGATAGTGGATGGAGGCAGTGGTGAAAGCCGGTAGGCCGGAGGGGGTCGAGCTAGTCGGGTCGGACTCGGGGACTGTTGTGTGGTGGATGTAGCTGCGTGTAGCTGCCGCTTAGCTTATTAGCCTAGCTGATTAGCCTTAGGCTAGCTCGGTTGCTCCAAGCTAAGTGGGCGGGTTCTCAGCCGGCTGACCCATAGAGTAACCGCCTCTCCGCCAAATATGGAAAGTACACTCCCACTAAAATCCAAGATGGCGCAGCTCAAATGCCCATGATTTGGTCACAAAACCGGCTCCCGAAACCAATAGGTGACGTCACGGGTGCTACGTCCATGTTTTATACAGTCTATGTCTTAAACCTGCTTTAAATGACTTTTTGGCCACTTGGGGGCAGTAGACAGATGCTGTAAACACATTGATACAGGTTTCTAAAAGTTGTGGCTGCCAGGAGGTGCTGGTTAGACGGCACTCCAGACAAAATGTTCCTTTTTGGCCTTGAAGGAAAAACCAAGAAATGGGGACAGCAAACACTACAATCTATTGACACACTGCAGTCTTTCTGCACCAGTGCTCACTTCAACCTGCTTCACAAAATGAACGTCTGCTGTCCTCCTCTGCAATGAGCGTAGGGCAGCTCCTGATTGGCTGCTTTGCAGAGTCCATCCTTCGTCACATGACTACTGTTGCTTTCACAAAATATTTATATAATAATCATCAGTAATGTGCACATAACACCAGTGGTAGAAAGGCTTTGCGCTGGCTGTTCCATTGTTTTCCGATGGAGAGAGCAGTGGCACCCGACAGAGTTGCACCGCTCAGATTTGCCCCTGACCGCTGTGCTCAAAGTTCAAATTATTTGAACTTTGATCTCGTTTGCCACTGACCTTTTAAAGTGCAACCAATGAGATAACAGCTGCTGTATGTGATGATGCAGCCAGAAGCAACAATAGAGAGGGAGGGAGAGACCGATGGTTTGGTCTTGAATGGAACTCCAGATCTGCAAAGGCTCTCATGAGAGTGATCATTTTGACATTACAGTGAAGGAACAACATATACAAATCTCACAAGAGTTTCACAAATCAAGGGCTCCATTTACACGACCGAAGAGAAGTGTTTCAGGATTCCCCAAACTCTATAACACAACATTAAAAACACACTATGATCTTGCTATTAAATGTAAGATATGGTAAAACATGACCAATCAGGCAATCTGATATTGAAAGACTATCTTGTGCATACTGACACTAAACGCCTTCAATGTGCAGATAATAAAATCGAAATGAAGTCTGACTGGGACATGTCCTTTATGGACACCGTGCTTCTGTAATGCAGGATAGAATTATGTTGCACAAATTATGTTCTTTACAAGCTCTCGTGGGCCACAAAAATGAGGTGCTGGGCTGGATTTGGCCTGCTGGCCTTAGGTTTGACATATGTGGTTTCAAGCTACTACAAAGGACTTTGTTGATTTTGAAGGCCCCTCTGGACAAAAGTGGCAGTGTTTCCACCATAATAACCACAAAATATAGCATCAGAAATAAAATTATCTAAATAAAAATCTTCTCCTGCTTCCTTTTAACTGACTAACGTACAACTCACTGTAACTTTGCCATGGAAAATGGTGGCAGACATTAAGAATAACTAAGTAGAAATAACCAATATTCACATGGATGATTTATGTAGGTTGTATCAAGGCGTCAGTATTAATTGAGATCGTTCATAACCAGTTAAAAACTCCTTGTAGTAGCTTTAATATAAGTAAATAACCAAATAACTAACACAATGATTAGATAAATTAATTGCATGTGCCTTGAAGTCGGCTATAGAGAATGTGCAGAGTACAGTCTTAGTTGTTTTCCACATGGACATAACAGCTGTCTGAGTGCTTCTCCTGCATACATAACATCTGCTGCATTCACTGAGATATACAGTATATAGTACACTGTAGAGCTAAAAGAAGAGTGTAACTGTAACTGGATGAGGCATGTATTCTCAACCCTTGACTGCAGTAAAACGTAAAAAAAAAAAAAAATCCAGCTTGTTTGATCGCATTAATGATATGTGCCCTTCAGCCCCTTTGCAGCATCAACCTGCATTCATTTGCATCACTTGCATTAAAAATCTGTCTTTAAAAATTTGTGTGTGACAGGAGAGTGGCCGGCTGCTGATAAAAGCAGGACGTGTCAGTGTGACCCAAAAGAGGTGTAGTAGGGAGAGGATTAATTTAATTTGTGGTCTAGTTAAATAAATCACACACCCAGCCCACAACCTCATTTCAGACAAGATTAGAGCCATAATTCAACGCACACACATACCCGAAGGCATATCTGCAATGAGTTTGTTAGTAGTAAGTCTATATAAAATAGTGAGAGGGAGGATTTTCTGCTCAGCTGTGAGTCAACCTGACTTTTTTTAATTTTAGAGAGTTACGGTTGAGAAAAACAGGGTAAAAACTCTGGTGGAGCAGATGGACGTAAACAACCTCTCTATTCCCAGCAGCGGAAGCAGAGGGTGCACATTGCCAAGGCGAGGCAACATGTATGTCAGAGGATCACAACCCTGCCCAAATAGATCGTGTCTAAAATCTGCCTCCTCTGAAGAAAAAACCAACAGTGTTATAAAGCGTTCTGTCTGACTACGTCAGGATCCTTCGGGATTAGCCAAATATAGTAGACTGAACACTGTCATGACGTGTGAGGGTTACAGCACTCTGAAGATTTAATGTTTCCACAGTTTTAGTTTTTTAGTTTTAGTGCATTTCATCCACCAACTGCCTTTTCATCTTTGACAGATTGGGCATCATGCAGGACCATTCTCTTAAACTGTCTCTTATATTTTCTCTTAATTTTGTGTTGAGAAAAAATAAAAAAAAGTCAAATGTTCTTAACTACCCAAATCTACTCATACATAGGTGTGCTGAGTGATGAATTCCACTTGATCATAAACTGGAAGGTTGTGGCCAATTGTTTGTTGATGAGCATAAGCAATACCCTGAAACACTATACTGTATAAGGGCGGGGGGATATTCCATCAAGGCTGATAAATAAATCTGCGCTTAAGTGAAAAAGCCTGACTTGAATTAACTCAAGACAAGACTCGAGAGAACATAAGCTGCCCAGAACAGCTGATTGTCAAAAAGATGTAAAGATGTCACAAAATCAAGTGAAAACTGGAGCAGCTTCCTTCACAACAAACCTTGCAGATCAAACTATATAATAAATATACATAATAACATAATAAACTGTATATCATTTGTGGCCGATAAAACTAAACCTGACCTTCAATCAGCATGAGGGTGAGTACATAATGTCTAAATTTTAATTTTTGGATGAACTATCCCTTTAACAGCACTCATTTTTCCCATTTTTTACTTTTAGCAGGTCCTTTAATTCCACCGCTGACGCTGTTAAAATGACAGATTTTCCTTTATAGATGTCTGAAAGCAGGACATAAAACTCTGAACTGATTAAGGTCTTATTTTTACTCTTTGATGCCATTTTCATGAATGAACACTTCCTGACATATAGGAAGGAAGGAAGCGCAGCCTTATATGGTATTATTGGGGCATTAATTATGCTAATTTAAGTGTCATGCGTGTGCCCTCAAATATGCACAGGTGGATCATTTACACAGGTTCTGAAGTTGAGAGCATTTGCTGAGTCTGACGTGGCGTGTTTGTCGAGCCCTTTATATGACAAAAAGTAAGAGAAATTTAAGAAAAAAAAAGTACAAAAATGTTCTTGCAGGAGGCTCAGTGTTTTTCATTCAGAGAAAATTTCTTTCTTTTTCCCACAGAAAAGTTACTGTGAGGCAAAGTGTCATGGGAGTTCAGTTAAGAAAACATACATTTACTGTAGTTTTAGAATTGTTTTTCCACATGTTGTTATGTATGTTGAACTCTGTAAGTGGACCATTTGATTATTATGAGCAAATTATTTAAAAAGCATTTGAGCAGGAATGTTCTGTCTGCTGCAACTAATGATTATTTTCTTTTTTTTTATCATAATTCTCTTTTTCATTTCATGCTTTACAACATGCGGTTTTACTTACAGTCTTTCAACGACAAAATTAATAACACCTTGTAACACATAACATGTATGCTATAGCATGTCCTGTCCTTGAATGGTGTCAAGCAACATAAAACATCAATAAATCAATACGTTAACCTACAGAAGACATACAGAATACACACACATCCTTATACACACACACACACCTCACAATAGGTCTATGCCCTTCATCTCCACCAGAGTCCCCCCTTCCCTACCGATTATAAACTAATGATTATTTTCATAGTTGATTAATTGGTGGATTATTTTCATATAAGGTGATCACCAGAGGAGTCTGAGCTCTATTTTTGGGGGAAAAAAAGTGTAGTCCTAAAGAGATCAGACTGCTTTCCCTCCACTAAAGACAGGCCTGTCATTTTGAACATGTCACTGGCAAAGATAAAGGAGACTAGTACAGAAATCTATCAGGCAGTCTTTTAAAAATGTCCCCACATGTGCACCTGGCAACGTTTGTCAGCCCAACACATGACAGCCCCACATTTTTGGCTGTCACGGAGGTTACAGACAGTGGAGCCGACTGGTATTTTTAGGCAAGAAAAATGTAGACGTATCACAGAAAATGCAGCACGCTATGATACCAAGGCAGATCCCTTACTGAGACTACATAGTTTATTCTAAATTTTATGTCACACCCACAGAGAGGCATGTTTTCTTTTTTTCAAACACTGACTAACAATATATGTGAGGGGAGAATCCACTGTTATGACTGAAGAAAGCACCCAGAGCTCTTATCTTAATAGCATATCACATGGCTGAATGCCATAAAAAGAAAAGGGCAGCCAATTTTACCCACTTACAAAAAAGGATTCACATAGAAAATTAAAATGTATTGTACTTGTTAAAATATTATGAGGGATGCAGCTTCACTTATGCTTCATTTTACAGGCCCATAATTCCCCAGTATTTTCCTAATGATTTCCAAGAACCTTTCTGAAAATAAGCATGGCATTTGTTCTTAATTAAATGCAAATTAAAACAGTTTTCAGTCTCTAGGCTTTCAATTAATTAATTCTAACTAATTGCTATCGTAACCTAGAGAGTCTTTCAGTCAACGAACAGCAGGTCAGCCTAACAAAATGTTACATTTGCCTGGAGGAAAATTAAAAATTCAACAAATATGGAGAATACAGTTTCAAATAATAAAAGACCACTGAAGAAATATTTACTTGGGTTTAAATGGAGTTTTTCTTTCAAGGGAATTATGGATCTGTAAAATAAAGCCTTACCTGACTATTTTTATTACCAGTTAACGTGATGATTAGAGTATTTTAGCAGTTAATGGATTATTCCTTTAGGTTTTCAAAGTGGGGCTTCAAACAGTTTCATAGTGAGAAATGATTACAGCATTTATTACATTAGTTATTAAAAGAAGATCACAGAGAATAGTCTAAATGTGTGTGTGATTTGGTTGAAGAGGCAATTCAGAGATACAGTTTTGAGGAATTTTGATCTTTTTTTCCTGCGTTCCCACAGTGAGAAACTAATAACTGCCTCTGGACAGACCCTTTTGTAAGTATATCTTGGCTAAATCGTTGAGCGTTTATGGAATCGAATAACATATCACGATCTCATCGTAGGGTGTCTCGATTTTCCAAATCCATGATTTGGTTTGTGGTATCAAGTGTGACGTAGTGTAACTAATTCTGAGCTGTTGGCACTGTCAGGATCAGGAGTTGGGCACAACAATACACATGTTTTGGGAATGCTCACTGATCAGAGACTTTTAGACCCGTGTTTTATCAACGCTCTCAGAGTTACTAAGGTTCTCAACAATAGCCAATCCCTGACTCTGTCTGCTTAATGATAATTTGTCTCTCTCTGTCTCTCACCTTAAAGCGTAGACTACTGCTTGCAGCCCTTACTGTAGCAAAAAAGTTTCATCCCAACCTTTTTGATCATTTGAATGCTGGTTGGCGTTTTACTGGTGTTTAGTGTCACTCAAATGCACAACAGACAACTTAATAGGGCCAAGCTGTACAGGCATGGTCAGGCAATGCTGTGTCTATTAGGGACAGCCTTAAAAAAAAGAGCCTTCCCACCTCCTACACTCCTCCACGTCCTGTAATATCAGACCCAGAGCATTCAGCTATTAAGGTAGTGGAAATGGGTGGCTGTACTCCGTAGATTTTTTCCCCCTTTTCTTTTCAGTCTAGTGTCATCTGCATTTTTCTTGAGTGTATCTGCCTCTTGCTTTCAATTATCTCTGCCACAATTTATTCATTTTTTTCTTTTTCTTCTTTTTTACCCATTAAAAAGCTGTTTGCCGCACCGTTGTTGTTGTCTATATGTTTGTCATCTCTTGTCTGTTCTAAAATTAAAATAATAATTGTTGATCACAAAAAAAATGTGATATAGTGTGTCATCTTTGGAGCATTGTTTTTTTTCTTGGCCTTTTTAAAATTTTTTTTACATGGACGCTGCAAGTAGGTGTGTGAGCAGAAAGTATTATCCCATAGACATCCAGAAACTGAGTGAAACTAATCTAAGGGGAGGTTTCTAAGCCTTGTGTGAGGGGAGGTCTCTATAAATGTCAGACAATTGTGAAAAATGCCAGTCACAGTTTCCAAGACTCCAAGGTAACATCTTCAAACGTTTTTTCGCCCAACTACCAGGCTTAAACCCCAAAATACATTTTATATTAACCGAGTAAGTGATCATGTCCTTGTTACTGACACCTAGTGAGACGGAGGATGGGATTTATTTGTCTGTAACTGACAAAATGGCAACAAGCTGTAAACCAAACTTCAGTGTGACATCACTGATTTCCCTCCTCTAAAATCTATTAAGAAATATCAGAAGCTTCCCTGACATTTGCCAACTTCTAGTTACCCTTTGTGAAGAAGAAGCTTTAGAAAAAAAAAACATGGAAATGTCACCTCTGGACTGATCACTGCTCAGTGAAATCAATTTGCATCTGTGCTATTTAAGCTCCAATGACACTGCAGCAACAGCAAGCATATTATGCAAGTCTGAACTTCCCCTTCAAGCTGCTGACAATGCTACTCCTGGGAGACCTCACTGCCTTTGAAAAAAAAAAAAAAAAAAAAAAAAAAGATTGAATAAGTTCCAAGCAAAACGTTGACAAAAATCCAATCGTGCTGCTGCTGTTCCCCTGTCTCTGCTACTGAGGGGATCATATTACCATAAACTCATGCTAATCAGCTAAACTCCCTTATTAGTTGAGAGAGGAGACCAATTAGCTGTTTATTTTGCACTCTCAAATGCAATTACTTCATGGATTCACTATTTAAGTTTAATCTCTTACAAATTCTCATGGACCATCATTTTTTACAATTAGGGTTTAATTGTTTTTGCCAGTGTACCCATATGTTAGTATACCATCTTACCTGACAACTGCCAACAACATCTAGGTTTTTAAAAACAATTTTCTTTAAATGTACATGGAGGACTGGCAAAAACAACTTGTCTGCTTTACATTGATATTCCAGACAAATCTTTCATTCATTCACCCTGCTTCTTATGCAGCCTCACACTACTTGTGGCCATAAATATATCTTATTTTGCCCCCAAAACACAGGAACACAGCCAGAGAAAATCCCAAAATATGAATGCAGTCTCTCATATAATACCCTCTGTGCTGATTCATTTTAAAACATACCAAGCCAAATCCTTCTCAATGATAAATACAATTTTTTTTTCCTCTTAAAGAAACATTTCACCAGTCAGAAGCAAACAGCTCAAATTGCACTTAATTTCAAAATTGTGCAGGATTTAGTGGCATCTAGCGTGGAGCCTGCAGACTGCAAACACATTCCTCTTACTCCCCCTTCCAAGCGTGTAGGACAGGGGTTCTCAAAGTGCAGCCCACAGACCAATGACAGCCCTCAGAATCATTTTCTGCAGCGCTCTAATGGGACGTGAAATGCATGCATTATATTTTAAAGCCTCTGTGCACCCACACAGGTGTTTTCAGTTAATACTGGCTGATAGGCCGCTGCTCTGTTCGAAGCTGGGTCAGAGCTTTGATAAGAATTTTTAGGTCAGAAATGTCAATCTACCAGTAAAGATGATAAAGGTGGAACTTGTCCCACCCTATCAGGTGCAACAAAACTAACAGGAGACTCAGTAAGATGCCAATCAACTGCAGTATACACACCCATACAGTCTTGAGAAGAGGTCTAATCAACCTGAATAACTGAAAGCATCTGTGTGGGCTTCAATTTCAGTAGTTAGCAAAGTAAGCCTTAGCTCCACTAAAACACCAGCAACTCCTGAAGAAACTCCAACTGAGAAATACACAATTCATCAGATTATTCCTCCTCCTGACTCCAGAGGCTCTTCTACATACCATTAATGCATTACATTAATGCGATCAGATGCTGAGATAAAGCTGAAGCTTCTCTCCTGCACTGACCAAAAAAAGTTGGCATAAAGGACGCTGCTGGGAAGTAGCAGGGTCCTGTTTCTGAGCTAATACATTATGTAGTGTGGGATCAGTGCACACACTCGGATACTCGCCGATGCTGCATTTTAGGCACTCTCTGAGGCATTTTCTGATCTGAACAAACTGACTTACACACTAATGAAAACATATTTATGAATATTATTTTCTATTTCTGCCATATTCTGCTAATAAATCCCCATAAATCTTACATACTGGCCCTTTAAGCAAAACGCTCCTAAATTGATTCTACGCCAGGTAACATCTTCTGTTCAGATGGTGAAAACTTTGTTGACAGTATCAGAAACAGCGTTTGAAGGATAAATTGCGCACAAAGAGGTGCCTGATGTCATTCACCCTGTCAAAAGGGTTTCATGCATCTTGCGGCTACATCAAACATAATGTAGGTCCTGTCAAGTGCGTCTTTTCTAGTTTCGGGAACAGACGGCATAACAAAAAAAAATCCCATCGCTAACATGTTTCATATGTCACATTGGAGAGGATGTCAAAGAAGGAGGGTGTAATGAAAGGTTTGGGTAATCTAACAGAGCATATATGAGCATTTGAAACCCTCATATTTCTCGGGAGAAAAATGCCATCAAGCTTTATGGACTTACATCTAAGAAGGCATCCATCACACACATCTCTAATACTGAATATTCCAGCTGACAAACCAGAGAGGCGACCTGACAGCTTAATGTTAGGATCATATTAAACACAGTGAATGCAGCTCTCTGTAGAAATTAATTCATCTGCTGCACAACTCTGCTCTGACATATTTTTACAAGCTCGTCCGAGGTTAGTAGGATAACGGTATTTTACATTTAATAAGAGCCTCAATGAAGGTTTGTAAGTGCAGTATTGATAACCACATTTAATCTTCCTTGTGTGCTTGAGCCATAAAATCTACAGATCGAACAAATATCAAATCCAGAGATGGATAAACTGAAACCAAACCATCGAAAACTGTCAATTCATTTTAATCACTGGGTTAGAAAAAACATCTCCTGTTGCATCCAGACGACTGTTTTGTCAGGAGGCAAAGAATAAAATGGTTTTCTGGCTCTGCTCAGTGCCTGGGGAGAAACCTTCAGATGTCTGTTCAACCAAGAGTGTGCTCTGCAACCAGCTCATCAGGGAGCTACAGGCAGACTTTCAACTGTCCAAAATGCACCATTGTCTGTCTGTCTGTCGGCTGCTGCTGCATCCCTTAAAATGCTCTCTCTCCACTGATGTGTTTGCATACCGTGTAAGAGAAGAGAATAATGCCTATGTAGAGCTGCAACAATAGTCGATTTATCGATTTGTCAGTTGAAAGAAAATTAATCTGCTACTATTTTGATAATTGATTAAATGTTTCAGCAATTTTTCAAGCAAACATTTCATTTAGTTTTTATTTTTTACAACTAAAGTTATCTAAACAATTAAATACACTAATAATTAATAAGGTACAAATGCATGTTTTATTCCCATTTTCTTTGTTTTTTTTCTTTCTATTATTTTCTCATTTTATGTTTAAGTTTAAAGTTACTTTAAAGGAACTTTCATATTTGGTTGATTCTGGAGCCCCCTGTGGACAAAAGTAGTTGTGTTTCCACCATAATAACCACAAAATGTAACCTCAAAAACAAACTTATAAAGAAAAATCTCTTCCTGCTTTTTTTTTAACTGGCTAACATACTACTCACTGTAATTTTGTCTGGGAAAATGTAAACACAGACTTGTTCCATCTGACATGAAGAATACAGAATAGTTTTAATCATTTAATAATCTTCTTGGATGGTCTTGTTAACTTTACTAGGTCCTACAGAGGCATCAGTATTTCATTGAGATTGAGAACCAGTTAAAAACACGTATATTTTCTTATTCAACAAATTCCTCTGCCAGACAAAACAATGTCAACTGAGATGCAATTACTGACATTTCTAGACTTTACCTAATTAGCGATTTATACATTTGTAATCTGTTGAATTCCTCATACCGATTAATCAATAATGATTAATCATTAAAATCCCTATTTTAGACTGTGGGTTAGACCAAAGAAGCCATTTGAAGTTGACACTTTTGGAAATTTGTAAGCATTTTTACATTTTTTTAAATATTTTATTGACTAAACGGTTAATAATTTAATCATGAAAATCATCGTCAGTTCATCTAGTATGACAGTAATTGTTAGTTGCAGGCCTTTGTATATGAGATCGAGGTAATGTGCTTATTATATGAAGGGGACTACATTTAGTGGTAGTATATCTATCCACACCGAGGCTGAATCACAGACCTCCACTTTTCCATTAAAATGTGCTCATAGACAGCCGTGTCTGGAGAACTACAGCAAGAAGCAAAGGGTGCTCTGAAGGGAGGAGAGCAGATTGTGGAGCACAGCCAGAGAACCAATGGAGTGTAACACTTCCCTCCCCACGACACGACCGGTGAGACAAAGGGAGGTGAAGGGATCCATGGCAATGCCAGATCCCCACTGCAGCAGGCAAACATCATTAGTAGTATTAATAGCCTGCATGTTTAGGACAAAAGGAAGTGATGATGCATCCACAAACATAATTTGTAAATCTGCTGCGCATTTCTGCTTTTACTCCAAAGAAACACAGAGATTTTTAAACTGTTTTCAAAGACTGTGCAGCCACAAGTGATTTTCTTAAGATTGCATCACGAATCAGCTGCTGATTGAGACAATGATCTGAAAGAAACACGTGTCTCACCTTAGTCGTAGTACCATGTTCACAGCACCTTGAATGTAGGGTGTATCCTCATAGGTTCAACCTGTGTGAGAAAACATCTAATGATGAGACAGTTTACACTAACAGACTAAGACTGGGTTGCACCAACAAAGATTAATTCAGTCTAAGATTAGCTCTGATCAAAGTTTAGTAAAACTGGTTTAGAATAAGTAAAGCCAGATTTAAGATTAAGCACAGCTCTGCTGCACAATTAAAAACTGATCTCAGTTTAGTAAATCCAAGTCCATAAATGTATACCGAATTATGTTTAATCAGAATAGAGATGCTTGCTTACCCAAATTAAAATAAATATAAAATACAGTCAATTAGGGACCTGTCCAAACTTACTAACTATAAAAGAGGAGGGACCATTAACCTTAGGCTGCTCTATATTCTTTAGCTGGGCAAGGTATCATAGTGAACGTCAAGTTGCCAGCTAGCTGAAAAATTGACAAAATGTTATATTGTTTGCTAGCTGGCTAAATAGTTAAGTAAATGGTACACTGTTTGCTAGCAAGTTAAAAAGTGAAAAAAAAAAAAGAAAAAAAAAAGAAGATTAAACAAAACGTTAAATTGTTTGCTAACTAGCTAAAAGGTAAAAACGTTATATTGTTTTCTAGCTAGCTAAAAACTAAAAAATATAAGTAAAATTGTTGTTTGCTAGCCAGTTAAAAGATAACTATGTTCTATTGTTTATTATCTAGGTAGAAAGTTAACTAATCATTTCATTGTTTGCCAACTAGCTAAAAATGTTCACTATAAACTATATTGTTTGCTAACTGGTTAAAAAGTTAGATAGCCTACTCATTACGACTCAGCATAAAAGCTATTATTTCTAATCCTATGAGAAAAAGTTGTTGGCTGAATTATAAACTGGAGTGAAAGAAAGAGACGTATCATAAAACTCAGCTGGGTTCAGTCTTAACTTTCTTTAACAAACTTATTATTTTGCTCAATCTATCTAAAAAAAAGACAGCCTGATTAAAAGCTAAACCTCCTCAAGTGTAAGCTCAAAGTCAATACTGAATCACAGTTTAAATTGAAGTTAAAAGTTTTGGTGAAACATAATTGAATTTAATCAAGGTTTAGAGTACAAACGAAAGTTTTTTTTTTAAAGCTACTTTGGTGCAACGTAAGTTGAAGTTAAATCATGATATGTACTTGTTTAAAAACTAATCCTTGTTGGTGTAACCCAGCCTAGAGATCAGACAAACAAACATTTTTATATGAAAAAGAGAAATTCTATATGTTCAAGATGAACGTATAGTCAGAAAACATAAACTACAAGCAGCAGTGACTGCACATTCAGCCTCTGAAGTTTACTTTTTCTGAAAAATGTCTTTCATTTATTGCAGCTGCAGGGAAAGTCGTATGGGGAAAAGAAAAGGAACAATGCATAAAGGTGTATTGTGGAAGGATCCATCACTGTTATCACTACCATCTTACAAATGGGCTCTCTGTATGGCCAAGAATGGACATTAGGGGTAAGAAATGACTGCTGAGTAGCTGTCAGAGTTAATTCCTTACCGGAGCACAAGACTACACCTCAAACTGCTTTGGCTCATTTTCAAAATGACAATAGCCTTAGAAAATGGGTTGGTCTTTAGATGAGATACACCCAGGCATTGAGCTGGCACTGTCAGGCAGACAGTCATTTACTCTGAGTTATTACCGCTGAGAGCATCCAGGAGCTCCAGGAAGCCGACATTCACACATGCGTACACACACACACCACACACACACAACATACATATTCAAACACTGACATACGTGCACAGACAGACACATGTACAGCACAAACACACACAGACAATCAGTGTGGCATCAAGGTCATTGAATCATGACAAATTAGTGCTGCGGCTGAATCCCTCACCTGGGGATGCTGAATAGACAACCCTTCAATAGGGACATTGTTGGCATTCTCCTCATTCTGGGAGGAACGAAATAAGAGGCAGAATTGTGCAAATGCTATTACATCCTTGGTAAATATCAAATCAGAGCTCATCTTACAAAGACAACACAGGAGAGTCAATTCAAAACAATCAATGAGGAGCGGTTTGCCAGCTTTGTTAGACAGTTTAAAAAAAACTGGACTCTGGCTTGTTTTGATTGATTAAAATGCATAAAATTGTGTGTGGTGAAAAAAAAAAACATTCATAATTGAGTTCATGATTCTTACACAAGCTTCTGACCAAGTAGCTTATATAACTGCATTTCAAAAAAATGCTCCTCTGCCAAGTTATTAAATTATGGAAAGGATAAAGCTTATTTGTCTACAACAACTTGTCAATTCACCAAAATACAAACAGATATAAATATATATGTCACCCATTCTTGAGAATTGGGACAAATCATCTACAAAAAAAGAAACTTTTTTGGTGAAAATGTATTGTTTAAAGATTTATACATATATATATGAAATATATGTAATTTATGAAACGTTTTGGTTTGCTTTAATTTTTTTATTTTCTACACTTGCTCTGTACCAGAAAACATCCATGTCCCAGACAAGAATTCACATCTACAAACAATAAAAAAAAATTGTGTTAAAAGCCTTGAAAATTTAAAACTAACATTACCTACAGATAACATAGGTGTAAAAATGTGCTATTTATAAATATTTTTGTTTTTAAATCATTTGTTTAATGAAAATGTTGACCCCTGAAGTTGTGTTCCAGATTTCTGTCAACTCTGTCAGATTTTTACAAAAACATGATTTAATCAGGCATAAAAAGCTTTAGCTATACCCTAAGGACCCCCATCTCACTTCCTGGTTTAAAAAAAGGTAATAATACTACTTAAACACTGGTAAACTTTCTATTTTTGACAAATTCATTAAATAATATTGCTATCAGATGTGTCTCATGACATGTCAACTCTGTAGTCCTTGTAAATCAAAGCTAAAAATGTTTATTTTGATTAGCAGTAACAGAACTCTTAGCAACTTTAAAAAAAAAAAATTCTACTCACTATGACTATTCTGCAAAATGAAAAAATGTAAGAGTTGTATCTGACAGAGCTGACATCTACATTTAATTTAAAAGAAATCACTAGGAGGTTGGCCTGTTACATGGTTTAAGAGCCCAGAGTTTGGTCTTTTAAAATATATTTTCCCAGCATTGCTGAAAAATCTCTCAAAATACAGTTTTGTCCCAATTCTTAAGTGTGAGTGACATATAATTTTCATTGCATGTTAAAATTGGTGTATGAGAGGAAAAGCTAACTCACATCTTTGGCCTCATCTTTGACCCTTCGAGACTGGAGGGAAAAATCAAACACACATTTACATTCACAGGTACACAACAATAATAATGGTTTATTTAATTTTTCAATCTCTCAAAGAGCAGAAAACCTGTATTGCACACCGTTCATGAATTTTTCAATTTTTATATCCCGTTTGTCTGTTTCTCCATCTGTTCCTCCGTCTGTCAGTCCAAACCCATTTTCTACTATTATGGAAAAAAAAACACAGCTCTACTGCTGTAAAATAACAAGCCTGAGATCGATGAAAGGAAACTTAAAAACACATCCTTGTGAAAATACTATCAGCAACAACTTATTTCTTTAAAGCATTACTTTTGGTAACGCATTATTTGTTGCATCATACATTAAAGCTGGGTATCTTTATCAAAGGGCTCTTTGATCAGAGCCGTCTACTTCCTCCTGCCTCAAATCCTTGCAGCTATCTTCCAGCTCATTACAGCGACCTCATGACAGGCTCTCTCAGAGATAAGCCATCTGCCATCCAAAAAACACTGACTGATCAGGAGGGGTGGAGGAAGGAGCGGGGTCAAAGACGGAGGGGAAGTTACATAACACTTTGAGCTACAGGTTAGACATGACCTGCAACAATAATGACCAACACCTCAAAATCTGAATTTCTGTGCACATGATGTTGTTTTGTTACACTAAAACTGAGCCTAAAACATAATCTTGATAAAGAATGATAAACCTTGTTTCGCCTTGGTGGAGTCTCACCTACCCTGCCCTGATTCACGGCTGCCTTGCCTTCCTCGCTGCCCTCGTCCAGCTCGTCATCGCTCCACTCCCAGTCTCCGTCCTCTGTCTTGTGCAGGTGGCCACTGGAGCCGGGGACTCTCCTCACCTGGACAAACAGCCAGCACACCTCATGTTAATGACATCACTTATTGAACAGGCATGTGCACTGTGGTTTACCCATGACTCCATTAGGTTTTATAAGCCTTCATATTAGAGCAGTGGTTCTTAATGTTTTTGGAGTACTGGAACCCTTGTGATGAGTTGCTGTGCCTAAAGGATGGCAACCGCAGCTACACATTCGTCACATTGAACACAAAATATGTAAGTTCGGCTGCTACGGGTCTCTCTGCGTAGTACAGTGATTTTGTGTACGAGAGAAATGCCTGGATATATTCTAGGTTGGCAGTGGGGCTGAAAGGTTTTGAAAGAATATCGAATTGCATTTATTTTGACTGATATTGCAACTGCGATATGATTTGAAATATTATAGGCAATGATAATTTTTACATCATTATTCTTATTTTGATTGAAAAACATGTTAAAATGACTATAGTGTGATTTTTTTTGCAGGAACCTGCACAAACGAGAAGTTCCTGCCTCACAACATTCAATACTTTTGAAGTTTTTTGACATACATACATGCCTTTGACAAATATTGTAAATTTCAATTAATTGTGCAGCTCTAATTGGCAGTAATCGAGCAACAAGCTGCCCACAATGCATTACATGTCTCCAGACTGTCCCAGAGCGGACTGCGACGGCTCTCCCTCTAGGCTGTACTTTTATCCATAATTTTTATTTTCTTTCTTCCCCACTAAATTCATAAAACTTCTGAGATTTTTTTTTAGGCGAGAAATCAACTGTGCAGACCTCAAATTTTGGCAGTTTTACAAATACTGGTGACAAATTGAAAAGGTGCTCCAAGGTTGTCGAGAAGCTCCATAAGCGCCTGCGGGGGCAGCCAGCCGGCTCGTCTGCTCAGAGAGCCATCTTCCCCCGCAGTCACACAGAGCACTTCAGCAACATCTCAATTTATTATATCACATTTATTCTGTTTAGTTGGAGGCTGACATTTTCATCACAGTATTGTTTCCCTGTTTATATATATGGTGTGTCTAATATACCAATCCTGTCCTTTTTTTCTGTTTTTGCCAGCTTGAATGTCTTTAAAATCTTAACATGTTTTACAGTTTTTCTCCCTTTTTACTTGATCTGCCTTAAAAAATACTAGAATATATTAAATTGAGTTGAAGAGGTAATGTTGATTCATATTTGTTTATAAGCACTTCAATAATAGCAGGTCGGACTGTGAGTACACTTAACTGTGAACAGTCTGCTATAATGACATACTTAATCGTTCATTTAGTAGGCAGTATGCAGTGTACTGACTGGAGTATGTAGTAAACAGTATGTGATTCTGAACAAAAGATGCAGTTTGCTGACTTTGTGAAGTAGCGTGGGGTCACAGGATCTGTTTCTTCTTTGTTAAACACCACAGCTGACAAAATCTATCTGACGTGACTCAGGCAGGAGTCACGCTCATGGATGAGATATTATATTAAAGTTCATGTTATGTTTAGTCACGTTTACCAACTTCCTCTCTGATGTGTCCAGCATGTCCCGTGTTTTCTCATGGAAGCTATAGCGACTAGTGGCAGTAGTAGGAAACACACTGTTATCTTTAATAAATTATAGATTTGAACATGTTGGAAACATTTAAGATAAGTTATGTACACAACTCAGACAATTTAATGTGGAAATGTTACATATTGTAGCTTTAAAAGTTAATTTCAAAGCCCCATTGAAGCCACTTAGCCTGCTGAAGATCCCTTTCATGTTATAACGATATTTTTATATTATGACATATTTTTTCATTATTACTACCCACTATTGCCTATTATTATTGCTCATTACACAAAACTTTTCTTGTCATAACGACACATCACTTCATCTTTTTAAATCAAAATCTTGTTCTTTCATAAAATCTACATATCCTCATCTACATAAAAAGAGAGATGTCACTGTAGCCTCCACTGGTAAAGACAAAGTGTTATGTTAATAATGATATTTTGGTAGGCAGTAATAAAGAGAAAACTTTCTATAGTGACATTAAAAATATCGTGTTATGAAACAAAAAAGATGCTGTTATCTTCATGTTTTCATGTTATCATCATGTTACTTTTTCCTTCTGTCGTGCTGGAGGCCACACGCGCTGTAGTCTGGAATATAAACGAATTAACTAATCAGGACAGCTGGTTGTGGTTCCCAAAGAGAATGGCAGTGCTCAAACAGGAAAGAGTGTTTGTTTTCCCTGCAGACTTGGAGGGAAGCATCTCATTTAGGAGTAAATTATTGCTTAAAATATCCTCTATGATATAATCATGATAACTGTAATGTAGGCAAATTACTAGTCCATGTTTGATTTGAATCAGCAACAAACAATCTATTCATAAACCACTTACTGCTCCCCGGTGCATTAGATGCTGTTGGCTCCTTTTCAAAGGTTACTGGTACGAATGTCATCACAACACTGGTGATTTACACTGACTGACAAAACTGCTCAGTACTCCAATAGAAACCATATAGTTGTTTATAGTATCTGTATCAGTTTAGTAGGCACAGCTTGGGTACAGCACAATAAGTACAGCACAAAGAAAAACACCATAAACAGGCAGCATGAGAGTGATATCCATTAATACTTAAAGGGACAGTTCGCCACAAAAATCAAAAATACATATTTTTCTTCTGGCCTGTAGTGCTGTTTTATAGAGGTGCAGCTTTGGTGCGAGTGCCTGAGTTTTGGAGATATCAGACATAGAAATGTCTGCCTTCTCTTGAATACAAGAGAATACAAAATGGTTGTGGTGCTCAAAGGACCAAAAAAAAAAAAAAATTCTGTTTTTTTTTCAAGATAATTCACAGACCTTTCCTTTCCCCTAGAAATAAGAAAGTGAACTTGGGCAGTATAAAACGTATTATGGTATACCAGGTATTAAACAATCCAGACAGTATGATTTTCAATACAGACCTAAACACAGACACTCCTCTTTCTATTAAACTGATACAATGATGATGTATTATAGTGGACAGCACACGCCAGCAGAGGTCAGTATCTCTACAGGAAGCACAGCTGAGCTCAAAAACTTGGCGTCTTGGGGATAAAGTTACAGGATTAACTAGTCAAAAAAGAAGAAAAATGTTTCTGTCCTTAGAATATTTTGGATTTACTCTCGCTGTTAAAAGTAAACCAGCTAACACTGCAGATAACTGATTGGTCAGAGGAGCATATCATAGCGAGTATGTAACTTTAGTGAGCACGAGAGAGTCTAATTATACTGTCATAAGTCAAATCCACACTCCATGGAACCGTGAATATAAGCTTGCTTGCAGCTATCAAAAAGTAATACTTTTTGAAACTTTATACAAGCAGTGAAGCATCCGAAAACACTGTTCGTACTGTCTTTGAGCGCACCAAAATCCTCCCAAACAATGTATTGTCTGCAATTTAGTATCCTCCACTGGCTATTTTTGCCTTTTCGTCATCAGTTTTAGCTAGCAGCTAGCCTTCATTGCTACTGAATCAAACCGTGACATCCCATTGTTTGGCAGGATGTGGGGTCAAAGGTTGTTTCACAATAAAATCCTTTCATCTGATTTAGAGCTAATATTACTGCATTATGAATATAAATGTTAAAATATTGTGCAATCATTTTCATTTGTGATTTCTCTAAGGAAAAAAAAATTATTGTACGTGTTTCATTATTGTTTTCAATTAGTCCATTTTTTACCTGCAAATTTATATAATATATTTTCTACCTGTTAAACAAAGTTTTCGCAGGGTCAACTGTCGGGTACCTGCCAGTAGCAAACCCAGTGAAGGACTCTATCACCCCAGCTTAAAAGAAAATAGCTAAGGTGGATTCTACCTTAGAAAGAAAGTAGTTCCTACGTGAAACTGGTCAAAACAAGGTCTGTGAAACATCTGAGAAAGAGACACTAGTTTTTCAAATGTGTTTTTTTTTTTTTTTTTTTGGCACCTCAAGCCGAATGCCTTAGTCATGTCATATATATCTCTACTACTGAAATCTTCAAAACTCTGCAACTCACACCAACACAATCTTGGTAGGTAACTAACACTACAGACCAGAGGAATAATATGCATGTTTGATTTTAGGAGTAATCTGTCCCTTTCAATTTAAAACACCAGTAGTAGTTATAACTCTGAATGTAACCAGCATAACAAAGCAGATCAGTGTGGCAGATTTGTAGTTGAAGTCTATAATTTGCTGCAGTTCTACAGACTGGGAGAGCATGTCAGGGAAGCAGCACAGGACTAGTCTACTGTAGCAGGGTGAGATATAAGAGCACCACAGTGTTACAGAAGAGACAGCACACAAAACTGTAAGCCACTAGCACCGGGGTTACATGAATTCCCCCGGCTTCAAGACACGCTCAAAGTTAAAGAAGCACTTCACCCTTCTGCTGGTGTCGGTGGAGTTTTTTTCCAAACCTGACACAGAACCGAGGTTCCCCCAGTTCTGCTCGGGGTCCTTGAGCAAAACAGACACAGATCAATGCACTCAGTCATCGGCCATACAAGGCTGACACACCAAACATGCAGCCAACAAAATCATGTCTTAATGCTAATCAAAATACACATTTTCAAACCATAACAACAAAGATGATTATGGTAGCACATTTTTACACTTATGTTGTCAGTCAATATTGTTAGTTTTAAAATTTGAAGGCTTTTAACACATTTTTTAATTGTTTGAATTTGTGAATTATTGTCTGGGACAAGGGGTGAGCAAGTTTAGAAAATTTAAAAAAACTAAAGCAAACCAAAACATTTAATATATTTAAATCCTTAAACAACAAATGTTCACCAAAAACTCTGAATTAGACTGTTGTATTAATAACTTTTAAAGTTTTTTTTTTTTTTTTTTTTTTGATAGGACATGATTTGTCTCAATTCTGAAGAATAGATGTACTATGTGATATGTGATGCATTTGCAGGAGATAAAACTGACACATCTGGATAAAATGTCCTGTGTTTCGTAAGTCTGTTGTTGTTTTCCCTTTCTTTTTATTTTTCATTATTTTTTTCACTACTTTATTAGAGAGGTCTACCTGATTAGCATACCATATTTTGCTTTAGTACTTTCCTCTTTTGTTTTTGTACTATTAAACTCATTTTCACTAGTAAATATTTAATGTAAAAGGGAAGCAGATGAGACAGTGCTAACACTACCACCTTAATTATTTAAAATGGCTAAGTAAATACAGTCATGGGTTAATGATTTTGTGCTTTATATGTACTTTAGTGAGTGTTTAATGTTTTAAATAGTTTTGAGAGTTAGGATCCTTATCAGGAATGAAAAGAAGGTTAATCCTTTCTTAATTTTCTCTAGATGATATATGACTTGTAGCAGTAATTGCAACTTACTCACCTGTCAGTATTCTCAGTTTTAATGTAATGGTACTGTAACTGAAGGTTTCTTCAACGTTATGTTTTGTTTCTTTATTTTTTTTTTTCTTGCTTGTTTCTTCTGTTTATACTTAATAATCTATAGTTTTATTTTCATTTTTCTCTTGAGTTGTATTGTGATGTCTTCATATTGTCATAAGTGTCACATGCATTATTTGGTTGCATTAATTAAATACATTTAAAACAAACAAACAAAAAAAGATAATAATATTTTTAATGTTTTTTTCGGTAGAACATGATTTTTCCCAGTTCTCAAGAATGGATGTAATATGTGACATGTGAGGGTTTGCAGGTTATAACCGATGCACATTTGGGTAAAATGCCCTGTATTTTGAAATCTGGCCTCAAAAAATCATTCATGCAGAGCTTCATCAGTATTCCATCAACACTTGTGCACTGGACCGTACATCTGAACTCAATATCAGTCCTCTTCTGTTTTCCCGGTTTTCAATATGCAACAAATCAATGATTCAAGCCCACACTGGTTGCAAGCCACTAATGTCTAATCTTTAAACAATAAAGCCTCATATTTTCTCACTGGGAAGCTCTATTGTGGGTGTTAGAGTGCCCTCTGCTGGTGTCTTGACTCAAATGTGCCCACAGTTTATACTGAGTGAATCTGAATGTGATGTTTTTTTCCACTCATATTTCAAATTTGACATAAGTCTTGACAGATAGATCCTTGTTTGTCTGTAAGAGGCAATTTCCCATCTACTCTCCACTTCCTTCTTTTTATGAGGAAATCATTTCGCCCTCGTTTCATTTCATAAAGTAATTCATTTAAAATTACATTGTTGGTGACAGCTGACTGGAGGATCTGCCATCTCTTTTTCATTCACCGGACTATGTTCAAGGAGAGGGTAGGTAAGGTTTTATACGAGCTGTCTGGCTTTGAGTCCTGTCTCTTAAACCCTGTACTTCCCTGTGTTTACTATGACTACAGAATACCACGCAGGACAAAAACTACAGAAACAAAACACCAAGGAACAGAGGTGCAAAAGGGCAGAGGGAAGTTACTGCAGTTCAGAAAGGTCAAGAGGTTTAAGGTGGTTGTGTTCAGAGAGGAGCTGAAATACGAGGTTTGGGAGTATGTGAGCAAGATCTTCGGGGAGCGAGGCCGCTGCGGTCTTGATATTAAGAGGTCACAGCATCCTGAGATAAACATGTTTCTGCAGTATTGCTTGTCTCTGCAAGCTTTGGGTAACGTTCGCTGAATGTATAATGTCGATGACTCTGGAGGTCAAATCAGCACAAAAGAACAAGGGCACTGGCTCAGAGGCTCATACACTTCATCCACTGAAGCCATCAAATGAGCCAGGCATTACCTGGCTGTTTATACTGTGCATGCTTTCTATTTTACACTTTTAACACGACTTCATACACAAAACAATGAGAAATTATTATAGTATAATTATATTATTATTCATTCTTACAGTAAGCATTCAGTAATTATGCATTTCACAGCTTACAGGTTCTAGTCTGTAAAAGTATATTAGTGTTTAGTGCTAGTGTTCAAGATCCAATCCAGCATAATATGCTTCAGAGACGACTGGTGGCTGTGATACACTATGGCTGTACAGAATAGTTTGAAGCTTCTAAGCTTCGTTCATAAAGCTGACATTCCAGTTCTACATCAGCATTTGCATGCTGCACAGCTTCTTCTTTTCATGTCTTCTGATTCTGTTAATTGGTATTTCTGCAGAGTTGCAGACAGAAATCAGAGACCAGTGGTGGCTGCATACGATTGTTTCTGACTGGAGTGATCCTGACATTTTCAGTGACTACAGTCAAAATTTATTGAAAAAGACAGATGTAATCATTTAAATATTCGCAATCATATTAACAGGGTGGTCTTGCAGCAGTCTAACAGCACCACTTTATATTTATGTTGTCAAAACTGCCGGGTTTTATTCATTAAAGAAAGTTGATTTAATAATAAAAAAAAAAAAAAAACACTCAGACTTAGGTACACCATCAAAGATTAATTTAATCTAAGATTAGTTCTAATAAGAGTTTCCAAAACTTCATTTCAAATGAATAAATCTAGATTTATAATTAAGCAGAGCTCTTCTGCAAAAATTACAAAAAATCTTCAGTTAGTATTTCCAAGTTTAAAAATTAAATTAAATCAAGTTTAATCAATTCAGAGAAGCTTGCTTACCCAAATTGAAATTTAAAAAACTAAATAGATAAAGTTGAGTGCTGTCAGGGCTGCTTATTCCTTAACCAAACATTGCATTGTTGGCTAGCTACCTAGCTAAAAAGTTAGCAAAAAGTTACACTGTTTGCTAGCTAGCAAAAGTTATCAAAGCATTTGATGGTTTGGACGCTCGCTAAATAGTAGCTTAGTTAGCCTACTCATGACAGCTCAGCAGAGAAGCTCTAATTTCTCCCCCTTTTTGTAAAAACTTGCCAAATAATACAAGATTAAAAAACAAATAACAGCACAGGAAGTAAGAGACTGCCTATCAGCAACTGGTGTTTTAATGGATCAACTAGAGTGAAAGAAAGAAGAGGTCCATTGTAAAACTCAATTGTGTTGAGTCCTCTCCCTTAACTGACTTCGAAGAACTTGATTATTTTGCTACGTCCATCTCAAAAAAGGCAGTTATTTTTAAAGTTAAACTTCCTCAAGTGTAACTTTAAAGTTAATACTGGATCACATCCTAAATGAGAGTTTGAAAGTTATGGTGCAACAGAATTCAGTTTAATCTAGGTTTAGAGTAAAAACTGAGGTTTAAAGAAAGGTTTTATCTTAATTTTTAAGCTGGTTTTAGTTGGTACAACATACTCTAAAGTTAAACTATGATTTAATTGGTTTAAAAGTTAATCCTTGTTGGTGCAACCCAGCCTAACTCCTTTAATTAGTCACTTTATTCAAAGTGAAAAAACATAGTTTAGAGTGACAGGGTCGTACATATGATGACAGACACACGAAGCTTCATTCAAAAACCTCAACAGACGCTTCAAATGTAAAAAAAAAAAAAAAAACGGCTGGTAGATGCCTGTGGTTACCACATTAACCATCAACAAACCTCAACAACATCACGTCACTCCCACAACAGTTGCCTCCCTCTTTATTGACACCGTGGCCTGTCTGTGCGTAAATGTTAACGTCATACACAGTAACAACCCTGCTATCCACTATGTCCTCCATTTACTCCCGACCAGTCAGTGAATTTCCACCCCTCCACTCGGCTACTCTGCCTTCCGGCGATGGCCCTCTGTTCCCATTTCTGTTGTGCCCATCCAGGCGGCGTGTTATATGAAGCCAATATCAGCTGTGCCTGAAAACTGTACTTCCTCTCGCTAAACTGGGACCAGTGGGCAACAGAGCAAGCTGACCAATAATTGTGCACCTCTCTAATGTTAGCAAGTTTTAATCCTGTTTGTCTTTATGTAGAGAGCTGCACTGGGAGCCACTGACGCAAGATAACCGTACATCAATGCTGTCTGACTCCTGTGCCGCAGTGGCCCATTTTTTACGTAATCTGCACAACAGTTGGTGCATAAAGTGTTTGAGGTGCTGAAGAAAGTCAGAGAGCGTGTCTTGTGTTGACTGTAAATGTAACACTCTGGTGGAGAGGGATACTTCAGTCGATCCCAGCACTCTGACATAATTTGTTCATGTTTAGTCAATAACTGAGTTATATTACAGGGGACGTTTGTGTAAACATACCTTCTTCGCTCTCTGGGAAATCTTTGGTGCACGACACAAAAGCTTTTCAACCAGATATTCTTTGTTCTGCAAGAGAGAAAATAGAATATGAATCAAAATATCTTAATATCTTCATAAAACAGTGAATTGATAGATTCATTTTATCAAACCAAATAATGAGTCATAAAAATCTCAAGTTTTGTGTTTTTTATTGGTAGAGCCCAGAAAGTAACTCAGAAAAGGCGTATGGATGTTTTGAAGTTCTCTTTAAAATGTTGAAGGATAAATCTGTAATATAATTCACTGTAATAAATCATAAAATTACCATGATATGTTATCAAAGATTAAGGAAACATGCTTGCTTCTCCGACAACAACACTACAGCCCGCATTATCTCCTTTGAAATTTCCATTCCAGACCGGGAAACTGTGTTTGTTTGCCTATTTCACGTTTATTAGAGTTCAAATTAAAGCCAAATGAGTAAGTGTCCGTTTTTGAGCCGTAAGAAATCATTGATAATCCTTTAGAAGGAGTAGATGTTTATAATGGTTAAATGAACAATATATTCTAGAGTCTGGCAGGCAGTGACTGAACTCAGACTCAAGTGTGTATTTTCAGAGCAGTGGGCTTTTGTTTTCAGGATAATGGGCTTAACTTTACATTGACAGACAAGTGACAAGTTATAAACAACCTACAGTGGAGGACTTCTAATTCCATGTCAGAACAAATGTTCAGTGTTTGTGCAGCCTGCAGGCAATCTGCCCAGCTTTGGGTTTGGGGAGGAGGGAGGGGTGTGTGTGTGTGTGTGGGGGGGGGGGGACAACTCACTTCAACTATAGATCATATATTTAAATATGGACTCAACATATATAATATTCAGTCTATGGTTCCAACTTGCTATTTGGACTGTAATACTCATTTCTCATTACTCAGTACTCATCTCTACTCATTTTATATCCTGTTTTACACACTGCATTACAGTAAAGTGATGTAATTTTCTGAACTTATTGGGTCAAAAATATTGTGATATTTGATTATGTCCCTATCATCTTAAAGGAGCAATATTAACAAGTGAAAAAATACTACAGCAGTCCAAACAGAAGTTGGAGCCCTAAATTGTATATTAATAGGTTTAATACACAATCTATGGTCGACGTGAGTTGTTTCCCCTCAAGCTCTGCAGGTTGCAGGAGCACTGCAGGAGCGCAGGCCGTGCGCAACATCGTAAATTGACAATAACAAGCGACGACGAGTCCTACACTGTAAGTTGATAGGCTGTTAATAACTGTCAATGTAAAGTTAAGCCTGTTATCTTGAACAAAAGCCCACTGCTCTGAAAACACACACTCGGAAACTGGAGTTAAGTGACTGCCTGTCTTCCTGTCTGTCTTCCATTAACATATTTGCTCAGTTTAACTGTTATAAACATCTACTCCTTCAACAAGATGATGAAGAATGATTTCTTACAACTTAGAAACAGACACTTACTCATGTGGCATTAATTCTAACTCTACATGAAACAGGAAAACTAAAACAGTTATTCCGACCAGATTTTACATTTCAAAGGAGGACACCGCGGCTGTTGCATTGTTGTTAGAGAAGCAAGTATTTCAACTAAACATGTTTCCTTTATCTCTGATGACATATTGTAGTTATTTTACGATTTATTACAGTAAATATATTTCAGCTTTCTCCTTTAACTACAACATATCCAGAAAGTTGCAGCCATTGTGTTACAGAAGAATCAAAGACAAAGACAAGTATATAGAACTGAATCAGAGAAAGTTTTCCTTTCTCTGTTGTCAGTATTTCTGCAGTAGTGTGCATGGTGATAAATACAGTGTCTCTGTGGACTTTTTATACTGTATGTTGTTATTGTAGATGTACAGTACATATATCCATCATAAACTAAGAAAAAAACATGAATAAGAAAACCAAACAAAGTTGGCAAGTCAAACAGTTGAGATTAAACAAATACCTTGGCCTTTTGGAAGAATTTACACTTCAAAAGCTCTGCGGCTGTAGGCCTGGAGATAAAGAGAAGTACAATTGTTGAAAGTACATCACAACACAACACTGTCTGAATGTTAATCGGGTGCTTCTTATTGATCACACATTGCATCAGCTCTCCTCACTGACACATTTGGCTGAAATGTAAAATGTGGTGCAAACCTTTTGGCAGGATCCTTCTGAAGGCACATAGTTATAAGCTTTCTAAATGATTTGCCAATTTCTTTAGCACTTCTTTGTCCTCTACACCCGTCTCTAGAGTGGGTGGATCATTCTGTAGAGTTAGCATTAAGACCTAAAAAGAGAGGAAAAAAACAGTCAAAGCCATCCTCACATTTCAACAGCAACACAAACATTGCAGATGAGGAAACTGCTCGTGGAAAAAAATACTGTGGAGGGTTTCCTTTAGAGAAAAGGTTGCCTGTTTATTAATCATTTGGTTTCCACATCACAGCAAAAGCAGCAAGTCAACCTGTGTTCTCTACATGTTTTTTTTTTTCTTGCTAATGATGAAACTTCACAGAAACAAGTTGGTTAAAAAGAAAGTTTAGCAAGCCAAGAGTTTATTTTTGTGCTGATGAAAGCAACAAGACTGGCTGTGATTAGGACACCACGTTGATTAAATAACACCCAATAATAACAACATCCAGAGCACTCACCTTCATGGGAGGGTAGCGGTGATAGGGTGCAGAGCCTGTCGCTAACTCTATGGCTGTAATTCCAAAACTCCATATATCTGCTTTGAAATCATAGCCTCGAACCTGTGGAGGTATAATTACAATAATCTGTAAGATCAAATACGCTTAAAGGGTAACTTTTTAAATCTTTCCCATGTTGTTGTTTCTAAGTGATGAATGGAGACAACAGCTTTTGAAATCAGTCCAGTATTGAGTGAGACCACCATGAAACAGGCTGTCATGTAATCCTCCTCCTCCTCTACTAAAAGTGCTTTTTTTGGCAACAGATTGTTATTCTAAGTGTCTGACAACAAAGAGGCAGACGTTTATATTAAAGAGTAAGATCCTTTTGGTTCAACCAGAAAGAGCCCATTTATGGCTCCTGCCAAATCCACCAGACTCAATTTACAGAAATAGAAATTTTCTAATCATAAAACACTCAACAAACCCTCGACAAAAACAAAATAAAACTCACCAAAACCATTTTTGGTTCATCTTTAATTCATAGAGTAAGAAAACGCGGGGAGAGGAGTGAGAGGGAGGTCGGCTATCAGAGAAGCAGTGAGGAGAAATGTTTTGTACAGCCAGATTATTTTCACTTGTAACATGGTGAATTCAGGGATTATTTCAACCAAACCAGAGCTGGTGATTGTTGGAACAGTGGAAAGTCCAGCCAAGAAGTCTTTTTGATTTTTATTTTGTTTCTGTCGTGTGTGTGTATTTTACGATGATAAAATTACTATATATTTGATTACACTTTTCTTCATAAATTAAAATACCTGACAATACACATTAATGTGAATCCAATATATTATCAGCAAATATAAATCAGTCTATTTGTAAAAAAAAGAAAAGAAAAGAAAAGAAAAGAAAAGAAAAAAAGAAAGAAAGAAAGTAAAGAAATAACACAAACCACAACAAACTAAACAGACACTAACCAAAAGTAACATTTTGTAACATAAAATAGAAAATGAATTAAATGCAATGAATGCATTGTGAACTAAGAACTTCACTGCACTGATAACACGTTTATTTTTGCATATGACAATAAAGCCTTTGAATCTTCTGAGTCTTTGAAAACTTATCAAACTGCTCAGTCCAAGATGGGAAATGAGGGCTGTATTTTAGACTGAGGAAGGGTTTTTACACTACATCACCTGTACCAGTGATATAATTCGAATGGGTTTTATTTAGTGTGTTTGTGAGAATCAGAGAGAACATTTACATGAGTTCTTATTGGGCAATACGCATACTACCATATTATTTAGTGTGCCAGAAAAAGACTTAGTATGTTCCAATACATAGTTTATCAAATGTAGTATGCCAAAAATACCAGGGTGTTCTGCTTGCAGCTGCTCAGATTTTGCAGTATACAAGCCAGCATGCTTTTCTGGCTATTCTGACCCACAATCCCTTGTGATGGGTGTATGACGAAGAGGGTCAAAGTTCAGGGCGCTGTCTTAATAGGAAGTTCTATGTCCCAATTGTATGCATACTGCATGCAACAGTTCTTACTTTGTAAAGGCAGCTGCAGCAATTTGGAATGCAGGGACACACACAAAAACCTCTTTTTCATTTTGGCACTTTTGTGCCACAGTATCATGTTTAACCAAGCAACTATAGTGTATATAGCTGTGAGCTGTGCATTGCCTCTGCAAAATAAATAAACAGATTTTCTGTATTATTATCCAAAATAAAAATATTTGTGAGCCACAGTGGATTGTTTTGTAACTTTGGAAGCAAGAGACTCTAGCATGCCCTCCAACTCAGAAACCACTGGCGAAAGTGCAGAGGGTGATGCTAACACAGCTAACATTAGCTGTGCTACCGCAGGGGGTCCCTGCTCCATCTCTCTATAAGCTAAGGGTTCGATGGCCTGAAAAAATCAATCCTTTGCTTTGCAAAAAATTTATCTATGTAGGGATCCTTTCCACAGTGTTGTCAAACACTGAGAAATCTGTTGTTCCCATTAGTCACTCAGATACAAAAACATAGAAACAGGCTGAATTCTGCAGTTACCTGTAAAGTGTCTGGAACTTTGTGTTAATGTCATGATTTAAGAGGATAACATGTCTAAAATACATCAGTTAATAGCACTACATCAAGAATATGGAGCAGCACTAAACGCAGCAGAAACAAGCTGAGGAAAATACATTTTGAGTGAGATATGATGAACTTGCAGCTGCCTTTTTGTGTGGAAAGAGATAGACTCACCTGTTCCATCACCTCCGGCGCCATCCAGCATGGCGTGCCAACAAAGGTCTTTCGTACTTTGTTTCTAGTCATATCCCCGCCTGTGGCGAGGAACGCGCTTACTCCAAAATCTGGAAATATAGACAAATAAACAAAGCAATAGAGAATAAAGAAAAATGTTGAATCATATGCTGAAAGGAACACATCTACAGTCAAGACTTCTTTCTGGCAAACATAAAAAAAGAAAATATACAGTATTTTATTTATTTGAAACTCTGTGCTAAACCATCTTTGTGCCAGATAAAGAACTGCAGGATGGAGGATATTAAGTTTTATTTGATAGATATAATCTTCATCTCTACCAATATGATAGAAGTTCCTCCTCACAGCTCATACAGAAGACCTGTAGCTGTAAAACCGGCATTTTTTATTACAGTTAAATCTCTTATTCGTTCAATAACGTCAATTGAAATTATCTTGAATCAATCTAAGTCACTAGAGCTTGAGAACATGCTAGCTTTAATGAAGTGCTGGAACAAGAAGATCCATAATATGAACAGGATGTGACATGCAGGCAATCAAGGTTCAAGTGGTTGATACAAAAACACTGGCTCTCTTTCAACCTTTTTCAATATCAATAATATTATCAGCCTCATGTAGGAGCAGCTTGATCCATAACTTGACATTAAATTATCTAAAAAGGCAGCACTTTCTTCATGAATTAATACATTCTGTGAATTTAGTTCCCACATTTAGGCATTCATGCTTTTAGCTTTATTATTTTAGGATTATTTGAAGTGGGGTTGTATGAGGTACTTATCATTAGTCAGCGAATGAGCTACAGTAGATGGCAGTGAGCACGCAACCATTTTGGAGAATCAGAGAGGAGCACCAGCACAGAAGCTCAGCAACGTACTGCTGTGGACAGGGTCTACAATAAAAGGTATTCTGACTTTTTAAAAAGGTCCACCAAAAAAAAAAAATCAGTTTAATAAATATCAGTTTAAGTGTACGCTATGTTTAAAATATTTCACCTTGCCATCAGACAAGCCTAATCTGATGGGAAACCGCTCTGATAACACAGTAACACAAACTAACAGAGAGACCCTGCATTTCAAATGTCACACTTCTTCTTTTTCCTTTTAGTACAAACTGCAGCTGCCTTCACAAAGGACCTAAGGTTGCATGCAGTATACACACAATGGGGATATAGTACTTCCTCATAACATGGTGTCTTGAACTTTGACCCTCTTGCTCATACACACATCACAAAGAATTGTGGGTCAGAATAGCCAGAAAAGCATGCTGCAAAATGCTGCAAAATGCAAGTGGATGCAGTAGGACATCCTGGTATTTTTGTCATACTGCATTTGACATACTATGTGTTGGGACATAATAAATCTTCTGGCATACTAAATAATATGGTAGTATATGTATTGGAAGGCACAGCAAGGCAGCTGCAGACCAGTGACTCCTGTGCTCTGCAAGTTAAAATTACTAAATTGAGTTTGGTTAGTCTAGAGAGAGTGATATTTGGCTTATGTAGTTAGAAAAGGCTGTCTGATGGCAAAGTAAAGCAGTGAAAAATGTAGATAAATGTAGCATACACTTAAACAGATATTGATTTTTTTTCTGGGTAGACCTTTTTTAAGTGTTTAAAATACCTTTTATGGCTGCCCCTGTCCACAGCAGTCCATTGCTTAGCTCCTTGCTGGTGCCCCTCTCTGCTTCTCCAAACTGGTTGCATAGCAACTGCCATCTATTGTAGGTAATACATTGACTATTGATAGTACTTCATACAACCACACTTTAAATAATCCAAGCTATCCCTTTAAATGAAAGAAAAGCGCGTGTATAATAGAGTACAACATTTGGACCATGTTCAACACACCTGCGATCTGAACAGATCCGTCTTCTCCCAGTAGTATGTTCCCAGCTTTCACATCCCTGAGGTCAACAAAACACAGTCAAATAACAAAGTCATGTGGAGCAGCATTGATTCTTCCGTCTGTGTAAACGAGTTCCACCGCCCAACGCCATCTGGAACTCTGCCCAAGGGGCTGACAGAGGTTTAAGCCTGCCCCTCAGTGACCTTGAAATGCAGCAACTTTACAGAACACAACAATTGCACTGCTGGTCAATAAATACATTTACCTGATTGGTTTTAATTTGACATTTTCATCTTTAGCCATTTGTTTAACTTTCCATAGCATCTTGCAATGGAGTGACAACATTTTATCTTTCAAAAACATTACTCTTCTTTCAATAAACTCTTCAAAATTACAACAGCAAACTTCAGTTAGAGACACTGTTAAGCAAGTTAAAATGTTAAAAGTGTTACCGGTGAATCTGTCCGTTTCTGTGCAGATAGTCCAGGCCCTCTAGGACTTCCTTTAATATAGTAGCAATAATAGGCTCATCTAGCGCTCGATTTCTGGCATCCTCTTTGCTTGTGTGCTTAATTATGTCCAGCATAGAGCCTAAAAAGACACCACATAAAAACAGAAATATTCTGTTAATTTCCCACATATTAATTAGAAACACAAATCAGCTGCATCACATGATCAATATCTACGACAAGGCGCAAATTATTGCAGTGTCTGTTAATTGCTTGTTCGTCTTTTAAACAGTAAAAAAAACGTAACACGCAGTACATTACAGTGGGTAAAATCACTGATGTAATTCCTTCACAACCACCTTCACACCATCAGACCACAGATATTATACACCACAGCCTCTGTGGGCTCCTGCCTCCACATAATTGTAATCGGGGTTCGCACTTTTTTCTAGAGATCATTTTCCAGGACATTTCCAGGTCATGATGATGATCGAGCTGGTGTGACAGACAGAGATTGCACCATACACTAATATGTTCCTCTCTGTGGTTGTCTTGAAAGACGTCCAGTCTGTAGCAAGAGTAAAAGGGTTACAGAGACATTTCAGTATACGGGCATGACCTTTAGATGTCTTAAGGTCACTATGTTTACTACTGTCTCCTCTTACTGTTGTTGTTTATTTCTTGCCTTGTTTAGTGCTCTGTTTTTTGTTTTTAGTTTTTAGTTTTTTTTTGCTTTTTAGCCTTTATTGACACGACAGATTGAGATAGACAGGAAAAGTCGTTGGAGAGGAGGGAAGACATGCAGCAATCGGCCGCAGATCGGGAATCGAAAATTTAAAATTTATCGTTATTATTATTAATTTATCACCTGAATCCCTTTTTTCTTATTGATTATATTAATTGATGCTGCTTGAATAACACAAATAATCTTTCATTTACCTAGGCTAATCCCACCCATTGTTAGCTACTGCTACAATAAACATTTCATGCCATGTTATGGTCCTTTTTAACTTGACAATGCAGCATAGTGTTTGAAGAGAAAATACTTCACAACCTTTAAACATTTGCCGGCAAACTCAGCTAGCAAGAAAGCTGTTAAAAACAAGTTGGGAAGAAAGAAACTTGATCTATAAACCTAATAAAAGCTACCACAGTTACCAACTAGCAGTGGCTAATATTTTCATTTGAAAGATAATTTCATTTACATTTTTTGGAGTTTCAGCCACTTAACTTGTAAAAATGCTCTTGCCCATAAACTACCATTTTAACATTAATGATTATGAATATAACTTTGTGCTGGCAGATGGCAGTGCTGTTTTAGGGACCTCTGATAGATACTCAAGTACAACATAGTTCATTCTCAGCTAAAGGAAAATAGGAGAATGTTGAAATCATTTTTCAGGAAACCGCAGGATTTTCCAGGACTTTCTACTTTCTCTCTTATTTTGAGTGTGTTTCCCATGACTGGAAATTTGGTCAACTGTTTTCCAGGATCAGTGGGAACCCAGTATAATAAAGCCAGCCTGCAATACTGTGGTGGGAAAATACTTTTTAAGGATTTAGATCTGTTCTCATTTTATTCAAGACTCACAAAGAAAAAAAAACCAAATCATTCCAATTTCTTGCTGGTTTCCCGTTTTACTAATTATACTGTATAAAAATACAGATTTATGATAATGCTCGTAATTAATGTAGTCAGTAAACAATCTGTATGCTCATAACGACAGTATAAGTGCGTTATAACCCTTGCTGTTACCTAGTCATCAGCAGATGAAAGCACAAACATGCAGCATCATCACATTCACTTTATGAAGCCAGATGTGGGATTTGGCTCCATGCAGCTCTGCAACTGAAGCTCACCTCCACTCAGAAGCTTCATGACTAACCAAAGTTCATCCTTCACCACGAAGGAGGTGTAGTAGGTCACAACATTGGGATGGTTGCACTGGCTCATCGCTTGGATTTCTTTCTATTGTGGGAGAGAAACGGGACAGGATGTGACGTGTCAGATTATGTTAAACTGGACAGATTTGAGTACATTTGTCTTTTAATCACACCTTGCATTTTCTCTGTAATTATCTAAGAGAAATAATAATAACAGAAATCAGTACATCAGTGCATTAATGACCAGGGTAGCTCCGATACCAATGCTAGTATCAAAAATGCCTCAGATACTGCAGTCTCATACTGTCTCAGACACTCGCTAAAAATAGGGGGTTAAACCTTTTTTCTGACTGCCAGTAGACGAGTTTACTTTCTAGGTCTTTTTTTTCTGATGAAAGCCCAGATTCAGCTCATGTCTATACAGGAAAGCAGAGACATATTTTTTTTAAAAAGTCTGTGTGTGTGTTCAGCTCTCAGTACTTTGTAGCTTCTAACTGAATCTCTGTGGTTTGAAGTTTAGTTTCTCTCCTGTGTCGCTGTTTCATTTTCGTTTGTAGTCATTAACAGTAACTAATACAGAAATCATCGATCATATATTTAGGTCATAGAGAGACATCAGTAATCAGGGTTCCACCTTAACCTTCGCCCGATGGCCTGTGGCTACAAAAAGTGACTCGGTGGCCAACAAATATTGCGGCGGCGGCGGTCACAGGGGGCCGCCAAGGTTTCATCTCCATACTGTGAGCCTTAAGCAACAATGAGTTTCACAAACATCCAGATTCTTGCTGGGGCTACTGATGTCTGGGTTTACTAAGTCTACTCAATCTGCCAACATGATCCTTACAGAAAAAACAGCGATGAAAATGTAGAAGTGAATTGAAGCAGGAGTTTAAGTTTCACAGCTACTACAAAGAGTTTTTGACTACTTATCAGGCCATCTCAAGTTAATACTGATGCCTCTACATGACCTACATAAGCTACAGTAATGAGACCATCAGTGAGAAGACTGGCTATTTCTAAGTATGTTAGCCAGTTAAAAAGAAGCAGAAGCTTTTTATTTAGGTAATTTTTTTAAGTTATATTTTGTGGTTATTACAGGGGAAACACTACTGCTTTTGTAAACACGGGCCTCTAAAATCACCAACATATGAAAGTTCCATGTAGTAGCTTTAAGGAAGGCTGTGTTAAGTGTTTTAAATTGACTTTTCTGTCTTGTTTTACGGAGGTTTACATTTGGGCCACCAAAAATGTACTTTGCCCACTAAATTTAGGGGCTTGGTGGCCTATGGGACCAGTGCTTAAAAATATTCTAACTCCGAGTAATAAACTGAGACTGAAAAACTCCTTGTAGTAGCTTTAATGCATTGGTTTTAAATCAGCACTCTGTAATGGCCAATATGCCAAGTTTCAGTATTGGCATTGGCATGGGAACATCTCTATTAATGAATATTATTATTGAGACTTGCACAGAACAGTAGTAACACAGATCAGAGGTAAAGTCGTAGTAGATCGTTCGAGAGTGGTACAAAAACACTCTGTGCACACACAGTGAGAAAAATAAGCCCATATTTATTGTACTCACCAACAGCTCATCCATGCTGGTCTGGCATTTTTCCAGGTTTATTCTCTTTATGGCGACGCGCTCCTGTCTGGGGGTACAGAGGGCTGCCTGCACCACAGCTGTGGCCCCGCTGCCTGGAATCACAGCCACAACAGAGCAATGACAGAGTGGACAGGACACACAGCTGGAAGACAACTCTCAAAGTGAGCATCAATCTGCGGCGTTATGGCATTTGTCTGGCTTCGTGTCCCTCAGTTTTTGTCTATTATGCCATGGTATTCATCTTTCATGTGCGCTGGCTGAAACGTTAGACGAACACAATGACATAAGCTGATTTTGAGTGCAGCATTTTTTTATTTCCCCAACGTGATGGGCTGTTTACTTGGTTCATTACAAATCAGGCCACGCTGGAGTAGTGAAGTTGTTCACACCAAGAAGCTGTGACAAGCAGCATATTGCTTACCAACTGTTAGCAGCAGATAAGGAGATCTGACTGTTTTCCAGTTGATTAGGAGAACACAGAGGGGGGTCCCACTAACTCATCACAGTCAGCAGCACACAGCTGTGGTCCCATTTCTTATCAGTAGTGATAGGACTTGTCAGCTCATCTGCACGGTGCTGCACTTGCCAAAAATATTCAGGGTACTTCCTTTAGCACTTTTGCAGTACATTTAAGATTGTCATCGTTGTCATATTTGGTAATTCGTGTTACTAAAATTAAATGATTCATGGCAACTCTGAAATCAAGCATCCTGTTGCTTCAGCTGGGGCATTTAAGTTTTGAAACTTTTGAAAAAGTAGAATTACAAAAAGAAACTTCTGCAGTACATATAATTATTATTCCAGAAACCTACGACAGGTACAGCCACAGTCTTTCAGGTAATATTACCAGAAAACACGTGCATATAACACATGGTGCTATATTTTATTCTGAGTACATATAAACAATATTTAACAAGTGAATAAGCATGTGTAAGTTCTATTGTGACTGATAGCTATTGTAGGATTCAGTAAGTGCAGATAAAATTATTCAATTAGTGGATTACAGAAAGTGAATCATCTACTATTATGGTGGACAGTTAATCTTTTAATCACTAAGCAACAACAAGTAACAAATGTGTTTATTCCAGTTTGTCCAATCAAAGGATTTGCTGCTATTTTTTGTTTTATGTGATGGTAAATTTAATATATTTGAGTTTTTGATTGTTGGTGAGACACTAAAAACGCATTTTAAGACATCATTCTTGAGCTGTGAGAAAATATGATGCCCATTTACACTTTTTTCTGACATTTATGAATTTCAACCTAAACCTAAATGATTACTGAAAACATAATTAACAGATTCACCAATTAAAAAAGTAATAGTTAGTTAAAGCCCTGCCTGGAGTTGAGTCTCTCACCTTTTATTTATATCACAAAGTTTTTAGTAACATTAAAATAAAGGATTCAACCATTGCTACTATTATTAATTCTAGCATTATTAGAATCATCATCATTATTATTATTAGATGTATTATTATTACTATGTTAAGTTATGTTATGTTATATTTTAGACTGTTGATTGTGCATTAAAAGCCCATTTCAAGATATCACTGTTGAGTTCTGAAAGACTGGCATTTTTTGATGTTTATGAATCTAAATCTAAACCTAAATGATTAATGATTAAACATACTCAACAGATTTACCAATAACAGGAATAATTTATAAAAACATCACTAATAAATTATACATTTATAGTTAACAAACTTAGGTAATAATTACTTTACTGTTAACAAATAATGAAATTACAATTAATAATATTTACTAAGTATTAGTAATGCTACATACAGTGCTCTTATTTATGTTTGTTTAGTTTGTGTAATATAAAATAAAAAATGCAGTGGCTCTGTAGTAGTCAGACAGAAGAGCCAGTAAAAAGGGGCACACTCCCACAGTAAATTAAGGAAACACTGCCCATAGTGGACATAATGCATCTGAATTAAAAAATAAAATGTGATTGGGTTGCTGGAGTAATGTTTAAGTGTAAATGGTCTTCTAGTAGAATTATGGTTTGTAATGTTGCAACTATTCATACAATAATACATGAGCGTTGTGCAGGACAGGTCTGTAATACACAGTATATTAACATTTGACCCAATAAACATAACTATTGATTAGCAATTTGCCTTCATATGTATGAAATTAAAATGAAAGAGTTTAGACTTCACTGTAAATGTATTTTGTACTCTCCGTGGGTCTCATGGTTTTGCAGCAGCATACTGTACATCCACGGTTAATGTTCCTTGTGGACGTTCTGTATCTGATCTGTTATGCATCGAGTATTGAACCTGTACTGTTTCAGTCTCAATATTGTTTTGGTGTCAAGTATCGTGGTACTAAACTTGGCATTGGTATCAAAGTCAAAATTTTGCTATTGTGACAACAGTATTATGTTCAGTACATGTTACATTTATAAAAATGCTAATTTGAGATAATGTTATAGACTGTTTAATTCTGTTTATATGCCATCACTGACACAGCACAACTGTCATAAACATAAATATTAATAAATATTATTACTGCTTATGTTATTATTATGTTAAGTACTTGTTACACTTGTAAATGCCCCACTTGATACTGTATATTACAGGTTATTTAATTCTGTTTACATGCCATCACAGATAGCGCAACTGTCACACAATATAAATATTATTATTAGTTGTATTTTATTATTATTGTTATTATTACGTTAAGTACTTGTTACATTGTTAATTACCCACTTGAGATGGTGTTATAAGTTATTTAATTCTGTTTACAAGCCTACACAGACAGCACAACTGAAACAAATATAAATATTACTAAATATTTGTATTAGTTGTGTTATGTTAAGTACATATTAGATTTGTAAATTGCCCACTTGAGATGATGTTATAGCTTATTTGATTCAGCTTACATGTCATCACAGCCAGCACAAATTATATAAATATTAATAATAATTATTTGTCGTATTATTATTACATTAAGTACATGTCACATTAGTAAAACTGAGATGGTGTTATAGGTGTTTTAATTCTCTTCACATGCCATCACAGATAACACCACCGAATTAACTTCACTGAGAGTTTTACACAACCACAGCATCTGTGATTTTAGTAATGATGGCTAATAAACTGGACACGTGCCCGGATACACTGTCACAGCTGGAGCGTGTCTTTATCATCTGAGCCACTTATAAACGCACTGAGGGAACGTGACGCGTCCAGCCTCGTGCAGTAACGTGTATTTCACCTGATTTTTTTTTGGGCTCCGTTGGAGCGACTAACACAGTTGCTGTAGACCGGTAGTGTCTAAACGTGCTTGTTAACATCCGCATTGCAAAGCATTGCAGGAGGCTGCTGCATATGAAAAAGCCGGTAGGCCTTCATCGTCATTCACAGCTGATGACCGGCCGCGGCGTGCCTTTCTACCCATGATAATATGTAGTCTTCATCACCTCCCCCGGTACTAACCTATGACTTCCTGCAGCTCGTACGACTCCCTGGTAATTGGCCAGCTGGTTGTCAGAGCCGGTTGCGGGTGGTGGACAGCAGCCGGAGCTTCGCCTTGATCCGCCATGATGATGATGATGATGATGATGATGATTCTGCGCTAGTTAGCAGCCTCCCTCACTGACGGACGGACGGACGGACGGACAGACACAGGGGGAGGGTGAGACAGTCAAATTTGACCTCTCCTCCTCGGTGCAAGTGTCTGCCGGCAGCTGGAGCGGAGCAACTACCGCCCGCGACGGAGCAGCGCAACCCGGAAAATAACGGACCCACCGCACACGTGCGCGCGCGCACACACACACGCGCGCGCACACGCTACACACAGCGGTTCCATACACACACACAGGAAGACAGTCATTAAAGCCACAATTAATCATCTTTTAAGAGTACTTGATTCAGGGGTAAATTAGAGATTCAGGTTAAATTAATTGTGTGTTTAAGCAGCTTCTATATTAAACTTCTGTTTAGAGTTTATTTATTATCTGGTAAAAAAAAAAAAAAAAACGACTTGGCAGCTGCTTTGTGTGAGGCAGTAACACGTATGTGTGACGATTTAATATGTCACATGCAGTCAAAACTGACGGGCGACGTTGTTAACCAGTAGATGGCGCCATCGCATCTTCATATTGTCAAGTAATGTATGACAATGACTGGGGGGCAAAGTTGTACTGTTACATTACTATAATGTTCCTCAATTACAAGTAAAAGTACTGGTGCTAGAAGTAAAGTAAAAGTATTCATCTCAAAAACTACTCAGAGTATTAGTTACTGCTTAACTGTTTAATACATTATCAATACCTGCTATTCTTCAGATCTTAAGTCTAAATTATCAGCTCCTCTGGTCTGCTCAGCAGGCACAGTCACCTCTCCAAGCTTTAAAATTTTGTGCATTTTTTTTGTAACTGATGATTGAAAATACTTGCAAACCGATTAAACATTAATAATTTATGATGCAAAACACGTTTCTGTTTTTTTTTCTTTTTTCCTCATTTAAAGTTTCCTTAGTGAACAAATGGCTTTCTCAGACAAAACAATGTCAAATTTGATGGAATTACTCTTGACTATTAATTAAATATCCGTGAATACATTTTTATTTGGTTAAATTCTCAATGGCGATTAAATGATTAATGATTTAATCAGTAGCATTCTTACCTGTGCTGCTACAGTTTTTAGTTGTTGTTTTTTTTTTTGTCCATATAGCATAGTTTTCATTGACTCATTTAATAAATCTAAACTAAAACCATACATGGGAAAAAAAAATGTCTACACATTTTTAAGATAAAAATAAAATTTAGACTTTAGGGGAAAAAAAGAAACTAATTGAAACAATATAATAAAGAAACCCCATAATTGCCAAAAGTTGGGATGTTGTCGAAAGTATAAATAAAAACAGAATTCAATGATTTGCAAAAACTTTTCAACCTATATTCAGCTGAATACAGTGCAGAACAAAGACAAGATATAAGGTTCAAACTGATTTTTTGTAAATACACACTCATTCTAAGTTTGATGCCTGCAACATGTTCCAAAATAGTTTGGACAGGGTCATGTTTACCACTGTGATGCATCACCTTTTCTTTTAACAACACTCAGTAAGCACTTAGGAACTAAAGACACAAACTGATGTTTTAGAAGTGGAATTCTTTCCCATCCTTGCTTGATACTACTTGCAGGTGCTCAACAGTCTTTGGTTTCTGTTGTCGCATTTTGCGCTACATAATGCATCACATATGTTCAATGGGAGACAGGTCTGGACTGTAGAAAGGTCAGTTTAGTGCCTGATCACTGTTGCAACGTGTGCAGAATGTGTCTGGTCTTGCTGAAATAAGCAGGGGCGTCTCTGAAAAAGACATAGTCTGGATGGCATATGTTGCTCCAAAACCTGTATGTACCTTTAAGCAACGTGCTAAACTTTTTTTTTTTTTTTAATATTTGCACTATGTCAACACAGAATATCCATAACATACATGCACACACATCAATGTATCACTTAATGCATACATAAAAAAAAAAACAAAATTGTTTTTGGAAAAGAAGCACTTTGGACAAATAAGTAATTAACTTATCTCACATTTTTCTCATAGACCAATTGATTAATCAAGAAAAAGCAGACTACTCTATATTCAAAATAATCATCAGTCACTCTCCTATTTGTAATATTTTATATATAATGTTCAATGATTCTGTAGTATAATAAACAAATAGTGGCAGAAAAAAAATTTAACAAATATATTTTATTTTTAAAATAATAATAAAGAAAGAATTGGATAGAAGCACCTCCTGGACTCGTTTCTTTGAGGTACCTTAGGACAGGGACACATGACATGTGAACACAAAAATCACAGAAAAAACTCAAAGGCACTCTCTTTTCAAAGGTAAAAACAAACAAACAAACAAAAAACAGAATAGAAGTGTAAAAAGCCTCCATACTGCTCATCTGGTTTAATCCAAGTCCCCTAAAGTCCCAACATGCCAAATTGACTAAAAAATGTTATTTACACCATGTTTTTAGCCTGAATCTTCACTGTAAATCCTTAGTTTGGAGCCACATTCACATGCACCTGCACACTGTCTGTGTGTGTGGTGTGACAGCGTGCAAAAGACATGTCCAGACTGTAGGAGACTTGGATTATGCCAGACAAGCAGTATGGAGGCATTTTATGTTGTTTTTTTATTAACCAGTTGTTTTTTTCCGTTTTAAAACTGGACACCATTCACTTACATTGTTTGTGAGATTCTGTAAAACTGTTTTCCTGAAAAACTCCAGAAGAGACTAACAAAATAAACCCGACCCTCAACTGGCATGAGGGTGAGTTTATACTGACTGAATTTTAATTTTTGGGTGAACTATCCCTTTAAAACAAACAAACTCATCTGTTGCCTTGACAATAAAGGCACTTTGTTTGAAAAGAGAGTCCCTTGGAGTTTGGGGGGGATTTTTGTGTCAGTATATTTTATAGTTAGCTATTTACCAAAAATCCAGAGAGAATGAAGCTTTAGGTTTTCTTCCACTTTAAAAAAAAAAAGAAAACCAGGTCACATGACTAATAAATAATGGAAAATGTGATTTTGTGATACAAGGTCAGGTTTCCATCTGATGACTACATCAGAGCTGTCAGTAGGTGGCGGGGTTTACCAGACATGATGGAGGCCAGTCTTGAAGCCCATTGCTCATGTTAATTGCGCTTAAATTTCACTGTTTTACTAAAACTGATGAACGATGTGTTTGAATTTAGCATCAATAACACATTATAAGAGGCAGCTCGTGAGGTAAGGGGGTTATTGTAGTGTGCAACCATAATATAATCGCAAGAAATAAACAAAACAAACGAAATAAACAAAATAAGAAGCTTTTCAGTCTTATTCAGTCAGTTTTATGAGGAAAACCGAACTACACTGTTGGGTTTTAAAGGCGCATTACGAGCAGTGGTGTACCTTGGTTTACGTGCCGTAGCCGGCATAACGCACACAGGCTGCACTGCATGACATTTCAGCGCACCAATCAGTCGCGGAGGAGCTGATTGAGTCTACTTCCCTACACAGGCAGGACTAAGCTGAGGGGAAACGGACGGACGGATATCTCATCATCAGCCAGCCGAGTCTGCACGGCCACATCGCCTGCGAGAGACCTCCGAGATCCAGCGGGCCGTCGATCCGTCTTTGTTACCCGGTCACAGAGTCTGCTGCTGCCGCCGCTGCGGGGAGATGGCCGGTATCCTGGCGTGGTTTTGGAACGAGCGGTTCTGGCTCCCGCATAATGTAACCTGGGCTGACTTAAAAAACACAGATGAGGCGACGTTCCCGCAAGCCGAGGATCTGTATCTGGCGTGTCCTTTAGCTTTCTGCATCTTCATGATCCGGCTGGTGTTTGAAAGGTGGGTCTGAAGCGCATGCGATGATAATCCAGGTGGCTGTGATACGGTTTGTTATTATGTCGATGTAACGATGCAGGCAGGCAGCAGCACACGCCGCTGTGTCCGCGTTACCTAAACAATGGCATCTTATCTGGTTAGCCCACAAATCACCACGGTTGATCATCCTTCTTTCTGCAGGCCTGCAGCACTACGCTGCTGTCTCTGCGTTTGATGCATCTGTCAGCGCGCACACAGTGCGGTCAAGTTGCCGTACATACCTGCCCAAAAAAACCTCCAGCTTATACTGTCCTCTCAGCGTCCAACGGCAGGGCATCGTGCAGAAAACAGGCTCCTTTCACTAATCCGGGTTGGTTTTTGTTTTTGTTTTGAAGTCTGCTGCTCCAGTTATGATATGGTTGCATCATCTTATCTGTTACTATTATTATTATTACACAACCATCAATCTACAGTAAAGGCACAGATCCACCATTGTCATGCACATGTGGGTCAGGAGTCTCTTTTGGGAGCAATGAGTGAGTAATTTCCCTTTCACTAATATTCAGTATTTATTCAGCCCTGAAAATAGAGTATGTTGAATAAAAAAAAAGTGAAAATCAGCTGAACAGAGACTGAAACAGTCCCAGTGTGTGTCCCTTAGATGTTAAATCAATGTTATCCTTAATATAATCATTGTATTATGCTTATTTACATATTCAGTTGTTCACCTGTGCAGCTATTTGCCTATCCCCATCTGATGCTGCAACTCAACTATGCTGATTATTTTCTTGGTTAATCTTTTATCTATAAATGTCCCCCCAAAATTTCCCAGAGACCAAAGTGAAGTCTTCGAAATGCTTATTTTGTCCAACCAAGAGGCCAAAATAGGGATGCACCAATACTACTTTTTTTTTTTTTTCAGACCAAGTACTTTAATCTGGGCACTTATCAATACCAAGTACTGATATGAGTGCTTAATAATGCTTGTACCGTTTGTACAATGACTTTAAAAACATGTTTTATTTTCATCAGGTGTTCCTCAGCTGTTAGCATTAGCAAACTCCTTGATCTTGAACTTGCATCGTTTTAATCAAATTGTTTGTCTTGAAGAAGCTACTTTTTGTAGTACATGAGCACAATATTAGACTGATACCCATTACTGGTATTGGTGCATCTCTAGTCCAAACCCCACGGACTGTTCATTTACTGTCATAAATGTCAAAGAAAAGCAGCAAATCCTCACATTTAAGATGCTGGAACCAGCAAATGTTTGGTTGAAAAATGACTGAAACTGTTAATCGATTAACAAACTAGTTGGCCACTTATTTTCTTTCAATCAACAAATTGATGAATCGACTAATCGCTGCAGCTCTACTAGTATCAATTTGCAATATATATTGTACATAATAAATAATATGAAGACAGATCAGCACTGGTCACAGCAGTGCTTGTCATGCACATGTAGGTCAGGAGTCTCTTTAGGGAGCAGTGAGTAATTTCTCCACTAAGTCCTTCACTCATGTTCAGTATTTATGCCTGAAAATACAGATTGTTGAATAAAAAAGTGAAGATCATCTGAAACAGTGAATGAAACAGCCCTCATGTACAACCTGTAGGTGTTAAATCCATGAGATCGGGGCAGATTTAGTCAGTTTGGGGCCTAAGACAAAGCCAGGCATGGGGCCCCTCACATCCTTCGTTCTCCCCTTTTTCAATCTTTGAATAGTCATAAAAATAAACTTTTATTCATGTTGGAGTGTAGAAGATGAAATGAGGAGTCTCACAGCCTCAGAAAAGAATCAGTTCTGAAATTTGGTAGCAGTGGATACTTCTGTATCTCCTGGCAGACAGCAGTGGGGTGAACAGGCTGTGATTGGGGTGGGTATTATCTTTTAATGTCCTCCCACTTCCCTCTTTTGTCTGCGCTGCTGGGGTAGCATCACATAATTTTTCAACAGTTGCCTACTGTCTTCCTGAATCATTTCCGCATGTAATAGTCCCAGATAGTGGGTAGACCCCGAGATGCTCATGATTAAGCACTCAGATGCCATTTTCAATTCAATTCAATTCAGTTATTATTTGTAAAGCACCAGATCATAACAAAGTCATCCTAGGGCAGTTTGCAAACAGAGCAGGTCGAGAACATACTCTTTATAAATCCCACCAAGAGCAAGCACTGAGGCGACTGTGGCGAGGAAAAACTTCCTTTTAAGAGGCAGAAACCTTGAGTGGATCCACTCTCTTACAGCGTATGGAGTTTTAGAAAGACATAATTAATTACAAAATGTAAAAAAAAAAAAACCTTTTGTTTAATTGTTTAATCTGCTGATAATTTTCATAATTTATCAATCTTTAATAACAAAGCAGCTCTATCCTTATCACTGCTAAAGTGGTTTATGAGGCCAAATGTCTCGTGTTAAAAGGACAAAAGCAATTAGCTTCACACTGCTGTGTCGTTCCCTATTCTTCTTTTTTTTTATTCTGCATGGAAATGTCAACCTGTTTACCAAAAATGGTCTTTCTCAAGATGACCTGTGGAAGACCATGGGTGGTCAAAACATTGTCACGTCCTGGTTAGTGCTGCAAATTTCGCTCATAGTCCTTAACACGCTAACAATGATTAATCGATTAACAGTTAATAAGATACAAAACACATGGTTTTTCCTCCCTTTTTAAATAATTTTAAGTTCAAGTTTCCTTATTCAACAAATCGTTCCACCAGACAAAACAATCCCAAATGAGGCACAATTACTGCCATTTCCAGATTCAATTAATTATGGATCAATGCATTATAATTGGTAAAATTCTTAGCTGCAATTAACAAATTGATGTTCAATCATTAACGTCCCTGGTCCTGTGGGAGTAAAGGAAGCAAGCAGCAAGCAGATGTTCAAGTGCTGATAACTGGGAGCACCTGCAAAGAATTTATGGATGCATATGTGCCTCCTGGTGATTGAATAGCTTGTGTCTCAGTCCCTAAATATAGTCACTTTTAATTCACCTCAGAGTCTCTGTATTGATCTAGAAGGGTGTCGTGATGTTTTAATTGCAGGTTTATTGCGAGACCATGTGCCATGGGCCTGAAGATCCAAGCCAACGGGCCACAAAAAGCACAACCCAACGCCATCCTGGAGAAGGTTTTCACTGCTATAACCAAGGTGGTGCACGTGTTCTCTTCGTTATTTCAGATTTTATGTTTAATCTCATTACATTTGTGCCTACATCTTTACATATGGAGTGTTCATCTTGTCTCACCAGCACCCAGATGAGAAGCGGTTGGAGGGTCTGTCCAAGCAGCTCGACTGGGACGTGCGGACCATCCAGCGCTGGTTCAGACAACGCCGCAACCAGGAGAAGCCCAGCACGCTCGCCCGCTTCTGTGAAAGCATGTAAGTACTTTAAACACCACATCATGCAGTGTATACCTAACATAGCTGCAAGTAATAACATCTAGAGTAACACTTTACTTGAAGCTGTGTGCATAAGACTGTCATAACACTATCATAACCATGTGACAACACCTGTCATTAAGGAGTCTGAAATGATGTTCACTGTGATGGATTACTGACCCACCTCAGGCAGGTTAAACACCTCTGCAAGTTCATGTTTATAAGGTGTTCATTTCACTGTCATAACCATGGCATGAGACCTGTCATTAACATGAAGGAGTCTTTATGAATGTTTGTGACTGTGACTGTCATTAAGTGTCATTTGATCAATTGTGTCATCTTTAATGCAAAGTTGACATTGTTTGAGATGTGTTTGTTATGACAACTTGACATTAATCAAGACAAAAATCTTTGTTATGACAACTTGTCATTATCAAACTTAAAGGAACTGTTTAACTTTATATTTTATCATTTCATTAGAAGGTCATATGTGGTTGGTTTGTACACAGGCTGGTTTGTTTCTGCAAGTTAATGTTCAAGTTAATTACACTGTCATAACCATGTCATGACACCTGTCATTAACATGAAGGAGTCTTTATGGATGTTTGTGACTGTTTTCAGTGTCATTCAGTCAGTTACATCACCTTTAATGCAAAGTTGACACTGTTTTACTTTTCTTTGTTACGACAACTTGATATTAATCAAGTGAAAAATGTCTTTGCTATGACAACTTGACATTAACCAAGACAGCATAACCTGTCAATGTCAACTCAACTCATGACAACTTGATGTCAGCAAACTGTTAAAGCTTCATGTCTTAACATTACATTATACTAACGTAACTGGTTGGTTGTGACACTGGCCACCATGAGACTGTTATAAGTATGTCGTGAATATTTTCCTTGACCTCAAATAAAGTGGTGCGTTTTGTCTGTCGTCGGACTGGCCTTATAACGTTTAATGACATCAAGTCCATATGGCACTACTTTACTTAAAATCCAGGAAATTATTCATGCCAGCATTACAAACCCATTGGACAGTGTAATAAAACTTAATGACAAGTCCAAAACATACGTACGAAAATATTCATGACACACTTATAACAGTCTCAAGATGGCCAAAGTCAAAACATACCACATATGACAGTATAATGCGATGTGGAAACAGAAAGCAAAACTGTTTCATAAGGTCAAGTTGTCATAACAAAGACATCAACAGGTTATGTTGTCTTAGTTAATGTCAAGTTTTCATAACAAACAAATCTCAAAGTCAACTTTGCATTAGAATGACATAATTGACCGAATGACACTTAAAGACAATCATTCATAGAGACTCCTTCATGTTAATGACAGGTGTCGTGACATGGTTATGACAGTGTGATGAGAGTCTCATGAAAATGGACTTGCAGAGATGTTAAACTTGCCTGAGGCAGGTAGGAAATCCATCACAATGAAACATCATATCAGCTTCACTTTTGTCATGTGTATTGTTTCATAATTGTATGAAGACTGATTTAAATGGGCTGCAGTGCATTACTGCTCACCAGTAACACAGCAGTGACAGTAATGACAGCAGGAACAATGTTTTAATGAGGTCAGAGGTGACAAAAGTACACACATTCTTTACTCAAGTAATAGTAAAAAATAAAGGCTGTCTTGATGTTTGGAAGGCAGAGCACATTCCCCTTTCCCCTCAAACGCATTAAAACGAAATTAACGAGCCTGTTTTGAAAATGTTAGGGGTAGAAATTTACAGGTATTTTTCTTAAAATGTAAGAAGAAAAAGAAGAAGGACAGATAATTGAAAACTTTCCAGCAATGAAGTTCTTCTATTATGTTACCTCTTACCTCTGATCTAGTTAAATGAGGCCCAGTAGTGTTGAGATGATGACACTGTTGAAAATGTTGAAAAATAGTATAGATGACATGACTGTTACACTTCCTTAAAACCATGAGTGACGTGTCTGACCAACAGTCAGAAACCCAAAGATATTCAGTTTGCAGTGTTATAACAAAGAAAAAAGACACAAATTTTCACATTTGAGAAATTGGAACTGGTGACTGCGTGCCATTTTTGCTTGAAATTATTAGTTTTTTCTTCTTAATTCAAATGATAAATTAAAGCTGGGGTAGATGGTTTATTCTGGGTATCAATGGGCAAACGTTTCATAATAACGTTTAAGCATAATGTAGTTCAAGTGGTCTCAGAGTAAACTGAACTTTGTGGCTCTGTTTTCAGACTTTAGGCTTTAAATCTAGCCCATGGGAGACATAGGCCAATCACAGCTCGGTAAGACAGTTGATTGTTGCGTCTCATTCCCAGAATTTAAGTATTTGATGACCTGGGAATGAGACCGAACAATCAACTATCTTTCTGAGATAGTAAGATAAAAAAATCAATTCTCTTAGGCACAATGATTCTTTTTTTAGAATTCCTGAATTGATTTTTGGATTGCTGAATCAACTTGTATCTTTGTATAATTAATTAGCACTTATTCTGTTAGCTCCATGCTAACACATAATGGGATTTCCCAAAGCCTTTGCTGACATTCTAAAATGTTTTGTTTTGTCCACATCCCAAAGATATTCAGTTTACTGTCAAAAAGAATTAAAGAAACCAGAAAATATTCATATTTTAGAGGCTAGAATCAGAGAATTTTGAGTTTTTTTTCTCAAAAAATTACCAGTTACTTGATTTGATAATTGATTAATCATTGTAGCTCTATTTTATTTACTACTTTTACTGACTGACATGTGATGTGCTATGGTTTTGGAGATATTAATCATGATATACAGTTTCCAGAAGTGAATTATTCAACTTTTTCCCATGCTCTAGTGTAAAAAAAAACAAACACACATTAAAATAAATTGTAATATTGAATTGCAGTACTTAAGAATAGCAATACAAAATGCAATAGTATTGAGATAAGTGTATCTGCTTTCTCCAGAATCGCTTACTGCACCTTTAATCTTCTGATATATTCATCTCTATGGTTAAACAGAGGCACAAATGCTGGTATGGTTCTTTTACAGCCTTTATGATGGTACTTTGGTTAACCGTTGCCGTATCTTACACGACTTGTAAAGATTGCAACATGAATGCTGGTGCTGCCGTGAGATAATAGTCAAATGGGTCCCAGTGCGAACCAACAAACCCACTCAGGCTGTAAGAGAGAACTGGCTAATCTGCAGTAGAGCGTTTGCCATCAGGGAGATTGTAGTTACTTAGCAGTGTGATGTTAAAGGCCAACAAGCGAGCGTGGCTGTCAGAGCAGAGTCATGTCTGACACCAGCAGAGCCAATCTGGCAGTTTGATACACGGGGAGCCTCGCATCCTCTGATCCGCCGGAGGCTGCTGTTCACTCAGGAGAACACTGCTGGCTGATTAGAGCACTGGACTCCTCTGTTACAACCTCAGGAGGAAGCTGACGACAGCAAACCTGCTTTCTTAAACACAAGAAGAGAAGAGAGTTCTTTCTATGCACGCTTAGCCAACTTTAATTCTGTTTAAGCAAAAGCTGGACAAAATTATCTGCAGGCTTGGGGAGTAACAGACTACATGTAATGGGATTATGTAATTAGGGATAAAAAAAAATGGTATTCCTTTACAGTTACATATAAAAAAGACATTATCAGTTTGCAGAAACATTCAGTAAAAATGGGGATTTTAAACAACATTGCAGTTTTCAAATAAAGAATAATATATTGCCATGGGCAGTGCAAACACATTACAACACTTCACGAGTCTCGCAACATCCCTCTGGTTTCACTGGAGACCAGCTAATCTTACAGTCAGTTCATTATCATGGCAAAAAAAATGCTTCCTTTGTCTTTTAATCAGAAAAGGAGAACAACATACAATGACAGTTTGGCTCTGCTTTCAGCTGTGAAAATGTTCCCTAAGAACCCAACATCTGCTATAGAGAAACATTTACAGCTAATGTTGCTAATGTTAGCGACACAGACAACCACTAATGTTAGCTACACAGACGACCGCTAATGTTAGCGACACAGACAGCTACTAATGTTAGCTACACAGACAACCACTAATGTTAGCGACACAGACAACCACTAATGTTAGCTACACAGACCGACCGCTAATGTTAGCGACACAGACAGCTACTAATGTTAGCTACACAGACAACCACTAATGTTAGCGACACAGACAACCACTAATGTTAGCTACACAGACCGACCGCTAATGTTAGCTACACAGACAACCACTAATGTTAGCGACACAGACAACCACTAATGTTAGCTACACAGACGACCGCTAATGTTAGCGACACAGACAGCTACTAATGTTAGCGACACAGACAACCACTAATGTTAGCTACACAGACAACCACTAATGTTAGCGACACAGACAACCACTAATGTTAGCGACACAGACAACCACTAATGTTAGCGACACAGACAACCACTAATGTTAGCTACACAGACCGACCGCTAATGTTAGCGACACAGACAACCACTAATGTTAGCGACACAGACAACCACTAATGTTAGCTACACAGACCGACCGCTAAAGTTAGCTACACAGACCGACCGCTAATGTTAGCTACACAGACAGCTACTAATGTTAGCTACACAGACAACTACTAATGTTAGCGACACAGACAACCACTAATGTTAGCGACACAGACAACCGCTAATGTTAGCTACACAGACAACCACTAATGTTAGCGACACAGACAACCACTAATGTTAGCTACACAGACAACCACTAATGTTAGCGACACAGACCGACCGCTAATGTTAGCAACACAGACAACTACTAATGTTAGCTACACAGACAACCACTAATGTTAGCTACACAGACAACCACTAATGTTAGCGACACAGACCGACCGCTAATGTTAGCAACACAGACAACTACTAATGTTAGCGACACAGACAACCACTAATGTTAGCTACACAGACAACCACTAATGTTAGCGACACAGACAACCACTAATGTTAGCGACACAGACCGACCGCTAATGTTAGCAACACAGACAACTACTAATGTTAGCTACACAGACAACCACTAATGTTAGCTACACAGACCGACCGCTAAAGTTAGCTACACAGACAACCACTAATGTTAGCTATACAGACGACTGCTAATGTTAGCAACACAGAAAAAACACTAACCCTAACTACATAGACAAACCACAAACATTAGCTACACCAACCAACCTCTGATGGCAGCGTCACAGAACAACCACTAACATTATCTACACAGAAATCCAGTTAGCTGGCTAACCAGTCAATATTACTTCTACTACTACCACTGAAAACTATTTTGGGACATTAGGTCCTGATGCTGGTGACCAGGATGGTCTGTGAGTAAAAATACAGGCTTCTGATGGTTTGAGTGTGAAGTATCAATATCATACAAACAAAGTACATTTAAATGTACATAATTACAGCTATTAATTAAATGTGCATTCCTGCAGAACAAAGGGAGGAATATGTGGACAAACAAATAATAAACCTGCAACAAGCATAAAACATTATATTAGAATAAACAATTTCACCATATTTGGTTATGAGATAAAAGTACCATGAAGTTTTATTACTTTAATATTGTGGTACTTGGATTAGGTCAGTGATTACATTTTTAAACAGGTAATTAGTAACCGTATCAGAATACATTTTTAAAGTAACCCTCCCAGCCCTGGTTATCTGAATACAGAATAATCGACTGCAGATGACATCAGGCTCTGCAATAGTTTGGCCAGGTTGTCTGTCTCAGTTGCTTACGGTGCAGTTCTTCAAACAGGGGCCGGCTTCAGTCCTTCCAGCAGTGATTGAGCTCTAATTAGGCCCTCATGCACAGCTGTTGCAGACTGATAGCGTTCTTTGTCTCTCAGTCGTCAGGATAGCTGATCTGTTTGTCCATTCTTTTCATTATGCAAACAGAGAGTACATAGCTGACACATTTGGTCTGGAAATAATGAAGACTCTGCATGGAGTGTGTTTACCAGCTTTTGTTACTGCTTCTCTTTTTCCAAGATATACAGCCAAAAAAAAAGCCATTCCAACAAGTTCAAGTATTGATTTCTTTTTTTGGCGAAAAGAAACCTACAACAACCTCTGTGTTTTTAACAACAGGAGCAGAAATCTTTCCAAAATTTTCTTTGAAAAGATGTGTGGTAGCAAAAAACAATCTGAAACAAATGAAAAATAGCTGTATACAATACATATTATTTCACCACAGTGGATGAAGTTATTTGTGTAAAGGAAAATAAATAAGATTTAAAGCCTCAATATGAGACTAAAATTAAGATGAGCTGTGTAGTTTTACCAGAGAGCCCGTGCTGAGGAAGAAGCGAGCTTTGATGTCGTCAGTAGCCTCTGTTGTCTGGTCTCATCTTCATCCATCCTTTTTCTTCTCTGCCTTCAGTGAGAACAAAGACATTTTCATAAGCACAATAATGCACCTCACAGCTTTTTAAAGAAATATAGACAGGATATTTCTGTCACAAGATTTAATATTACTAAATATAGTTACTATTTTTATTGTGTTATATCTATATTTGGATTCAAGTAATGTTTGATGGTTGCCATAATAGTTTTCAGTGTGGTTACACTCATCATTAATAAAAGGGAACTTGATAGTTAATTAAGCTTTAATTAATAGTAATTTCACTGTAACACTATAAAATATTATTAATTATCTTAACTGATAGCTAGCAATACTATAATATATGTTATTTAGTATTTAGTTATTTATTTAGAATGTAGCTATTTAATTTAGTTCATAGTTTGTGTAATATAGAATAATTAGTTTGTAAATAATATATTATATCATAGATGATAAGAGACAATCGCAATTACAGTTAATTGTTCCACATATAACATTTTACGTACTATATTAAATATTTAATGATTACCAAATGATTTGTAAGCCTTTAAGCAATCAATGCATAGAGAGATGGACCAGTTATTTCATTTATACTTTGTCAGTAGTTAATAATTTTTTCGTTTGTAAAACGTCCATAAAGATTACTTGGATTCCTATTATAAAGTTGCAACCAATAATTATAATAGCAGAACTTACATATGTCACATTATGTCCATGGCCTTTCATAATGTACTTATTTTAACCCAAATCTGATCTTTTCTTAAATAATACCCAAGCAGTTTTTGTGCTTTTATTTTGAAAGTCTACCTGGACTTTGCATATTTATTATTGCAGACTTGACTGTGGGGCCCTACACATGTAAAACTGATGCTAGAGGGGTACATAAAGTGTCAGACCACTGACCAAGCTGCCATATTTGACAAGCTGGTGCATGATTATTGATAAGTTGCAACTGATGTTTATAAGTTATACAGTTGCTTAATAAATAATTTATAAAGTATAGACATTATTTTAATATCTGTCAGCAGTAAATAACTATTAACTTAAGCTGATTAACTATCAATTTACCATTTATTCATGATGGTTATTTAAAGTATTTTGCATTTTGTGAAATTAGCATATTTCCTTTCTTGCCAAAATTAAGATGAGAGGTTTGATAACCACTTTCATATCCACAATCTAAATATAGAGCTAACACCGTTATCCAGTTAGCTTAGCTTAGCATAGCATAAAGACTGGACACAGGGGGAAACAATTAGCCCTGCTCTGCTAAAGGTAACAAAATTCACCTACCAATACCTCTAAAGCTAATGAGCACAGTGTATCTCATTATGTCCCGGGTTATTATGTGGACAGGTGGAGTTACCTCCTGCAGTGTTGTCATCACTGTGAGGTTGCTAGGCAACATGCCTGGTCAAGAAATAGTCCAACACATAACCTCTCACAACCAAAATGGATTGTTTTTACACTTCAATTTTAATAAAGTTTAAACATACAAGATATAACATGGTAATTAGTGAGCTTTAGAGGCAAAGCCAGGCTATCTCCCCCAGTTTCCAGTCTTTGTACAAAGTTAAGCTAACCAGCTGTCAGCGGTAGCTTAATATTCACTATGCAGACCATGCAGAGTGATTTATTTTCTCGTCTAACAAATCAAATAAGCATCTTTCTCTAAAGGTTAAATTATTCCTTTTTTAGATGTTTGTAAGCTGGGTGGTCATTGCAATTATACCTCATCTTCTTTGTTTTTTTGTTTTTTTTTTATTTATATGTAACCTCTTAGTTTGTGATTCCTTCTCTTTACTTTCCTCTGATTCAAAATCAGTGTCTGCAGCAGATTCAATTAAAACTGTTAACCTCTACAGAAACATGCTAATAATAGCTGCTGAGATTGCCAATAGCCTCATTAATGCTCTTCCTGTTACTGATATGTACGTGTATGATTTTCATACTTTTCAACCAACACACCTCCCCAGACGCAGCTCAGCAGACACCGAGCCAACAACTAATAAGCATGTTTGTGCTCAGCAGATGCTCGCAGGACAGCTGTGAGATGAGCCATTTACATGTGTTCTTGAGAGAGGGCGGCCACACCCCTGTTTCTCCTCAAATTCAGTCTTTCTAGCACCACATTAAAATATTTGGGTTTTATGAGCTTTTTCATTTGGGCAATTTGAAATCTCGCTTAGTAATCAAATCAAATTCAACAAATACACAAAGGTGGAGGGGACATCTATTATTGCCTGAAGAGTAACAGAGGTGTTACTCCTGATTTAACAGCAGAGAGGGAATATATCAAGGCTTTTGCACAAATGATCAAAGCTCGAGCTTCATGACTAATTGTTACGTTGAACCATCCAAATGCAAACAGTTGCAGCCAGCTGGTGCTCAAACTACCCACCTGGAGAAGAGACAAAGTGGAATTAAATGAGCCAGCACAAGCTGCTTTTTATTATTTTATTCCAAAGCTAGGTGCCACACTCAGAATAAAGCCAGCCTCATTACTGAGTTTTTGATCAAATCAAAGTTGCCCTCCTACAGTTTTTTCCTCCCTCAGGCGATGCTTTGTCTAAACAGGTACATTTGATTTAATAGTGATCAGTGGAGCTGTTCCAGTTCAAAACCCACAGTCTCGTCGGATATCATGAATGATTCATTAAAGTTAATCCAGCTATTATGAAAGGATGGTGGTTCTCTATATGCAGTAACACATTGCAGAAGCCTACTTTTATTGTGTCATATAAACCACTTTGAAGTTGTTTGCAGGAACGAGTTCATCATAACACTTAAACATAATTCTGTTCTCTAACAGAGTATCCATTTGAATTTGGGTACGAATAAGCATACGGCAGCTATTTGGTTATTCACACGCAACATCTTTATTTCAGCTATCAAGAGCGACAAATTCACTGTTGATGAGAGTTTGTGTGGATGAATGGGTTAAGTGCAAAGATTTCCTCTGGGAGAGTATAGTTTGAATCCCATCTCTGGGAATAAGATTTAACAGAAGTGTGAAATTACATGTCAGTGGTAGCTGTTACAAAAACTACATGGTTAGGTTTAGTCAACAAAACTATTTTGTTATATTTAGGCAACAAAACTTCTTGGTTAGGTGATGGAACAAAACTACTCAGGTTTAGGCAACCAAAGCACTTGGTTAAGTTATGAAGCAAAACTACTTGTTTAGGTTTAATCAGCAGAACTACTCTGTGAGGTTTAGGAAACAAAACTACTTGTTTAGGTTGGGGAACGATCATGGTTTGTCTCTGCCATGCAAGTTTTATTTACACCATGGGTGCAAATAGCATTGTTGGGTATGGACACCTGGGTGGTCGTCTCTTCCATGCTGGGCTGTATACATCTGGGTGCAAATAACCACATTTGCTATATCACCCCAGGTGCAAATAGCCACATTTATTTGATATTCCAACCTGAGTGCAAGTAGCACCTGCCTTAATTTTAAGTGTAATTTGCTAGCTGCTGCAACATTATATGCAGCAAATAAACAGCAGCTCTAGGATAATTAAATACATAACATTTTAGTTTTTGCACCACCAATCATTACCAGCACTGCATGTGAAAAAAGATCCTAATCCATAATAACAAAACATATTTGTGCTTTACTTTACTTGGTAAAAAAAAAAAAAAAAAAAAAAACAACTATTTTACAGAGAGCAGTTGTGAGTCATTGTGATTGTACATATATAGCAGCGATTCAGCAGCACTTGAAAAAGACTCTTGCAGGTTTGATGTAGCAGTTGCCATGCAACAGTCTTTACTGTGTGCCAGGTAGACTTGTCCAGTTAATTTGGTTTTACAATACTATTGATCAAGCACAAAAAAGCAGCTAATAACCGCTTCCACAGGACATATATTAACCTTGTAATTATTTCTCTAGTATTCACTAAAGAGCCACAGCTGAATATCTTGAACAAACATCCACATAAAAGAATTAGCTCTGTCGGATGAGCCTGCACTGAGAAGCTGATATGTTTTTACCCCATTCTCCTGTGTTGATTTCATGTCATGTTTCAGGGCTGTGGCTGTCAAAATGTGTTTGATTTGAGGTCAGCTGGAACAGCCACTCGGCACAACCTTTAAAGTATGCAAACCTCGTCTCATGACACGCTATACAGCGTCTGATGCAGTCATGGGAGTCAGCCATGGATGTTTTCTTCTGTGGTACAGAAGCTTTGTTTTGTTCCTTTTCACACTGTATCTCAGGCTCCACTTGGGAAAACAAACATTTAATCTAACTGGCTGCAAATTTGTGAAATGCTGCGACAGCTCAATAACGCACTACAGGGGGTCTCTTATTCAAGCTCTGCGGAAAAATTTGGTCCCCGTAGAAACGCATATGGTTTCATCTGATGCAACTTCCAGAGTTGTGTAGAAAGGAGGCTTGCTGGTTGGCCAGTCTTAAATCCTTTCTCCCAGTTGCTGACTGCTCTGAGTTGGGTATATATGCATATCTCCCAGCTCAGCAAGGCTTTGATCACCGAAGTGTCAGCTGAAGCAGTTTCTTCTCTGCCTGTAAGCTCAGACCTCATGATCACGTTCCCTACCATTGTGTAGTTGTAGTTCCTGTAAATTACATGCAGGGTTATATAAAAGTACAGAGATGTGTTGAGGCTGGACAGTGTGGGTGTCTTGTCTTTCCCCCTGAACCTGCATGTGAATTCACTGATGTCCCATTTTCAATGACTCGCCCGAGACTGCAGATGCGGGGATGTAACCACTTCGAATTACTGATTACACACATGACAGCCGCATAGTGTGCTGCACTGAGGGACAAAACTACATTAGCAGTATACAGGACAAGCAGGGCTGGAAATTATACCACGGCCAGACAGTCAGGGCCACGGATGCCCCACATCGTGGAGACTCTTGTTTTTTATTCCATCAGAGGTGGGAAGTACAAATACTTTGTTACTGTACTTGAGTAGAGTTTTCAAGTATCTGTACTTTTCTGCCAAATTTTTACGTTCACTCTATATTTTAGCACAAATATCTGTATTTTCTATTCATTACCTTTTCAAAACAGGCTTGTTACTTTTTCGAATTGTCAGTTATATTTATTTTGCATCATCACACGCCTCCTTCTCAACATCAAGACCGATTTCAAACTAAATGGATGCGACAATAACACATAGAAAAGGTTATTTCTTGATGTATCCATCATCGCATATCACAAACAACAGATGTAACAAGACGGAAACAATGTAAAAAGACATAACAACAAAAAAGACATAATGAAAAATATGCAACGACAAAAAGATGAAACATGATAGAAAAGATGTAACAAGATGAGAAGACTTAGAAAATCTTAACAAGATGAAAACAGACATAACAAGATGAACAGGAGATGACAAGACGAAAAAACGTAAAGGTGATAAAGATGTAGAAAGAAGAAAAAGACGTAAAAGATGTAACAAGATAACAAAGATGTAAAAAGACAGCAAGACAAAAAAGAGGTGACAAAACTAAAAAGACTTAAGACGAAAAAAATGTAAAAAGACGTAACAAGATAAAAAATTAGAAAAAGACATTAAAGACATGACAAGAGATGTTAAAGTCAAAAAAGAGGAGGATAACCTAAGATTAAACAGATGTAACAAGATGAAACAGACAAGTGAGAAAGACTCGACCGTTGAGAAAAGTTCATGTCCTTCAATGTCCTTCAGAGGGCGATTTTTCACTCTTATACTTTGAGTACATTTCAGAGCCTGTATGTTTTCACTTTCACAGAGTCTTTTTTTACACAAGTATCTGTACTTCTACTTTGAATAAAGAGTGCATCTGTCACCACTGCATTTTGTCGCTTATAGTCGCAGCTGCAGTGCCGCTTCAACAGATTCTCACCTTCCACGTGACACACTTGGCTCTCAACAAAATTAGACAGTGAAAATGATCTCTTGACAGTCATATCAGCATCATTCCTGTAAAGTTACACCTTTCACTACAGTTTCAATGTCTACATCTGTAGAATATGTCACAGACGGGAAAAAAATGGGTGAAGGACGTTGTTTTTCAGGTGCACGTTCTCTTTCTCTGGATTATGTTGATGCCAAATTGACATGGTGACGCCCAGGGTTCGAATTATACAATGGCTTTCGGGGAGCCCTATTGCCCACCCCCCCCCCCCCCCCCCCCCCCCCCCCGCGGGTCGTTTTTTTTTTTTTTCTACTACCTTGTTTCAGGTGTAGCTACAGCACTCCCTCCTCAAGTCCATTATCGTTTTCTTTATTCCATTTAACTCTCCTCAAACACGTACTGCAGAAAAAAACTCCTCTTGTCCTCATCTGACGCTCCAAAATGTAAACGAGTTCACAGTGGAGGCATTAAATTGACGCGCATCACGATGCTCTCAGTGCGCGTTCTGCCGAGTCAGACGCCTTCAATGCGTTTTGGCCTCAATATTAACGTCATAATCTGATCTTTGTGATGTAAACTAATGTGGAGAGATCTTAAATCAAAATTAACTCACATTTGTTTTTACATGGGACAACTTTATGAAATGTCACAGACAGAGAAACAGCTGTTCTGCTGCGTGCATCTCTCTCTCACACACTCTGTCCTTACTGACTGTCCTTTCGGCTCACTGTCGTTTAGAATCGGGAGAAAGTGGAATTCAGACCAAAAGTTCAATTTGCAACAACAAAAAGCAAACAGGAACCGAAGTAACATGTTAAGTCTATCAGTCACCTCTGCTCCGTGTCAGAACCGCGGACAGCGCAGCGCGGTCACGGTGGCGCACACAACAGCGCACACGGCATTGTGTTAATTAGTGACAATACATAAAATGTGCGAATAAACACAAAACTTTGCCATATTTTCACTGTTATTATTTATTTCAGGACCATCATATATTAGAGCTCCCCCCAAATGTCCCAAATGAGGCTTTCAGGGGAGCTCATGTCCTTTTCAGGTGAGCCCAGCTCCCCCTAGCTCCCCCGTAATTCGAACCATGGTGACGCCTTTTGTCTTGTGTTTGTAGAATTATTTGTTTTTACAGACACATAAGGAATTGTTAATATGCCTGATGGTGACTGCTGTTATTTATTCGGTTGATTAATGGTTTACCAGCTACTAGCGTGTGTTTGAATTGATTACTGATGGTGGCTGATCAGGCTAATTATCAGCCAGTTGTACTAACTGTTTTGTCTTGATACGATGTAATTATCACTTACTGTCATTACACCACTGGTTTTGGCCATGGTGCCCTACATTTTGGCGGCAACCGCCCATTAAATCCGTATTTATTGAAAGTCTAAGTGGCTGTGGACAATTTGTATCAGTTTACAAATGCCCTGGAAATGTTTATATTTTCAGATTTGTCTAGATTTTATGACTTCAGGATGCATTTTTCTCTGCTATTTGGTTTTACCATCTGAAAACAAACTGCTGCTTTTTCTAATTTACAGATCCTTATAGTTAAACCACAATTACAGCCTAGACTTAAGAAAGTACAATGGAAAAGAAAAAGAACAAAATGGAAAGAATTGCAATTACTGCATAGCTACTACTGCTAAAGCTACTGTGCTCCACACTTCGTCTGTGCCCTGCTGATAATCACAATCGTTAACATCCAGATTTTTCAAGGTTATGCCCAAAAACAAAAAGTTCAGATTGCAAAAGTAATGAATGGTTTGCTGCCAAAACTTGAGGATTAATTCATTGTGGGCTTTATGTTCACCATGTTTTTTCTTTGTTTATTTCTTTCTTTCAGGTGGAGATTTACTTTCTATCTATACATATTCACCTATGGAGTGCGTTTCCTTAAAAAGGTAAGTTTTGCAAGAACACAAATTGAGGACCAACTTCCTGTTAACTGACTGTTAAAGTTAACATGAGTCACTGGGGTTTGAAGCCATTCTCTGCAGCACATATGGAGGCAAATGGCTGGCATGAAAATCTTGTGGTTTCCTAATAGGTCGGTGCCGAGTCATGAGACTGGCAAGTAAATGGATGTTCTGCTGTGCTGTAAGGGTTTAATTTTACTTTGGAAGTTTGTAATAAAGCCTGCTACAGAAAGTGTTCATTAATAATGGATCTTACAAGGATCTTTGAAGGAAAATGGAGCAGCTGACAAATAAACAACACACCCAACGCTAAATAATGCCATCCATTAAATATGCAAATCCATTTTTCACAAAAGACGTGGTACTCAGTGATGATTTGTTTTTCTTTTGATGGTGAATGTCAACTGCCGGTAGTCAGTGTTCATACGTGGTATTACCAGCTGTCATGTTATTCCATCTCCCGTTCAGACACAGCGCTAAAGCGAAATGTGGAGATAGGTGTGGCCATGTGAGACTACCCACTGTAGGATGTGCCGTTTCAATGGTTGCTTAAAATTGCTGCAAACTGATGACAGTTCAGACGACTGTAGTTAATGTTGGCAGCTGTTTTGTTCAAAAATTACACTTTAAATTACAGCTTATGGCTCTGTGGATGAAATGGCTATTGTTATATGGATAAAGTGGTTCTTCTAGTGCCTCTCTATACTAGTCTTGCATTGCCAGACTTATCTCCACAGCGCTGCAGTGACTACTGCACGGCAAGTTTATTTATAAAGCACCATTCAGACACGAGGCAATTCAAAGTGCTTCACAGAAACATAGAAATACATCAAAATAAAGTGTTAAAAGAACATAAAAATCAAATGAAGAGACTATAAATACTGACTCACAGTGACTTACAGATTACAGAAGTGTTAACAGTAAGTATGGCCTATTTTTAAAAAATATCTGTATAATAATATCACGAGTGGTCTGCTTTAAGGCTCTGATTGGGCTGTGGTGTCAGAATATGGTAGGCTTGTGTAGTAAAACAACAGTGTATGTATCACTAATAGACACTTCATAAATAGCAATAAGAAAATTGTTCAATAAAATTATCAGTAGTTTTATGAAAACCACAATGAAAGCACATAACAAATACGTCCTGGCTCATCATATCCCTTGATGATGGCGTGTGCAATGAGTGACACGCAAACAGCAAATCATTTCCACAGGTGTGTTGTTCAGTTGCACCATTAACATGTGACACAACAACAGAAACAGTGTGGAGTGAGGCAATGAGCAGAAATTGCACTTGAATGAGCCTTCAAGATAAAGTTAGCATGCTTTTGCTACATACGTTGTATCTATGTATTTCATATCTAGAATATACATAAACAAACATCAGGATGAGACAACGACGATATCGTATATTTGTAACATTTTTAATTTATTTTCCGCATTTTTCTCCCCTAAAATATCAACTAACTAACTGCAATGCCAGCTTTTGATAGCACTCAGTATATTTGTAACATTTTGGTGCTAGCTGCTTGGGTTACCATTTGTGAGAAGAACACTAGCTTAAGGTGCTAACGTTAGCTACAGCATGCTAACCTGTCTAGCACAGATGTCACCTCACCATTCTTTCATATCAGATGTTTGTTTGTTTTTTCAAAACACTTTTTACTGCTGTGCGTAGTTCAGGGGATGTAGGAGATTAGAGCATTGCATTAGGCCACTCCTGGTAAAACCTGCGCTCCCTGATTAGAAAGTTTGAAATCCCAACTTAGAAGTTCTAGTTTAGGACTTATAGTCATTTCATGTAATATTACTGAAATGCAGCCGTGGAAGAAATTTAAACATCATCATTTAAACATCGACTATGTAAAAGAATGTAAGTATTATCAGCAAAATATGCTCAAAATTTTAAAAGTAAAGGTACTCATTATGTAGATAATTAGTCTTTGTCCATGTTTTACCATTATATATGATACTTTTGGATTAATATTACTGCTGCATTAAAGTGTATGTTGCATTTTATTGCTGTAGATGTTGAAGGGTGAGCTGATTTTAACTTCTTTATATACTGTGGATAGTGGAGAGTGGAAGTGTAAAGTTTTAAATTAAAAAAATAAGTGTAAAGTAAATGTGGCTTAGATATCTTAATATATTTCATACATTATTCATGAAAATACTGTACGGTATATAATCAACAGAGCAAGAGTTGAGATAGCAGAGCAGGAAAAATCTCTACAAGACACAAGTTGCATGACAAAGCACTTTGTGAAAATAGTTCATTCCCTGGCAATCCCTGCTGCAGGCTGGAGTCTCTGTGGGATTTATTAATAGAGCCGGTCTGGAGAGGAGTGCAGGACACGTAAACTCAGTCGCAGTGATGGGTCACTGTTTGCATTTAACACATTCTTATGTATCGCAGCTACCATTTCTCCTCCCGTCCCTGATGCCGTTAAGTCATTACACTCGGTTCCTCAGTAATCCAGCTTCCTTTAAAGTCAAAGGAACAAAATTTCTTATGACAAGCATTCAGCGTTTATAAACCACTTTGATTTCATTCCGAATCCATCAAGGGAATTATTTTTTTTAACGCTTACATTGATATTCATGTGTTACATCTTAAATGACAAGGAAATATTAAATTAAACTCCAACTGTATTTGTGGAAACAGCATAACATTGCATTTATATTGTATTTAATGGATACTGTTCGTTTTACCGCAAGGATTTAAGGCTTTTTTTGTTTGGTTTGGTTTGGTTAATTAACATCATTCTATGTAAGGGATAATGTACAGTGGGCAGGTCATTATTGCGAAATAAACCCCAAGAGAGTGATGCAGGACAATGACGGGAAGCAGAGGGGTCTTGAATCATCCCACAGGATTTTATTTTGCAATAATGACCTGCTCACTGAACATTATCCTGCTTATTACATGGTTACCTACCAAAAACAATTAATAAATTGATGCAAAATATGACTTTTAATATAATTTTAGAGATTTAAAATGATTTTATTGCTTCTCCAGAGTCTAGGATCAGAACTGCGTCCATAGCAACAGTCTGTTCTTCTTAGCAACGGTCTGTTCTCCATAGCAACAGTCTATTATTCAGGAATAACAGACCATAGAGTGCTGTCTTTGATCCATCCTGAGCCCTGCCCCTTTTCTGCTTTTGAGCAAGCTTGTTCCCAGCAGAACTTCGGTCAACTTTTTTATTTCCTGTTTCCTGTACTCTGATGCGCGAGGCTCGTCCAATGTGAAAAGAAAATCCAGTTTTGAGGACTGTTAAGATGTTGCTAACTAATCTGTAAAAGTAATAAACAGTCCACAGTATATACAGTCACATCTTAAATGAGCTAATGTTAGAAAATGCTAGATAACTTGGTAGCTTGATGTAGATTAGTTAGCTAGCTAGCTTGTGTTTTGCTAACATTAGCTATCAGATATAACTAGCTAGCTAACAAGTAATGTAGCGTAGCTAGCTAATAAGCTAGCGTTTTGCTACAGAGCAAAAAAAAAAACTAGCTAATCTACTGTAATCGTTTGCTAGCCAGTTAGCTAGCCTTTTACTAACATGGCTGACATAAGATTTCACTATATATTTGTTGCCTTTAGGTCTCTCAGAAACATCTTTTCAACTTCTTTTCAACATAGACAAGCTTAGCACATAGCATATCCAAACACAGGAAACGGGAAAGGAGAGAATTGACTAAGGTTCCAGAGGGGCGGGCTTTGGAAGGGTCATCTGACCAATAAGAATCCAGTATTTAGCAAAGCCTTGTAATAATATACAGTATTTATAACATATATATAAGACTTATCAGGAATAGAACAACAAAGTCATATACTCCATGCCGTCATTGTCCCAAGAGTTTTCACTGTCTTGACCCCAGTCAGTTTGATTATATTGATTGATGATACATTTCAAAATAATAGTAGTTTTATTTGTTTCATATAGGTTAAAAAGTTTTTACAATATTTTTACATTATTTTTTTCATCTTCTGCAGACTCCATGGCTCTGGAATACTAAAGAGTGCTGGTACAACTACCCATACCAGGTAAAAGTCTCTTAATGCACCATGTTTAGGGATGGCAGTCAATAAAAGTTTATTGCTAATAATGCCTGGGTATCTGTCTGATTCCTGTATCGATTCTTCATCAATTATCTGTGTAGAAAAAAAAAAAAACAGTTTTCGGCATCAGCGCAACTGTTTTATTATGTCTGACTCTGAACACAGTGTAGACAGCCATGACTCCTTCTTCACAATAAAAACAAAAAAGTGTAGAAAACTTTGAAAGTTTTGAATAAGTTTTACCAACTAATTATCTTATGTTGAGATAATTAACTTTTCCTCTTTAAATACATTTTCATCTTTTAGTTTTATAAACCAAAAATGTATTTCAAAAATTGTTGAATAAACTTATTGAAGTGAAAGTGAATAATGGTTAATTTTTTAATATTTTCAATTGAAACCATTTAATTTTCAAGCACCCAGAGAAATTGTGAATTAGGTTCACAGCTGACTGTGAACAATTTTTGAAATACAAATATTTTAGCAGTTCCAAAAACTCAAGTTGAAGTTTATAGGTCGGCAAGACTTGCACAATTAGAAGAAAAGCGCGCAAGCATGGTTAAAAAGAATCGATAAGCTCAGAGGTATATGATTCTGATGGTTCGGACAATTTGGAATTGGGCCTCAATTCCCATCCCTTTGCGTGTTCACTGATCTTCAGTAATCATGATACAGCAAGATGACTTTCATTATTCAAATATTCATTTTAACCTAGTTGCTTTTTGTGTTTATGCAGCCGCTGACTGTGGACATCCATTACTACTACATACTGGAGCTGTCTTTCTATCTGTCGTTACTCTTTTCCCAATTCACAGACATCAGGAGGAAGGTAAGAATTACTGTCAAGACATCATGCATCTCCAATAACATGGATCATTTAATGTTTGTAAGAAGATCTGCTATAAAGCTAAAAGAAACAGAAGAGAAATCATTATCTTTGCCTGACGGTCCATCTCTTTTCTTACTGTCTCCATGGTTCTATAATGTTTAGTCTGTTTGCTGGGGAACATTTGCTTTCTGCCTCAGTGTATTTTCACCGATGTGTGAAATAAAATGCTGCGAGGGTAAAAAGGATTAACACTTTTACGAACATTCAGTAATTGGATTCCCCCGTCAAGCTTCACAAAAAACTTATCAAACTTTCCCCAACTGTTGGCGTGCGCTTTTGAGTAATGCGCTCAGAAAATACTCAGATATTGTACAGATGTTTGAAGACTAGATCAACTGAAAGGATTTGTGTTATGATGTAATGGCGTATTTCAAGTTAAGCCTGTAATTTACATAAATAATTATATCAGACAGGAATTTACCCTGGTTGGAATGTCAACAGGCCTGGTTTTGTGACTCATTCGTATTAACCAGCTAAATGTACGCTTACATCCGCCACACTGCCGCAAGTGTCATTAAAGGGATAGTTAGAATTATTTGAAGTGGGGTTTTATAAGGTACTCATCCATAATCTGTTTATTACCTACAGCAAGTGCCAGTCAGCACGTACCAGTTAGAAGCAGGTTGGGGAGTAAAAGATTACCTAATTAGGATATAAAAAACTGTAATCCAAATCATTATCATGGCCTCTAGTGAAAAAAAAAAAAATCTTTTACTGGGTGGAATTTTTTCTGTTATTTTGTTTTAAAATCAGAAAACAGGAACATCACAGTACAGAACAGTACATCACAGTAAAGGGCAGGTTCTGCCTTCAGCTGTGAAAATATTGCTGTCATCCAAGAACTAAACATTTAATTTAAAGAAACATTTACAGAAAAGACCAAATAATGTTAGCCACAGACCAACCACTAACGGTAGCTACACAGACCAACTGCTAACGTTAGCTACACAGTTTACTGGTAATGTTAGTTACACAGACCAACCGCTAATGTCAGCTACACAGACCAACTGCTAATGTCAGCTACACAGACCAACTGCTAACGTTAGCTACACAGTTTACTGGTAATGTTAGTTACACAGACCAACCGCTAATGTTAGCTACACAGACCAACTGCTAATGTTAGCTACACAGACCAACTGCTAATGTCAGCTACACAGACCAACTGCTAACGTTAGCTACACAGTTTACTGGTAATGTTAGTTACACAGACCAACTGCTAATGTTAGCTACACAGACCAACTGCTAATGTTAGCTACACAGACCAACCGCTAATGTCAGCTACACAGACCAACTGCTAATGTCAGCTACACAGACCAACTGCTAACGTTAGCTACACAGCTTACTGGTAATGTTAGTTACACAGACCAACCGCTAATGTTAGCTACACAGACCAACTGCTAATGTTAGCTACACAGACCAACTGCTAATGTCAGCTACACAGACCAACTGCTAATGTTAGCTACACAGACCAACTGCTAATGTCAGCTACACAGACCAACTGCTAACGTTAGCTACACAGTTTACTGGTAATGTTAGTTACACAGACCAACCGCTAATGTTAGCTACACAGACCAACTGCTAATGTCAGCTACACAGACCAACCACTAATGTTAGCTAAACAGACCAACCACTAATGTTAGCTACACACATCAAACACTAATGTTAGCTACACAGACGACTGCTAATGTTAGCGACACAGACCAACCGCTAATGTTAGCTACACAGACCAACTGCTAACGTTAGCTACACAGTTTACTGGTAATGTTAGCTACACAGACCAACCACTAATGTTAGCTACACACATCAAACACTAATGTTAGCTACACAGACCAACCGCTAATGTTAACTACACAGACCAACTGCTAATATTAGCCAGACAGACCAACCACTAACGTTAGCTACACAGACCAACTGCTAATATTAGCCAGACAGACCAACCGCTAATGTTAACTGCACAGACCAACCACTAATGATAGCCACACAGACTACCCACCAATGTTGGCTACACAGACTTACTGCTAATGTTAGTTACACAGACCAACAGCTAATGTTAGCTGCACAGATCAACCGCTAACATTAGCTACACAGAAAATTAGTTAGCTAGCTAATCTGTAAATACTGCTACTACTTCTACAACTGAAAAATATTTTGTTGGTGATGCTGTTGACCAAGATGGTGTGTGAGAATAATTACAATTTGTAGTATGAATAGCAAACTTAACAAAGTACATTTAAAAGTGACAAACAATAAACCTACAATGAATATTAAATATTCTGTTTGGCTCAACGGTTTCACCATATTTAGTACTGAGGTAATCCGAAAGTAACAGAAAGTTATCAAGTTTCTTTACTTATTGTTATGATGCTTTTATTAGGTTTTCTGAGTACATTTTTAAAATTAGCAATTGTCTCTGAATACATTTTCAAAGTAACCCTCCCAGCCCTGGTTAGGAGAAACAGCAGGAGTACACAGAAGCTAAGCAATGTTCTGTTGTGGACGGGGTCAGCAACAAAACACATTTTAGCCACTTAGGAAAAAAATCAATACCAGTTTAAGTGAACACTATATTTAGAATATTTTCACAGCTTTACTTTGCCATCAGAGAGTCTTTTCTGACAGGAAACCACTGGTGTATAAGCCAAATATTACTTTCTCCAAACCAATCAAACTCCCAAGGTGAAATCAGTAATTTCACATCTTAGAACACAGGAGTCACAGGAGCCATGATCTGTTAGTTTGTTTGTGTTGTTGTGTAACTTCAGTGAATCCAAAGTGTCCTTTTAAAACACAGAAGTCACACGATAACACAAGCAAAGCGACAGAAGACCAGCAAATCCTGCGAGGTAAAATGACTGATTTCACTCATGAAGTTTGGTTGGCTTGGAGAGAGCAATATTTGGCTTATATAACAACAGCTTCCTGTTAGAAAGGCAGTTTGATGGCAAGATAAAGCTGTGAAAATATTCTAAATATAGCATACATTTAAACTGATATTGATGTTTTTTAGATGGACCTTTTATTAAGTGGTTAAAATATTTTTTTTTCTGCTGAACCCTGTCCACAGCAGTTCCTCTCTGCTTCTCCAAATGGTGCCATGCTGACTGCCATCTCCTGCAGATGACACACTAAATCCAAACTATCCCTTTAACTTTACATTCAGAATTAAAAATCCGAATATCAGTTTATACTATATATACACATTGTACTATAAATAAAAGTTTAAAATGTCCAACTTGCTCAGTGTTTGTGAGAACTGAGCTCAGTTTGTGCAAACATTTCTACTGGGCAGCGGCTGATTTCAACCCACTTTCATCATCATCTTTTTTTTTTTTTTTTTTTGTTATGAAAATACACTTTTGGCTCATTAAGTATCAATTTGCATGCCTTCCAGCCATGATCTTACTCCTGTCTCCAGTTCATCCCCAGCTCTTCCCCCCTTCTCCACAACACACTTCACTCACTGCACTCACAGCAGCCCCCATGATGCCATGCTGTGTATGCCTTCACTCTGTCATCTCTTTGTTGACTGTTGGCATGTTGTCTGTTTTTGTTTCTCCTTTCAGTTTTTTCATGCACAGTACTACACTGAGGAGGTCCTCTGCATCCCCTGCCAATTCCAGTATGTTCTCCCCGCACACTCTTGGCCTTGCTTTCATTCTGTATCTTGCATCATTTACCCTTTCCCTCTCATCCTCCTTCTCATTCTGTCGCCATTTTGGACTGGTTCTGGTTCGCTTTGAGCTGAGATGTTTCAGTAGCTTAAGGTTTGCTAGAGGAATGCCTTCCCCCATCCCGCCTGTCTGCATCCTCTTAGTCACCTGGAGCTCCAATCAAATCCCAAACATACGTAGATGCTTGATATCGATTTCCAGTGGAGACTTTTGCTCACTTTAAAACAGTGGTGGAATGTAATTAAGTAAATGTACTCAAGTGCTGTACTTGAGTATTTCCATTTCATGCCACATATTATACATTTATATATCCACAGTTTAAAGGGAAATATTGTACTTTTCACTCCACTACATTTATTTGACATAATTACTTTAAAAAATAAGACTTTACTTACAAAGTAAATGATGAGCTTATAAAATATGATACATTGTTTTATATTAAACTACCCAGCAGTATACAGAACCATTAAAAAGTAGCTCGACTTCAACCAATGACAGGAAAATACAGCTGAAATTGATCCAAAGATATGATATCTTGTATATAAGGGATAATGTATGAAGTGGAGGGGTCTTGAATCAACCTGTTGAGGTTTATTTTGCATTATTACATGGCTTTGTTAAATACCGATTCTGATTGGTCAATTCCAGCATCTAAGGTCTGTTATCTCTGTATAACAGACCGTTGTTATGAAGAACAGACTGTTGCTATGGACACAGTTCTGATCCTAGACTCTTGTGGAGCCATAAAATCATTGTTAAATCACTAAAATCATTTTAAAATGTAGATTTTGTGTCAAATGATTCCTTGTTTTTTGGTACATAACCACATAACAAGCAGGATAATGTGCAGTGAGCAGGTCACTATTGCTAAAAAAAATCTGTATAAATCTCTAAATCTATATAATCATTTTAAAATTAATATTTTGTGTCAAATTATTATTTTTTCTGGTAAGTAACCATGTAATAAGCAGGATAATGTACAGTGAAGCAGCATATATCAAGACCTGCACCACCCTGATTCTTTTGCAATAATGACCTCCTCACTGTACATTATCCTTCACATAATGACTCACTTGCTGTACATTATCATCCTTATTACACAGCTAACTTAAAAAAAAACTATAATTTGACAAAAACGTTGATTTAAATGAAATGATTTTATTGATTTAAAAATAATTGTATCACTTCTGTCTAATCCTCCAGTGTCTATGATCACAACTGTATCACCATATAATGCTGTAATTAATAAAATCAATAAAAAAATTGAGTATTCAACAAAGCCATGTAATAAAATAGTGTAATGTCAGAAGGGCACTGAGTACTCTTACTTTTTATTCTTTAAATGATTTTTACTTGTAAGTGAGTATTTTTCAATATTTCATTGTTAGTTTTACTTAAGTTTGTGTCAGGGTCTTGTATCACCATGTTGGGGTTTACTTAGTAATAATGACCTGCTCACTGTACATTATCCCATATGTAATGACCTGCTTACTATCCATAGCAACAGTCTGTTTGAAAGCAATGTTATGCATAGCAACAGTTCATAATGTCCTGTTTGTTACATGTTTATGTACTAAAGAAAATCAATAATTTGACACAAACTATTAATTTTATAATGATTTGAGTGGTTTAACAATGATTTTATTCTTCCTCCAGAGTGTATGAGTAGAACTCTGTCCATAGCAACAGTCTGTTCGTCATAGCAACAGTCTGTTATACATAGCAACGGTCTGCTATACAGAAATAACAGAACTTAAAATGTTGTAATTGATCAATCAGAATCAAGTATATAACAAAACCATGTAATAATGCAACTTTTGATTGTTCATGTAGCTGTTACTTGTAATGTTGTATTTGTATAATATGAATTCTTCCTCCACCACTGCTTTCAAATGTATTTTGAAATGGCTGTACTGCACTTTGACACAATGACAGCCTCAGACGAGGAGCAAACTGTAAACAAACATGTTTCGACAGCACAATTGCAGCAGCACAAAGTGTTCATGAATGCTCGCACACTGAGGGCGTTCTCGCCATGTTTGTGTAAGTGTTGATTAATCATTATATTGTCATAACTTTTTTATATCTTTTCAATAGCTGTGCCAGTCACTGTGGCACATGACGAACGTGGCTCACCGAGATAGGGATTTTATCTTGAAAGATTCACGCAATGATCACACGTGCAGCTACTAACTTGGACAAAGCACACTTCAAGGACGTGAAAACACAAACATGTAGTGCTTGAAAATAGGCACTATCATGTTGTACAATATGTCCTTGTGTTCAGTTTATATTAGTTGTCAGTAGGAGCTTTGTCATTTTTAAAAGACATATTTTTAGATTTTTTTCTGCAGTATTGTGGACACACAAAGCTCTTGTATGTGCACACAGCAATCATGTCCCTTTATCACATGTGTGTGCTGCACTGGATGCTCTGGTTATATACGGTGACTCAAGCAGCTGTGAGGTGCTTTTCTTTAGTGTGTGATATTTCCTTGCTAACTGTGTCCCCAGGATTTCCTGATCATGTTCCTGCACCATGTGGCAACGATCTCCCTCATCACCTTTTCCTACGTGAACAACATGGCACGAGTGGGAACTCTGGTTATGTGTCTCCACGACGCAGCCGACGTGCTGATAGAGGTGAGGATGTGTGAGGGAGAATTAAAGGCTGCAGACGGACAGATGGCCAAATGGATGGCTGGGTGTGTGGGTGGAGAGTTTACATGCTCAGCTATCCATCTTCATCTAAATTTAACTACAGTCCGTACATTATGAACATTATGTGCTTGTGTCAGACTGTATAATATAGGTGCATGTTGAATATACTGTTCAGGTTATGTTATAGTTCAGTTATACCCTCAACAATGCTGGAAACTGGAGCTTTTTAATGCTCATATTGTCAGAGATATTTCAAGCAGTTGTTCAAGATCAAGGGATGCTAATAATTAATCATTAATCAATTAATAGCTGTTATGAATTTAAACAATTAAAAATATATGATCGATAATTAAAGGAGAAATCTGTAACATATTTACTGTAATAAATTATAAAATGACCTTGATGTGTCATCAGAAATTAAGCTGAAGTATTTAATACCCTGACAGCAACACTACAGCTGCAGCGTCCTCCTTTGAAATTGTTATTCCAGGCTGGAATAACTGTTTTTGTTTGCCAGTTTCACATTAATTGGAGTTAAAATTAATGCCCAGTGTTTGTTAAGAAATCAGTAGATGTTTGCAACAGTTAAATTGAGCAATTTATTAATGGACTCTGCAGACAACTGACAGTTATAAACAGCTGATCAACTTGCGGTGTAGGACTCATTGTCACTTGATATTGTTAAATTACAGTGTTGCACTCATCTTGCGTTCCTGCAGCGTTCCTGCAGCCTCCTTGAGTTTGGGGAGGAAGGAGTCGGGGGAAACAACTGGCCTCAACCAGAGATTGTATATTAAACAGTATTTCAATCTATTTAATGTAATTTCTATGGCTCCAACTCGCCATTCGGACTGCAATACTCAATTTTGGACGCGCAATTGTTACATATTACTCCTTTAATCAATAGTATTGTAATGGCAGTAACTGTGCCTCATTTGACATTGTTTTCTCTTGCAGAACAAAAAAAAAGAGGAAACAAAAGAAAATTAGGGTAAAAAAACAGAAAAAAAACGTGTGTTGTATCTTATTAATTATAAATGATTAATTGTTTGCTAGAATTTTCAATTATTGGTCAAGGAAAATGCAGAAAATCTGCAACCCTAACATGATCAAATTAATGACTGTTTTGTTTGTTTTTTTTTCTGTTCAGGCTGCCAAGATGGCCAACTATGCCAAATGTCAGATACTGTGCAACCTCCTGTTTGCAATGTTTGCAATTCTCTTCATAAGTTCCAGGCTGGGAGTTTACCCTGTCTGGTAAGTGTTATTCTCTTTCAATTTTACTTTTTGGGGTTATACCAAATATAATTGGAAATACAGTTTGATTTGTCAGAGTCCAGACCTTTAAATCCACCCTCTCCACTGAGTTGACTGATTCTCTGAAAATGGTAATGAGTGTAAAGAGTTGACAGTTCAGCCTGATATCAGGCGACAGTCTGATATATTTTAACAAAATCCCAACCCACAAGTATCTCTACTCTATTGCACCATTACACATTTATAACATATCAAAACATAAGTTCAATAGTAAATGAGAATCAATTTATAAACACACAAAGAACACAAATGAAGAAAGGAAAGAGAAAAATGGAAAAAAGAGATACAAAAATAAAAGGAAAGAAATAAAATGATTAAATCATTGTTGAACTTTAAATTATGTTGAACCAAACTTTTAAACTAGCTTAAAATTAAGCTAGATTAAATTCAAACCCCTCTTTAACCCTCTGTTTAATTTTTACTCTAAATCAAGATTAAATTTAATAGTGTTGCACCAAAGCTTTTGACTCTAGCACTAACTTTGAACTTAGACTGGAGGAGGTTTATCTTTTGAAATAGCTGCCTTTTTGAGAAGGACTGAGAAAAAATAATCAAGTTCCTTTAAGAAAGCTGAAGACGAGCCAACTGAGTTTTATGATGTGTCTCTTTTCTCTTTGACTCCAGCTGATAATGAAATGAGAAATTACTTCATCCACCGAGAAAGCATGAGCAGGCGAACTCAGTTAACTAACTTTTTAGCCAGCTAGCAAACATTCTAACATTTTGTTACCTTTTAGCTAGTTAGCAAACAATGTATGCGTTGTTTGTTATTTTACTATTTAGCGAGCTAGGAAACAATGTAGACAAACGTTTTATTAAGAAGAGAGGCCAACCTAGAGCTAACCCCCATCATTTATACTCCTGAAAGCACTCAAATTTATGTATTTAATTGGTTTTGGGTAAGCAAGCATTTCCATATTGATTAACCTCTATTTAATTTTGATTTAAATAGCCAAACTAGAATAAGTTTTTAAAAATGTGCAACAGAACTCTGCTAAATTTTGAATCTGAATTTACTCACTTTAAACCTAGTTGTGCTAAACTCTGATTAGAGCTAATTTTAGATTAAATTGATCTTTCTTGGTACAACCCAGCCTATATTCACTGACTCACATCACGTGCACTTAGGACAAGGTGTAAGAGTTAAGTATAGATTTTGACAATGATCTCTTCAGAGTAGGAGCTCACTGAGGCAGTGTTAGCCTGTCGTTTGCACACAGCACAGTCCACACAGGCAGCCAGAGACTTTAAAAACCTGTGCAGCAGATGCCTGAGCTTCTCTGCAAATTTTGGCAGACCCTCTCTGAAAATGCATGTCAGTGCCACGGAGAGCTCAGAGCTTTTTTACTACTTTCTCCACCGCGGTTTGCAGTTCAGACACATCCCTCTGAATTTTGTTGCTAAGTAATAGTTACTATGGATACAGCAGCTTTGACCTCTCAAAGAAAGCCAAACAAAATCAACAAATGAAAAGCACATCATGATGGTTATTGCTTTATCGTTGAATACAATGTCTAGAGTTTCAGCTAATTTGTTAAAACATCAAAGGGTTTTTTTTTTCTACTCGTGAGGATCTTTTATCAGTATGTGGTGTTGCTTGTTTTGGTTTCACATTTACATTTGCATTTATTCAGCATTTCAGGTTCTAGCCAGCCCATCCAAATTGCTGTACCACAGAACAGAGGCAGGTTTAAATATTTTAATTCATTTCTTGCAGCTTTGTTTTACTCATTTAATCAGTCTAAGTCTAAATTCAGTAGATGGTGGATGCCAGTTATAACGTCTCTTTCTCATGATATTTGCAGAGTTGTCACAAATCAATTTCAGTCCTTGAAAGTGTGCACAGTAATCATCTTGCAGTCTTGAGCAGTGTTATCACACTTTTCATTGACTTAGTTTCTGAGTCAGGCAGCTGCAGTGTCTGCTTTTCTTTGAGATACCATCGATTCTTGATCAGCACAAAAATGCTAATGCAGTCATCTAGATTTGAGTTTGTTGTCTTTAATAATTGGCGCTGCTCTGAAGAGAGCATTAGTGAAATATAGAGGCTTTTAAATGAGCCTGTGCAGCATTTTAAGACCACACAACACACTTCACTGCCTTTGTTTCCATTCTGTAATATCCTACACTACATTTTTAGTCAGCCCCCACCACACCAGTAGTAAAGTTGTCATTACTGTAAAGCTGTTGCCATGGCTTCAGTATCTGGAGGATGATTCACAGACAGCCATTTGCAAGAATTTGCTCAGGGATAAATTTAACACAGATCCTTGAAATTTTGATCATATGTCATGTGAAGCCAGTTGATACATTGCTTTTTCTTCCCCATTAGAATTTTTAATTACATTCAGATTTATTGCTGTACATATATTGAACTATAACTATAAGTACTTTTAGACAAGATACACGTGTTTGTGCTACAAATACATCATTAAAGGCCAGAGGGAAGATGTATAAACTACTGTGTATGTATAGACAAAAACCATGCATGCATCATGTCCCCCACATAAACTGGTATTTATAACAGCAGAATGTGCCGTGAGAATGTGTCACCTCACACATACTTCAGACGAGCGAGATGTACACACAGTTTCATAGAGATAGCTGCTGGTAAAATATAAGGTGAGAGACTTTTTTTCTCAGAATATTTTATCTCAGTTCATTTGCCATTTTCACTGATTGCATTTCTATTTTTGCAGTTTATGAAATGTTCTATAAAAATGTCAATAGAAGACATTGGTTGCACAAAAAAAAATATTTAGAATAGATTACATTAGATTTTATTTCATATCAAAAAATATCAAAAGAAAACACAATTGAATGTACAAGTATGAAAAATAATCTATCGATTAGTTCTAACCAGAGTTTTGCAAAATTAGGTTTGAAATGAGTAAATCCAGATTTAAAATTAAGCATGGCTCTGTTGCACAAACTTACCTCTGTTTACAAAATCCAAGCTCAGAGATCTAAACAAAAATTAAATAGTTTAATCAATATGGAGATGCTTGCTTACCCAAATTAAAATAAATAATAAATAAATAAATAAATAATGTAATTTCGAATGCTGTCAGGAGTTAGTATACGAGTTGAGAAACTGTTAACTTGTTTGCTATCTACTTAAAAAGTAAAAAAAAGTTATTTGTTTGCTAACTTTGCTAAAAACTTTTTAAAGTTATATTTGTAGTTTGCCTTAAAATTAGGGGAATAAAAAAAGGCAGCTATTTTTAAAAGTTTAATGTTAATACTGGATCACAGTTTAACTGGAGTTTAAAGTTTCGGTGCAACAGAATTAAATTTAATCTAGGTTTAGAGTAAAAGCTAAATGGAGGTAAGCTATTTTAAAAGTTGGGTGCAAAATAAATGAAAGATTAACCACAATTTAATGAGAGTTAAAAATCCTTGTTGGTGAAACCCGGCCTTAAACTTAAATTAAGCAGCTTAAGTATCAATATGCAAACAAATGTTTAAGGACGTTTCTACTTCCATTATAGCTAACAGTGGGAGTGGAAATGATGCTTGTGCACATGCATCCAGTCCTACAGTGACTGGATTTTACAAACAGAACCAGGCACACACACAGCTTAATAAATCTAAGGAAAAGAATGTGCATGCATATTTCTGTTTAAGCTGTGGGTTTTATGCAGTTTTAGAAGATAAAGAGCTGCAGCACAGCATGTCTCATTTCTTTTCACTGTCCTCTGTTTGACTTTGTCTGCCTGCTCCTCAGGACATACAGTACAGTGCTTTCAAGCCTTGTGTTTTTTTCTTATGAAACATGTCATTTTAATTATCTCCCTCTCCCTGTGTTGCTACGGAAGGATTTTAAATACCACCTTGTTCGAGAGTTGGGAGATTGTGGGGCCCTACCCGTCCTGGTGGGTCTTCAACCTGCTTCTGATCCTGCTGCAGCTTCTTCACTCCTTCTGGTCCTACCTCATAGTGAAGACAGCGTGCCGAGCCATCTCCAAAGGAAAGGTGAGTCACCACACTCAGCTCCCCCTTTTGAATCCCTCTGCATAATCCTTCCATTTATACCTGTGTTTTGCTGCTGCTGCTGTATATATATAAACACTGTGTTAGCATTTTCAATTGCCACTTTTGACCTTCTCTCTCTATCCTCCATGCTAACCTGCAACCTTCAAGGTGGGGAAATGGAATCCATTACATGTAAGTAGCCTTTAAAGGAGAACATCTCAATCAAAATGGTGAACTGTATGCTGTGTGTAATTTCATGTCTCTAGCAGCCATGCAATCATTTGCATTCATTGTGGTTCTGATTGTCGGTCAGTCCTAATCAGTGCATTTTTAGCAATGCTTAAGTGGCTTCAGGTTTTCCACAGTTTGATCCAGACAGAAATATCCCAACAATTATTGGACGTACTGCCATTAAATATTGTGCAGACATGCGTGCCAACCAATTAATCCAGATAACTTTGATGATGCCCTGATGTCTTCTCTGGTGCCACCATCGGGTTGACATTTGTGGTTTTAGGTAAAATGTCTCAACAGCTATTGGATCAGTAACAGACATTCATGTCCCCCCAGGCATGGATGCTGGAAGTCGGGATGCTGACGGGGCTGCAGAACCCCCTAAAATCAGTCATAATAAAAACCACCAGTGAAATTTATAATGACTTTCTCATTTTACTGACATTCATATGTGTAGCATGTTGCTATTTGTTATAGGAAAGAGGTTTGACTTTGTTTTTTGTCTGTTATTATATAGGTGGATGCTGTTTGCACCCAGGTGTCAATAACCAACAATGCTATTTGCACCCAAGGTGGACTAGCCTATGTGGTTATTTACACCTCGGTGTATATAGCCTAACATGGCAGAGAAAAAACGCCCAGGTGTCCATAGCCAACAATGCTGTTTGCACCTGGGTGTAAATAGTCAGTTTTGCCGATGTAGCTATTTACCCCCACGTCTACACAGCCTAGGATGGCAGAGATAAGCACCCAGGTGTTTGGAGCCAGCAACACTATTGGCCTAATCCCTGTGATTATTTTGTACATTTATTTGTGAATCCTCAGTACTCTCAAATTATTACATTTGGATAATCAGCACTTGGTATGTTAAATTATAGATTGTCTAGTCCTAATAAATAGATGATGAATTGAAAAAATGAATTGCCAACTATTTTGGTAATCAATTAATGATTATCTGGTTCCAGCTTCTAAAAATGCAAGCATATATTGCTGTTCTCTGTTTTATATAACTGTAAATTGAATATATATGGGTTTTATACTGTTTGTAGGACAAAACAAGGTCAGACTCTGGGAAATCACGATGGACATTTTCCATTATTTCCTGACACAGGTTATAAAATAAAGCGATCAATCAAAAACACTAGACACTAGCGAGATTAATTAATTATGAAAATTATCATTAGCTGCAGCCCAAATTATATTATGTTAAAAGTTTTCTATATTTTGAGTTTGCAAAAAGATTTTAGGGCTTTTAAAGCTTGTTGGCAGACACTGATTGGCAGAACACCTCCAGGTTTGACACACAGACGCCCTCGTGTCACACCGCCACGCATGGCTGCCACAGATAATGACACAGATAAGAACTTTAATGAGAAAAAATTTAATCTCCAGACCCAACTTTCATTTCTGCAGGTGTCTAAAGACGACCGCAGCGACATCGAGTCCAGCTCTGACGAGGACGAGAGCCCCCCGCCCAATCAGAAGCACCACAGCAGCAGCAGCACCACCACCACCACCACCACCACCAACGGGACCAACAAAAATCACGGGACCAACGGCTACCTGACAGGAGCGCCGTACCCCGACGAACACTGACGAAGCTGATATCACAACACTGGAGCCATGCTACAGACACCATCCATCAATCTGTGTGTGTGAGCCTGTGTGTGTGAGTGTGTGTTTGAGTGTGTGGTGGAGACATGAACAGCATCGCCTGTCTGGTACTGGAAGTTCTTGATAGATTTTATGTGAATGCAGTTTTGTTATCGGTTACTAATTTCCTTGCTCAGTTTCTTCTCTTCATCTATATATTTGCATCAAACTGCACTCAGTGAAATATCAAAGCACTCCTATCGGTACAACCCACTCTCTGTTTAGCCAATGAATGAAAGCATTCCACTTTATGGTGTAAGCATGCTACTTTAACATACAGTAGTCTGGCATACTGGGGTGTGTATTTTTCTTATGTTTGTGTCTTTCTATGTTATTTATTTTTTATAAATATGTTTGCAGATGGCACTAGTCGGACATCTATGATTCTCCTTCGATGTCAGTGTTAAAGATTAGATAATCTTGGACGACAAACAGCTGTTTTTTTTCACACCACACATCATGATAAACGAGTATGAGCAAAATGCTGAAGACCTGGGTTTACTTTTTAATGCTACACCCCCAAAGATATGCCAAAATGTGTGAAGTTTACTCACATTTTGAAGTACATTCTCCACTCAAACTGTATATGAGATGTCAATAACAGTATTATGTGTGTGCATCAGATATGACTAGATGCTGTATTCCCTATTAAAAGCATTTTGTTAAGTATTCTGGTACATTTCTGGTAAGCATTTCATTAAAGGCCATTTGTCCGCTTACGAGGCAGACATGAGTTGTTTGAATTATTCAATTTAAAAAAAAAGTTGAGATTGCAAATATGCATGGGTTTGTTCACTAAGTTCAACCAGCAAAGAAAAACTATTTATCGAACCCTGAAGGGAGATTCTGACATTATAAAGAAATGTTTTTTGTCATAAATAATTACTTATATTCATTGATTATTCATGAATAAGCATTAAGAAGCATTTTTCATAGAAGACATTTTGATGTGTCAAAAAAACACTGGTGTAAATAATAAAATTAATGGTTGTATAGACCTTTTTCACAGCAGCTGGTTTGATATGAAATAGAGTAAACACAGGTGTAATATATTTAACTTTAAATTAAAATTATGTTGCACCAAACTAGTTTAAAATTAAGATTACATTTAAACCTCTCTTTATTCTGTTGCATCAGAATTTAAAATTCCACTTGAAGTGGCATCCAGTATTGACTTTAAATTTACACTTTGGGAGATTTCACTTTTAAAATGACTGCCTTTTTTGAGATGAATTATCCAAAATAGTAGACAGCCTAAGGCCCTCTCCTTCCGGTGTGCCCCACTGCACCAACTGGGAAACCAACTGGAGGCCGACCTACATGTTGTCTTCTCTCTCTCTCATTCTTTATTTTCCTGTGTTCAGCTGCAGCAAAAAAAGGCAAAACGCCAGAAAAATCATTTTAGAGAAGACATACAAGCCTACTTATTTATAGAGGTTCAAGCAGCATCGCTTGCTGCGGACCCCTATTGTTTATGTTCTGATTATTCTTTCCTCTTCTTCTTCTTCTTTTTTTCTTTGCCAAAATTGGCAGGGGGGTTGCAAATTCAACCCCACCACTCAGGCAACAAAAATGACACTCATTGACCTCAGGGTGGCACTGTACCAATCAGGTTTATGTTTGTGGGCCCGAAAATCAGTCAGCATCATCTACTGATCTAAAGTTACCAAAGGAATTTCAATTCATCAATTTGAATTTTATGAGCCGATCAATTCTTTATCAAAGTAGCTATTTTTCAAAAATTTGCAATAACTTATGAACTCGTTGAGACATCAATGTGAAAATTAAGACACATGTTCACTAAGCACACTGTGTTTCCTCTCTAGGGGGCGCCACAAATGTGAAAAGTTTGTGTCTCCTGATTGGCTGCATGAGATCATATGAAAATCTTTTTGCATGATCTGGGTCATGACCCAGTCAATGCACGAATTTTGTTAATGATTGTTTAAAGTGGGCGGGCCTTATGACAACAAATCTAAATTTATAGACATTTCACAGTCCAAACTTCAAAAAATCAGCTGTACATCCCACAGAGCAGAAATTTCTTCAACACATCCGCTGAATTGTGACTAAAGTTTGTCTCACTGCAACCTGTGGTCAATTTAAAAGTCCATCACTGTATATTTTTCAAAATATGAAAAATAAATTAATATATATTATGTCATATGTTAATGTACAAGTGTAAAGTACTTTAAAATTTCACTTAAGTACATATACTTAAGTAAATGTACTTAAGTATATGTTACTTTTCGCCACTAACAGATCTACAAAACAACAATAAATAAAAGTAAATTGTTACAATTTATAAACCCTTTTTAAAGGCTGACTTATTAGAAAGTGATACCCAGCTTGTGTACTTCAGTTGTTATCTTGTCACAGGGCTTTGTTGGACTTTGTTTTGTCCTGATATGTTTTCCCTTTTTTTTTTTTTTTTATACCTGACTTGTCATCCTGCTTGAGTTTACATTAGTAGTTTATTTCCCACCCTCCTCACTGGAATTTTCCTTTGTACGGTGCACTGGCAAGAGCTCAGGTGATTTCCGCATGAGTGACTTTGGGAGGAGAGTGGTCAAAGTTCCAGGGCCAAAGTCAACAAACCGCCACAGTCTTAAGATGAAGGATCCTATCAGCACCTGCTCTGTGAGTATTTCTTTGAGAAAATCCACTTCAGTGTTTACTTTCGAAATGCACCAGCGTAGAGAATGAGGTTTTACTCTGCATTTTATTGTTGCAGACAGATCTTGCTGTTACCACAACTAGCTTTGTGTCAGTTTGAACTCAGGCCGTAGATCTCATGGAGCTTTATAATGTGTCTTTCAGTATAACCAACTCTATCAAAATGTGAAACGACTTTCAAAAAATGGGGAGTACTTCTGCAAGGAACTTATGGCTGTTTTTCAGCAAAGGTAGTTTCAATACACAGTTATGACCCTCAGACTGAATTACAATGACAGGAGTTATTGTTTGACTCAGTTATTGCCTCTTGCTGCAACCTGTTCCTGTTTCAGGGCTGAGCTGGAGCTCACGTATGCTAAAGGACTACAAAAACTAGCAGGCAAACTCATCCGGGCCTCCAAAGGAATGTCAACCAAGTAAGAGACACTGAATTTTTTATTGGCTTTATTGACTGTTTTGTGTTTAACATGACCTCCTCCTGGGGACTGACTGCCAGGTGGTGCACAGAAATAGTGGTGCCATGGGAAATAACGTGTGCAAAGCAAGTTAGATGTGATCAAAACATAGGCAGGTGCCGCGCCAATTAGCCCACAGCTCTGACCTTTCCATGCCGGCTCCCCCACTCAGTTCCACCTACAGCGCCTGGTGTCATGTGTCAGATGAGATGTACTCGAGAGCAGACGCCCACAGGTAGTTTCACTTCATAGTTCACTTCATAACTGCGCCTGTCCACACATTAAACCACTGTGAGAGAGATTTGGAGTTAAACAAGACGTGTTGTTTTCATTTCAGATCACTGGGAAACGCATTTCAGCAAGAAGCAATTCTGGAAATCCGACAAGTCTTAGACGAGCATAATAAGAGGAAGAGGCCTGTATGAAATGATCCCTCATTTTCCTCATGTTCTAGTTTCCATTCGCAGTGTGTCTCTAACCCTTTCTGTGCTCTAACAGCTCGACAGTGCCGTTGAAAGAGCTGGGAAACTTGTTACTGTTAACTGGAGTGAACAACTCAAGGTAAAGAATTATCTTCCAAAATATGAGAGACGAATCAGCTTTAACAGAGCTACTGCAGAGACAAGTGCAACAGCTATTCCCACAAAGCTGGAGCGTTGCGTAAAAACATAAATAAAATCAGAAAGCAGTGCAACGCTAGAACCCAAACTCTTTTACTAAGAAGCCATGTTGCTGTAACAAATGCTGTCACCAAGAACGTGTCTTGTTGTCGTCATGCTTACATAAACAGGGACGTCCCTGGATGGCAGCATATGTTGCCCCAAAACCTGTCTTTCAATACTAATGGGGCCTTCACTGATTTGTGACAGTTACCCATGATGCCATGGGCACTAACACACCCCCGTGCCATCACAGATGCTGGTTTTTTGAAGTTAGGGCTGGTAGCTATCTGGATGGTCTGTTTCCTCTTGAGCTTAGAGGACATGAGCTCAGGCTCCACAGAAGTCTGAAGCATTTCTGGGTATCGTTGTACTGACAACAGTTTTCCAAAGCGTTCCTGAGCCCATGTAGTGTCCTTTATGTGGGTTTTTAATTCAGGGCTGCCTGAGGGGTCAAAGATCACAGGCATTCCGATATGCAAAGATTTCTTTGGATTCTCTGAATCTTTTAATGATGTTATGGATTGTAGAATCCCTGAAATTCTTTTTCAGTTTTGTGTTTACGTCCTTAAACCTTTGCACTATTTGCCCATGCACACAAAGTGGCGAACCTCACCCTATCTGTGCTTGTGAACAACTGATGCCCCTTTAATACTCCATCATGATCCTGTCACCTGTTACCAATTAACCCGTTAACCTGTCGAATGTTTTAAACAGGTGTTTTCTGAGCATTTCACAGCTTTGTCAGTCTTTTGTTGAACTTTTTTTTAAATGTATTAAATTCAGAATGGTTGTATGTGATAATTTTAACAGGTTTCAGTTTGAACATTAAATATTTCATCTTTGTACTGCATTCAATTGAACACAAGTTAAAAATAATTTGCAAATCATTTCAGTCTTTTTTTATTTACATTTCACACAACGTCCCAACTTTTTTGGAATTGGGGTTATAATAATATTGATATTATTGGTTTTTAGATGCTGAAATAAAGTCTGTGTGACTATCAGCTAACATGTTATGGCAGACTTTCTAATGAAACCCTTACAGCAGATACGATATAATGTATCATAGACACCTGCATAATGTATTACAATGTATGCATCATGAATTATTAATATAATCTTGCAGCATTTCGATGTGTTAGGATCACAGTAAATTCAAGGATTATTTAACAATAGTTTGTGATCAGTCTATCATTTTATGAGGTTAAAAGGTTTTGTGAACGTGGAAGGTATTATATTTTAGTGACATAAAGCACTTTATAACCTTTCGTACAAAGTGGGTAGATTGATCACGAGTGACTGTGATTTTATGGACTACACTGCAAAACATACACTGTTTTCAGTTAAAAAAAAAGTTGACATCCAGGCTGCCTTAAATTTTTAAATTCTCTTCTGAAACAGATAAAGAAGAAACTGGTTGGACTAACAAGAGAGCATGAGGCTTTGTTCAACTTTGTTGAAAACAACAGACAAATTTGCACAGAAAAAGAAAAACAAAAGGTAAAGTATACCAGAGATACTAGTTCTGTATTTTTCTATCAGTTTTTATTTTTACTCACAGTCATGTAGCCTGTAGTCTCAATAAATATATGCACCAGTGCTTCCTCATGTGTATTATGATGACAGATTTTGACCAAATTGACAAAGACTTAAACTAAAGACATTTCCTGTATATTTTATTTTATTGTTACAGTTATTTTTTGCTTTTTCTAAAGTCTTGTTTTTTTTATATTTTAGTTACCTAAAATGTTTTTTTCACACCTACATTTAGTTTTTGGTTTAGTTTTTGTTATCTATACCAAACTACATATATGTTTTCATCATCTATGAGTGAATACTGGCTGGAAAAGCTGCCAGCACGGTCACTAAAGATTTTTTTCCCCCACGTTCTCGACTACAGATGTTGAACCGGCTGACCAAGTCGGCAGAGACACAGACGCGGGTGGATGAGGAGTACTTTAAAATCAACATGGAGGGTCACCAGATGAGACTCAAGTTGGAAAACACACTGAAAAACTGCTACCAGGTGAGGAAATATGCTTTGCTACTTCTCATAGCTGTTCCTCTTATCCTGAGTGGCTCTTTGTGGGTGAACAGGCAGGTTCAGTGTCTTGCTCAAGAACTCCTCTTTTAGGATAAGAGCTGAACAAGCGAGTTTTTAGTTGCAGAAAATCCTCTGTGAGCACCAGGTCAGCCACCCAACCACCCAAGTGCTCTGTTTGGAGCACCAGAATTACTGAAAGTCCACTCAGTATTCTGCAACTTCTTTCATGCTGTATTCTCTGAGATGTGCATGTGAGGATTAGGGAAGCATGATACATATTATCGGCCAATATGAGAGATTTATATCATTGTTTATTATTCCAATAATTAAATTATAGCAGGTAAATATCAGCCAAAACAATGTCTGATTTTAGAGATTATGCCAGAGCATTTAATTTAGTTTAATTTATTCATTTATTTATTTTAGCAAAATGCTCTAAAACCTGGTAATTATACAACACTTCATGAAAGAATTGAACTTAATAGATATCTGGAGGGAAGAAAATCCTGATGATTTAAAGTTTTCGTGTTACTCCGGTGTACACAAGTCCTACTCAAGAATTGACTTCTTTTTGATATCTGCAGAGCTAAGGCACAAAGTCAAGGAATGCTCTTATGATGCTATTCTAATTTCAGACCATGCTCCTAATTCTTTGGTTTATCAGGACTCAAAACTAGTGAAAGATGCTAAAATTTGGCGTTGCAAACAAAAATGGTTGGCCGACCCCGGCTTTGTCTCCTTTCTGGATGAACAAATCAGTTTCTATTTTGAAACCAATACAACAGAAACGTCAGCAAGCATGAGATGGGAGGCCTTTAAGGCTTTTATTAGAGGCCAAATAATCAGCATCACAAGCTCTAAAGCAAAATTGACTTTTCAAAAGGCAAAAAACTTAGAGATGAAAATAAAGGAAATAGAAAATGAGTATTATCGAACAAGGTCACCAGAAGCTCATCAAAATCTATTGCTGCTTAGAGCACAATACAACGAATTATCTGCATCAAAGGCGACGGCCAGTCTGTTGCGACTTAAGCAGTCCTTCTATGAGCAGGGTGAAAAACCTGGGAAAGTTCTTGCATGGCGTCTCAAGCAGTTACAGAGTGAAAGAGCTATCACCTCACTGCAGAGTGACCAAGGAGAAACCATTGTAGATCCAACAGAAATAAATGAAGCCTTCAGAAAATTTTATGAAGACCTCTATAGTTCAGAAATATTTACTGACAAGTCGGTATTAAAAATGTTTTTAGATAGTATAAACATACCCAAGGTACCAGAAAACCTTAGGAATAATTTGGAGAAAGATATTACAGTAGAGGAATTATCTGCTGCAATTGATAGTATTAAAGCAGGAAAAACTCCCGGACCTGACGGTCTCCCAATTGAAATTTATAAAAAATTTAAAAATAAATTGTTGACTCCAATTTTAGAAATGTTTACTGAGTCCTTCCAAAATGGCACCTTGCCATCGTCTCTAAGAGGAGCATTAATTACTCTGCTTCCGAAGGCAGATAAACCAAATAATAAATGTGAAAACTGGAGACCCATTAGTCTGCTAAACGCAGATTTGAAAATACTTTGTAAGATTTTGGCAAAAAGAATCGAAGAAATAATAACTAAGATAATTGGGAAGGATCAAAATGGGTTCATTCGTGGGAGACAAGGCTTCCATAATGTCAGAAGGATTTTGAATATTCTCTATCACCAAAAGGATGCCCCAGACACTGCTCTACTGTCACTCGACGCTGAAAAAGCGTTTGACAGAGTGGAATGGTCTTTTTTGTTTGAAATTCTGGCTCGCTTTGGTTTGGGAGAGAATTTTTGTAATTGGATAAGATTACTCTATAAGGAACCATATGCACAAATTTTAACTAACAGTAATATCTCAAAAACTATAAAAATAAACCGAGGGTGTAGACAAGGGGACCCTTTGTCTCCATTGTTGTTCATTATGGCAATTGAACCTTTGGCAATTGCAGTGAGGTCACATGATAGCATCTCTGGAATAGTCATAGGACAGACGGAGCACCGTTTAGCTTTGTACGCGGATGATATAATTGTTTTTCTCAAAAATACCAACAAATCCATCCCGGCCCTGCTAGACTTGATTAGAGAGTTTGGTAAGATTTCAGGTTATAAGATTAATAAGTCTAAAACATCCATTATGTTATTAAACCAAGCAGACAGGGAAAATCCAACTAATGTAGTTGCTCAATTTAAGATCGTCAATCGCTTTTCTTATTTAGGCATTCAGATTGTTCCTTTGCTTACCAATATCATAGAAACTAACTATAAGCCAGTTATGCAAGAGATCTCAAATTCCTTAGACAGATGGGCTGCCTTACCAATGACGTTAATGGGAAAATAAATATTCTCAAAATGAATGTACTCCCTAAACTGTTGTATTTATTTCAAAATTTACCTCTGCCACCACCAAGCAATTTATTTTCTCAGCTGAAGACTCTTTTCCTCAGGTTTCTATGGAACAATAGACGTCCCAGGCTGCGCTTATCCTTGCTGTATTTACCTTATGATAGAGGAGGGCTTAAATGCCCAAATCCACTATGGTATTATTGGGCGGCGCAACTGAGAACACTGATGTTCTACTACTCCGAGGAGAATGTGCCACTGTGGAGAGAAATGGAAGGTGATACACTGAAGCTGCCTTTGCCCATTTACCTGTACTCAGCTAATTTTAAGAAACTCAAAAATAACACCAAGAATCCCATGGCTAAAAATATGATTAGTGTGTGGCAACAAGTTAAGAAATATTTCAAAGTAGTTGACTCACTCTCATTATTTAGTCCGATATGGGGAAATGATCGCTTCGCCCCAGGAGGAGGTGGGGGAGGGTTTAAGATTTGGGCTGAACAGGGGTTACAAAAAATAGGTGATCTTTACAGTCCGGATGATAAACATCTGATGTCTTTTGATGAAATTGTTGTCAAGCATGACATAGCTCGCAGCCAGTTCTTTAGATATTTACAACTGAGAGATTTTATTAGAACTCAACAAAGTCAGTCCTTGTCTATTCCTGGCCTTTCAATACTCGAAGAAATGATGGTGAGGGACTGCCAGGGAAGGGGCTTGATTTCCAAAATATATAATGAACTGGTTGGTGAATCTTCAGAAACATCCATAAGAAAGCTTGAATCCTGGAAAGAGGACCTACAGGAGAATATCTCCGTTGAGGAGTGGGAAAGGGCGTGTACCAAAGCTCAATTACAAACAGTGAATACACGCTTAAAATTTCTGCAGTACAACTGGCTAATGCGTACTTATATGTCTCCAGTTAAGCTTAACAAATTTAATAACTCCATACCGGATGTTTGCATAAAATGTGACAAGGAAAAAGGCACGATTTTTCATTGTGTATGGCAGTGTTCTCAAATAAAGAAATTTTGGGAAGAAGTGAAACAGTGTATTGAAGAAATATTAGAGATAAATTTACATTTAGAACCAAAAATCTTTCTATTGGGTATCTACCCAGCTAACTGTAATATAAGAAAGAAGCATCGATTATTTATAGATATAGGCCTGTTGTTGGCCAAAAGAGTCATTGCAATTGCTTGGAAGGAGATGGATAGACCAAGGATAGGTAAATGGTTTTCAGAAATGACAGCAACTCTGCCCTTAGAAAAGATCACGTATGCAGTCAAGGGTAGGCAGCCAATTTTTGATAATATCTGGGGCCCCTTTAAAAATTTTCTTGCAAATAAAGACCTGTCTCGTTTGGTGGAAACACCTGGGGAGGACCCATAAGTAACCCTTTGCAGTTCACTTGAGGAAAATGTTTACTGTCTGGTCTTGAATGACCACTATCTAATTTATGTGCAATGCGCACTTGTGAGTATGAGCGGTGTATGGTTGGTTTTGTACTTTTCTCCCCCTTTTTTACTTACCTAGGTAGCATTTGTACTATTATTTTATGGTGTATTTAAGTTCCCTTTTTTTTTTTTTTTTTTTTTTTTTTTTTAATTTATTATATTTTTTTATTATTATTAATATTTTTAAGTGATTATATTTACTTATTTATGCTGTTTTGTTGTTACGTCTTGGTCGTGGTTTGATAGACATGGGTTTTGTATGGTTCGGGGCAGGAGTTTTGAGTCCCAGGGGTTGTATGTATGTTTTATTATGTCTGAAAATAAATAAAGATATTGTTGGAAAAAAAAAATGCTCTAAAACCAAAGTATGTTTGTTTTTGTTTATGCATTTTACTTGAAAATACAAATGAATGTTTGAAGAGACAGAGCTGTTTTTGTAATAGTGATGTCAGTTAGATGTGGTCAGGTCAGAGGTTTGTAAGGGATATTGTACAGTGAGATGGTCATTATGGTCAAATTAACCTTGACAGTGTGGTGCAGGACAGGGTTTATTTTGCCATAATAATAATAATAATAATACATTTTATTTGAAAGCGCCTTTCAGGACACCCAAGGACACTGTACAGAAAATATAAAACACAAAGATATAAAATACAAGATATGTAATCACCTGCTCACTGTACATTATCACATTTATTTAATGGCTACTTATTAAAAAATAAATAATTTGACACAAAATATTAATTTTAAAATAATTTTATTGACTTAAAATAAATATATTGCCAGTCCTGAGTCTATGATCAGAAGTGCGTCCCTAACAATGGTCTCTTACACATAGCAACAGTGTGTTATTCATAGCAACGGTCTGTTATGCATAGCAACGGTCTGTTATTCATAGCAACGGTCTGTTAGTCATAGCAACGGTCTGTTATTCATAGCAACGGTCTGTTATTCATAGCAACGGTCTGTTATGCATAGCAACGGTCTGTTATTCATAGCAACAGTCTGTTTTACTTAGCAACAGTGTTTTAGTCATAGCAACGGTCTGTTATTCATAGCAACAGTCTGTTATACATAGCAACGGTCTGTTATGCATAGCAACGGTCTGTTATTCATAGCAACAGTCTGTTTTACTTAGCAACAGTGTTTTAGTCATAGCAACCATCTGTTATACATAGCAACAGTCTGTTATTCATAGCAACAGTCTGTTATGCATAGCAACAGTCTGTTATGCATAGCAACAGTGTTTTAGTCATAGCAACAGTCTGTTATACACAGCAACAGACTGTTATTCATAGCAACAGTCTGTTATTCATTATACATAGCAATGGTCTGTTATACATAGCAACAGTCTGTTATACATAGCAACAGTCTGTTATTCATAGCAACAGTCGGTTATTCATAGCAACGGTCTGTTATGCATAGCAACAGTCTGTTATTCATAGCAACAGTCTGTTATGCATAGCAACGGTCTGTTATTCATAGCAACAGTCTGTTTTACATAGCAACAGTGTTTTAGTCATAGCAGCGGTCTGTTATTCATAGCAACAGTCTGTTATACATAGCAACGGTCTGTTATGCATAGCAACGGTCTGTTATTCATAGCAACAGTCTGTTTTACTTAGCAACAGTGTTTTAGTCATAGCAACCATCTGTTATACATAGCAACAGTCTGTTATTCATAGCAACAGTCTGTTATACATAGCAACAGTCTATTACTCATAGCAACAGTCTGTTATGCATAGCAACAGTGTTTTAGTCATAGCAACAGTCTGTTATACACAGCAACAGACTGTTATTCATAGCAACAGTCTGTTATTCATTTAACATAGCAACGTCTGTTATACATAGCAACAGTCTGTTATACATAGCAACAGTCTGTTATTCATAGCAACAGTCTGTTATGCATAGCAACAGTGTTTTAGTCATAGCAACAGTCTGTTATACACAGCAACAGACTGTTATTCATAGCAACAGTCTGTTATTCATTATACATAGCAACAGTCTGTTATTCATAGCAACAGTCTGTTATACATAACAAATGGTCTGGTATTTATATTAATGGTCCGTTGTACATAGCAACGGTCTGTTATGAAATTATCGGTTATCTTATGTATATCCACAGTGGCCAACAAGTACAAACGCACTGCATATAGCTGACTCCAATTTTCCTCCCACCAATAACTTTCTTCTTTTCATTCACACATCTGCTCCACACGTTGATACGTTCGTTGTCTGTTGCTCTCGGCACTTCCGTTGTATGACTGGATATGCAGCGTTTTCTTTTTGCATTTGTTTTCTTATTTGCAGCGCGTTTCTGTATTTGCAGTGCGTTTCTTTATTTGCAGCGTTTTCCTTTTGCATCTGTTTTCCTTATGCAGCGCGTTTCTGTATTTGCAGCATTTTCCTTTTGCATCTGTTTTCTTATATGCAGTGCGTTTCTGTATTTGCAGCACCTGTCTGTATATGCAGCGCGTTTGTACTGGTCGGCCACCGTATATATCAGCCATAAGAAGTAGGTAATTATTGGTTATCAGTATCATTTGAAAATATTCCATACCATGCATCCCTAGTTAGGATCAGGGACCAAAATTAGCATCAACCACTAGTCAAAGCTGGCAAAATATGCAAGTGGCCAGTAGATTTACTTCACTCACCAGCCAAAAAGTCAATGGTAATCTATTGAATGGCAGATAAAATTCATTAGTCATTTGGCTGGTGGACAAATAAGTTAATTCTGGACCCTGGTTTAGGGATTGAATGTGCTTTACAGAAAGCATCACAGCATTACTTTCTGCTTTTTCTCAGATCATACAGGAGCTGGAGAAACAGCGCATTGAAGTCCTGTGCAACATTTTGAACAGATACAACCTCCACATGTCCAGCTTTGGGAAGACCCTCAAACATGTAAGACATCCTGACTTGCAACCTGCTTCTAAGTTTCCATCAAATCCCTGGATATTATAAATTATATATATATACTTCTGGCACTTTCAGGGCCAAAGACAGATAGAACAGGCAGTCCAAAGGGTGGACATGGATAAAGACATACAAACCCTGGTGGAGGAAAACAGCATCACAGCTGAAGAGAACACAGCTGAGTTTCTGATGGCTGATTATTTTGTAAGTCTGCATGTTTTTTTTTTGCTCTGAGAATCAGGAGAGAAACTTGTCTGCAGGCCACAGACTCATTCAGTGACTCACCCATTCAAAGACGTACCCAGTCATCTCTGCAGGGGGTATCTTTTAACTGGGAGTCTGCAGGCTGCAGATATGAAGATGTATTTCTCAGTAACTGACAGGGCCCTTTATTTTTGGTGTGCTCTGATGTAAATGTACAGTTTTTTTTAACATCTTGTGTTGTAAATTTTAAATTATGTCAGGTTGTACTTGAAAATATGATAGTAATCCAGATGGGATTTATCTTATTTTAGGTTATTGTTAATAGTGAGAATAGCATGTTTGTAAAAATTCTGGGAAATCCTCGCTTTGAATATGTTTTTTTCAGATCCGCAGCACAAATGACCTTGTAGCTCTGGCACATATTTTAACCAAAATCATCACAGCTATTGATGTAATTTAATAAACATGTTATCTGTAATGCATCAGGAGGAGGACAGTAAATCACTGATGGACAAAGACCGAAGAAAAGAGGCCATCAAACTCAAACTCCAGCGTTTGGAAGAAAGCATTACAAAAACAAAGAAAGACCGTGAAGGTGAGTTCAGTACATTATCCATGGAAATAATGCATTCAAATTACACATTATGATGTGATGGAGGCAGGAATTTTGTTTTTTTTCAGTTAAACTCAGTGATTAATGATGCACATGTTACATTTGGTCATTAATTTTCTTTCTAAGTCACCTTCGACCTTCTGTTGCAGGCGTTGAAAAACTGATGAAATCATACTCTGAAAATCCATCTTTTTCAAACCAGAAGAACCTTGAGGAAACTGAACAGCAGCTTGATGAGGTAAACAACGTACAGTGTGTGTAGAGTGGGCAGATGGATAGAGGTGTGTACAGATGGATGTTTACTTTAAACGGATCATAAATTAGATTTGCCGAAGTGTTCACACGCTGAAGTGTTCCTCTCGTCGCCTGTAGACTTCTCTAAAACTGGATCTCCTCGAGGCCACTCACTGCAAGCTGTCTGTGTCGCTGTCTGAACTAGAGGGGACGCCCAGGTCCTCTCACCGCTTCAGAGACAGCATTGTGAAGTGGAAAGACAAGGTAAGACTACATGAACCATCCTCAGGACATGAGGGACGTTCATTTATGATTGTAGTGTCCTTGGTCTGAATGCCCAAAACTAAACTTAAGGGAAATGTCTTACCCAGTTTGATTCCCAAAACATTCTGGGAATGTTTTTTTTTATGTTTCTTCACAATGCTCACTAGACGTTAAAGCAACAAGTTTTTCTGATGTAATATTAACGTTAGTTTTACTTTCCCAGATCATTCTGAGGTTAGTTGAACATTTCTCCTTAACATTCCTTAGATGTTAAAATAACAAGTTTTTCTGATGTAAAACTGGCGTCGTTAGGTTCCCACACAGTTCTGGGAAGGTTAGTTGAATGCTCCAGGAAGATTAATTGGATGTTTCTCTCTAATCTTCCCCAGATGGCGAGTTTTTCCCACATAAAACTAATGTTACTGTTATGCTCCCAGACCGCGCTGGTTAACTGAATGATCTAGAAGGTTTAGTTGTTCTCTCTTATGTCCAAGATAAATTTCTCCCGAGGGAGGCAATAAAGGCTTATCCTGTCCTGGACTAGTTAAATGTTTCTCCTTAACGTTCTGTTGATTTTAAAACAGTATTTTTCCTACATAAAACTAATATTATGAATACATCCCAGAACATTCTGGTCAGATTAGTTGAATGTTCCTTGAAGGTTACTTGGCACTTCTCCTTAACCTTCCTTAGATGTTAAAATGGCTGTTTTTTCTGGTTTAAAAATAACATTGTTACATTCCCAGAACGGGTTGCAGATGTTTGTTGGATGTTCAAGGATGGTAACTGAATATTTTCCCTTAATGTTACCCAGATGTTAAAATGGCAGGTTTGTTCTATCTAAAACTAATGTTATGGTTATTTATTTATTTATTTATTTTTTGGTATTTTTAACATTTCCTGGATGTTAAAATGGCAAGTTTTTCCGATGTAAAGCTAATGTTATGGTTAAAATTCCAGATCATTCCAGAAAGGTTAGTTGAATGTTCCATGAAGGTTAACTGAACATTTCCTCCTAATATTCCCTAAAATAGTTGTAAAAACAAGTTTTTCCTCCATAAATCTAACATTACATTTCCAGAACAATTTAGAAGGGTTAGTTGAATGTTCCAGGAAGGTTACTTGAACATTTCCACTTCACATTCCCTTGCTGTTAAATCCATGTTAAATCCAACATCCCTAGATGTTAAAATGGCACGCTTTCCTAAAACTAACATTATGGTTTCGTTTCCACATGCTGGAAAAAGGGTTATCAGGAGGGTTATTGAACATTTCCATCGAGTGTTTCCTTGATGTTAAAATGGAAAGTTTGCCTTGCATAAAACCATCATCAACATTCAGAACGTTCTGAGGTTATTCTATAATTCAGGAGGGTATTTTTAATGTGGCTTATAAATTGAAAATGTAACAATAAATTAATCTCCTCAATGTGTGTCAGACCTCTCTGAGAAGCATTAAAAGTGGAGCCACTGGAACCACAGTGGGAAACTGGACTGGATTTACTGAACACATGGTGTCAGAAGCAGAATATTTTTAACTTCTCCTGGATTAAAAAGGACACTGTGAAAAAGTATCTGCTCATTTAAAAAAAACAGCTTTTTATCTGACATTATTTTGTGTGGTTGTGGTTATAATTTCTGAATTAAGGAACAGCTGTGAGGTCTCAGATATTTATGGGACACTTTCAAGCTTTTTTTGTAAACATTGACACCAGTTGTCATGTTTCAAATGTGTTGTTGAATCAATTTTGAACTGAATGTCATCAGATACTTATTATGAATGCCAAAAAATGGATATTTTCTTGTGTAAGAAATGGTGATCCTCGGCTTGTCAGTGTTCAGACTGTCCCTTTTTTTGTTTCAGTAAGTTTGGTCAATCTTGATGTCTTAGTAGGGCAGAAGCTGGATGTTGTATATAATCCAAGACTCCCAAAGCCCCAACATGCCAAGTTGACGTGAAAGACGTCATTCACATGATGTTTTTAGCCTAAATCGTCACTGTAGATCCTTAGCTTGGAGCCATGCTCACATGCTCGTGCACACCATCTGAACTGGGTGTGTGTGGTGTGACGGTGTGCACACACAAGTGAATGGCATGCTGGAGCTTTAGGAGAATCCATTCACACCAGACGAGCAGTTTTATGTTTGGTTCTTTTTTTCCTGTGAAACTCCAGCAGTGTTTTGTGGACTAAAAAACTAAACCTGACCTTCAATCGGCATGTGGGTGAGTAGATAATGACTGAGGAGGTGTTTTCTAGTGGCGTCCAGGGACCAGCAGGGGACCTCAGCAAAGGGAGGTTTAGAGGATTTGAACTTTAATCACATTTTTTGTAAGTTGGAAACAAAAGGAAAGAAATAGGGTTGGCTGTTTTGATTGATTGTAATTTATAGTGATCATAGATTAATCATTTATTAAGAAGGGATTACTTAAGACAAAATTTCTCAAACTGGGTCCTGGAGATGAAAAAGTTTAGGAACCCCTCGGCTATGAAATCCAACCTTAATAGCACTTTTTTAAAACCAAATCTTAATTCATGAGCCACTCCACAATCTCCCCACGTGCACTTATGAATCACTGTTACAGGACAAAGCATGACAATCTTATTTTTCTGTCTAAGGACTGTGAGCACAGCGTTGTTCAGCTGACCCGTCCAGTCAAACTCAGGAGGACCCCGTTCAGATCCCGACAGTCCCTGAGAGCTTCCATCATTTACAAAGGCCCTGTTGAGTTTGTGACCCAACAGTCTGCAGAGGCTTTACCAAGTCCCACCAACCAAGTCTCCTCCACAGCTGTGACGCATGAAACCGAGGCTGTAGCAGAGTGTGGCAGCACCGTTAATGGAGCCCTGCCTCACACCGACGATGTTGGTCAAATAACAGCAGAGTTGTGCAGTATAGGACAATGCAAGGCCCTGTACAGCTTCACGTCCGAACAGGAGGATGAACTGACTTTGACAGAAGGTAAGTGGAGACTCAACTGCAGATCAAGGTCATCTAAAACTGTAAAGATTTAAAACTAATCTGATATTTAAAAAAATACTGGTTTCTTGTTTCACAGGAGATCTTCTAGACATTTATGCAAAGGAGGAGAACGGTTGGTGGTTCGGTGAGCTTAACGGGAGGAAAGGCCATTTCCCGTCAACCTATGTCGAGGAGCTGCCTGTGCTGAGCCAAGTCAAATCCTCTGACGCCTGATGGACGTAACTCATGAAAAACTCACCCTGAATCAAACAGATTAACTTCTGTGGTGCCAGAAATTTAATCTGAAGTATCGTACCAACTAAAACTACAAATCATGTTACTGACTGATGATATTCAATGTTTTAAAACAGCTCATATAAAACAAAAGTATTCAATTTAATAATACATGTTCCTCACTGCCAGTTGAAATTATGATTTTTTTTTACTGCTTTCTCTAGTTATTTGATAATGCTGCTATGATTGTGATGAGTTTATGAGTTTTTATACCAAAAATTATTGTTTGTACAGAGGAGTGTTAAGGCCAGGTATAAAGGGAAAAAACAAGGAGGAAGATTTTTTTTTTTTTTTTTGGCATTTTGAGAATAAAGTCAGAATGCTGAGAACAAAATCGAAATACCATTTTGAGGACAGTATTTCAAGTAGAGCTACAATATTGCATTAATCACCAACTATTTGGTGCTTGAATTCTCTGATTACAGCCTCTTAAATGTGAACATTTGCTGGTTTCTTTACTCCACTATCACAGTAAACTAATCTAGTATCTTTGGGGTTGTGGACAAAACAAGACATTTGAGGACGTCACCTTGGTCTTTGGCAAACAGTGCACAACATCTTTCACCATCTGACATTTTATGGACCAAATAATGAAATTATTGAGAAAATGACAAAAAAGAGAAAATTATCATTAGTTACAGCTAATTTCAGCTTTATTCTCGACATTTCTACTTTATTCTTGAAATGCAAAATAAAAAATAAAAATCCTCCTCTCATTTCCTGTATGTCTGGCCCTAATACTCTTCCATAACATTGTGTACAGAATACAGACAAACTCAACTACAGTATTTAACAAATATGTATTTTAATCATCAATAATCAACTTTGATTAGTAAAAATGGAGCACAGGATAATAAAATTATAAACGTATCCCCACCTGAGTCCCAAACTGAGTAATAACATAAGAAAATAAATGAAAACTGTTTACATCGTCTGTGAATGATTACTTATTTTATTTATCTTTCCTTTTAAAGAGCAACACCTGCAGTAAACTAGAGAATATTTCAGGATTTAGAGACACAAAATTCAATGAGGCCCTGTCACCATTTCCACCAGAACACCTGTTCTGTCAAGGCTGAAACTCCAGAGTTTGAAATGATGCCAAATACGCAGTAAACTGTAACAGCAGGACCAGACTCAGAAATAATGAGACGGGACACTTGCATATAATTAACACCAGTGTTTATGTAGTGAGATGTCCAGATTGCTTAATATCATTTTTTATTCACTGCCCACAGAAGTGTATTTTAAATCCATATATCCATATAGTCTTGAGAAGGCAAGTGATGTTTTGTCTACAGACCTGTACAGTAAATACAGACTGACAGCTGTGCTCCTTGCTGACATTAGTCCACATTACAGCAAGAACTTCACTGCATGGTTTTTTTCCCCCGTCCTCCGTTCCTTCCAATCTCAGCGGCGTGCCTGAGAGATAAACTCCTTCCTGACGTTTGCCAGGAATGCTGGCAAGTTGTTGGTCTCCTGAAGCCGGCTTTCCAAGACTGGCAAACACTCAAGCACGGGGTCACTGGACACAAACTGCAGAAACAGAAGACTTATATTACAGAAGCTGTTCGTGGTGGTTGTCACAGAATAAGGCTGGTGATATTTAATATTTTTATTATCGTCAATAAATCTCATGAAAAGACCAAAACCAGCAGTGAATTAGTCTGTCTCTCACTACTTTTTGACCTTCCTACCCTGTCTGTAGCACTCACACCCAAGCACATTGGTTCCTACTAGTGATGCACAGATGGATTCATCCACATGTGGCTTAAATCATCCACCCAAACACATTATTCCCCCAATTTAGAGACCCACACCTCTACCTTTGCCTGCGGGCTTAATACTTTTTAAAATTATGTCGAGCAGTTCAAGGCAATTTCTTTACTCTGTGTTGTAGTCATGTAAGACTGATTAAGTTTAATGGTTAGAGGCTACTTTCAGTAATTCCATGCACGCAGTAATGTCAGTTGTTAATATTTAAGCTCCAAAACTATACACTGTATTATAGACTTGACAGGACAGAAGAAACTGGATTAAACTTTTAGCATCTGAAATAATTTATCAGGATGGCTGTTTTAGTCCAAACAATTTCACTGTAAGAACCTGAACTGTGTGTGTGGTAGGTAGAAGAACACAGAACATGAATTGACGTTAAATCCTTACTGATCCTGTCGACATGACGGGCGATTTAAACAATCAATTAAATAAGGCTGCTGTCTCATGTGTAAATGTGCACACACTGTCTCTCCTAATGGGTAGATGTACCCCATTTCCATCCTTTATATTAACATGTTTTTTTAAAGTTGTTTTGGACTACAATTGCGTTGCAGCCATTACAAATATATGACTTATTTCTTTATTTTTTGCAGTTCTTTTTGAACACTGGGTGGTGTGTTGGTGCAGGAAGGAAAATGGATAATATTGTTTGCTGTATTATCAAAATAAACAGGGATCCCCTGATGGTCACTTGATGGAGCTCTACAGCACAGAGGAATAAGCTATATGGTCCCCTAAAGGGTATTTGTGGCAAAAAAATATAGAATATCATCAGCCTTATCTTTCAAATAATGCATGATAAATTGACAATAGCGAGTTAGTTTGCTTGTCATAATTTCATTAAACTGCACAAAACTTTGCCATTAGATTAAAGTCTTCTGATATACAATACATGTGTAATACTTACTCTGGTATGCTCCGTCTTCTTTAATCCCCATTGTCACAATGTAGGCGCTGTCCTCTTTGAAGGGTTGATATTCCGGAAAACAAACTGCAGTTTTTCACCTTTATGAGGACAACAAACACATTCTGTAAACCCTGAAGTCATGTTTACTTCATCTGAAGACAGAGTCAGGGATTTACTTGAGACAAGTTACAAATACTGTTGTGTGAAGAAGGCTGCTTTGTAACATAATGTTTTTTCCCTTATCTTCTTGCTGGTGTACTATTGACCTGATGTGAAAGACCCTCTACATTTTATACACTGTTAACCTTCCACTGGTAAAACATCAATTTCGCATGACGCCACTTATTTTTTGTTGGTTTTGGAGTCATCAGTTGGCGTACAACATATGACTAAACTGCTAATTATTTCTACACCTGTGATTGTGTTTTGCTTGGAGAGCAAAACTAGACTAAGAACCCACAAGCTTCAGGCAAGAGGAACAACCAGACACAAGACCTGAGCTGTACAAAATTGCCAATTCCCAAAATCTCATATTAGTGGATATTAATGTGTAAAAAATCTGACGGATAATACAAACAGAAAAACTCAGGAAAGATACTGAATACTGAAATGTACATGTTTGTGTTTGGCTCACCTTTAACCAGTTGTGTTTTGCCGAAAATTGTTCGTATCTCCATCCCCAAGTGATCCTGGAAGACTAGTCTGGCTTTCTGGAGATTCCTCAGTCTGTCTTTGTTTGCTTTATGCTGCGACTCAATTGCTGAAAAGTGCAGGGGTCAGTAACTAAAAGAAGCATCTGCTACATGTACAAATAATGCTCTGTGATCTGAAACATTCATTTAATTTTGAATATCAACTTACTTTCTTTTCTCTTGACCTGTTCTTCTTTGAGTTTCTCGATCTTCTGGATAATGTCGTCTTTCTGCATCTCCTTCTGCTCAATCTCAGATATCACTCCAGAAATGGCACGCCGCTTCTCTTTCAATGATGCATTTTTGTGTTCCAAGTCTGGGGGAACAAACATTGCATCAGTCCCAGTACACTTTCACAGAATTTTTTTTTTCCTCACACACACGAAAAGTGCTGGAACAAAAAATACAAGTGGCGTGGGGCCAGTACCAATAACTTTGATTGATCTTGTAAACATGCAAATGTATAAACTCACCTCTTTTGAGTGTGTGTATCGTCTCAAACAGCATTTCATCATCCTTACATTTCTTTGAACATGCATCTGCACCAAAAGAAAAAAACAAAACGCCAAGTCTCATATTAATTAAAACAGTTGTATATGAAAAACACTACTGGTCCTCACCCCTGTCATATATATTTATTTATAGTGTCATAAAATGCTTGAAAAGCACAGCCCCAGAAATCCATGACTTGTTTTTATATTAAATTGGAAATCAAGATGCAGCTCACATTGAAACTGTAAGACTCAGGCAACATATATATATATATAATTATATATATAATATATAAACATACACACACACACAACACACACACACAACATATATATAATAATACATATATATATACACACACACACACACACATATATATATATATATATTATATGTATATATATATATAGTATTCTTTATTCAAAGAAATATAATACAATGTCTTAGTTGACACAATGATGTGTTACTTCTTTCTCGTAAAAGGACTACAGTGAGGGTGTCTCTGTGTACCTGTGAATAACCATTTCAGGAGTTGAAAAAAGTGCTCTGAAGCACAGCCTCTTGTGGTTTAAGAACTACCTGCAAGAGTGCCATGTTTATTTAAGAGCTTTTAACCTAACGATGCTTCACAATACAGCTGTTACATATGGAGTACAGCAGTTCATGACATAAAGTTTTCACAGTTGTAACAGCCTAAATAAAGCTCAATCCATTTGCCATTCTCTATAACTAAAGGGTTTAAGAGGCAGCTAAAGAAGCTCATGAAGACAGGCCAGAGAAATAAATTAGTAAATAGTAATAATATTAATAATAAAAGGTTTATTTCATTTATCATTATTTAGTGCTTTCAAAGGGCAAGAACTTCATAACAAGTAGACCATAAAAACAATTTCCCAGCAAATGGACAAAACTAAAAGCAAATGGACAGTCAATGAAATCAAATAAAGCTGATAAAGCCAGCAAAAAGGGACTGTCATTGAAAATTAAAGCAATCACATCAAATAAAACCAGCAAAGGGCAGCCAGTAAAATCAAAGACAATAAAACATATAAAAAGACAGTCAATGAAAATCAAGTTAAGTCTGGAAAGGCTCAAAAATAATATAATAAACATCAAGAGATTTAAAAGAAGTCACTGATTCTGCTGACCTCATTTCCTCAATCAGCTCGTTCCAGAACTTTGGTGCAAACATTGCATTGACTAAATGTATTTTCATATAGACTCCAGGAAACGTAGTTATTGCCAAGGCAAGCAACTGATGGAAGATTCCAATAAACATTAAACAATCTGTCAAACATACCAAGTGCAGACTTGACAAACTGTCTGTGGGACTGGCACAGCTCTGTAGTGGCATCAGTTATCTCCCCATATGATTTAAGCTGTTTGTTGTGGAGCTCCTCCATTGCTGTAGTGAACCTGTCACTCATGCTTGGATCAGTTATGGACATCATGCTGTTCAGGTGTCAGACAATCTGTGATAAAAACAACAGACAGACAATTCTGTCATCACATGCACTTAAAAGAACAACATTCATCTCATGTTTTATGTTTGACAGGCTTTGTAACGCTGTCAGAGAACATGGAATATGTTGCTGTGGAAATAAAGTTTTGATTGAAGGGGGGAAATGCTTTTGGTATTTTTTGGTATATGCAAGGTTTTTAAGTTTTTGGAATCATGATTAATTGATTAATTGATTACCAATGACTGATTAAGGGAAAGTGCTTACAATCTGCAATGCTACTAAATACTGATAGCAATACTGTTTGTTCAGAAGCTTATTGGTATTTCTGTACTGATCAGTCAGGAACCGTTCCCAGTTTAGTACTGGTTCTCAATACCCATCCCTAAATATTACTGTTATTTATCAATAAAGTATTTCTGATTCCGATTCTGATTCTGTTATGGACAGGGAACCTATCTTTAAACATGCAGCAAGCCTGTACTGTCATATAAATGCATATTAATTTGGAAAAGAAAGCGAATTGAAACAAAAAGAATAAGAGGTGCTACATAAACAAATAATGGCTCTTTTTAACTTCCATATATGATGAAGACTGGAGACAAAAATAAGCTACAGGGGTAAAAAAAAAAATTGTAAGTGGACCTCTGGATGAGATAGTTATGTTGAAAAAGAACCCAAAAGGCCCTGATATGACAATAACTGAGTCTAGGATCATGACTGTGTCCATAGCAACGGTCTGCCATACGGAAATAACAGCCCTTAGAATGCTGTAATTGACCAATCAGAGTCGAGTATTTAACAAAGCCGTGTGATAATGTCAGTTAAAACTACAACAGCTACACCTGTGGCTCCGTACCTGACGTCACTCCGTTCGAAATGACGGAAGTGTAAATGAAGTACGACGTGCTGTTACGTTCCAGATGACGAGTCACGTCAACGTACGGAGCTGCCTCGTCCCCGTGGAACATTAGTAAGGGAACCCGTTAATGAGTGAACAGTGGTGGTCAACAACAACATAAACAGAAACATGAACAGGTCGACGCTAACGTTAGCTGGGAAACATTAGCGGTTCGTTAGCTAGCCGCGTATCCACAACTCGCGTAAGTTACGCGAGAAAACGAAACCAACTGTCTCGTTTATACATTGATAACCCGTTTAATATAACGTTTGATTCAATACTCACGTTTTTATTTAATATGCGGCCACTGATCAGCGCTTCTTGATTCACGTCTGCTACTGACCGAGTCGTTACATTTCAAAAAATCCGCGGTCTGTGTACAGGAGGCGTGGCTCTTTTATTAGAGAACCCCAGACCCGCGAAGGATCTCGCGAGAGTGATCATTTTTTAACCTGAACTTTTATCTTTGCCTCACCCTAACCGAGTGTGTTTTGCCTTTAAACATACCCAATCTTATTCACTGTGCTCTCACGTTGTAAGACATAATTATTTTGTGCGTGTGTGTGGATAATGAAGAAGCAAAGTACAAATCTCGCGAGAGGATCGCAAATCCACGGTTCCTTCTAGACACGTCCAGGAGGCGGGGACTGAACACCGGAAATAACGTTTTTATTTATTTTTCTTCCGCTTACAAATCATTTAAATATCCGTTTTAACAGCTCGATGCGTTGCGTTTACTATCCCGTTACTTGAACAGTAAATGTTGTTATTTCATACTAAACATTAAAATTAAGGCAAAAGCCTTGAGCTCTTATGTATTTATTGCGATTATGCCACCTGCTGGTGAATCTGAGGAAGTTCAAGTGGGCCCAAACGTCCAGTTCAAAATATTGCTAAACAAAACACAGTTATTACCAATTTTGTAGTGGAGGTGCTGTTAGAAAGACTTCTGTGGTTTTAAAACGCAAAGAAAACATGGTGATGATAGGTCCACTGGATGTGAACCTAACTGTGGATGCCAGATGGACTGTGTTTTTTTGGGAAGCCCATTTTGTTGCCACGTTCACTGAGAATGAGATATTAATGAGGCTGAAGGGATCCAGGGGGGTTACATGGGTCACTGTCTCTTTCAGTGTGTACAATGGCTAATATGTAACAACGGTGAAAGCAATGGTCTGTAAAACATCTGATGGCGACGCAGTCAGGGCGTAAACATTTTTGTAACATCTCTTAAAATGCTGAGCTCTCATGACTTGGGAACACATTATTTTATTCCTTGTGGGTTCAGTGTGAAGGGCCTGCAGTTGTTGCCATGCCTCCATTTAATGATTTATGATGCCAGGTCGAGATATATAAAGCTATCTTAGGTGTGGAAAGGGTTCATGGTGCTTTGACTGGTGCTGAAGAAATATCCCTTGCGCTCGGGCCCACAGGCAGGATGGATTTTGTCTACAGCAGCGGGGTGCTGGTTATACAGCACCTCCAGAACAACTACAGCGAATACCACGACTTCCTCAACTTCATGTCAACTGTGGGAGACCCTCGTAATATTTTCTCTGTTTATTTCCCTCTCTGGTTCCACCTCAGTCACAACGTGGGCACGAAGATGATATGGGTGGCTGTTATTGGAGACTGGCTCAATCTTATTTTCAAATGGTAAACCAAATCTGAGGTTAATAATGCAATATTTCAGAATATTTTTGTGTATTTATAGACTGAAATCCGATGCTTGTTTTTCAGGATTCTGTTTGGGCAGCGACCTTACTGGTGGGTGCATGAAACTCACATCTACCACAATGATTCATTCCCACATTTGGAGCAATTTCACATCACATGTGAAACAGGACCAGGTTAGCATGTATATTTTAGCTAAAGCTATTAAAATTAATGTTATCCAGCACTGTCAGACACTTTTGTTGATGTTTCTTCATGCAGGTAGTCCATCTGGTCATGCCATGGGCTCATCATGTGTGTGGTATGTGATGATCACCTCTGCTCTCAACTTCACCAGGCCTTCCTCCACCATCACATCTGTGCAGAGTTTCCAAAGGTGGGAAGTTATTCTGAATCGTACTTTTATCATTATTATTTCGTTGTATCTAAATATTTCCATCCTTGCAGGTTTGGTCTTCTGAGGTCTTGTCTGTGGATGGCTTTTTGGGTCATTCAGATAAGCGTCTGCGTTTCAAGGGTGTTTATTGCAACACACTTCCCTCATCAAGTTATCCTCGGCCTTTTAGCTGGTGAGTTTATTCCTCCTGAACTAATGCTACGTTACATACACAGTAAAAAAAAAATCATACAGGAATTTAGTGGAATCAACATATATTTATTTATTTGTTTTAAGTTAATTAAATTAAAGATTTCTAGTATTTATTTTCAGGAAACTCCAAAGCAAGGCAAATTCATTTATATGTACATTTATAACAAAGGCAACCCAAAGTCTTTAACAGTGTGCACAGGCACAAACCTGGAAAGAACAACAGAAGATAAATGTATTAGAAAGATGCTTGACGTGTGTTAAAAATATTTGCACAATGTCAACACAGAATATCCATCTAGAGAGTGTCGCTTTCCACCATTAATGGGTGACATGTGGATGATGTGTGCTAAACAAGTGGAATTATTATATATATTACAAGTTATTACTAGAGATTATTAGATTATAATGTAATCTATGAGCTGTTTTACAGTTTAAAACTGAAAGTTCTTTCTTGAATTATAAAGCTTTCTGTAAAAATATTTTTTTCTTGGTATCATGATAATTTAAATGAATGAATTTGAAACTTTTCAAGGACCCCTCATGAGAACCACTGGGTTACTGATTTTGAATCATTACAAAGTTAACTCAACTTGGTCTTTTCACATTCAGTCAACTCAAAAATTTAAGAGAGCCCAGACCTTAACCTTTTTAAGTTGAAAGATTTTTATTTATTTATTTATTTATTTTAGACTGGGATGTCTACATGACTGCGAGTCAACTGTTTTCACAAAGTGTTGTGTTTGCATTTTAATACCTACTCTGAACTTCTTCAGCCTCGGCCCTGACAAATACCCCCGATATCACAGGACAGAAAATTAATTATGAAACAAATAAAAACTAAACTAAACTAGAACTACACATTTTAAAACAAACAAACAAAAAAGAAACAAGCAAACACGGAGAAGAAGAAACTAAACTGAACTGAAAACAAAAAAATTAAACAAATTAAAGATTTACAAACTAATGAAAAATACAAAACTATATGTAAAAGTAAATTGTTTGTTTTAACTTAAAAAAGTTAGTGTCCAGAAAGGCTTAACATATTACGTTGTCAGAATTTAAAAAGGCATGTTGAGGTAATATTGTTTTAACATTTCTAGTCAAATAGACTCGATACTGATTCAGTTATACTCAAGAAAACATAATGAGTTGAACCAACAACTGTTCATCACATGCGAACACTAAATGAGACATTTACATATACCAAACTGTTGATTTTCTTCGTTTTTCTACAATGTGTAGGTATGCTGGTTGCTGAGGCGTTTGATCACATCCCAGTCAGTCTACAATGCAAGTTTGAAAGTGTACCTCCAGATCAACATTTTTCTTTTCTCTTTCGCCATTTGCTTTTATCTGATCCTCAAATCGACAGACATCGATCCTTTGTGGTCAGTCGCTAAAGCCAAGAAGTGGTGCGCTAACCCAGACTGGATCCACCTTGACACCACACCGTTTGCCGGTCTGGTGAGAAACCTGGGAGCCTTGTTCGGTCTGGGCCTGGCGGTGAACTCTCAGATGTTCATTCAGAGCTGTAAGGGGAAGAACGGCTACAAAACCAGATTTAAACTCATGTGTGTGACGGCAACTCTCACGTCACTGCAGCTGTACGACTTTATCAAAATACCCACTCACACCGAGGTTCTGTTTTACGTTTTGTCGTTTTGTAAGAGTGCTTCGGTTCCTCTTGGTGTGGTTGCTGTTATTCCCTACTGTGTTCATCTGCTGATCGGACATGAGGACAGGAAGCTGGCGTAGATTTTGTTTAACATTGCAATGAGACACTTTGTTGATTACAATTAAAAGTATATTAAATAGGTTGGGTCCTGTCCAAGGTTATTATAGATAATATAGTTTGAGGATGCCAACAACGATAATTATTTAGGAGATAATGTCAACAACACAGAGATGAAAACTTGAGTAGCTTTTAACACAAAGGTACAAATCATTTTATCACTTTCTCAGTTCAGTTTCTTATTGAAATCACTTTCACTGTTAAAGGAAATGAGCAGAGGAGCACAATGCCACATTTTTCTCATTACTCAAGTTCAAGTTCAAAGCATTCAAAGATTCAAAGGCTTTACTGTCATATGCAGAAATAAACGTGATAACAATGCAATTAAATTCTTAGCTTACTATGTCTTTACTTGGTGCCGTCAATTATTCTATTTATAAATATACTAAAAAAACTTAAGTTTAACCAAAAAAAAAAAAAAAAAAAAGAATAAGAAGGAAAGAAAATAAGAAACAAGAACATGATGACTGGACAAGTTAGTAGACAAGACAATGTAAAAACAGTATAGAAGAGTGTAAGAATCTGTGCAAAACACAAACACAGTGTGCATATTGTTCAGTGTTCAGTGGATCTGTGCAAAATGATAAAGAGGGTGTGCAAAAACAATATTGTCCAGTGGGTGCAAATTTACATAGCTAAGCCATAATAGAAAAGAATAATGCCAAAGGCAGCAACTGACTGCAGGAGAAGGAAGTTAAAGTTTATTCAAAGTTATTTCTTTGGATAAGATTCAAGGAAGTTTAAATTGAAAATATACCAATATATAGGCCTAAAATGCCATTTAAATTAAGAACTTTAAAAATAACATGAAAAGAAGAGATATTTCTTATTACAGGTAAATTTTGGAAGTAATCACTGGACACACAACTATCTGTGTGTTCTGATGCCAACTTTGTTCATAACACACCGTGGCACAGTTTTAGAAATTTGTTTTAGAAATTTGTTTCATTGTTGTTTTATTTGTTTTAAAAAAGATATAAAGATATAAAGGCCTAATAAGAAATGTAAAAAGATCCAGAACAATTACTGAGGACATGACCACAGTGTCCACAAAGGTAGATTGATTACTGGTTAACTTAAACTAAACTAAAAACTGAAACTTGTTGTGAAAACACATTTTAATTGACTGAAGTAAAAATAAAAACTGGACTTTAGGGGAAAAAAACAAAAACTAACTGAAACTATACTGTGTACTTACAAAATGAACTAAAATAAAATACACAGATATATATATACAGAAAATATATTTCGTTTTAGTCTGCCAATATGGTTAAATTTGTCAAAGTACTGTAACAAGCATGAGGAGGCATTGGTGCGTATCTTTATTGACAATGAGACGTCTGTAAGTGACATGACTATGAGTGAATTTGCTTTTACAAAGTGTTGTGTTTGTAGTTGTGATACTTATTCTGAACTTCTTCAATCTTGCCCCTGACAAATATCCCTCAGATTATGATAAAGAAAACTAAAACTAATACAGAAACCAATAAAACAATAAATTGAAACTAGGCATTTTATACATTGAATTGAAAACAAAAATGAAAAACAAAATAAAATAAAATAAAACTAACGAAAAATACAAAATAACTCTGGTCCCGTACGTCCACCTGTCAGACTGTTATTTACTGTTATTGCACAGTCACATAAGCACTGAAAACTGCGTTATACTTTGAAATATGTTACAACATTAGGCTACTTGGTTAGATTTAGTAAATATGTTTTTATGTGGTCTAACTTCATTTCACAGCATTTTGTCTCTTCTTTTGTTTGTTGTACTTGTAAAGCATTAATGACAAGATATGAAAGATTGTTGTAAATAAAGCTCATAAGATTTTTAGCCATTTGGAATTCATCATTTTCTTATTAAAGAACTGATTTGAAAAGTTGTATTGCATTACTTGAATTAAACCGACTTACATTTACACACGCCGAGAGAAATGTACAGTAAAGTTCAGTGTGTCTTGAACACAGGTTTTTGAAGTTGGTTCTTTGTAAACATCAGATTTAAATAAAAGTTACGTTTGAATAGATGAATGAGCGTTTTTGTTTTTTACTGAAACACGGTCATATCTCACTTTTAAAAATATCTTTTTAAGGCTAAATTGTTCTCTTCTCATTAACAATTAGTGCTAACTTAATACTACGTGTTGTTCTTTTTCTTTTCTATGTTTTTTTTTAATGTTCTGTACATGTATGTATGTGTATGTATGTGTACAGTATTTCCAGTCAGGTTGTTGACTCTCCTTCCTTTGATTTTTTTTTTTTTTTTTTTTTTTTTACTGGCTATTTACAACTATAACTGTGACCAACTACTTGAATTGTTTGTACATGTGGACAGTATGCTTCTTTATTTCACTGTGGTCTGTCAAAAACCCTAATAAACAAAGTTTAATAAAAGAATAAATGCTTACTTTTCTTGTATTTTATCAGACTATGCATTGCTGCTCAGTTTAAAAAAAATAATGCTGCAAAATGAAAACAATATTCCACAAACTAATATGTACTTACACTATTTAAACAGGGACAGTCTTTAGTACCCTGTGACATAGGACCCACTAAATGTTTCAGGGTGTCTCTGCTCCTGCAGCACCTCTGTATGAACTGTGCATGTGCAGTATATCCTGCTCCGTGGGAGCTACATAATCTCTTGTGGGTGGCTTATTTTCTTTGGGCAAGTTCAGATATTAATCAGCCCAAACGTAATGAGGTAGAACAGAGTCTGTGATGTAAGCAGATTAGGCAGATTAGTTAACCTTCCCAGCAGAACCCATTTCCACATGCTGTCCGCGGTTGCTCAGCATCCAGCGGCACCTGAGGCCTGACACTGAATGATGTAACTGTCCTAAGTGCGTAGGCCACTTGCTAAACCAAGCTTGAAGAGACAGCTGTGCATGTCTGGGTACTTTATTACGCCTTGGTGCAGAGGGTGAAACGACACAGGACCACTCAGCAGCCTATCCTTTATTCACCCCAACTTTAGATAAATATTTAGAAAACAAAATTCAGGAAGAAAGCATTTACATTTGAATTTCATATTTTATTGTTTGAATGGTGACTTTACAGTGAGTTTTGCTGAAAGTACAATTGTCTTCCTCGCTTTTCTTGTCACTCCTTTAAAGATATTATGTTTAGGTTTCATTAGGAGGTCATATCCAGGTAGAAAAAAGTTAAAAAACCTTAAACTCAGCATCCTTTCATTTAATAAGTAATCTCCAGTTAGAGATTCTCCTCCAGACTTCATACAGTACAACTAAAATAGAGGCCTTCTGGTAAAAAGGGAACAAATTGTGAGGATAACAGCGCCCTCTACAGGCCCACTGTGCAAGAAAACTTATGGGTGGCCTTAAAATGGAGAAAATGCAATGCAGCAGCCATTCACAACCTTTTGTGGTAACTTACAAAGCTGGTTATTTTTATACCTAAATGTGCTCAAGAATTCACATTAAAAAAAGTCTAATTAAAACGTAAATGTAATTTCAAATTTGAATATTACCATGGCAACCATGACACATCATCGGGTAAAGACAAAAAAGTTTTGCCACTGTTAATATTTCCTTGGATGACAATATAAACACGGTCAGATGCATAAACAAATAAAGAATAAATAGTTTTATATCCATGTGATTAAAAATAAACAACATAATTACTAAAACTGATATTTCAAAACCAGAAGATGAGAACAGTTTCTACAATATCCCCAGAGTGATACCACAAGACGACAACAAATTCATTCAAATGTACAACATAAGACAAAATCATCTTCATCACATGCGGCTGCAGGGGCCTAGCTGATAGGAGCACCTGTTGTGACCAGTTTATAGTAGGCGCCTTTCTTGGCCATGAGCTGATCGTGTGTGCCTTTTTCTATCACGGCTCCATGTGACATCACTGCTATGATGTCAGCAGTCTGGATAGTAGACAGCCGGTGAGCGATGACGATGCAGGTTCGTCCTTTTCTCGCCTCATCCAAGGCGGCCTGGACAGTCTGCAGGAAAAGAGAGGCTTGTCATATACTGATGGAAATGAATCCCTGGCTTTATGTTTATGTTTTTTTTTTTAATTACCTTTTCACTCTCTGTGTCCAGGGCGGAGGTAGCTTCATCTAGTAGCAGGATCTTGGGGTTTCTGACGATGGCCCGGGCGATGGCGATGCGTTGTTTTTGTCCTCTTGACAGCTGCGAGCCCTGGGCGCCAACCTGAGTCTCATATTTCTGAAAATTTGCAAATGTTTTGAGAGAACCGGAGAAAGCAAAAGGTCACAAGGTCAACAATGCTGTAAACCTGCACCACCACAATAAAATGCTTCCAATTATTACAATATTAACTTCTTCGGTTTCTAGTGGCAACACCTGATGTGTTTTATTTGATTTAAACATTGTTTATGATTACAGAGCTAAAAAAGTCACGCTGATGCAAACATGCTCATATATTTCAGACACTGAGTTGAGATTTAAAGGTCAGTCTTGAACTTGGAAACAGTTCAAAACATCCTCACCACAAGTAACTGTATATTTACAGCCTATCCTATCCTATACAAGCAGCCTATTACAACCCATATTTACATTCATTGTTAGGTGGTGACCTTTAGTGGCAATTATGTAATTATGAAAGGAGCAAAGCAGTATGTCAAGTGAAAGAACAAGAAAATCTGCATAATCCCCTGTCTCCACCACAAACCAGTCAGACGCGTTTTTCACTCCAACGTTTCAAGCAACAGAAACACTCTCATTTTAATTCACACAGCACCTGTCTGCACCAGCATCGTTTGTTTGAATTCCAGCTGCATCTGACTCTCTTAAAGCATTTATTTAGACTTCAAGTCAATTTTTTTTTTTTGAAAGTGCAAGCATCCAAGCACGGTTGAAGCCTGGTAAAAAGGCAAAGAATACATATTTGTATCCAAAGTTTGTGACCACAGAGCAGCTCACTCTGCTATGATTTGTAATCCCACAGACTCTCCCTTCACTTTATCCAGCAGCTGGGAAACAAGGAACAGGAACTTCTTGAACTTCTTGAACTTCCTGTGCAATTTTTATTCACGGACAAACTGTACATTTACTGCCATGAGACAACTTCACTGCTGAACCCTGCTCCCTCTGCTCTGATTGCCAGCACTTGTCTGCTGTCACATTACATTTAGATTATTTTTATTACTTAAGTTGCTGTGTTAATTTTGTGTTTCTTATGAAGCTGTACAGTGTACTGGGTACATTATATATTTCAGTAGTAATATTTCCACAGCATTATTATGCACTTGCAGAATTAAGTTACTGGTAAATGCATTGTTATTTCATTTAAAATTTTTCCATGTGCAGTATTTGAGTAACTTATTCATGTCCTCTTGACCTTGAGTTAGTTACTTCCTATCTGCCCTTGTTTTGTGGGGACAGGTATGAGTGTAACAGAGTAGACTGCCATGTGAAAACAGAAGAGGGAAAAGTTTGCTGTGAACCCTAATGTTGGGCATATTGTGCTGTCTGGCCGTTTTGGTGATAATTAAAAGAAGAATAAAGGAAGAGAAGAGAAAGGGAAGTTGTAGCCTGCTTATTACCCACAGCTCCAAAGAACTGGAAACACTAACAACCAAAAAAAGAGGGTAACAATCGTATGTATCCTGTTGATGGAAAAATAGATCAGGAATATTCACACATATTGAATGAAAACTGCACACTGCACAGAAATGTTGGCTGCTTGTTCGCTGCTGGCACTGATGTGGACAAGACAGATCCTATAAAGACACTTGGTTCAGTGTGACGTGAACAAGGTTATCATGCTATCGTGATGCTGACATGAAGTTTGCGGTCTGGGCCATGGGTAAGGAAGTGGGTGGGATGGATGGGTCAAACAAACATGGGACTTTCATCCAGGAGGTTTTAGTTTAGTTATGCTCCATTACATCAATCAAGCACATGTCACCCACTTCACCCATGAGAACCTCTCTACACAATGCACCATCCATTTTTTTTCTGTAATGATCAACTAGTAGTAGTAGTAAAGACATAATATCTTTATCTTTATTCACACATTCACATTCACATCAGTTAAAACCATGAATAACATTCTCATTAGCTTATGTGAAATGGGACACCCTAGGAAGCTTGAAAAGCTTATTAAGAGGCCCAGCTCAGATTAAATTACAATACAATTTAACATGATCTAACTCCCCATCAAGACAAAACAATATGCAACATTTCTTAAAAAATAATGTATAGACTATATACAACACAACACTAGAAGTGTGTGTTTGTGGCTGTATCTGCAGAGATCCCCCCTCTGCCTTTATTTCTCATTATTTTCCTGTGCTTGTGATGCTTTACCAACCCAAAATGTTGGTATTTGATGTCCTGGCATCTTTTCGCTGTGTTTTTGAACAGCTTTGATAAATCCCGCTGATTCAACCTTTAAGCATTGTATATTATTATTACAGTCGAATTAGTTTCCAACAAAGCTACAATACTTATATTTAATTTAAACTGTCTTCTGGCTTACAGTACCACACATATAATCAAGATTTGCAATGACAATACACGTAAAATTGTATTTTAAAGTGTTTCCACTCACATTTGGTAGTGTCATGACAAAGTCATGAAGGAAGGCTTTCTTAGCAGCCTCAATAATCTCCTCCATGCTGACCCTGCGTGTGTTATCTCCATACTGAATATTCTCCGCTATGCTGCAGTCAAACAGCACCGGCTCCTGGGACACAATGCCGATATGAGATCTCAGGAAGGGCACGTTGACTGTTTGAGACGGACGGCCATCGATCAACTGAAAATAAAAGATGACATAATTAAGACAGAGTTAGTGGCTTTGGAATAGATTAATAAACTCGTTTTGTGATTAGTAAAATATTGTCTAAATCAGTCTACATACCACTCGCCCTTCATCGGGGGTCATAAAACCTTTCCAGGAGTTGAACACTGGTGCTTTTCCCACAGCCGCTGCTCCCAACAAACGCCAAAGTCTGACCAGGCTTCACAGACACGACCAGGTCATTCAGCACCTGGACATCTGGCCGAGTTGGATAAGTGAACTTGCAGTCTGAGAAACTCTATTTCACCTCTGAATTCTCCCTGAAGATGGATGAACAAGACTTAATCATTTGAAAGAAACATCATGACAAAATTATATATTATTATTATGAATGATTCGGTCTTATTAATGAATTCACCAACCCATTTCTCTCCGTCTGTGTGGCTGATGCTGATTTTAGGAACTCGGTCCAACAGTTTGAAAAATTGAGCGCAGCAGTTTTGGCTTTGGCGTAATCTGGAGTGAAGGAGGAGGCTCTGCCCAGCGCTGTCCCACTGATAACTACAGCTGAAATAACTCTGGAGACACACCACATGAGCACTGGGTTGATGTTTGGTTATTCACATCACAAAACTCATTTTAATATAACAAGAAAGATTTTCCTTTGAAAGAAATTTTACACACCTGAAAACCAACATGTATTGTAACCCCTCAGAGGTAACCAGATAGCCTCCGTATCTAAACGAGGCAGCGTATGCCATGAAGATGACACACTGAGCAAAACCGAAACAGAGGCCATAGATGTTGGCTCTCTTCTTGGCAGATTTATACGGAAGCTCAAGTTTCTGCTCGTATGATTCCACAAATGAGCTCTCTTTGGCCAAACCTGCAATCGTCCTGATGTTGGCAAGAGCCTCACCAGATACCTGTCAGAGAAAGTCGGAAATATTTTAAATAAAAGATAATGAAAGAATGATTAAATTTAAACCTCACTTTAAACCTCAGTTTAGTTTTTACTCTAAACGATGAACATTTATTTCTGTTGCAGCAAAACTTTCAACTCCAATTTAAACTTTTATCCAGTATTTAACTTTAGTTGACTTTTTATTAGTAACAATTAATTTTAGCTTATTCTTTTGAAACGTTTAACTAGCAAACAATCTAACATTTTATTAACGTTTTTAGCTGGCTGGCAACAGTATATGTTTTGAATTACTTTTTAGCCTGTTAGCAAACAATGTAACCTTTTTCTTTCTTTTTAGCCAGCCAGCAAATCATGTAACCTTTTGTTAACGTTTGCTAGCAAACAATCTAAAATAGTTTCTTACTTTTTAGCTAACTAGCAAACAATGCTAATTTTGTTAACATTTTAGCTGGCTAGCAACAGTATAACATTTTTATTGTTTTGTTTTGTTTTAGCCTGCTAGCGAATAACGTAACGTAATTAGAAAAACTTGTGTATAAGTTCTGAAAACAAATACTAGAAATTTCAAGTTTAATTAACTTGAATAAATAAAACTTGCACAGAAAGTTAATGAGAAAAAATGTATTGATTCCACTACATACTTATGCCTTAGAAATGTGCAGGGGCCAATGATCTGTGAGCTTACCTGACCAGCTGCTTCCATGGCTTTTTTATCTTGATTTTCAAATCCTGTCAGCATTTTGGCTTGGAACACCCCAGACAGGCCGATGAGTGGCAGGAAGCACATAATTACCAAAGTTAACTTCCAGCTGAAGTAGAAAGCAATGATGAAGGACGCTCCAATGCTGGTCAGCGAGTTAACGATCATGCCGATCTGTGAGCCTGTTGCCTGCAGAAACCCCACCAGTCACATGCAAAACAATGTTGCAATTACAGTACCAAACCTTTGTTTTTTGTGTTATAAATAATGTGAAATCTAGTCACAGGCCTGTCAGTCTATACACTCACCCCCTGAACCTTGGATGCATCCGTGGCCAGTCTGGTGGTCAGAGCTCCAGGGCTGTTTCTGGGGTCATCAAACCAGCCAATCTCCTGTCTCAACATGGCCTGGAAGCCCACTTTCCTTAGACGGCGAGTCAGCAGCTCTCCAGACTTAGCAAAAGCGTATCCCTGGAACATTTAATCAAAGTCAATCTACATGTAAATCCTAGATCACTCTGTTCTGCCTTTTTAAAGGAGATGCGCAATCTAAGGCTGGGTTGCATCAACAAGGATTCATTTTTAACTTGATTAAATCATGGTTGCACCAAACTTTAAAACTAGCTTAAAATGAAGAAAGATTATATTTAAACCTGTCTTTAAACCTTTAGTTTTTTCTCTAAACAATTACATTTACTTCTGCTGCATCAAAACTCCATTTTAAACTTTCCAGTATTGCCTTTAATTAACTTTTCAGCTAGCTAGCAAGCAAGATAGCAACCTTTCCTTTGCTGTTTTAACTTTTTAGCTGGCAAACAATGTAACATTTTGTTAACATTTTAAGCTAGCTAGCAAACAATAAAGGCTTTTTTGTTACTTTTTAACTAGCTTGCAAACAATGAACCATTCTGTTAATTTTTTAGTTAGCTAATTTTTTAAAGCTAGGCAGTAATGCTAGCAAGGCAACCTCTTGTTAACCAGCTAGCAAGCAAACAATATTATGATTTTGTTCTCTTTTGGCTAGTTAGCAACCAATGTAACTTTTTTGCTAGTTAGTGAACAATATGTTTTTTGTAACTTTTTAGCTAGCTGGTAACCAATATAACATTTTGTTAACTTTTTAGCTAGCTAGCAAAAATGAAATGTTTTCTGAACTTTATAGACTTTATACAGAGCAGCTGAACATTAACGTTTACCCCGGTCCTGGCAGCATAAATGTTTGTTTTTTTAATCTCATTTATTTTAATTTGAGCAAACAGGCATCTCCATTATTATTAAACTCTATTTAATTTCAGTTTACACCATTAATCTTAGATTTCCTAAACTGAGATTAGTTTTTAATTGTGCAACAGAGCTCTGCTTAATTTTAAATCTGCATTTACTCATTTCAAACCTATTTTTGATAAACACTAATTAGCACTAACTTTAAATTAAATTAATTTCCAGTCTAAATGCTTCATTAGTTGCACATTCTGATGCAAACCTGTAAAAACTGTGAAAAAAAACTAGTCACAGCCACAATGCAAAACAGAACACAGATCCCGTCGATCTGCTCCCTCTGTTCGTTCAAGTCACGGATGGCAAAAGTCTGCAAATGCAAAGATCATACAAGTCATTAGCACTTCATCAAACCACACCAGAACATCATTCCATCACAAGCAGCAGGAGTATATGAAATACACAACACTCCCCCAAGAATTTGGCTGAACAGGACAGCGTAGATGGGGTTGACAGAGCCATTAACAGCAGCTCCCAGAGAGCCCAGCAGCATGTAGGGCCATTCTGGTTGGTTGTACTTGAGGATACGTGCTACTGGAGCAGGCTCTACATGTTCGTCTGGGTCATCCTCATATGACTGTTAAAGAGTGTGCATTAGAGCTATTAATTTACACAACACAGTATGTAATATGTAAAATGTTACACAGCATATAAAGAGAACTTCAGTACATTTTCTGCTGTGATCCTGAAGCCGTCTGATGATATATCAGGGACAAAATTACTCGACAATTTGCTGTGAGATCGCAGTCGAACTGAGCCCCTGCAGGAGAAATATGCAGAACATCAAATTATTTTCTTGTAGCATAATGAAACCTGTTACGACATTTTTTCTGATATGATCTTTTTGAGCAGGATTTACTGCACCTTTGACTGGATCTGGTGCTTCCACAACTTAAACTCCTCGCTCTTTGATCAAAGTTTTCAGGAGCTTCAGTGGTCAGACCTGGCAGATAAAAAAAAACAACAACAGATCAATACAGCTTTAATACAAGTATTAAAGCTTTTGATGCTCTTCACACAGACACAGGAAAGACCTTCAAACGCTCTATAGGATTGCCCACTGACTCCAGCTGTGTGCTTTGAAGTGAGCTGTTTCAATCAGTCATCTCCTGCGATACTGGGAGGAATTTGTGGGTACTAGGTGACAACGTGAAAAGGTTCTGCCGGTCTACATAGAACAAGGGCTTCAAAGCTAGACTCTAGCAGTGATTCTCAAAGAGGAAAAGTCATTTAAATTGTCATAGTATTGAGATTTTTTTCAACAAAAGGCTTCATAGTTCATAGTTTTTAAATCTACAATAGTTCACAGATTATGTTATAACTGAATGAAACGATAACTCTTATAATCTTCCCTCCTAAAATAAAATAAAAAATAACAACCATTTTATCTTTCCAGGCTCTAAAATGTAAGGAATTTCTGCTGGTTTGATTGGACAAAACAAGACATTTGCAGATGTTACCTTGGATGATGGACATTTTTCACTATTTCTGTCATTGTATAGACCAAAAGATTAAAAATAATAAACTTTGATTAGATTAATCCATAATGACTATTATCATTAATTGCAGCTTGACTCTAACATAAATCCTACCTTTAGCCGTGTTGGATGTGCCTTGGTTCTGCAGGGTAACCAGGGTGAAGTAGACACCTTTCCTTTCCAGTAGCTCACTGTGTGTTCCTTTCTCCACAGCCTGTCCGTGCTCAAAACCAGTGATGACGTCAGCATTTCTAATCGTGGAAAGACGGTGAGCTATAGAAATGGTTGTCCTGCCCATGCGCACCTGCAAATGTATCGGTTATTATTATCATTCTACAAAACATGATGGGTTACTGAAGTAAAAGGTCAAAGTTCAGTCAGTTATGTCGTCTGTATGGTCAGAAAGTGGCTCACCTTATCAAGAGCCTCCTGGACCACAGCCTCACTCTCATTGTCTAAGGCAGATGTGGCCATATCCAGCAGCAGGATCCTGGGGTTTCGGATTAGCGCTCGAGCTATCGCAATCCTCTGCTTCTGTCCTCCACTCATCTGTCCTCCACCTTCTCCAACCAGAGTGTCAAATTTCTGGGGAATCAGTGCAACATGTTTCATTTTCATCCTCTCCTTCTAAGCATGTAAGAGAAGCTACAGTGGCTGCAAAACAGCCACACAAAACATGAAAGGTTCCAAACACCACCCTGATTTTTCTGGGGGGGTCACGGCTCAAAAAGTTGGAAACCACAGCATTAAAGCATTGGTTCCCAACCTGAGGCTTGGGGGGCACCAGAAATCACAGGGGGTCCCAAGACTTTGTCTGCTCTGAGGTTGTCAAAATTAGATTGCACATGTTAACAAAAATTACAATTTATACAAAAGTCTGTATTCAAAACTATTTAAAAAGATACATTTCTTTGTCCTCAATTAAAAATAGTGGGCTACTTAGCAGTCCACAACTCTGTAGCCCTTTAATCGTGGCTGAAAAGTTGAGTCTGTTTTTGGCCCGTTGCAGACAAAATTTTGTCTGAAACCGACCCGGACCTGACCCTCATTAGTATATTCCAGCCCGAACCCGAACCTGATTACAGATGGATATTTGTCTTAACAAGCTTCCCTCTATGTACCAAACAGTATGAGTTTTCTGTGACAGGGACAATACATGCAGGAATTGGAACTGGCAACAACTAAATTGGGGGGAAAAATGAAAGTAAGTAAATAAATAAATAAATAAATAAAGTACAGCCTGAACCCGACTTGAGCCTGTTAAATATGTGAGAAATAAGGCCCGACCTGAGGGGGTGCTTAGCTTTCCTTGCATACAAGTAGCGGGGGGCCCGAGGGAAAAAGGTTGGAAACCATGGCTTTAAAGGACCAGTGTGTAGTATTTAGTGGCATTTAGCTTGCAGACTGCAAACATATCATCTCACCCTCTCCTTCAAAGCACTTTTAGGGAATCTACAGTGGCAGTGAAACTCGCACTAAATGGAAGCAAAAGGCTGCATCTAGCGCCAGTGATTGATTTGTTCAGAGCTACTGTAGAAACTTGGGCGTGCAGCATAGCGACCTCCATGGATGATGACCCACACCCTCTGTAGATAGAAACGGCTCATTCCAAGTTAACAAAAACACAATGATTCTTATTTTTGGGTGATTTTACACTAATGAAAACACACATATAAACAATCTATCTTACACACTGGACCTTTAAATTACTAACATATAGAGATTTGACAGTGAAACTGTTGTATGTACTGTAATTTTTCCACATTATCTTTACATATGTAAACATACCTGTGGCAGGTCCATAATAAAATTATAGGCATTAGCCTCCTTTGTTGCCTGGATGATGTCTTCTATTGTTACTCCAGGTCGTCCGAACCGGATGTTTTCTGCAATGGTTGTAGCAAACAGCACTGGTTCCTGCTCCACAATACCAATGAGAGATCGGAGCCACTGGATGTTTAAAGTACGAATGTCATGGCCATCCAAAGTCACCTGAAAATGAGGTTTATAGACGTGCTATTACGCTGAAGCCATCAAACGTTCTGACGACCTGTCTGTCTGTATGTGTGCAGTTGCTCAGATTTTTACCATTCCCTCCTTTGGGTCATAAAACCTCTGGATGAGCTGGATTGTGGTGCTCTTTCCGGATCCACTCGGTCCCACAAAAGCAGTGGTTTCTCCTGCTTTGATCTGCATGCTCAGATCATTTAAAATCTGAAAAAAAAGTAGTTGTCCTAGAGTTGAATTCTGAGAACTGAGAAACTGACACAAAGAAATGCTAGCAGAAGAAATTTACCTTGACGTCAGGCCGGGATGGGTAGAAGAAAGTGACATTGTGGAACTCAATGTCACCTCTCACTTGGTCTAATTTGTGACCTTCTTCTGAAAAACAATCAATTTCTGGTTCCTGTGAATGTAACAGCACAAAACTTTATTTTATGGTGACAGTTAGTTCAGATTATTTGAAGTGGGTTTTTTTTGAGTTTCTTGTTATTAGTCAATTTATTACCTACAGTAGATGGCGGTTTGAGAAGCAGTAGAAATACCGGTGTAAGAAGCTAAGCAATGTACTGCTGTGAGCAGCAAAACATATTTTAGCCACTTAAAAAATGTCCCACCTAAAAAGAATTATAGCCATTCATGTATATGCTATGTTTAGAATATTTTCATCACTTTACTTGGCTGTCAGACAGCATTTTCCAATGGGAAACTGCCATTATATAAGCCAAAATATTACTTGTCTTGTTCAACCAGACTCCATAGGGGAAATCACCAATTTTATCTCACAGAACATGTGAGTTGCTAGTCTATTACTGTCTCGATTGATTAGTTTGTTTGACTTATTGTGCGACTTCGGTGAATCCCAACTAAGGGTTTAAAGCACCAAAGTCACACAATAATAGAAACAATCTGAGAAATTGAGGCAGCAGCAGACCAGCAGCTCCTTTGTTCGTGAGGTAAAATACCTGATTTTGTCAATGGAGTTTGGTTGGTTTGGAGAGAGCGACATTTGGCCTATATAATGGCAGTTTCTGGGTGGAAAAGGCTGTCTAATAGCAAGGTAAAGTGGTGACCCTGCCCACAAAAGTTCATTGCTTAGCTTCCATGCTGGCACTCCTCCCTGCTTCTCCAAACTACTGTACCTAATACACTGCCTATGGAGAAGTGCATCATAAGACCCCACTTCCAACAATCCAAACACTCCCTTTAAAAGTTTTCAATCTGCATTGTATTTACAGTTAAGTCTTAAGTAGCATCCTGATGTTACCCGATCAATTGTGTCAAAAATGGTCTTTGCTGCAGCACGGCCAGAAGCAAAGGCCTCCAGGCACGGTGAGGCCTGACCCAGGTTCATAGCAGCCATGAGTACTCCAAAGAAAACCTGCAAAAAACACACATGGTGAGACAAAGGCCACTGTCGTTCAAATGCTTATTACTATTATATAGAGTATCAGACGTTGAATGCATTTAATTTTACCTACTTGAATAAGGCTACCAGGAGACAGCTCCTTGGTGTCGATGACCAGTTTGGATCCATACCAAAATGCCAAAGCGTAACAAAAGAAAATGATGCACCACAGGTATCCTTGAAAAACACCTATGATCGCGACCCTTTTTCACACCCCAGTTCTGAGCTTCTGCAAGGTTTCTGTCATATCTGAACAAATTTAACACATTAATTTAATTACAAATCATGGCGTAGCAAAGCAGAACAACTTATTGTCTTCTTAGAAAATGGCGAAATACCTTTCAGCCTCTTTTTCCTCCCCACCAAACGCTGCTACCGTTCTGATGGATGACAGGACCTCGTCCGCCACTGCCCCAGCCTTCGCATAGGACTTCAGCTCTCGTCCTGTCAGCCTGGCCACAGCCTTCAGCGACAAATAATGAGAGTTACATAACAAACATATCACCGGAAGTGGAACCAGTTTTGTAAGTCACAAGTACAGTAAGTTGCAAATTCAAAGTCAAGACAAGCAAGTCCCAACTCCTAAACTTTGAATTTCAAGTCCTAATCAATCATAATGTGCTGCTCTTTGAGTGTAAAGCCATTTCAACCATGTAGATTTTGGGGGGGGTTGTCACCTAGTGCCTGATCCACAACATTTTAAACTATTTCTCATCATGTGTCTCACACAAACATAGTCTTTGTCCCACATTTGGTTTGTTATCTTATCTTAGATCTTAGATAAGAGAAGATAGAACTGGTCACCCTGAACTCTTACCATGGCCATAAGTCCAGCAGCTATTCCAATCAGCGGGCTCACTGCTATGACCACCAACGTCAGCTTCCATCCGCCAATGAATCCAACCATGAAGCCAAACACAAAAGTAGAGATCCTCTCAATGAAGATGGACACCTGGTCAGCGATGGCATTGTTGATCTTGTTTATATCACTGCAGATAAAACGGGAAAACCCTTCTGTGTAAAACAGCGATTCACTGATGGATAAACGGTTTGATCTGCAGATAAAAAGCCCCAACTCACTCTGATATCCTTGTGTTCAGTTCACCAACGGAGGTGCAGTCAAACCATCCGATCTCCATTCGCATACTTTCCTGAAATAAGTCTTTCTTATTCTCTGAATTTGTCTCGCAGCCGCGGACACCCAGAGGAAAATCTACGGTGTGAATAATGAGAGTGGTATAAAATTATTTCTTTGTGTTGATATGAGGTCGGTGCATTGAGCCTTCATAAGTCCTGTTTCTTTTGGAACCTCACTCAACTTTCTCTTTTCTTGTTTTCTGCTCTTAGATAAGCTATGTGCGACTCATCCATCTGAAAAGAAACTCATATTCTGAAGATGGTTAACAGATGTTGCTGGAGGACCTGTACAAGAGACATATACTATAGTCACATCTTTAATTAGCTGAAGTTGAACATTTTTAGCTAACTTGCTACCTAATCTACATCGATTGTTAGCAGTCTAGTTACATCTGATAGCTAATGTTAGCAGAACGCTAGCTAATTAGCTAGCTAATCCACATCAATTATTTGCTAGCTAGTTACAGTTGATAGCTAACATTAGCAAACCAGTAGCTTACTAGCTATCTAATCTACACCAATTTTCAGCTAGTTGACTATGATTGCTAATATTAGCTGACTTGAGATATGACTTTGCTTTTTGCAATTGCTATGACAACATCTTTCAGCTGAACTATTGTCAAGATTTGTTTTTTGTTTTGTTTTTGTTTTTGTTTTTCAAAATAGAGGAACCAAGCACATACAGTAGCATATCTAAGTACAGGAAAGAGAAACAGGAGAAAATTGACTGACTTTCTGCCTGGTAGTTTGCTCAACTGTTATTGGAGCACAGGGCAAAAAGGGGCGGGACTTAGGAGGGCCAACTTTGGTCACTGAATTTTCCTTTTGGAAGCGGGTATTAAAGAACAAGAGAGTGGTTATTTGATTGTAATTCTAATATTGAAATACACTGTGGGCTTCTTTTGTTGTTGCTGTTCATTGTCAAGGAGGGATGAGCTAAATTAAAAAAAAACTGTTAAAGTTTCATCTCCCACTTTGTGTAATAAATTACTGGTAAACAGACAGGAAAAATTTATTTGATTTCAAATTTATTTGAATTTTTTTTTTTCATATGAAAATCAAATAGCCAGCCTTTGTTTTTTTTTCACCAAAAGATACACTGAGCAGATAATGTGCTACAGTGTTATAAGCCATAATTACTCAAGGAGGTTTTAAATTAAAGCTGAATACGGCGAGCATAAATACTTACCTGAAAATAACTAACAATCAGAACTCCTAATCCAATTCCAACATAGTAATACGCAAACATGGTCATCTGTGCTTCAATATCCACCCTGCAAACACAATAAAATGAGAAAAGCAGCTTTTCGTTATAACAACAGTCACATCAACAATAACTAATAATGCCTTACCCGCAGTACACAGTCGTATTTTCAGCTGTTTCATATATGGAGCCATTTTTCCAGTAGATGGTGTTGTTGTTACACTCCTTGTTTGGGTCTTTCAGCTCTTGGACCTCAACCTCATAAGACACAAACGTGTCTGTCATCATGCCGTACACGAGAAGCATGAGAGGTGAAGCTGCACCGTGTACGAGGGCACACAAACCCCCCACCACCATCATCACGGTGTCTTTCCAGGTGGCAAATCGAAACTGCAAAAAGGTCACATCAAATGATCAAAATCAAATATTGATCAAACCAAAGATGAGACCAGTACGGTGGCCTAGAGGTAAGAAAATGACTCAGATTCTACCCTGTTTTATACAGTCTATGGATTCTACAAATACAGGAATGTAAAATAAAAGTCCTGCAGTCAAAATCCTAAGTAGGCAAAAGTACATGACTAGTCTCATGTACTTTGACTTAATGTTGCAAAAGTACTCAGTCAGTAGAAAAATGGCCTCTGTAACTGATAAATTACAATATAATGCAAACTCCAATTCCAGAGAAGTTGGATAAATAAACCTGAATAGATTTTGATTTTTAAAATTAGATCATTAAAAATGTTGACTTCTGCCTCTTTGATGTTGATAATATAAATTATCATCAATATAAGTTGTTTTATTCTTTGTTTCCCATATATAATCATGATTCATTTCATGCAGTAAGGTTTTATTTAGATTTCTTAACATATACGACCTCATTTCCAAAAGAGTTGAGACACTGTGTGAACGTGAATAAAAACAGAATGCAATGATTTGCAAAAACTTTTCAACCTAAATTTAATTGAATACAGAACAAAGGCAAGATATTCAATATTCAAACTGATTAATTTAATTGTTTTTTGTAAATATACACTTCATTCTGAATTTGATGCCTGCAACATGTTCCAAAAAAGTTGGGACAGGGTCATGTTTACCACTGTGTTACATCAGCGATACGATTACGGTACGGTACGGTACGGTACGATACGGTACACGATACGGTACGTAGATACGGTGCGAGCGTAGGGAGATACGATACGATACGATACGATACGATACAGTGCGGTGCGATGCGATGCGATATACTTTATTGTCCCCATAGGGAAATTTGTCTTGGACTCAAATGCTGCACACAAAAATGCCTCCACAGTTGTGTAAAAACAAACTACATAATAAACTGCATCATAATCCGCATTGCACATCACAAGATTTTCTTACAGCAAAACTCAGTAAGCTTTTGGTCTTTCCCATTCTTTCTTGATATATGACTACATTTTGCACATCATAATCCGCCACACATATTTTCAGTGGGAGTCACTCTGGACTTCAGGCAGGTCAGTTTAGTACCTGAACTCTCCGAAGCCACACTGTTGGCAGAATGCGTCTTGATATCGTCTTGCTGAAATAAGCAGGGACGGCAGCATGTGTTGCTCCAAAACCTGTGTGTACCTTTCAGCATCAATGGGGCCTTCACAGATGTGACAGTTACCCATGAGGCAATGGGCACTAACACCATACCATCAAAACCATCACAGATGCTGGCTTTTGAAGTTAGCGCTGGAAACAATCTGTCCTTTTCCTCTTTAGCCTGGAGGACACAACATTCACGATTTCTGAAAATAATCTGAAACGGGGACTCTTTAGACCACAGAACACTTTTCCACTCTCCGTCAGTCCATCTCAGATGAGCTGGAACCCAGAGAAGTTGTTTGCATTTCTGTATGCCCCCTTCATGCCCAATCATGATCCTGTCACCTGTGATCAATAAACCTGTTTACCTGTCAAATGCTCCAAACAGGTGTTGTTCGAGCTTTCACCAACTTTAGCAGTCTTTTGTTGCAGCTGTCCCAACTTTTTAAAAACATGTTTCAGGCATCAAATTCAGAGTGAGTGTATATTTACAAAAAAAAACCCAAAAACAATCAAGTTTATCAGTTTGAACATTAAATATATTGTCTTGAGTACAGGATGAAAAGTATTTGTAAATCTTTGCATTCTGTTTTTTATTTACATTTTACTGAGCATCCCAACTGCATCAAATTGGGGTTTGTACATTATTAGATTGTTCATACTGATCAATCTGTTAAAGGAGTGTAATACACAGAGAAATTAACATGAAACAGTGATACTCAAGTAAATGCTACAATGTAACTTAAGTACAGTACTTGAGTAAATATATTATTGTCTTACTAAAAAACACCTGCTTAAATTAAATCCTATAAACCCTTGTTAGCTCTTACTTATGTCTCTTTTATGTAAAATAAATAAAAGAATGAAACTCAAAAAGTAAATCTCTCAGCACTTCTACTGTAGCAGTGACCAAGCCTTCAGTTATGTACATGAAAGAGAAACACTCCCTGTTTTGGATGAAATCCAACTCCTACATCCTTTGAATTAACTTCTCGTGAGTCACTTTGGGCAAAAGCCAAATGGACATCAGGTAATGTAAAATATGCTCAGTTACTTTCCATATGAGCAAAGATACAGTATTTACCAGCTGAAAGTATCCTACACTCGGTGATGTGTCCTTTTTCTTCTCATCTCTGTAACACATGTAAATAAAAAATAAGCCGCAGGAATTTTACATAAAAACTCCAAACATATTGTGATGTGTAAGGCAGTATAGTGCAGGGGAAAAATCTTTTAATACAAACTTACCCATTCTTAATGTCAGCTAAAAAAAGAAAGAAGAAAAACTATATTTAGAGTTACTCATAATAGACTTTTGTTATATTTTTCATTTATTTTTTACAAAAGTCTGCTCCCTGATTTACAATGAAAATGGATCTCTTACCTTTTCATCCTTTGCTGTAAATGTGATCGATTTCTCCTTCATGTTTGCTGCCCTGACTCAGACAGGTGTGCCCTCACTTGGCAACTGTGGATAAAAGAAAAAATATAATAAAATAATAAAAATATAGATTATAGTTTGGATATAGTTTGGTTAATGAAAATCAGTGGGATCCATGAAGTTAAATGGAATATAATTTCTAAATAAAATCAGCAGACTCATCACAGCCCATGTGTCCATCTACAAAACTTGTTCCTAAAAGATTTGTGCAAAACTCTGAAAATATTGAAATAAATTACCATCTACACAGTTAATAGTACCAGTAACTGTGTACTTTAATGACAGCAGCTGACAAGAGATGCAACTTTAGGCACTGATCACGTTTTAAAAACAAGATAAGATACAAGATAATACTTTTTTTTTTTTTATTTTTTTGCTCATGTGAAAATTACAGAATTGTTAGAGGAATCCTGATTGAGTATTAACACAGTGTAACAGTTTATGGTGGAAAAAGAGCAAAATATACTGTACCTGAACTCCCTGGATGTCCGTTTCTTCAGGAAGCCACCAGCACCAATGAGGCTCATCGTAGTAATTTCCTATCTTATTTTCAAGTAACCTCCGCCTGTTCTTTCCTATTATCTACTCCCCCATTATCCTGATAAGGCTTGTGTCAGCAGTATGACCTTAACTAGACTGTCTTTTAAAGGCTAAACCAAGTTATGGTGCTTCGGTTGCTCTTTCTGTAGTTATCTTCAATGACAAACATAGTGGAATGTGTGAAAATGTGAAATTTACTAACATTTTCTGGGTACAGAAAAAGCATCCTTTGGCATAAATGTGTTTAAATGTTATCATAAGTGATTGTAAAATGGGTTAATGACCGCAAGGCCATTAGTTATGGTCAGGTAGTGTATCAATAGTTACGTAATCCAATAAAAATGTCATAAAAGTTTGCTACATATTAGAACAGCTTCGTGAAACTTTGATTTTTACAACGTTTAAATTAACAGTTAGTCATTTTTACAAGACTAAATATTTAATACATAATAATATAACAGTAATAATATAATGTATGTAATATATTTAATACAGCTTTTAAATTATGTTGTACACTATTTTAATGCCTTAAATGGACTTTAATTTTCTTCTGTAATCTTAGCTAATTATCCCCTCAAATGTATTTTTAGCCACTTTGCCTGATTTTTCATTTTTTTGTATTTGTATTTTTTCCTTTCTTGAAAGTAAAGCACTTTGAGCTGCATGTTTTGTATGAAATATGCTCTATAAATACATTATTATTATTTTATTATTATTATTATTATTATTGTTGTTGTGTTGTTGTTGTTGTGTGTTGTTATTATTATTATTATTATTATTATTATTATATTATTATTATTATTATTATTCAAATAAGGAAAGTAGTAACTGTGCTAGGGAAAGAGAACACTATATTTCGCAGCTAATCTGTCCAAGGTTTAATTATTGTCAGACAGTTTCTAAATATAATGAATTTTGTGTGTCATTGGAACTATTATTATTAGCTCAATCATCCATTGGTTCCTTTTCCATCACTGTAATATTGAACTACCCAACAGTGTGGAGTTTCCTTATTTCACATGTATTAATATGTAAAATATGAATTTATACAATACATGGTTCACTAAAAGTGGAAATGGAGACACATTAATAGTGATCAATCAGATAGGCAGATGTCCTGGGAGGTTAATGCTCCCTAGGACAATTAGTAGAGAGGAATTTGCTCCTTCTTTTACAGCCAGTTATTATTCACAACACAGGTGATTGATTGATAAACCCACAGGAAGGAGGGACTGTAGTCAAAGACACACTGTGTGATAACACTGTTGCTTCTCTCTCTCACAGAGAGCTGACGGCTGTCTGGCACATAAAAACACCTGTGTGTAAATATAGACCTGGTGTGTGGAACAGGAAACAAGAAAACCTATATTTAATAAAACTATATTTATACTATATGTGTGCCTTTCATGTATTTGGAAGTAGTGAATTAAAGACAGTGTTTTTAAGACAAGTTCAAATACTGTATTTTTAATTACTTTTGGCTGCCAAATAATACAGTGCACCATTTATGAGTGTACTTAAATAATGTAATTTGCATGAAAGGGGTTTGTTATCTTGGGAAATATATTTATTGACTTGCCGAGAGGTGGATGAGAAGATTAATTATATTATTTGTCTGGTAAATATGAGGTTACAGCCAGCAGCTGGTTCTCTTAGTCATTAATTTCATGATCATCATTTACATCATTTACCACAATTACAAATACACTGTTAAACAAATTAACTTAAGACTGAAATATCAAATTAAGTTAAATATAGAGTTGAACCTGACATATTTCCATACATTTTTACATACATGCCACCTGCTCTCATTATAATCACAAGTATGCACAAGTGAGCACTATCTACCTGTCTGTCTGTCTGTCTGTCTGTCTGTCTGACATTAGTGACATGAAATGTCCAGCAGATGTCGATCTTTCTTCACATCATTTCAGGTGAAAAGAAACGGTCGTATGTAGATGGTAACCCTAGATTTGCTAAAGTCTCGCGAGATTTTCTTTTACTTTTTTTTTAAATACATCCTGTACAAACTAATAATGTTTTATAATGTGACAGCAGCTGTGGTTAAGATCTGCTCATGTTAATTGGCGGCCAAACAACACTCGATTAGGGTTTATGAAAGACTCTGGTTTGGGTTAAAATGATCACTCTCGCGAGATCTCAGCGAGAGTGCTCATTTCAGGTGGAAAGAGACCGGGTGGCTTTCCCGGAAGTGACAGTGAAATAGCCCCCAAACAAACTTTTCACTCATATCTACCATCTGGGTGTTTGGAGGAGGTCCACGTCCTGCTGCTCCGCTGACTGATGAACTGACTGCAGAAAATATTCAAGTAAGTTTTCTTTTACTCTCTGCAGAGATGTTAGTTAGCCTTGTTTTAATTCTCTGAATCTCCGCACCGTGCTATATTATACGCACTACATTCACCGCCTTCACAACATGATTTACTTTTATAAAATGTCTAAAATAAGTCTGTTGTTGTCGGCTTTTGCTTCAGTCCAGACTTTGGACGGTGAAGCCACTTGTGATCAGAAGTTTATTGTGGAAACAATGAGACCAAATCGGCTCTAACTTCTTAAAATCATCTTCAGCTGAAAGTAAATCAGTGGTAAATTATATATACACCATCTGTACAGACATCCTAACATGTCTATAATAGAAGGCAAATTTAAAAACATAGTAAATAACCACGTTTTGGGGGAATTTGTACATTTACTGCCGTTTTTCTTTTAAAAAAAAAAAAAAACGTCCTTGAATGATTTATAAAATTTAAACAGCTGCCCTTTGATTTGCTTCAGATCTTGTTTCAGTGGCGGATTCAGGCTGTTTGAGAGGCAGGGGCCAGTGTCACTGTCTTCTATGATTATATTTATTGTTATATTTATTTAATAATAACAAAATCATATTTATTTAACTTGTAAATATCATCAGTTTGACAGTAATACAAGGACGTAGCATCGGGGGACTCCTTCAAAAACGTGGTATTTCATCCGGGTGGGTGTGGTTTTGCAGGACTTGGCAGTGCAGGCTTTGGCAAGCTCATGGGTGAGGTCTGCACCCGTCCCAGCCTGTAGTCTGATTCATCTTTGAGTGCTCTGAGAAAAAGTTGCACCATGTGGCAAAATGCATGGTACTTTCATTTCTAAATTAGAAGAGCTAGGCTGAATAATATATGCATATAATATGAGATATATTCATTTGATGTTTGCAAGCCTCATACCGTAAGGCCGTTTGGGCAAAATACTACACTGATATCAGAATATACAGACATCCTGTACTGCTAAAAAGCTGAATGTGAATTGGAAAGAAGACAAAAAAAACATTCATTCTCTGTTTAAAGTTAAACCTGGGAAAGAGGTCTCCTGCAAGGCAAAGATTAACTTAATAAGCAACTTTTTAACTTTAAGTTTTGCTAGTTTATCCAGACTGATGATTGACTAATGTCTGTCACTAGACAATATGAGTGAATGAAATTCAGTATTGTGACAGAGCGTCTCTGCTAATTTTAGGTACAATAAAAATGCATTTTCAAGTTTTGCAAGATTATGCCTGACAGTGGTTTGGCCTGCTCCCTACTTCTAACCACCGGCCTCTTTTCACTGCCAAAATATTTGAACATATGAACCGAGCGACTGGCGAGTCACTCAGGAAAGTTAGAAAAGTGCAAAATAAAAGTGAGAAATATGTAAACTCGATTGTATTGCGATTTCTTTCTGTGCTGTAATCTTAGTCAGTGCTCCTCTGGCAGCAGAACAGCGTCTCTCTGACTCTACAGCTTTTACTATGCTTGTGGGGACACTGTGTCTCTGTCGCTCTGAAACTGACGTTAATGTCACTTTTTCCGACTGTTTTGAGGACTTCTCGTCCCTGTGATCTTAAAAACTGAGACTGAACTCTCAGTCAAAGGAATCTCAGCAATGCTGCTGCTGAAGAGATCACGTGTTACAGTCGAAAGCTCCAGAACAGCTGCTAAATGGATCTTGTGGTGAGATTGTTTTGTCAACTATATCATAAAATGTCCCACAGTACAGGACTGCAGATCTCCACCAGGCAACAGATGGTGAAGCACCTACTGCAAAGTCACCACAACTTCCAGATGCAACCAGCAATTTAAACATTGTTATTTATTTAGGATATTTTGATGAAACACACCGGACAAAATAAAATCCCTCTCTACCTCCGTCTTGTCTCCCAAACAAAAAAGAGTTGAATCTCACTTAGTTGTTCCTCTTGGTTCCCTCACAGTCAAGATAGCGGTGAAGATGAACAAAATGGGGATTTATGCATCTCTGTATCGTCTCAGTTACGCCTGGTGGATAAAACGAGGAGCAGTGTATCAATTTGTCATTACTATCTCAAACCAAGAGTTGAACATGTTATTAATCAATAAATAATTAATAAGATACAAAACATGTTTTTTTTTTTATTTTAAGTTTGATTAAGCAATAGTATTGGCACAGTAGTTATGTGAAACATTAATTCATTGAGCACAAACAATTTAAATGAACAGAATATTAAAACATTAAGGCTCTTACTGGAAACAGCTGCTCTTGTCCGACTGTCATTATTCAACAAATGACGCCGCCAACAAAACAACGTCAAATGGATCTCTGCCAACCAAACTCAGACACAATTCCAGTCTTTAGCTTCTTTTAAATCTCTTCTTAAAGCTTTTCTTTTTGTGAAAGCTTTTGGAAATGTTTGATATGTGTTTTTACTTTTTTTTATTCTTATTTATTCTTATCGATTGATTGATTTTTGGATTTTTTAATTGTTTTTACTCCTTCCTGTTCCTTGGCTTTTAATTCAGTTTTGTCTGGCTTGTCTGGTTTTATTTTCTTTTGTAAAGCACTTTGTAACATTGTTAAGAAAAGTGTCCTATAAATAAAGTTTATTATTATTACTATTATTATAAATGGGGCACAGTTACTGCCATTTCTATCATAACAAAGCAGACCAAAGAAAACTAGACCAAAATGTTCACAAAACATATATTATCAACTAGTGCAATTTTTAATTGGTTAAATTCTTAACGGCGATTAATGATTAATTATCAACATCCCTATCTCAAATTGTGACACACCTGTATATTAGGATATTACAACCTTTATGTTTTAAGAGAGTAAAACAACTCTGACGGGGACAGACAGAAGACATCAGTAAAGTCACTCTCTAGTCTGTACACAGATTAAATGTTGTGTTTGTGGCACATTTGGGCAGAGTTTCAGTTGCTTTTTGATTTCTGTTGCTTTATTTCACATGTTAAAAATGATGATTAAATTACATACGATAGACCAGCCGTCTTTTCCTAATTTGGTTGCAGTATTTCTCTTTTTGTCCTGCGTGTTTTTATCAAAGTTTTGTGTAATTAAATAAATCTTTGTACAGTTTTATGACTGAACATTAGAAATCTATGGAATGTCAATATGAGTTATTTCTTATTTAACTCTTGTTTGTTTTTTAGGAAACCATTCGCCTCCAGAGATGGCAAAGGTAATGCAAACAGTAGAACAATGATATGGTTTCTTCTTTGTCTTAGAAAAATGTTCCTGTATGTCCTCGCTCTGGTCCCTCTCTGGTTCATCTATCGCTGGTACAAGGAAAGCAAAACAGTTCCCAACAAGGAGGATAAACATGTCTACATCACGGGCTGCGACAGTGGGTTTGGTAACCACCTGGCGAGACACCTGGACCAGCTCGGCTTCCGTGTGATCGCAGGCTGTTACACTGAGAAAGGCGAGGACGAGCTGAAGAAGAGCGCCTCCGACAGGCTGACAACCGTTCACCTCGATGTCACTGACTCTGAAAGTGTCGCCAAAGCAGCAGCGCTCATCAAGACTTTGGTTGGACAGAAGGGTTAGTGGCTTTTCTTATTATGTGCTGTCACATCACACTGGTAACATTAAATGTTTGGTTATTCCTTTATGGATATTATGTAGGGATGTTAATGACTGATCACAATTAAGAATTTAACTGATTAGAAATGTATTTAACCAATAATGTTTGTTTTCTGTAGCATTTCTCCAGTGCTCACAGTTTTTATCACAAGTGCTAGAATTGTTTACATTAAACTTATGAGAAAAAGATGCTGAGTTTTGTATCTTATTAATTACAATCCCAAAAGGTTTGGACGTTGTGTAAAACATAAATAAAAACATAATGCACTGATTTGCAAAATCTTTTGGAGCAGAGAGGCCCAGAGTGTGGGCCTCGGCCCCCTGGTGGGCTGTGAAGGTATTGCAAATATCAGTTTTTAATCTTCACTTTTCCTAACTAAGTTTAAAATTACTATGAAGTACGAATGATTAAATAATCAGAGCTAATAAAACAAAGCCATGGTATTCAAATCACATGTTATTCTCCATTTAATACTTTGTCAGAGTCTCGTATGTTGATCAGAGTTGTGATTAAAGATTTTGGGTGTGCCGCAGAAGATTTTCAGATTTCAAATTGGGCCTCGACATGCATTCTCAGTTTTGGAATGATGCATTTGAGGGACTGGGTGTGCACACATCCAGACAAAGATAATCGGGACAAGAAGACAAAAATGATTTAAAAAAACAACATCACTGGAGGGTACAAAGGGGAAAAGTCTGCACACTGTTAGGCTCCAAATGAATTCTCTTTTACGACTCTTTTAAAGTTTTAGATGCATCAGTTAACAACATCTTTTTCAAGCAAACAGCAAAAAGAAAAACAGGCATTTCATGTAGAGGCAGTAATCAAATAATCACAAAAGGTGGCATTCACAGCCTCAACATCTTGTAGATTGTTCCTTGATATCACTTTACTTTTGAGTAATAAACCAAGGATTTGAGCAAGTTACAGGCAGGTAATCCATCGCGTGGTGCTGTTTGTACAAATTGCTTAGAGAAAAATGCATTCACTGTTTTGCAAATGTTAGAGATTCAACAAATGTACCAAAGCGACTGAGAAACACTGTAAAACAAACTGGATGTAGTCTGAGTTTTACAGGGCTTTCACTAAGATGGGTCAAAGTTTAGGCTAAACTAAACAAACAGATCAGAAAACAAAGATTGTGCCACAAACACTGTTTATTTTGAAATGGCAATCAATACTCAGTTACAAATTCTGCATTATTTCTCTGCACACTTCACTCTCCTGGCTCTATTTTTTGATAAAGCAAAATGGCACAGAGCTGTAAGCAGGTACCAACCAACCAAAAAATGCTAAATTTTAATTTAAAAAAATTATATGAAAAATGAAAAGCACTAAAATCCAATATAAATAGATGTGTCTCATTTGTTCAGTGTAGTGATAATGTTTGGTGTTCATTTGGAGTCACTGGGTCACAAGCTATGAAACTGCAAGTATTTTCTGTTGAAATATTTATATGAAGTAAATAATTACACATTAACAACCAAAATAGGTGTGCTACATGAGATCAATTTAGGTTCTTTTCAGTCATAATCATAATTTTATCCTAATTTTTTAAACAATAATTTTCACTGAAATGGGAAGGTCAAAGGTATTGGCGTAAAAAATTTCAATTTTTTGTATTTTTTTTTCAACACAGATGACCACCTTTGAGTTAGACAGGCAACAAAAACCCCTGGCTTTAAAGGCGCTGGCAGGCAAAATGTTGTTACCTCCAGACAGAGCGAGGCTAGTTGTTTCTCCATGTTTCTAGTTTTTATGCAAAGCTAAGCTAACCGACTCACTCTCGTCTCTCAGCAAGAAACTGAAAAATTCCACTGATACCACTCTCATGTCTGTCCGTTTAATATGAAGCTGCCAATCAGCTTAGCTTAGCTTAGCACAAATACTGGAAACAGTGGGAAACAGTTAGCCTGGACTATTTCTTTTACAGGCATAGTGTCATCCTGATGCGTGCCTTTTTGTTATCGTCAGGTTGTTAGGCAACCGGCGGAGGTCAGAAATAGTCGTTTTTACACTTTGGTTTTTGCACAAATTAAATAAAACACAAAATGTTCATTTGTGCCCGTTTGTATGTGGACTTAACCTCCAGACAGAACCAGGCTAGCTGTTTTAACTGCTTCCAGTTTTTAAGCTAAGCTAAGCTAACCAGCTGATGGCTGCAGCTTCATCTTTGCTATTTATTTTATTAATTTGATTTCTTTTTAATATGAGTTTTTATTTTTATTCCTCTCACTCAGACTCAAGGAATTAACATACAAAGTAGCACACAGACTGAAGCAGTGACTTCACTTGATGCAGAGTTTCATGTTGGCTTCATGGGTCTCATCTCTTTGTGTTTCTCGTGTTGTTGTGTTGCTGCAGGTCTGTGGGCGGTGGTGAACAATGCCGGAGTCGCTGTGCCGTCCGGTCCCACTGACTGGCTCACCATACAGGATTTCAAATCCATGCTAGCTGTCAATCTGACCGGCGTGATCGACGTCACACTGAGCGTCCTCCCTCTCATCAAGAAGTCCAGAGGCAGAGTGGTGAACGTCGCCAGCGTGTTTGGGCGCATCAGCCCGTTCGGTGGACCTTACTGCATATCCAAGTACGGTGTGGAGGCCTTCAACGACAGCCTGCGGTGAGAGATGAAACCTCTTCATGCTGCAGATACAGTTCGTTGTTATTCTCATGAGTGTCGTCTTGATCTCCAGCGACCCTCTTTGTGTTTCAGTTTAAACATGGCGCCATTTGGAATCAAGGTTGCCTGCATTGAGCCCGGCTTCTTTAGAACAAATGTGACTGACACAGGGTTACTGAAAAATCACGTGAGGAAGCTGTGGGAGAGGCTGCCTCAGGACGTGAAGGACGACTATGGACATGACTTCTTGGAGCCATGTGAGTTTCTGCACCTTTGTTAATAAATCATAATAATATATACTTTTTTGCTTTTATTTTTATTGCTATAGCTCAATACGTCATAGAACAATTCACAACAAATCACAGACGATCTTGTTGATTGGTGCACGTTAGGGATGTTGCAGGCAACTAATTTCCCTGTCGATTAAACAGAAATTTAAATTTAGACCAGTCGACTAGTCTGAAAATATTTAGAACTGAGCAGTACATTCATTGAGGTTAATTATTGTCCAAAAATATTAAGTGTATAAAGAGCCATTTCAAACCAGGACTCACATTCTTCAATAACCAAATGATGTGTATGAGTATTTTCTTTTTTTGTCAAAGTATTTTAGGTTATACAAAATACAATTTGAAGTACAGTTTTATATATTTTAACAAAATCCCACCCCATAAGTAGCCCCACCCTGTTGCGCCATTACAAGTCTGTGATAAACGATTCATAAACAAATGCACGCAAAAGAATATACGAGTTAGGGAAAAAGAAAAAGAAAGAAGAAAACAATCACAAAAAAAAAGATGATAAAAAAAGGGGTGGGGGGGTTATCTATCCATCTACCTGTCATTTTCAAGTGTCTGTGCTGACTGTGGTTGATGCCACTTTACTCTGACACACCCTACACAGTACACACGCAACCTTAATTTAATTTCCTAGGTCAAAATACTGACAAACTGGTTTTTATCAGATGTCATGTCTTTCACTTTCTATCTCACTAGTTTACGTCTGGTCCTGTACGTCTGGAGAACAGGGGCACTGCCCTCTGCTGGAGCTACAGCCCCGACTAGTGATGGGCAGCTGTGTAATAGCAGCAGTTAACCAGTGTTGTGCATTAATAAAAATATCAATAAATACTTTAACCACTATGGCTGCCACTGGTGTGGAGGCCTAAAAAAACAACCAAACAAAAAAAAACTCTAATCAGGTTCACGTGCATGCAGCAGACCGTTAATTTATTTATGTCTTTTCCACATTCAAATAACACATTTCTTTTTTCCCAGTGTACATGTAATCTTTTTTTATTTACCTTCAATCAAACAAATAAACAAAAGATTATATCTGTTTTTTGTTTGAAGGTTTCCTGGAAAGCACAATGTAATTGGTACTAATTTAAGAGAAAATAGACCCTCCTGAGACTTTATTTTAGTTTATATAAACTTCTTCATATACTGTACGTTGAATTTTATGCTTACCTGTGGACAAATTCTACATCTATGCTGTTTCAGCTGATCTGACTATATTAGTGTTTAATTTGGATTAATTCTTTGATAGTTTACCAGTTGATCCTTGGCTGTATTTTACTTATAATCACTGCCAGATTGCAAAACTTCAGACGAACTAATAAGGAACTACTAATTTGGAGCATCTTGTATAATAAAGCACATTTGTGACATGTTTCTCTTTCAGCTCTTGTAGAGCTCGACGAAAGGTTCAAGATGTTCACGGACGGGGACCTGATGAAGGTGGTCGGCTGTATGGCGCACGCCATCTCGCTGTTCACCCTCGTACTCGCTACTCTCCCGGGTGGGACGCTAAGTTCTTCTGGTTGCCTCTGTCGTACATGCCGACCTGCATCACGGACCCCTTGTTTCTTATGTACAGCCCCAAACCAAAAACATCTCCACTGTAGGTTCTGTGAAATCAGTTACTGGAGAAAAGTGTTGAGCTAAGATGCTTTTGTGTCTTTTATTTACACGACAATAAATGTTTGCACATAAAGATTGAGACCGCTGACGGCAGTATAAGAACATTTTATGTGTTTTAAAACATGTTTGTTTCTTCATTGCACCTTTAACTGAACCGCAGAACAGCATCATCTCTGAAAGATTTATTATAAGATCTGAGATAACAGCGTCAGACGCTCTTAGAAATAGGGGTTCTAAAAAGGTTCTTCCTGAGGTTATACCCAGGACAGTTTGCTTCTGACAAACCCTGTTTTAAGAAAGGGTTCCATTAAGAACCTGTTTCATCTAAAGAATCTTTTTAAATGAAAGAGTTCTTTAAGGATCGTTGAAGTCCTTTAAGAACTCTTTCATCAAAGGCTCTTTAAGGGTTCTTTGTACTGTAACATAAAAGAGTTCTCCCTGTGTGGGTTCTAAATAAAACCTGTGGAATACAAAAGGGTTCTTGGAAGAACCTATTGGGTTTGTTTTTGATAAAATTTTGGAATAAAAACGGTACCTGGAAGAACCCCCTGGGTGGGTTCCAGATAACAACTCTGGAATATAAAGGAGTTCACAGTAGAACCCTCTTAGTGGGTTTGAGATAAAACCTTTGGGATATATAAGGGTTCTCAGTAGAACCCCCTGTGTGGTTTACAGTATAGATAAAACCTTTTGAATACACAAGGGTTCTCATGGAACCTCCTCGGTCACCTTTAGATGAAAACTTTGTATTAAAAAAGTTCTTTGGTAAAACCCAGAAGGTTCTTGACAGAATTCCCCTAAGAGGGTTCCGGGTGGAACATTACATTATAGAAAGGTTCTCTGTAGAACCACACATAGGTTGTTTTGTGGGAAGTCTTTCACAAATGGCTCTAGGTATAACCCTTTATGTTGGGTTCCAGGTAGAACTCTCTGAAAGGCTTTAAAGTGGAACCTTTATAAAAGGTTCTAACATGAAGCAATAATGGTTCTCTTATGAGGACAAGCTGAAGAACCCTTTATGGTTCTAGTCAACACATTTATTTCTCAGAGTGGATTATATTGGTGTCACTCCTCTGCTGACTTGTGAAGCCATTGTTCTTGATGAACTTTGGTTCTTGTTCTGTTTAAACCTGCTCCTCAGATTGTTAAATAATCTCAAACTGGAGAACAGAACAGTGGGTTTTGTTTTTTCTGTGAAACCTTTGGGCTCAGTTGTTGTGTTTTTCAGAGTGGATTTGAGGTGAAAGGGGAATGCAGTTATCAAGAACAGGGGCCATGTAATCTGGTGTGGTCTGTTACACAACCCTGTTGTTCTGTCCACTATGGACCTTGACTCCGCAGACACACTGAAGCACACTGTCACACCTTCACATGACTCCAGCGTTGACTGAACAAGAATCGTAACTTAACGCATATTCTCTGATGAGGAAGACAGATCTTCATCTAAACAACTGTAACCATGGTATGTCTGCATTATTATTATCATTATTATACATTTTATGTTGTTTAAATGAGTATTAATCAACTTTGATGCTCACTAGGAGAACCCAAACAGCTGGCAGGTACATAACAACTTCATTATTTTTATTCATATGAAGCAAAATTAACTGAATTATTTTGTGTTTTTTGCACAAACAAGCTTAAAGAGATCTGAGGCCACTTGGTGGTTGAGTGAACAGTGATGCACTGAAGGATCAGTTCACAAAAAAACAAAACTTTTCTCTCTTATGTCTTGTGGTATCAAGTCATGCATGCAGGTTTAGTTTTATCTGTCCAGACTTTGAGATCTCCACTTGGGGTTTTGTTTGTGGTATACATAAGGAAAACTCCAACATATATATATATTATATATATATATATATATATATTATATATATATATATATATATATAATAATGTATATTATTTGGGTATAACACAGTAGTGGAGGAAGTATTTGTCACAACACAGTGGAAAAATAAAGTGTTTTGTTATATTATTGGGTTAATATTATTGATTCATTCATGTGTAAACAGTATTTAACTGTTTGTTGAAGCGTAGCTGGTTTTATCCACAGTTGCATAGTTTAATATGCAGTATAACAGATATTTTAAAAGCTGCTGAAGTAACAGGTTACAGTCGCTGTCTGATTAATGTAGTCAGGTAAGAAATACAATGTGTCCCTCTGAAACTGGACTAAGTAGAAGTATAAAGCGCCATATAACGGGAATACTCAGGTAAAACACAAGAACCTCAATATTGGGCTGAAATATACGACATTCTTCAGTAAAGTGTTTCAGATTTGTTTCAAACCTACATGCATGGCTAAATTCCAGTCTTTTTTAAAATTACAAATGTTATTGTATGTAAGAGATTCACATTTAAAATGACTCTGAATCATCTTGTGTCTTCAGTCATGATCCTCTCTAGAACGTCTCTACCACATGAATTAAGGTCTGCTACAACACTACAGACTAAAAATTGACTTTTTTCACAAGATTTTATTTAGGTTTAACGTGTGTGGTTAAAGGGGGAGTCCGTATTATTATTGGCATTATTTCCCCTTTTAATAATAAACCCTCTCATATTATGTTTTTATAACTCCAATTCTAAAAAAGTAGGGACATTTTGTAAAGAGTAAATAACAACTGTTCATAAAAAAGCGTTGAAAGTAAAATTCTTTCTAATTCTTGCTTGATATACGACTTCAGGTGCTCAACAGTCCGGTGTCTCTGTTGTAGTTTGCGCTTCATGATGCACCACACACTTTAAATGGAGGACAAGTCTCGACTGGAGGAAGGTCCGTCCAGTGCTCGAGCTCTTTTATTTCAAAGACACACTGTTGTGTCTTTGTGCAGGATGTGTCTTTGCATTGTCTGAAATAAGGGACGTCTCTGAAAAAGACATGGATGGCAGTATATGTCGCTCCAAAACCTGTTTGTACCTTTCAGCATTAATGAGGCCTTTACAGATGTGACAGTTACCCATGATGCCATGGGCACTAACACACCCTCATACCATCACAGATGTTGGCTTTTGAATTTAGTGCTGGTAACAACCTGGGTGGTCTTTTTCCTCTTCAGCCCAGAGGAGACGATGTCCACGATTTCTGAAAACAGTCTGAAATGTGGAGCGCACGTTTCACTTTGCTCTTAAACTGTCGGACTATTTGGTCGCTCAGTTTTCCATAAAGTCCCATCGTCATTCCCAAGTTTCCCATCCATGCATGAAAACAGCTGAGCCTGATGCCCCTTTCATGAGTAATACTTTCACCTGTCACAAACTAACCTTGTCCCAACTTTTTTTGAAATATGTTGCAGGCACCAAATTCAGAGTGAGCGCATATTTACAAAAAAGTTTATCAGTTTGAACATTAAATATTTTGTCTTTGTGTTGAATTCAATTGAACACAAGTCAAAAAGGATTTGAAAATCATTGCATTCTGTTTCTGTTTACGTTTTACACGAAGTCTCAACTGTCATGGCCAGATTAACCCACTAGAGGGCCCAGGAGCTAAAAAAAGACTGGCTGAGGGTTCCCTGATGTTTGTGGCACAGAACCTTTCTTTAATTCCTTTCTCAATCAAATGTCTCACAATTACTGTTAATCTTATTGTTCTTTTACCATCATTATTTTCTGGGATGATGGTCTTGGAGGGATATACACAGGGGTTAAAGTGGGCCGGAGCCCTCCGGAGCTCAGCTCCGCCACCTCAGAGCTGAGCTCCGCCACCCCGGAGCTCAGCTCCGCCACCTTATTCAAATAAATAAATTTTTCAATTCAAACTGGCAGTAGCCAGTAGCTGTTAGTTTGCTGTGTTTCTCTGTTTGTTAGCCATGTTAGATTGCTATGTGTGTGTTTTACCTGTTAATCCGGCCTGTATTTTCATAACATGCTTTGCCTCAGGTGTTTGGTACCGCTGCGCTCTCACAAGGCGCGGATGCCGCGGCGCTTTCCAAGGTGCTGATCCTGACTTTGTTGATTTATTTGTTTGCTCAGTACTGTTTTATTGTTATTCTCTGTAGTTGTTTTTGCACAATTTCGTACTTCGTAGTTTGACAGAGCCTTTTGGGGGCGTCGGGATGAATATTTTCCCGAAAATTACATTTTCTATCCTGGAAACAGAGGCGCTATATATCCCGATGTATGTAGGTTCCCAACCTGACAACTTTAGTGTATTTTCTGCTGATATCAATAATTATTATTGAGGAAGAAGACCGCCATTTCAATATTAATCAACATTATAAACTGCAGGCTGCGTGCAACTTGACCTTCTCTGCGGCTGCACAGGCGGATGAAATGCCAAGTTCAGCCTGTGATCTGTTACTGTCTGACTGAACAACCTCATGGAAGTGATATTTTACAGTTCTACATATTTTAATCTAACGAAATTCGTTTAAAAAAGTCAGTTGGTGTTTTCAAAGTCATGATATTGAGCTGAAACAGGTTCTAGACTTCGTTCGCATTCACAGGCTGCTGCTGAGCGGAGCAGACGGCTCACACCGCGCACACTGCGATGTTCAACATCGTAGACTTAATAAAGTTAATTATCACTGAAATTTAAAAAGCGACACTCTAAAAAAAGCTCTCACTCACTTGGTCGAGGGCTTTGTATGCATTTCCTGGAGATGTTGGTGTCTTTCTTCAGTGAGGGGCGCTTTTTGCAGCCAGCTGCTGATGGTAAATCCATCATATGCAGTATTTCACCCCGACGTGTTTTGGATAAAGTATAAATCCAGTGATCTTGAAGCTTCGAGCTTCACCGGGAATTTTATCTGAGATTCTAAAAGTTGCAGCAACAGTTTGCATCTTCATTGTTTAATATTTTGAAGTATTTCCACACAAAGCTGGTGGCAGACAGTGTGTTATGTGTCTCATTAAGATGGTAGAGACAAAAGTTATTGTATTAAGTGCATTCATAATCAGACGTGCTTGAATTCATGGCGATTTGTGATCGTTAACCAATTAATAAAAGCACCCTGTGTACTCAGCTGGTAGCAAATAGGAGCCAGAAAACACACACTACCCTGAATGAAAATAAAATCTTAAGAATAATATAACACATGCTATGATATGATGATGTTATAGACAAAAAGTTATATATTATTTATTAATGTAGAGTGTGTTTTAGCAAAGACATGATTATTGAAAAGCTGGTTGTATCTTGGTTAAAATGTTCTAATAAAGGAAAGTTAGAAAATTTTGCAATATCTTGTGTGCTGTAAAGTGGTTTGGAAAAAATGAAATCGGAATCGGCCGAAATCAGTATCAGCCATCCAAGCACTCTGCAAATCGGAAATCGAGATCGGCCCAAAAAATTGTAATCGGTGCAAGTCTAGTTGAGAATAAAGCCAATATAGTTTTTTGCAATCATTTACGTCATTTTCCCTACTGCGCCTCAGCACCGAATTTTAGGGCTCCCCCACCTGTCAAATCCCACTTTAACCACTGGATATACAGTAGCTGTTATAAAGTTGTTTGATACCTCTCTTTCCTTTTTTAGAACTATTATTAATAAATAAAGACAAATAAAGATGAAATATCAGCTCATGGTCAGTGTTAGTGGTGCATATCCACAAGTAAATATGCAGTTATTCACATTATCACAAACCAACTGACACATAATGAATATGGGGCCTCTGGGGGCCTCTGTGGAAGGCAGCTTCAGCTTTTATTACTGCTGCAAAATAATGATAAGGGTCAATGAGGATGGAGTTTACAGTATGAATGTGACAGTAAAGAGTATTTCAGTGTTAATCTTTCATGTTTGTCTGTGTGAGATCTAAACGTCTCAAGTTTTTTTTCCCACTCAGGTGTCGACTGACAGTCTGATGTCATATTTATTAGAGGTACGTTTATTTCTCAGTGTATTCACTTCTATTCTCACCATTTTTATTTACCTTTTACAGTTTCTCCCTGTCCATAGCTCGATTTCTCAAAACTCTAAACACAAAAATGAAAACAGTAAACAGATCTGTTGCAAAATGAAACACTGCACTCAAACTCACACTCTCCTCTCCAAACTGATTCTTTCCACCAAAACTTTGCACACAGCATGTTCAAAGTTATAAAACTGTTTAGAAATTGTTTCCTTTTTCTCCTTTTTTGAAGTTTTGGCTTTTTCGTCCTTAAGTAGGTTGCAGTTTTATGGCATATAAAGTATAAACATTGTTGCCATATTGTACTGTGATATAATGTGAATATATCGTATAAATATTATTTTGACACAATCATTATATCAGCATTTAAGATACAATGCACATTTCTCTACTCTGTGAGCTTCTAACTTATAGTTGCTTGAGTTGTTAAGAGTCCTGAGAATATATAAACATTTTATTTGTAAGATTGTAAGATTCAAAAGATTAATTTTAGTGAAATAAAGTTTAGAGGGATAGAACTAGCAAACTCTTATTTGTTTATTTCCCCTACATAAATCATATTCATTCAGCTTTGTTTCACTCTATATTTCTCCTCCTCCTCTCCTCTCTCTCCTCTTGCTTGTGCAGATGTAGGCCGAGGTTTTGCTCCTTGAGTGTCTGGTTTCACTAACTGAGTGTTATTTTTCAGTTTAGTGTCCAAGCAATCATAAAAAACTCTAACAAGAACAGGATTACTCAAAAACATCACGCCTCTGATCAGCTGTTGCCAGCTTGGAGCCATTAAAGCAATTTTTTCAAGGTTTTTTGAAAACTTATGAATCACAGAGGTCCTTCAGCACACAGGCATGAATGTGCACCATGAGCAAAAAGACAAGCTGCAGGTCAGCTGATCACGCAAACAATCGCATGATACCCTCCAGCCCTCCAGAGGCTGAGATAAAAATGAGAAACACTACAGTGAGAAAATGTCTTTCTGCGTGATGATGCATGATGAAATCAGTGCACAATATGACTGATATTGAACTCGACTGAAAGTTGTGCAGATTTCATTGAAATATTAGCTACTCTTCCTCCTCCTGCACCTCTTGATCTCAGTCTTCCTCTTCTTCTCTGTTCTCCACGTTGCTCCATTTTTTTCACCTGAGGCCTCTTTTATGCTCTGAAACGTGACTGAAGTGTCTCGCTAGTTTGAACAGGTGAGAATTAGGGTGTATCATTTTATCAGGTCAGTGTTTGTTTTTCCAGATAAAGCAATCAAAGTGTGTGAAATGATGCAAAGCGTGATAGATTATGCAATTTGTGCTTTGACGTTTGCAAAAAATGTGATTTGAAGTTTCTGTTTGAGTAAAAATAAGGAAATTGTGCTTAAGGTTCAGCGGTCTGGAGTCTTGTGGTTGATGCAGGAGCTTCAAGTTTTCAGACTTGTGTGCATAGTTCCATTTATTGTGTGAATGCAATGGAGAAAGAGGCATTAAAAATGTTTCTCTTAGGATTTACAGAAGTTAAAGCTGTGGATTGTGTGTTTCAGGTCATCCTGTCACACCTGGCTTTAACCTGTGTTTTACTTGTGGCCACTGTGGCTGCCATCCGCTGGTACATCAGAGATTCCTACCAGGTGGAGGGCATCAGTCAGAAGCACGTGTTCATCACAGGATGCGACAGCGGCTTTGGGAACCTGGTGGCCAGACAGCTGGACGGACGAGGTTTCCACGTCGTGGCCGCGTGTCTCACAGAGAAAGGTGCGGCAGATCTGGCAGCCGCGGCCTCCTCCAGACTGAAGACCGTCCTGGTGGATGTCACGGACGGAGCGAGCATCAGGAGGGCGGTGGAGTTTGTGAGCAGGGAGGTCGGACAGCGAGGTGAGCCGGGTGGACGGCGGGGGGTACGCGCAGATAGGGTGCCAGACAGAGTGAGGCACTGGGAGAGATAAAGACAACCTGGAGCATCCCATCATCAACTCATCATCCTCCTACTGACGGAGGAGGGAGAAAATACTGACATCATATACTGCATTTTTAAAGCCAAAGATACAGAAAAACCTCTTCAAACAGCCTAAATCTGAACTACAGGTTGATACAATAGGTACTATCCAGGGGTGGAAGTAACTAGTTACAAATTACTGTAATAAAGTAGTTTGTTTTGGGTACTTGTACTTTTACGAGTAGGTTTTCAAGTCTGTACTTACAGTAAATATGCATTACAAGCTGTAATCTACTTAGTTACTTTTAAAATAATAGTTCACCCCTGGTACAGTTTGAATCAATATCCAAACCTTTCACCTGCAGTTTAGTAGCCAATAAGATGATCTGATCACAAAGACATACAAAGATAAAACAAAACAAAACGCTGGGGCAGCACATGTTTGAAGTGAGGATGTCAATGGTCAATCATTAATCGATTCATTTCCATGAAGATTAAAAATGTCTTCATGTCTTGGCAGTAATTTGCACCTCATTTGATGTTGTTTTGTCTGACGGAGCCATTTGTTGAATACGGAAACTCAAACTTCGACTTAAAATGAGAAATAAATTACCAAAAAAAACAGAAAAATATTGAAAATGAGGGGGAAAAAACATGCACGTATCTATAAATAATTAGGCCTAATGATTAATCAATTGTTCGGTTAAGGAAAACACACAAAATTTGCAGCCCCAGTTTGGAGAGGCGACTGTGACATCAGTGATTAAAAGTAACTAATACTCTGAGTAGTTTTTGAGACAAATACTTTGTACTTTTACTTAAGTATATTTCTACACCAGTACTTTTATTTGTAATTGAGTAATACAATATTTCAGCGATGTAACAGTACTTGTTCTTGATTACAGATTTTCACTACTCTTTCCACCACTGCTGGTATCTATTAGAACTGTGTGATATTTTGACATTTAATCATCATCAGGAAAAAAATCACTTCAACAAATTTCCCCGTGAAATTACTGTGAACTGGGTTATCACTATTTAACTGCTGTTTCTACAGTTTCACAGCTGTAATTTACCTTCACAGTTTATTATTATAAAATGTATTACAGTATACTGATGTTTACTGTGTAATACTGTGGCTGTCAGACCAGTAATATACTGTTTCTTTAAAGGTTTTCCTCATTAATAGGAATTACTGTAAATTGTTGACATGTCCTGTAAATAACATGTCTTCAGTTTTAGTGTTTCAGTACTGAGAGCTATAATTGTGGTTAATTTGTTTATTTGTTTACTTAAAGGATCCCCAGTAGCTCTTGCCATGACAACATAATCTTCCCGGGGTCCAAACCTAACATACAATGCACACCACATTACATAATATACAACATTAATGGCATTATTTTACAGAAAATTACATCAATATTTATCAATACTTTAAAGACACCATGAATATATTTAAGTAAAATATTATTTAAAAATCAATATATAAATAATTATATAAATAGATATAAATAATACTTAAACATAACGAGAATTATGCAGCTCATATGAGGCAAAACACAATATTAAATATTAATATTAATAGACTGAGATCTAAAATTTACCTTAAAAAAACACAAAAGACGAAACAAAGGCAGCTGTATGGAACTGAACATTTATTCAAAGGCAGAATTATATGACAGAAGTTTTATTTTAACTCTAAATGTTTTAGAAACAAGTAAAACTTTTTTGTTTAAAAAGTAAGTTCTTTAAACAGTGTAGAGACGTCTCAGTGGTTTTTGGTTTGAGGGACTGGTCACATGTGGTCACAACAGTTCATCAAGTACTGTTGAACATTTTTGATACATATATATATATATATTATATATATATATATTAGCTGGCTTCAATATAGTAAAATAAAGAAATATGAAAACAAATGAGAATAAAATTGGGAAATTTAAGATTAGAATGAAAAACATGTTATTATATTATATATAACTGCATATATGTACATTTGAGGTCAAAACCACCATCTATCAGTGTCGATGAACCTGAGGATCCTTGAGGATCTAATGCTCAGAAATACTCTTTAATTAAAGATCTTAAATATGTGAAATGACGCCTTTTTTATCCTTTAGCTCAGAGTAAGAAAAGAAGTTGATATCAGCAGGTTATTTCTATCCTCCTCTCTCCCCTGCAGGTCTGTGGGGTCTGGTGAATAATGCCGGCAGGTCCACACCCATCGGTCCATCAGAATGGATGCAGGTGGAGGATTTCACAAAAGTTCTGGACGTGAATCTGATCGGAGTCATTGACGTGACTCTCCAGTTTCTGCCGCTGCTGAAAAAGGCCCGGGGCAGGGTGGTGAACGTGGCCAGTGTACTGGGCAGACTGTCTCTCACCGGTGGAGGATACTGTCTGTCCAAATTTGGAGTGGAAGCCTTCTCCGACTCCCTCAGGTAGTGGGAGGACAACAGGTTCATCACACATCCTCTTAAGACTGATTTATTAGGATTTAGATTTTTATTAGGGTGTCGAGCATCAGCTACTCTTCCTGGGGTCCACAGAGAACATAAAATAAACATGACAACAGCTCAGACACTGGTAGACAAAACAACCACGATATTAAAATTACTGTGTTCTTATTCATACACACACACACTCTCTTATTTATAAACCTCTTATTCATAATACTACAGATTTATACATAATTTTCCAATATTCTAATTCATGTTTTTAAATATTAATATACACAAAATTTGTCAGCATGCAAAGTAAAATCTTATTCTGATGCACTTAATGTTGTGGCTGTTCGAGGTGGAGCTACTTTTAATTACAGACACCGATGTGTGTTCATTTTTTGGCCTTGTCTTTAATTTTTGGTGTTTTTTGTGAAATATTGGATAATTTTAGCTCTCTGGGCCTTGAAAATTTATTGAAATTAAACTATTTGAGAAGATTAGAGGGGAGATCACTCACTGGTGGAAACAACTCATGTTAATAAATAAAATGTATCACCAACTTTATATATTTTATAAGCTTGTTATGTTGTTTTTCATTGCAAAATCATAACTTTGGAAGTATTTAACTAGTTACTATAGCTGAGAAAATAGTGTGATAATTCTCACTGAAATGTAGCGAAGTAGAGGTGAAAATGGAAAAACTCAAGTCAAGTGCAAGCACCTCAAAGTTGTACTTCAGCAGGCAGCCATATTGACATGAAACAGAAAACACAGGTGTTACCAGAGATATTAATTAAGGTCCTGTTCCATTTAGTGTAGCAGAGCCTTTCCACTGAGTCAACATGTACAAATAGCAGCACCCTGACTCTGTTGGACCTGAATGGAAGCCGTGTTTACTCTAATAAGTTTAGTTTCTTTCCACCTCTGCACTCAGCTGCAAAACAATTTGAGTGATCTGCAAACTGTTTGAACATCAGTGTGACCTTAAACTACATTTTTAAACTGCCTTTAAAGGAAAATCTCAATGCATTATGAACCATGATGTTCTGTTTCTTCTGGTCAGGAAGGACATGCGACACTTTGGCATCAAAGTGAGCATTATTGAACCTGGTTTCTTCAAGACAGCTGTGACTGATGTGGATCTTATTAAAGCTGACCTGAAGAGGCTGTGGAGCCGCCTCCCTCAGGACGTCAAAGACTCCTACGGACACACGTACTTTGACGACTGTGAGTGGAAGTACAGTTAATTAATAATTCAGCAGCAGAGTGAGATGGATATTCTGAATAGTTCCTCTCCTTTGTTTTTTTTTTTTCCTCCATCAGATGTGAAAGCTCAAAACTTCTCCTTGGGCATCTTGTGCAGCTCAGACATCTCTAAGGTGACCAGGTGTATGGAGCACGCGCTCACGGCTCGATTTCCACGCACACGTTACGGTGCAGGCTGGGATGCCAAGCTCTTCTGGATTCCTCTGTCCTACCTCCCTTCATTTGTGTCGGACTTTGTTGTCGATGTGCTTCTTCCTCCACCCAAAGGTTAAATAAACTAAACCACTTCCTTAATGCAACCACTAAAATAAAACAGTAAAATAGTTTGTTTGGCAGATATTTTTCTGTCAGAAGTGTTTGTGGCAAGAAAGAAACAATAATTAGAGATCCATTCTCTAAATAGTTTTCTCCTCTCTGTTTATGACTTAAATACAGGTGAAAAAAAGGGATTTGCAAGGATAATCTTTTTATTTTCTTTACTTTTTTCACCTGTAAAACAGATGAAACAAAAGTTTTGGCAGGTGAGGTTTTTTTCTTCCTGGTGTATTTTATATGGAGGACCAAGACGGACAAAATCAGAAATAAAGAAATACATAAATGAATCAATAAACTGTTAAGTGTTACTTTTTTAAATCTGTAAAAGTTATGGCAGATGAAAAAAGCTTTGCTGCTAAGGATGGTCAGGAGTTTGTTGTTGTAATACTCATTTTGGCCACAAGAGGCAGAAACATTATGAAGGACTGAACCTGCCAAAATAAACGAACAAGGAAAGAAAAATATTACTCAATAAATAAATCAATAGTTCCATAAAGTCATTAAGTGCACCAAAACTAACATTAAAAACAATTAAGGAATTAATTAGTTTATAAATTGTGACATAAATTGATACAAGATGGCAGCTTCTCATATTTTGGGGGTTTTTAGAGACACCGGCAGGGGTGGAAGTAACTAGTAACTAACTAACTAGTTTTTTGGGGGGTACTTGAGTAATAATTGAGTACTGAGTACAAGTTGAATTAATTTCTAAACCTTTCATCTGCATTTTTGTTTTGTCTGGTGGAACCATTTGATGAATAGGGAAACTAAAACTTGAAATGATTTTTAAAAAAAAAAAGTATTGATAATGTAGTAAACATAAATGGTTAAAAAGTAAGATAACGTTTCAGGTCCATAATTCATGGTAAATACACGGTAATTGCCAAGTAATATATCTGAAGTTTCTTAGAAATTATCCACAAATTACACACAAATTTAATATGTTACTTGGTATTTACCTTTACCATGAAATCTGGGGGTAATTTGGGGGTAATTTCTAAGAAATTTCAAATATATTATTTGGTAATTACCACCTATTTAGCATGAAAATATGAGACCAGAGTAACAAATACTCTGAGTAGTTCTTGAGTACTTTGTACTACTTGAAAAAGTGTATTTTGCATAATATGTGACCTACTTAAACACAGGGGAGAAAGCAATGTAGATCAGACTTAGAAGATGTATCACCACGTTTTTTTTCTCACTTTCTCTCAGGACTTCTACAGTAAGTCTGCATGACAACTCAAAGCAATGAAGTAAAGAAAAAAGTGTCACGACTGTGTTACAAAATAGGAAATTTATTCATTCATGTCTCAGCAGCAGCAATTTAAACCATGTGGGCATGTTGTGAATGATCACAGATAAGAGTTTTTTTTTTTTTTGTCCTCATTACGATACAAAAGAAATCATTCTGTGAAGTTAAGAATTTGTCACCGTGTTTATAAAACGACCGTCTACAAACTGCATCCTCAGGCCATGTCAAAATAATCAACTACATAAATTCATTTCTGTGCAACAAACATGAGCACGTTCAAGTATTGTTCCAAACAATTTTGGCCATTGTTCCAATACCATTACTTTAAAAAATGTTGATTTATAAAGTCAGGGAGCATAAGGTAGGAATTAGTTTGATTAAGGACAATAAGTACTCGTCTGTTTATATTGGAGCACATATGTTTGAAAAATGAATGGCATAAGTTAAAATCCAATTATTCTTGCTTTTATTTAGTTTCCCGCCCTGAAATGAGGTATATAAACGTGAAAGATGAATAAATACATCTTCAGTTTTGTTCAGTGGCAAAAAAAAATATCATTATTCAACACATTTCTCTAATAACCTTCGATCATATAAGTACTGTACATTCAGATGCAGCTCACTTTTTGTGTTATTGTGTTTATGTTGAATTATTCATAGGATCTATTTCAAAGATATTTTCTGACAAAAATCTTGCTGTTCAAATTTACAAATATACAACTTATTTATTAACATTTCTATCAGCAGCTTCAGTGCAAAGATATACATATAGTACATCAGAATAAAGAAAACATTAACACAAGAATTGGCATAAGAAATGTCAGAAGGCATAGTCACAGCAGACCTTTTTCTTCATTCTATAGAAATGTATTTCTCTTTCCTAAAACAATTTGAGTTTTGTACACAGGCTGCATAAAAAAATAAATTCTGTGCAAAGTGTGTTTCTTTTTTTTTTTTTTTTTCCTTCGATTCCCGTCTGTGAGAGAGGGGGTTATACGTCGCTGTCCTCTTTCACGAGGTTGGCCGTGTCTTTGAAACTGTCCTCGGTCGGCGAGAAGGTGCTCGGACGATCCCTCTTCTGAGGTTTGGCGGAGGGAACAAACGGAGACGGCTCAGGGGCAGAAGAGTCTCCACTGCTTCCCACAGGCTTTTCATCCTTCATCTGGAGAACAACGCAGAGAGTGAACAAGCCGAAAGCATAATCTGTGCTTTCTGTTTTTCAACTGGTGTCTTAAAAAAGTCCAAACGTACCTCTGAGTATGAAGGGTTTTCAAACGTGGTGCTCGGCTTTAATTTTCGCTTGAATAGGCTCCACTTTGACTCCTGCAAACACACGCCAACAGTGAGGTGGCATCACATTGAGCTTGTGTATTTCTCTATGGATCTTCACTGTACTCAGGAGACTCACCTGTGCAGGTTTGGTGCTGACAGAAGATGTGTTCACGATGCCCATGCTGTGATCGCCACGATACGCCGGGTTCACAAAGTTGTTCCCCAGCTGTTCGCCGCTCACATTAACAGTCACCTGTTGAAGAAGTGGGCTGTCATTAGGGCTGGATATTGTCTAATGTCAAATGCTCTGCTCGCAGATTTCTCTGGTTCCTGAACTAGCTGGCATTATGAAAACCAGTGAACAATGTATAGTACATGGTTTATTTTGCTTTTGAACATGAGTGTCATTCATGGCGTTAAAGTGGGAAAATGGTCTAATGTGAAAATTTAAAAAAATCATTAATATAATTCATGTAAGTCACCTGTGTGGCGTGAATGACAGCAGGATCACCGGACACTCCAGTAGCAGAGGCGTATAACGGGTTCTCAAATGTGATTGGCTGCCTCCCAGCTTCCATGGCAAAATTATCGTCCTATGGGGACATTATATTAAAAACACTGCTTTTTACATTCATTAAAGAGACGTCATTAATTGTGTCCTCAACTGCTGCTGATACAAGCAGTTCTAGAAGGAATGACCCAACGAAAGTTGTCAATAAATACCACGTAGAGCACTTTGTTTGTGAGTCCAACATGCTGATAGCACAGAAAATATTAACTGCTAATAATGCACCCTGGGAGGACTCACCATCTGCATGGCTGTGTCAATGAATGACACTCCGATGTGTGATGGTCCGAGGTCAACGTTATCACCCGAGCGAAACGTCACCCCGTTCCCCGTGTCACCAGACTTCACAAGGCTGCTGAGGCTGGACAAAAACACAAAAACGCTTCAGTTTGAACTTTGAGCTAAACTCTGGCGCAAAAACAGAAAAACTCAGAGACAGAGAGCGAAGATACCTGGGCAGTTTGGGCATGGAAGGGATGAAAGATCCTGTTCGTTTGTAGTTGAGGAAAACGCCAACGGCCAAAGCTCCAGTAATCAGGATGATGATGACGGCCAGTAGAACAGCCACAGCTGGAGACAAAGTAGAATATAATCAGTTTGTAATAAGGTGCTGATTGAATATTACGTCTGTAAAAACACTTTGCTGACTGCTCATGTCCTTTGGATGACCCAGTCGTCTTCTGACCATTAGAGAAGTTAAACAGTGATCAATTGAAGTATTACTTGGCTATTTATTGAGGAAATGCTGGCCAGAAAACATATTCAGCAACTGCTGAGCCAGACTGTTTTCTAGCTGTTTTGTTGGCCTGAGTATCTTTTAGGTAGATAAGTTAGAGGGATGACTTCATCACATTTGGCCTTGATCTGCTCCAGTAAAGCCAACAGACCCTGACTGTTACTGTACAGCAGCTCCCACATGTCAACAAGTGCATGTATGGTTTTACTTGGAAGAATTTGATTAGTCAACTCCTCTAGTTAAAGGAGAGACAAAGTATTAAAGGGTTATTTTGGTATTTTTCAAGCTGGACCCTTTTTTCCGATGTTTTTGTGTCTAAGTAACTAATAGGGACAACAATTTTCAGCGCACTGTCAATACATCCACTCAAGGTGCTTGTTCTTGCCTCTGACAGGCTCAGATTGTTCCTCTAATTGTCTGACAAAATAATGGAAAGGATCCCTACAGAGATTTTTTAAAAGAGTAAGATATGTTTTGTTCAACCAGACACAGCTGTTGTATTGCTCTGTCAAACTAACCAGACCCCATTTGCTAAACTGTAATTTTAACATTGTGATCCTAATTCAAACTCAAAAATAAACAAAGTAAAACTCACCAAAAATGTCTTAGTTTGTCTAATCAATAAACCGTTTACTCACAAAGGTAGATGTGAAAATATTCTGGCTGTACACAGTTTCTGCTTCTCTGCTTCTCTCTTATCCTCCCTCTCCTAATATTTTCACATCTAACTCTGTGAATTAAGTTTATCCATCAACCAAATGAGAGCTGGTGATTATTGGAACAGTGGGAAGATGAGCCAAGATGTTTTTGGTGAGTTTTATTTTATTCCTGTTGAGTTTGAATGATGATGATGTTAAAATTACAGTTTTGCAAATGGAGTTTGGTTGGTTTGGTGAGAGCCATGAGCAGCTGTTTCTGGTTAAACAAAACATATGTTACTCCTTAAGAATTCAGAAAGTTAAGTTTAAGACTTTCTAAGCCCTCTTAAGACCATTGTAGAGGCAAATTAGGACCTGCTTCACATCCACAATGACAAAAAAGTATGTACATAGCACAGTTTGCATTAGTGGTTATTGAATCAATGTTGGCTTCATTTTGTAGTTGTTACAGCGTCTTCAATAGCCAACAATTTTCTCCCAAAAACACATTTAAAAGCAAGATTGAAGTTAACTCCACACTCTGATTGGCTGGTAGACTACTTGGTGCCCCCGTTGGTTAGGTTGGTTATTGAGGCTGTTTTCCATGAACATGAATACAGGTGTGCCTTGAGATTTTAGGTTGCCCTTTGGTGTACCTTGGGCACAAAAAGTTTGCAAACCACTGGGTTAGATAATGGATGAATTTCAGTACCTGTTCCTGCTGGAGCGCCTCTTGACTTCCCCACCCGACAATCGCTGCCCACATAACCATATGGACATCTGCAGAAAGTCATGATAAACATAATTTTCTTACATGGGAAAATAACATCTTGAAGTTTATTTGAAAAAGGTGGAATACCAAAAGTATCAGGCATTACAGGATATGACCGAGAATCAATCAGTCACTGGTGTAAACAGCACCTACGACTAAACTCACTTGCACTTGGGCAGACCGCCTTCATCAGTGTAGCAGGTTCCACCATTCATGCATCTACATGCAAGGGGCATTGCAACAGGTGCCTCAATGGCTGCAGGAGCAAAAGCCAGGCAGACACAGAATGAACAACAACAATATCATGGCACACTTTCACAAAACCACACAGGAACAGCCAGGCACATGTGAAGAAGGATTTATGAATGCAAAATGAGAGGCAACACAACAGGCAACACTAGAGTGCAAGCAGAAGAGGCGCCGCTGTTTACCTGCGTCACACTCATTGGAGTCAAACTGCACCGGAGAGGACCCCTGGGGACAGGCGCAAGTGTATCCACCAGGCCGGAGGAGACAGAGGTGGCTGCACACGTTCTTACAGGGGTTGGATACTGAAGAGGAAAGAGCAAAAAAGACTATTAGATATTGTTCAGAGAAAAAGAGAGTCATTTCTGTAAATGCACCCTTTAAAGTGAAGCTGATAACACAGATCATGACACTTTACAACATCACCAATTCATTCACACACCTCTGTGCTTTACTGTTTAGAAAAATAAAAACAAAAACAAAAACAAAAAAATAAGATGCAACTAAAGTAAAGTTACTGTTAAATCTTCAAGACTGGGCGCTGAAATCTTACTGTAGTTAATAGTAAAAAACAAGAACTAGAACAACACTTCACTGTTGAACATTGTCACGCGGATGTTTCGGGCCGGATGACCTCCTTCAGTGTGTGTTCTGGTGACTTAAACGGTCAATTTGCACCGAGTGGGTTCATTACAGATGACTGGAACCAGCACAATAAAAAACATCCCAACAGGAGGAGCCGTGACCTTTCAGTCAGTGTTGTGCAAGTTCATACTTATTTAGAGCTCCCTCAAAGTTCAGTTCACAGGGATTTACATGAATTAGTTCATGCTCATAGTTCACAGTTTTGAATTTTTGAACTAAGTTCACGGACCCAAAAATTAACCAGTTCACATTCATTTTTTCCATTTTTTTCTTTTCTAATTTAATTTGAAATAGAACCTCCTCCTACCAGGGACCATAGAGTCTATATAGTGACGTCATGCTAAATAGTGTGTGATATTCATGTTTTTATATAAATTTGAATGGCCACAATAACTTATATCCATAGTTATTAACACAATTTGAGAACATTTTACTCTACAGCAGACAGCAAACTTGAACACCAACATACTGTTGAAATTTCAATAAGGGCCTCGAAATTCCATTTTTCCAGTTCAAACTGAACACGCTGTAATGCATGAGAACTGCACTGAGATGAAGAGGGAGACGAGACAGAGGAGAAGAGTGAATACAACGCAGCTCCATCTGTCTGTTTCTCAGTGTAACACAAACTGCAGTCTGCTGTGTTGTTCATATACTAAACGCTGCACGGTCAATCAAAACTTTTACATAATGTTGACATTTCTGCCCAACCTTTTGTAAATTAAGGCAGAAGTTCTGTTGTTGAAAAACTTCTGAGGACCACCTTCCAAAAACATTTTCTATCAAAGTATCCGAGGAAACATTAGCTAGCTGGCATGCTTGTCTTCACCTGATGATGTGTCTTGACTGGCTGATGATATTAAAACTTAATTGGTCAGTGAATTATGCACTTTCTTTTATTTCTGTGAATTTTGAGAACATTAACTAAATAACTAGTTTTATAAATTACCCTTAACAACAAACATATTCTGACCATATGGCAGTACCACTGCCTCCAGGGCCCACTAGATGGCACTCTGAGGCCTATCAGTGGACCACAGCTCAGCAGTTGAGAATGGCTGTCCTGCATGTAAGAGGAGAGTGAATAAAGTGTCTGGAATATGTAAACTCACAGCCAGATGCCACTAAATCCTACACACTGCCTTTAAAGAGTATATGTTTAAAAACATAAACGCTGATCACTATCGTCTGTCCCTTTTCTGTACTCTTTAGTTTGAAGTAGTAAATGTATATTAACTGCTACAAAAGGTTAGGGTATCCTACTAAAGGTTGAATGACAACTTGCCTGGAAATAAAGATGTGTAGCTGGATGGAAGGGACAGTCAGACTTGATTTGTTTTTGCAGTATCAACCATATGACATTGTCAAAACCATTCAGATTTTTTTATTTTATTATGTGGCATAATGCAAAACTACTGAGAGTGTCTCAGCAACAACCCACCATCAGTTCATGTGATACCCTGAACATGACAGTCTCTCTGTGCTCTGACCTGACTGGTTGTGTCGGTGCTCCTGGTAGATGCGGACTTGAGTCAGCCAGGGGTTGATGGTGAGAACTCTGACTTTATTTCCTTTCCCAAACTTGTTCGTCCTCCACACTTCACCTTTGTCTTTTGTTGTCCAATAAACATGTCCCTCAAACACATCCAGACTGTAGGGATGTCCAATGTCTGAAAGAGAGAAAACACTAAACTTTAAATGCACATTTTGGATAAAATACTTGATGCATCAGTGTCACCCACATTAAACTTCATATGTGTTCGGGTTTGTGCAGACTGGCTGCCCCACATCTCAGAGTTCTGACCTCCTGATATGACGATCTTCCTGTCTGTGCCGTCAGGCTTCATGGACTCAATGATGTTTTCTTTGGAGTCACACCAGTAGATCCTGTTTCCGTTCACGTAGTCCAGAGCCAGCCCAGTAGGCCAGCCCAGGTCCTCCTCCTTCACCAGCACCTCTCTGTGCTGACCGTCCATCCACGCCGATTCTATCCTGGGTTTCCTGCCCCAGTCTGTCCAGTACATCATTCTACACACACAGAGATAATCACAGAGATAAAATATTGTCCTTAACACGGTACAAAGCAATGAAGGACACAAACAACACATTTTTTAAGCTCTACAGCCTCATACCCAAGTGATGGATTGACAACAATAGCAGCGGGCTGGTCGAGGTCTGTGTGGATCAACCACTTCCTGTACCGTCCATCTAGTTTGGCCACTTCAATTCGATTGGTGCCAGAATCTGTCCAGTAAATGTGCCTGTAAAAGTTGATAAATGCATATTGAACAACTGAACACAATCTGGAGCAACATCTGTAAATGTTAAAGGGATAGTTTGGATTATTTGAAGTGGGTTTGTACTGTCTGAGGTACTTATCGATTGTCAACGTATTACCTACAGTAGACTGCACTGAATATGAGCATCAACACTTAACATGCAAGACTGGTACAACTCTGCATTGGCAGTGATAATTTTTATTAACAAGATTATGAAAAACAGACCCAAGTCTCTATCTGCAGAGGTTGTTCCTCTGTATACTCTGATTCATAAAGGTATCCTTGTGTCTCCATGGTGAACGACATTTTGTTATCGCTGCCATAATCACTCATTTTTATTTTTTTGTATTTGTTGTCACTACCATAAACTGCTGTAACTCTAGCCCAAACAGCTGATCCATGGAGTAATACAGTGTGCAGCACAGGCAGGTGTGATTATGTACTACGTTGAGAAAGTGCAGCGCCAAAGCAGAGGGCTGTCTGACAGCCAGGTAAAGCAGTGAAAATATACTAAATATAGCGTACACTTAAACTGATGTTGATTTTTTTAGAAACATATTTCCTGCTGACCACATCTGCAGCAGCACAATGCTGAGCTTCCATGCTGAGACTCCTCTCTGCTTCTCCAAACTGGGGACATGCTGACCACATTTACTGTACGCGATACACTGAGTATCAATAAGTACCTTCAAATAATAAGTCATAATCTTGGTGAATTACCCGCCAACCCAGTCCAAAGCGATGCCATCGGGGTTGGAGATGTATCTCAGGTTCAGATCCACCTCTTTCACCGGGTTGTTGCCGTTATCATTAAACGTAGTCATGTAGGCACGTTTGATGGAGCCAAACTCAGATCCCCGACCCAAAACTGTCCAGTACACAATACCTACAGCACATCAGAGGAAATGAAGATATCCAGATGTGTTGCATTTACATTCACTGCAGCATTAAAGGGTTTACAGACGAAGTCTTACTGAGTTCTTTTTCCCCTGAATCCCACAGGTAGTCCAGGGCCTGGATGTGCTCAGCATTGTCCACGTAGTCTGAATACTGCTCAGAGGACAGGTTGAAACGACGGATGCGGACGTTGTCTGGCAGGAGCAGCACTGGTGGGTTTCCTATACAGAGATTGAGATGTGATGAATGCCAGGAGTGGAAAATACTAAGTACTTGTACTTAAATAGAGTTTACAGGCATCTGTACTGAACCTCAGAGAACTTTTTACTTCTCAGGGTCCTAAACCTTTTTCCAAAGTCAAATTCCAGCACTCTTCAAGCATTTCCAAGGGGCATTTTCAAGCTTTATATTATATATTATATAGACATTAGGGGTGCCACAATTTCAATATTAATTCGAAAGTCATTTGAAACAAGCTTTCAGTTTCAGTAATCAAATCTAAAAAGGCGAAATCTGACATTCTCCCAGCATTTTTTTCTTCCCAATCCCACCAATTTGCGGCGTCTGTTGCATGTCTCGAGAAAAAAAGACGACACAGAGCAGCTTAAGAGCTTTTATATCACACTTGACACTGTATAGACTATGTTTTTACAGAAGAATATGAAAACGTAAATGACAGTCTGTTGCTCTTTACAAATCAAGACTTGATAGTGGCAACGGCAATGACAACGGCAGAGCTGTTCAAATTGAATCACGACCAGTCACGAAGTCAAGTCATGAAGTCAAATCGTATTGTGGATTTGGAGAATCGTGCCACCCCCAACAGATACTGTAAATATACTCAAAATGATTATTTAACTTCTTAATCAACAACAAATCAGATGTTATTGTGATATGAACAACAAAAAATATGCTTTCTGATAGCGTTCTACAACAAAGTTTCATTTTCAAAATGTGTCACACTTGCTCTGATTTATTACTTCATCTAAAAACCAAATTATTCATTCAGATAACAAAGTATGAAAGTAATGCAATTACAGTTTCAAGCAATTTCAAGCACTTAATCCAAATTCAAAGCACTTGAACCTTGAACCTTTAAAACACTGCATTAAAATTCAAGTGTTTCAAGCATTTCCAGCACTCGTACAAACCCTGTACTTTTGTACTTTGAGTACATTTCAGAGCCCGTACTTTTTTTTACTTTTACCTGAGTACAGAAGTTGAATCAGTACTTCAGTCTTTTCTTTCACAAGTGTCTGTACTTCTACTTGAGTAAAGAATGTGTGTACTTTTGCCACCTCTGATGAATGCAATTAGCAATTTCAATGCACGGTTTGGCTTAACTCGCTGATAAAAGGGAACTTTTGTAAAGAATTTCCTCCTGGGTGTGAATGCCGAGCTCTTACCCTGTGCAGCACACTCTGTCCCATGCGGCTCACCGAAAGAGAGGAATCCGTCGGCACAAAAACACTCATAGCTGCCCTTTGTGTTCTTGCACTCCTGAGGACACGTGCCATACACCTCACACTCATTCACATCTGTTTTTCCAGAAGCACATGAAATTAAAAACAAGTTGAATGCAGAAAAAAATATATTTGTGTCCATGTTTAAATTGATCAAGAGTAACTGTGTCTTTTACCTTCACAAGTGTGTCTTTCTGTCTCTTTGGGCTTGTAGCCAGGCCTGCAAGAACAGAGTAAGCCTCCCTCCATCAGGTCGGTACAGTTGTGTTCACAGATGTTGTCACTGCATGTGTGTCCACTGCCGTGGTCTGACAGGAGCAAATACAGACACACTGAAAGTCAGACTGGACACTCATGAAGGTAACTGTATGGTGCTTACAGCATGTGTTGTTATTGTTTTATGGTCAGTGTATCTTTTGTTTGTTGGATTTTCCTTTCAGAAACAACAAAAAATGAGTGGTTATTTCTTTTTCATTTTAAATTACGTTGCATTTTTCATTTTGCAATTCAGCAAAATTACAAATACACTCTTGTTTTTGCACTCACGGCAGCCAAGTTCATCGGACTGGTCTCCACAGTCATCATAATCATCACAGGCGTACTGCAGAGGGATGCACTGTCCATTACTGCATTTGTATTCATCATCTGTACAGGGTCCATGAGTGGGGCTTTGGCCTTAATGGAGAGAAACACATCAACTCAAGAGATGCTGTAGATGCATGTAGTTAAATTCAGCAGTGAAAAACAGAACATGAGCACCATCAGCTACAAACTACCATGCTTACAGTTTTCCTGTCTCTCATCAGAGCCGTCACCGCAGTCATCAACAGAGTTGCACAGCTCGTGGCTGTAGATGCAGCGGTTGTTGTCACAGCGGAAACGGAACGGAGTCTCACACTGGATTTCCACTGTAGATGAGCATAAATGATGATCAAATGTTAAGTTTGATGTTATTGTGGGAAGGACACTTGGGAAGAATATAATAAAATTTTGGTTTTATGTGTGCTGCACTTCTTACAGCAGAGGTGAAGCTCCTCGTCTGAATTATCGCCACAGTCGTTGTCTCCGTCACATTTCCAGTGAGGCTGGACACATACATGGTTCTTGCACTCAAACAGGAAGGGTGGGCAGTAGGTACCATTGGGAAAGCGTGTCGCTGGAAGTCAAAACAAAAAAACTCAAGTATGTAACCAAACGCACACTTTTTAATCCTAACGAGGCCTAAACCAGAGTGCAATAGAAAAAGAACAAGAATGCTTGCTATATACACTCATGTTAAAGCTTTCTTTTTGTGAATTATCACAGGGAAACTCAATCAGAGCAGGACACTTACGACAAGATGTCTCATCTGTATAGTCCAGACAGTCAGGGTTTCCATCGCATTTGAAGCGTTCAGCGATACAGTGTCCACTGCCACACTGGAAGTAACCAGGATGGCAAGTTCTCAACTCTGCAACAGAGAAGAAACAGCACAAAATGTAACATTACTACATATAGAAGTATACTCCACTCATAGAGAAGGGGAGCAACTGTGTCATGACTACAGTAAAGACTACAGTAGTCTTTTACTTTTGTTTTGTTTAAGTCAAGATTTATCCAGTGGATGTTTCAGTGTTTCATAATTTCAGTCAGTGTTTTAGTCATGATTTGCTCAGACAGTTTTATGATGTTGTAATGGATTTAGCTGAAGGATTTTTCTCCTGGCTGTAAAAATTCCAATGAAAGTAAGCAGACCTTAAACTGTGTTTAGTCAAATAGGCTGAGAATGTGTCACTGACATGTTCTCTTTATATATATCACCAAGGCCTCCTGCTAAAGTCAGCATCATGTTTCACTGCAGTGAAAACGTTTATTCAATTTACAAGGAGATAAATTTAATATAGGATTATGTTAAATGTTCACTAAATGAGATAGTGTCTGTTTATGAGTTGTAGGAAATCATTAATTATTTTTTTAAGAAAGATAGATGTCGTACTGTGAGCTCAGCTCTGTGAAATTTAACATTATGTTCATGGCAATGCTCCCTGACTTTACACAGAACTTTGAGCTAACTTTATACAAACATTACATTTAGTCTTAATAAGGTTAGATGCTATCAAATCAGTTAAACTTACACAGCTGATGTTTACACTGACAATGGATGGTGCGTTTTCAGGTGTCTTTTCTGCACATCTTTAATTCAGTCTTTCTTTCGGTTGTCTATAAGAAAAAAGTGTCCACAGACAGGTCGCCTCTCCTCTTTCTTTTCTTTTGTTTCTCCTCTCTTCTTTAACTTAGGTTGTCCACCCAACTATTTTGTCTTGTCTTTATTCATCAGGGTATAATGAGCAGACATTTCACTTTTAATTTTTGCTTTTCTCATTCATGTCTTTATCATAATTTATGATGAATAAACAACAACAATACTTATCATCAAAATTTTCATGACAAAATTGACAAAATTGTAAAAGTCTCACAGCATCCAAAATCTTCACATTTTTTTTATTCCTACATGGGAAACGCTCTTTCATTTCATGTGTCTCATCTAGAATAACCTCTAGATATGTGATGGCAAGTGAGACTTGAACTTGTAAAATATTGATCTGTCCTGAATTCTACCAGCACTGTAAAAAAGACTGCAGAGTGAATAAACTGTGTTTGAATAGACGACTATTGGTGGTCCTGTCTGTCTGTGCTATGCTTCAAAACGTGAAGTTTTATTGGTTCTTTGTTTAGCGCAGCCCTCCGTTACTCACAAACATCCAGCCAACAAAGAGCCTCCACTTACCACAGTCCCTTTCATCCGAGTTGTCCTCACAGTCGTTGTCATGGTCACAGACCCAACGGTCAGGAATGCAGCGCAGATTATCACAGCGAAACTCGCTCTCTGTGCACGCGCGTGGAGCTGAGGAAAAACACAGAAAACAGAAATTAAACAGCCTGCGATGAACCAAATGCAGAACTTTTTTGTTTTTATTAAATTTCCAGAAAACAGACTCATCAACATCAATCAGAGGGATGTCAAAAGCTCCTGTGTCTTGAATTCAAACCTGTGAAGGATTTGTAAATGGTGTCTATTATTTTCCTCCATATTTTGACATGAAATGCCCACACTTACACAAGCAACTGTGAGCAGCCGGTACTCTGCAGTGAGCTCATGAGTTCACTGGAGACAAACTCTCCTGGCATCAGCAGTGCAGCAACAAGGGAAGCGGTACCACCATGATTTAACCCCAGTCACTGTTTCTCCGTTGAGAAGCTACATTATCGCTATTAACTGGCATGTTCTCAGACATGTTTAAATTCTCCAGGGCAAAGGGTGACAGACTCCTTCACTCCCTCTTTCTGACACACTGAGGACAGCCTGTTTCTCTAGCAGCTGATAAGACTACCTCTCTCAGCGCTCCACTGTCGGCAGAAGTGTTGAGCCTCTTACAAAACCTCCCTGCTGTCTGATAAAAAGATAGCAGGACTATTCTTTGCCATCAACACTAATTTTTCACAGGAGCCATGCTCAAATCCCACAGTAAACCTACTTAAAAGACACTTAGATGATATCAAAACAGTGTACCCTTCTTTCACTGCTCATATGCTCATCAGTGCTAAAACCAAAGCCCTCAAACACAACTGAACGGTGCAACTTCACTTCAACTATCAGTGACAGTGAACAGCACTCACTGCAGCTGCGTTCGTCAGAGTTGTCCCCACAGTCGTCATCCCCATCACACCTCCACCTCAGCGGGATGCAGCGGTGGTTGTCACAGCGGAAGTCTCCGTCAGGATCGCAGGTCAATTCATCTGGGAAAAGAGCAGATACATCTTTTAAACCATTAATGTATACTGTATGTTTGACAGAGTGACTATTTCTTCTGTTTCTACCTGCTCTGTCTTCAAATGTCTTCTTTTCTGTGACCTTTTCTTCCAAATTATGCAGCTTAAGGCTTCAGTTGTTAACTTCTATAAAAATAACTTTTTTTTCACGTGTTTTGAAACTGTCACTTTATGCTGACAGTGGTAAATGAGACAGATCAGAAAATCAGGTTCCTCTGGCTCCTCCTAATGCTCCTGATGGTATTTGCAAGAATCCGCCATTGAACAAAAACACCCATTAAGATGAGACTTGAACAATCAATCCAAAGCAAAGCGCTGGTATTTGACATTTGTCAAATACAGACGTTTTGGGTTGAAAGCTGGCTCTGATCAGTTTTCATTCAGGCACAGTGGATTCTTGTAAATGCAATGTTAGGATATAGCGACAGTTTCAGAAAATATGAGAAAAATCTAAATGTTCTAAAAAATAACGGTGGATGGAGGTTGGACGACTTTTTTGTCATTTTTTTAGGTCCACCTAGCTAAAACTAACGCAATCTAATAAAAAAGCCCTGCAATAACTCCTACCTCGAAGAAGATCATAATATTTAGTTGACAAAATGTCGAAAACTGTTTTATAGAAGTGTTGATTGAACTTTACGATCATTTTGAAAGCTGTAGTTGCTTGTGGTGTTTTTGCATTGTACAGTGTTCCTAATATTTAGTCTCATTTCTTAATAATGATGTGAATAAAATATTGGAGACACCTTTAATAACAACACAATGCACAAAATAACGAAGAAAAAGGACAATATGCGATGTTGTATTAAACTGAATATACTAGTTGTGCCTAATAAACTGGGAACTGAGTTTAAATTGTGCAGTAAAATCCATTCACAGCTCTCCTGAATTGGTTTGTCACTGCAATGGCACAAACATACACTACCAAAAGTTTAGAGTGACATTTTATATTGCTTTTCTTCTTTCTTTCAATAATGGCTATTATAACATACATAAAAACACTTCAGACACTAAATATATTCACATTTTAAATTTGACTTTCATTGAAACAATATCCCAACAGTGTCGCATGACAGGGAAGAATACTGTTGTAACCACTATTCCCCCAAATTCACTTCATTCCCTTCGTTTGTTTTCCAGTCTGGCAAAGCATAAGTAAGCCAAGATAATTATTAAATCACAACCGTGCAATTATTCAGTTGATATTCTGTGATCTATTTCCAATAGTGCTAACCCCAGACTAGCCTTATATTTCGAAGAATATCTTTGCCAAAGCGAAACATCTGTTAATTCAAGTTTGTTATTGGCATTATTGTGATTGTGACACTAAAGCAGGAACCTGTTCCTTTTTAAATCTGCACAGATTTTGGTGACAAGCTTCTAATTTCTTTCACCAATAACTGGTGATTTCTTATATTTTTACTCAACTGTTGGTATCTTCTTCTCCTTCTGCCCTTTCAGTTGTCATTCTGGTTGAACAGTTCTACATAATTGCATTTTGTTTTTCTCCATGTAGAAAAAATTTCTTGTACACCTGTCACACAAAATAACATCTATTTGTAGTGAGAGCTTTCTACAGCCTAAAAGCATGAAAGACTATTCAAAAATTATGAGTGACTGTTAACAAATCACGCTTCTCTGGCAGGCGATTCCAAACTGTTGAATGGTAATCTATGTCTGTATATCAAACTTTGAATGACACGGTGTGGACTGAAACTCTCACTGTTTAAACTGTTTTCCACATCCAGCAGTCAGAAAAGAAACGAATGATGATGTTGGATAAAACCAACAACATCACGACATGACTGGAAATGTTCAGGCTTTTAGGTAATGATGAAACTGTCAGTTTGAAATGAAAGGCATCTTGCTTTTTAATTAAACTGCAATAGTAATAGAGGGAGGAAAGCAGCTTGCACAGATGGGTGACCTCTATCAATGCCAGTACGTGTCTGTAGAGGATAAGACTGCAGGAAATGAGAAGCACAGACGGGAGAGGAGTGGAGGAGAACTAGTCTGAGCCGTCTCTACCACACGGTGCTGGGGGTCAAAGATAGCGCGGTGTTAGCTAGTCCTGCCCTCCTAGCCCTCCACCTGGCCCATCTGCTACATTCTTACGGGAAGATTAGCACGGATCTCCCGTCCTGCGCGGGCATGGCACTAATGGACTGAGGGCCTCCGATAAGAGACGGGAGGGCTCGCGGCGAGTGTGTTTGGATCGTAGCAAAGTACAAAGAGACTTGTGTGAACCCTGCCCCCACGCAAGGACAGAGCAACAACACACACATGTACACACGCAGACATACGTAGACCCATACCACTGGACAGCTCATAAATCTGCGGTGCTCTCAGGGAGAGGCAAATGGCGGGGGAGGGTGAGTGGTGAGACCCTCTCCATCAGCACCTCCCACTACCTCACTGTGTAATGTTCCACAGGAGGCCAAGGTGTTGGCTAATTGCCCTTCACTCATTCCTTGAACACATAATCTTGAGTTCATGCTCTAAATTGTTTAATCCTCTGAGATCTCTGGAATCATCTTACTATCAGCGAATACACTTTTTTGATAATTTTCAATTCTAACTAGACGAGGTCACTCAGTAGAGTACAGATCAAAATGCAAAATAAAAACCCAGGCCTTAATCATGGAAAGTCATAGCGAGTTAAAGGCTAAAAGGAAAAGAGACAGGCTTTTAGCTTCTTTAAAAAACATTCAGTTTATTGGTTTATAGGTAGTGTGTTCCAGAGCCTTGGGGCGTAACTGTAGAATGCTGAATCCACAATTTTATTTGGCTGTTTCTGGGAACCTCCAATAAACCAGCTGCAGACGATCGCAGTGTTCTTGAAGGCAAGTAGGGAACAAGGAAGCTTGCAATGTAGTTTGGTTGTAGCCCATTAAGGGCTTTTTATGATTAAAACCAATTCTAAATGTTACATGAAGCCAGAGGACTAAAGTGCTCTCTTCTCTTGGTTCTGATTGACAGCCGAGCTGCAGAGTTTTGACTGAGCTGAAGTCTCTCAGAGTTTTTTATTTTTCTGTAGACCAGTAAAAAGTGCATTACAGGAATTGACTCGTCTTGAAATATCTGGGAGTAAATTTCCCCTAATTATTAAAAAAAAATTCTCTTTTTGTTTCAGGGCCGACTGGTAGGATTTCAGTTTTGTCCTTGTTTCACTTAATAAGTTACTGCTCATCTTTATTTTTTGCCAAAAGACAACAATGGAGTTTATAGCTACAGCATAGTTTAGTTCAGCAGAGATGTACAGTTGCGTGTCATCTGCATAACTACGGAGACATACATTATGCTCTCTCAACATGTCAAGTGGCAGCATGTACAGTGGGAATATTAACAAACCAAAGCAGCTCCCTTGTGCAACACCAAAACGGATGTCATGTTTCTCAGACACATGATCTAAGTCTTGTTAAAGCCCAACAGTTGTCGATGACTTGTGGCCCCTCCCACCCAGTTAAGAGAAGTGAGGAGTCAGCAGTCAGTACAGGTTATTTATAGGTTTCTCAAAAACTGTGAATCACCACAAACACTAGAAGCCCAGTAGCATGCAAGATTTGCTGCAGCTCCAGCTCTGTTGGTCATGCACACACACATGTCCGATGGCATGATAATAACAAATAGTCTTCAGTGCCTTGATGTGAACTCTGTTTTGTTTTGAGAATTGTTGTTGCAGACTCACCACAGCCCTGCTCGTCACTGTTGTCTCTGCAGTCGTTGTGGCCATTGCAAACAGACCACAGTGGCACACAGCGGTAGTTGGTCCTGCAGTCAAACTCCGTGTGGTTGTCACAGCGATACGCAGGTCCCACTGTGAAGAAAAAAACACTGTTGTCAAGGAAAGGAATCAAAGTGAATCAACGTTTCTACAGTAATACAACTCAGATTGTTGTCCCTTGATGTTTCACCTCAAGATATCTGAATGAAAATTTGTTTCTATGGGTACACAAGAATCTCTGCATACTGGGGTCCCTAAACAGTATTAGAATTGCATAAACTGGGCCTGAGACTCTGGAAAGCTGAGACTCTCATGGATTCACTGAGCCCCACTGTACTCATGTGTGAAGATATTTGTCCCCATAGTAGCCATTTCATTATGTGTGACTATAACTTGAAAAATGATCTATAGTAACCTCTAGGATAATAACAGCCTCATCAAACCTCACAACCACAAACTAGAGTCCTGAAGCATTCAGAGGAAGTATGGTTTTCCTAAGTATATTGACCATAAGGGGGTTTCGCTTTCCCCAGAACAGAACTGCTCGCCATCTAACCACCAAAAAATGCAATTCTTGCAGAAATCTCCAAATGTCACAGTATGAATTTCTCTACAGTGATCCTCAAAGTCTTGGTGTCTTGATGTCGTCTGGAGGAATTTTTGACCATTTTTTATAAATTCTTGAGTCTTAAAAAATGTTAAATTGTGCACCAAATGTGTGTAATAAATGGTATCCACCCAAAAACTTCAACAACTTATGAGACATATAATATGCTCCATATACTTTACATATTTCAATCATAATGTTGTGAGGCCTTATGTACTGTGAACTATCAAAATGTGAATAGGCGCCTAACCAAAACACAATGTTTATTAGAGATTTATGACTAGAAAGACTTGACACCGAGTGCTGAGCTGCATCTCAAATTAATCAGACGGTGATTACCACTTCTATATCTCCTGTTCCCTGCCTTAGAATGACCAAAAAGGTGTAGGGTAGGGAGGGGTGAAGTGCAAAAGGTTAAAGAAAGACCAACGAATAGAGTAAAAAAAGGAAAAAAGAAACTGTATTACTTACTGCATTCCTCTAACGGTTCATCTGAGTTGTCGCCACAATCATCATCAACATCACATTTCCAGCTCTGAGGGATGCAGCGTCCATTGCTGCACTTGAACTGTCCCGGGCGGCAGGTCCTGGTGGAGCAATGGTCGGAGTCTTCGTCAGACTGATCACCGCAGTCGTCCTCGCCGTCGCACTGCCATGACTCAGGGATACAGCGTTTATTTGCACACTGCCACTGGTGAGTTTCGCACTGGTGGGTAGCTGCAGGGAGGACAAGTCAAATCAGTTGTCTGGAACAAGTTTTTACATTAAGTCGTAAGAAACAGAAACATGTTAGACATTGCAAACAAATTCAAGTAAACACACTAAAAGTGAGCCTCAAAAATACATTTTATTTGGATACATTGATTAATAGCTATTAAAAAGAGTCAGCTAAGTGAACACAACCCACCACATAGCACAGGGTCTTCGTCTGAGCCATCATGGCAGTCCTGGTTGCTGTTGCACAGGAAGTGCGGACTGGTACAGTTTCCATCATTGCACTGAAACTGGCCGAGCCTGCAGTGGCGAGCCGGACAGGTGGAGGGCTCATCTGAGCCGTCTCTGCAGTCTCTCTGGCCATCACATTTCCACCAGATAGGAATACACCTGATCATTGAAGCAGAGGTAGGGACAAAAATGCTCAGCATGTTTGCCAGAACTTTACATTATGTGTCCATGCACGTTAGGGTGGAAAGAGAAAACTTTTCAGCCCCCTGGCATTTCCAAGTGCTATTTCTATATTTCCGCTGTGGCAAAGACAACAGGTGTTGTGTCGAAATCTGTTTCCCCATTGACATCTGTTCCTGCTTAACTTATTCTGCTACACTAACCATAACCTATCCCTCAATATCTGATGGGGTAACACACTTCAACACAACACCAGGCTGCTTTCTCATCCCTTTCTATGGAGAAATAATCAACATCACTTTGGAAATATGAGAGAAGACAGAAGCATGCTCACTGAGGAAGTAAACTGAATTGTAACCAACAGCGTTGGTTATTGTGGCAGACAGATGAAAGCAGAGCTTATGGGAAACCAGTCTAAACACAGATGGTGTCATTATTCTGTAGCCGTTACACTGTGCAATCAACATTTACTTAAAAAAATATCTATTTCCACAAAAAGATTCCCTCATCTCCTTTTAATCATTCAAGATTCATTGTCTACATAACTACTTACAACCTTCTGAAAGGCTGCAAAATGTAAGTGGGCACAAAAATTAAATGTGGCATGTGTAGCATTTAACATGAATTAATCATTACTATGCTCATTTTACATTAATACATTAATTATTGTATAAGAAAATTGTATAAAATAAGATCTGTAGCCTCTACTGACCCAAACGTTGCACCATGTGTGTACATTTTGTGTCAGCCAAAAAGGATTTTGTGAAAATTCTGGTGGATTATAATATGACAAAAACAGCAGGGGGTGCTGTTTATACATTGCAAAGTGAGCAAAGATTTACTGGCTATAACCCTCTCACACATACAGTCTAAAATGTTCAGGAACATTTTCTGCATTGGGCCATGTATGAATAGGAGCAGGGATTAATATTCAGGATTCTGTACTGCCAATTTCCCACCTAAAGACTGAGTAACATTTTAAAAAATGTCTCTATGGCTGTGTTGAGAAGCACAAAAAGGGTTACATTCATCCATCTGAGAGAGCTGACTCACTGTCACTTACTGCTTAAGGTAGAACACAATGGAAATCTAATATTCTTATATATAATAGTGCAATATAAAAATGAGCTTATAAGGAAAGAGAAGCTTCATTAGTCATGATTAAAGGTTGCAGGAAATAGCACTTTTCAGGTGTTAATTAAATGAAGATTTTCCTGCCATACCTGGCCTTGCACCTCCCACTTTTAACTTTAACTAGATGCCCATGATTTCCGCCACCTATTGGACTGTCCCTTGCCCCATCTATTCCAACATTCCTGTGGCAGGTGTAAAAAGGTCCAAGGCTGAAATGTTCCTGAATGAAGCCGCATATGTGAAAACTACTCGCACTACTTCCTGAAAGGTTATTCCAGTAATTTACAGGGATCTATGCGTTAAAAAAAACCTAATCAGTGTTTTTATGGATGGAGCAAGTGAATGGATGATGCGAATATTGCTTCCAGGACTTTTTTCCTTGTCAGTATAAGAAAGGAGAATAAAACACACACAAAGCAATGCCAGGATGGAAGCAGCATAAGACTTTGAAAGGTGATCATAACAAATCTGGTCTTAATTTTGATTTTGAGCCCTTGGAATAAGTTAACAACTACCAATAACCCTAAGAGTGGTCTACTTTGTTTACAGTAGTCCCACTAATGTATCACAATCAGTTCAACATTTACATAATGATGTTTAAAATGCTGCACATCACCTAAAAGGATCACCACAAGAAGAAATTCAAGACAAACCGTTCATTGTTAGCACATCTGTACTGGGTGCTGGTGCACATGGGAAGGCATCGGGTCACACCTCCTATTTGGACAGTCAAGAAATGGTCGGGGCACTCACAGGCGTGCTCCCGCCCCCCGTGACGGATCAGGCACAGGTGAGAACAGCCTCCATTGTTTACCGCACAAGGATTGTTTGCTGTCAGAGGAAGAGCAACAAGCTGGTCAAACAATCACAGGTCAAATGCAGGCCGGGTATTGTTCAGGTTGTAGTCAGTAATCTGTCTTTAAATCAATTTAAGGTGGACATGTTGAGATGAGAAACAACTGTTTTCATGATAAAAAGCTCTCAAACACAAAATTTTTACTCACCAATAGGCTGTCTGTAAGGATGACACACATGGATGTCAAATGGTCTGTGAGTGGTGTTAACCAGGACCTGACGACCAGAGCCATCGTATTTGTTGCCTTTCTCCACTGAGCGCGTGTTCCAGTCAGTCCAGTACACAGTATCCCCGAACACAGTCAGGGCAAACGGGTGGGGCAAATTTCCATCATAAACTGTGTGTCTGTGCTGACCATCCAAGTCTGAGTATCTAAGAAAAGAAACACAAGGTTACGCTGCATCTCACTGCGTTTACTGAAGGCAAAAACTGCGATCACTTCCAGTCTGATTCCACTTACTCGATGTAACTGAGATGAGCGTCAGACCAGTAGAGTTTGTCGTTAGTGTAGTCGATGGTGATGCCGTTGGGCCACTCTATCTTGGTGGTGATGATGGCTACTTTGTTGGTTCCGTCCATTCCAACACGGCCTATAAAGGCTTTGTCTCCCCAGTCTGTCCAGTATACAAATCTAACAGGGAGCCGAGAAAATGACTTTAGATCACATGATATCAGAGGAAAAAAAACCCTATATCTCTAAACAAAAACATTTCAACCAGTATGAGGAGGAAAAGATTGATGCTGTAGTTTTTAGATATTGAATAATAGTGTAATAGGTTAATAAAAACAACACAAACATTTACTGCAGGGTTCTTATCTCTTATATCTTTAGATTTAAAAAGCTGGAACCAGAAATTTCTGGTTTTGCTTAAAAAAATTACTGAAACAATTAATCGATTATCAAAATAGTTGGCAACTAATTTTCTTTTCGATAAATTAATCAACTAGTTGTTCAGATATAATCATAATGTGTCTGACTCACCCATATTTGGGATGCAGCACGATGGCTCTGGGGTTTTCAAAGCAGTAGGTGTTATTGGCATCGACGCAGTGTTCAGCCAGTTTCTTCACAAATCGACCGTCCAGTTCAGACACTTTCATACAATCCAGGAAGCTGTCCACCCAGTATAGTTTTCTGGCTATCCAGTCAACAGCAAGGCCCTCCCCATGCAGAACTCCATTGACCACCACCTCTCTGTTACTGCCATTGAAGGACATCCTCTCAATCACTCTGCGGCTCACATCAATCCAGTAAAGACGCTTGTCTACGCGGTCAAAGTCCATGGCCACCCACTGGTCAGGCCCTGCAGGATCAGAGAGTAGGCCTGCCCGTCTGTTGACAGGTTCCTCAGGTAATAGCGGTTGCTAAAGATGAGGTAGGGTGAGATGTTGCTGTTCTGACGGCAGCTGCGGCCGTCTGGCTCTCGGAGGAATCCTGGGGCGCACTTACACACGTAGGAGCCGACGGTGTTCTCGCAGATCTGGCTGCACACGCTCGGCGTCTCTGCACACTCGTTGACATCGTCGCACGTTTTTCCGTCAGACATGAGGCGGTAGCCGGGACGACAGGTGCAGATGAAGCTGGTGGGTGTGTGTCGGTGCAATTGTGATCACAGTGATGGATGGAGGGGTCTGTGCATTCATTGACACCTACAGTCAAAAAAGAAGAAGTAATATAACAGTTATTAAAGTAAGCAGAAAAGACTTTTATCCCATCAGATAAATCCCGTTATCCTGTTTGATTTTTTTAGATCAAACAGTTTTTTATCTAGACTGTGGCTCATCATTCTTAACTTAAAGTGATACTTTGAATTCTTTGAAGAAGGATTGTATGAAATACTTGCATAGTCAGTGTATTACCTACAATAGATGGCACACACTGTACTGCTGTGGACAGGGTCAGCAGCAAAACTTATTTTAGCTTGTTGGTTTAAGTGCACGCTATATTTAGGATATTTTTACTGCTTTACCTTGCTGTCGGACAGCCTTTTCTGACAGGAAAACATTGTAATATAAGCCAGATATCACTCTGTTAAAAGCCACCAGACTCCCTTGGCAAAAACAGTAATTCTACCTCGCAGAACACAGGAGTGGCTGGTCTACCACTGCCTAGATCAGTAAGTTTCTTTGTGTTCTTTTTGGGACTTCTGTGTTTTAAAGGATTAATTCAGATTCACCAAAGTTACACAATAGCACAAACAAACTAATTGATGGAGGCAGCAGTTCTGTGAGGTAAAAGTACTGTTTTTGTCAAAGAAGTCTGGTTGCAGGGAAGGAGCAATATAACAAGTTTTTAACAAGATTTCACTTCAATTTCTCATCAGAAAAGGCAGTTTGATGACAACCTAAAGCAATGAAAACATTCTAAATATAGTGTTTACATAAACTGATATTGATTTTATTAAGTGGCTAAAATACATTTTGTTGCTGACACTGTCCACAGCAGTACATTGCCTAACTTCCTACAATAGTACTCCTCCCGCCTCTCCAAACTGGGGGCATGCCAACTGTCATCTACTGTAGGTAAAACACTGACTATGGATAAGCACCTCATATAACTCCACTTCAAAGAATCTGAACTATCCCTTTAACGATCACTATCACATAACAACAGAACTATACGCTGTATCTAGACATAAGAAACTCCTTTGTTTCCTTTCCTACATTATCTCAATGCAGGATTTACATTTGCCAGTCATTATAAATATTACAGGAAGCTGTACTGGAACTGTCTGGGTTTGTTTGGTTGTTGTCCAAATTGTCCAACCATTTATTGATGACAATTTGTGGTTGTATTTCTCTGTCTTTCCAGCACTTCTCTTGCATTTCCCCTAGAGGGAGCACACACCAGCTAGACCAGAAGTTTTCAAAGTGGGAGGTGGGCCTCCTCAGTTTTAGGGGAGGCTCAGTGAATGAAAATGAAAAAATATTACATTAGTTACTATATTAGTCATCAAAAGTAGATCACAAAGAATAGTCACAAAACTAACAAATGCTTTTAAACAGACCTGTTTTATGTTTTTGTTGTAGTCTGAAGTTATGTAAAACATCAATATTGGGCTATTTTGGCTCAGCTGTTCAGTGTCTATGGAAACAATTAACATAATCATAATACCACAGACAACTAAGCAAATAAACTAAAGGTGAGCAGCTTCTTAGACTCTGAATCTGGAGAGAACCCAACAGCAGACAAACACTGAAGAAACTGAAAGGTTAAGATGATGAGATTTCACACATTTTCTTGAACTATTATGAAAATCTCCTTAGACTCACCGCATCCCTTCTCGTCGCTGTTGTCAGAGCAGTCATCGTTCCTGTTGCACACCTGAACCAGTGGGATACAGTGTCCGTTGTCACACCTAAACTCTCCGGGAGGGCAGGTGGGTGCTGGCGTGCGGCACATGTGCTCCAGCTCATCAGACTCGTCCCCACAGTCGTTGTCACCATCGCAGACAAAGTCGTGGGACACACAGCGGCCGTTCTGGCAGGTGAACTGGTGTTGCTGGCACGCCTGGTAGGTGCAGCCCTGCTCGTCGCTGCTGTCCCCACAGTCGTTACGTCGATCACACCTGATTTTAGAAGACAGGCCTTGACAGATAAGCTCACTGCTAGACAGACTGATTACAGACGCAATTTACAGCTACAACAAGGAGTTTTTAACTGGTTTTGAAACTCAATTCAATACTGATGCCTCTATATGACCTCCATAAGCAAACAAGACCATCCTTGAGAAGACTGACTATCTCTGTACAGTTATTCACCAGGTTAGATTCTCCTTGTGTTTACATTTTTCTAGACAAAGTTACAGTGAGTAGTACGTTGGCCAGTGTTAAGATGCAGGAAGAGCATTTTCTGTGGAAACACAGCATCTTTTCTGCAGGAGCCTCCAAAATCAACAAAATGTAAAAGTTCCTCGTAATAGCTTTAAGATATTTTAAATTAATTTTTCTAACCTGTAGGCGCTTCGTATGCAGAGGCCATTGCTGCAGGTGAACTCGTTGACGCCACAGGATCTGCGGGTGCAGTTTTCATGTTCATCTAATGCATCTGCACAGTCTGCGTCTCCATCACACACCCAGTCACGTGGGATACATTTCCGCTGAGGTGGTTGGTTGTTTGCACAGGTGAACTCTGAACTTGAACATGTGCGATTGGCTGTGAAAAAACAAAAACAAAATCATGCAGGGGGACTTACAAGAAGTGAAATAATGATGGTGATGACCCAATGTCAACCCGCATTTTTGTCAATCCAAATATTCCAGACTGTATTTCAAAACATGCAGCTGTGACTCCAGATTCTTTATCCATCTAATGTGATTGATCCACATTGTTTGAAGTGAGTCTCCTACAGAGGCTCAGGCACTGCTGAAGTCTTTAGCTTCAGGCATCTTATTGTTGGAGCACGCATTGGTGAGACATAAGAGTCTTGATCCACCCTGAGCCAGGAAGCCAGAGAAAGGAGACATGCACAAAGTAACGAGTGAGGCAGGAGAAATCAGGAATGTCAGCTCCTTGGAATGGAGACCTTCTACAGGAGACTAAGATGCCGGGCACTGACTGCCAGTGTCTCCCACACAACACTCCCCCAGTGGCGTGTATCCTAATCCATCAGCGTCCTGAATAACGAGAGGATGAGGGAAGCAGGAGGGGGCAAAGAGGAGAAGTGATGGGGAACAAGAAGATGGGCTGCAAGGGCAGGAGATGAAGAAAAGGTGGGAGGAAACAGACAAGGACGAAGAAGAGGAGAAAGAGAAGAAAGAAAGAAGCGGGAAGAGAGATAGTATAAGAAGCAATGAAAAGATGCATACCACAGTTATGTCTCTGGTCTTCGTCACTCATGTCGCCACAGTCATTGTCCCCATCACAGATCCAGGATGAGGCAATGCACCTGCCATCATCACAGCGAAACTGATCTGTGTTGCAGGTTCTGACCAGTGTGGCTGCAGAGACAAATTATATAAGATTAAAGGAGTAATATGTAACAAGAGCACATGCAAAAATGTAAACCATACATTTTTTATACATGATCTATGGGTGAAGTGACTTGTTTCCTCCCACCCCCTCCTCCCCAGACGAGTGCAACGTTGTAAATCGACAACAACAAGCAATGACAAGTCCTAAACTGTAATTCCCTGTCTCGACACAAGCGAGTCAGATGCGTTTTTCACTTGCATGTCTCATGCAATTTTTATCAGTGCATTTAGCAGGAGTAAACGTGACCTGAAGCATTCGTTTAGACTACAAGTCTATTTTTTGACAATGCACTGGTAAATGCAAAGCTGCCATCTAGTAATATCGGTCCACACAAGGGGTAAGTTGATCAGCTGTTTATAACTGTCAATTAAACTGTCAGTGTAAAGTTAAGCCCCTATCCTGAAAGCAAAAGCCCACTGCTCTCAAAATAATATAAACCTGGAGTTTGAATTCAGTGACTGCCTGCTTTCTGCCTGCCAGACTCCATTAACATGTTGCTCAGTTTAACTGTTATAAACATCTACTCCGTCTAAAAGATCATTATTGATTTTTCTCGACTCATAAACAGATGTTTACTCATTCGGCAAACATTCAGCATTAATTTGAACTCTAAATAACGTAAAATGGGCATAGAAAAACAGTTATTCCCGTCCAAAATAGAAATGTCAAAGGAGGACATCACACACCAAGTATTTTGTCTTAGCATGTTCTCTTAATCTCTGATGACATATTATAGTCATTTTACAATTTATTACAGTAAATATATTACAAATTTCTCCTTTAAACTATGGACACTAATAAACATCATCTGCCCAATAATTTATTTTCAATATAGATTATTATCCACTTTTTGTCTTCCTTTCTGTGATTGCCAATTATCTCAGGTACTTCCCCCACTGCTTTTCAACTAATAAGGAAGGCACAATACAACAGTGGCAAAGCTTTCAAAATAGTCATGGCAACTCCACATTCTCATGCATGGTGAACTATCTAAACAAAAGCCAAAGTGAGGCTCTGTAACCCCTGGGGGACAAAGGGAGGGGGAGGTGCTGTTTGTCAGAGGACACTGAGGGGCGTCACCACAGAGGAATGCAGCGCACAATAGGAGGCCTGACTGACCACATCGTCAACAAAGAAATACACCACTGACTCGCACTCACTGCTACATCACTCACACCACTCTCTCACACCAGCGGCACACAGATGCAGATCGGTGCACATACACAAACACACAATAACCGAGCAGCTGATAACGGGGCGGGGGCAGACGCACAAAGCCAACAGGCCCGTTTTGGGGGATGAGAGAGTTGTGCGACACTCACTGCAGGAGAGGGGTTCATCAGAGCCGTCGGCGCAGTCAGCCCCTCCATCACAGTACCAGTGGGCGGGGATGCAGCGGCCGCTGGAGCATCGGAACTCAGTCTGGGAGCATGTGGAGGCAGCTACGTAGAAGATGTGGAGAGGCATGAAATCAGTCGGAGGCCTTGTCAGTGTGGGATTCTTTACATGCTGATGAGCGGGTGGGATAAACACTGATTCTGATTTTCTTTTATCCTCTTTCTCATAACAAAATTTTATGCTGGTTGGCTTTTCCAATATATGCTCACATTTTGTTTTGAACTGTTGGTGATGTAAAGAAAATCTCTAAAGGTTCTACTAAAATCTGCTAAATATTTCCTTTGGTCCTGGTCAATTTTAGCCTGTTTTATTTTATTATGTGGTCATTTTTGCTCAAAAACAATCTTTGTTATTTAACATGCATATTGTCTATCACATAACAAGAAAAACAAGAAAAACAATCTGCAGATTTTCGTCCTGGATCACAGCTGAAACTGTAAAAAAAAAAAAAAAAAAATCCATGGATTCTGTTTGGGTCTGCTCACAGCTTTAGGTAGATTAAAATCCTGTTTACCCAGATTGTGTAGGTTAAATCCACAGACAGGCAACAAATGGTATTTCTAAGTTTCAAATCCAAAGTGACGAGAAAAAAGTGGCTTTGTTTGGTTTTATTCATAATAAATGCAGATTCTCTTCTGGTGTTTGGGAGGTGCAATGTTATTGCCTAGAGCCTACAGGGTAGTGACCAAAATCATGCTACTTAGTGCACTGTATTTACTTTCAGTGTGTCTAAATCTAAGGGTGAACTTTATGAGCTGTGCAGTACCCTTAAAAATGTACACAACGGAACAAAAATGTCCATGCCATTTTAAAAATCACAAATTGCAATACTTCACTTATCATAGATGTGAAAATTACAGTCATGCAACACTGCACCACAATACTGATTATTTATGTCTGATATCTCTTTTTTTTACTTTTTATTGAAATTGACTTAACACTTTCCCATAAAGTAAAGTCAAATATGGTATGCATGCAATAGTTTGAGATTTGTAACAAATACGAGGGAAAATAAAAACAAAAACAGCAAAATTATGTTCAGTTAGGGAGTGACCTTTTCCTTACCATATCCAGTAAAATCATACAAAGTCTGGCCTACTATAGCCTACGGGTAACTCACCACAGTGTGTCGGGCTCTCATCGCTCATGTCCCCACAGTCGTTGTCTCCGTCACACAGGTATGAACGTGGGATGCAGATGTTGGTAGACTGGCATTTTGTGTGCTCTGGCTGGCAGGTTCCTCCGCTGAAAGAATATTAATATAAGCAATATCCACTTTGATTTGAGCATCTACCTCTGTTTGATTTCTGTGGCAAACCTAGGATACTCACGGCAGTTCTGTTCATCAGAGGTGCCGTTGTCATAGCAGTTGTTGATGCCATTGCAAACATAGTCCTTTGCGATACAGCGCCCATTGTTGCAGGTGAACTCTGTGTTGGGGTCACATGGTCTGAACAGACAGCCCACCTCGTCACTGTTGTCTCCACAGTCGTCATAGTGGTCACAGCGGTAGTGGTAGGGCACACAACGCCCATTACCGCAGGTGAACATTGTAGGCTCACAGGTGTGAAAGGCTGCCGATCAGAATGAAGAACAGATCAGAGCTCTGGTCAATACGACTTTAACACGTCAGCCATTTTGACTTGAAACAGCAAACACAGGTGTTACCAGTGACACTAATTAACCTTCTGTTCCATTAAGGTCAAGCAGAGTCAGGAAGATGCTATTGTGCCTGTTGGCACACTGGAAAGGCAAGGGCTCAATATTAAATGTTTCTGTCCCGATTTCTACTTTAAACTCTGCCTCTCTTTACAACCATTGTACTAAATTGAAGTTTGTTTGTTTTTTGCATTCTGACATTTTTGCTCAAACTAGATGACATGTCAGAAAACACATGTACTGACAATGACTAATATGGTGTAACTGTATATGGGAACGCATATGAATGCTAAATCGTAATCAGACGATAGCTGATGGGTTCTGAGATTGGGAAAATACAGATTTGGATGCCCTCAGGTCTACTGCTGCTAGCTTAGTTTTGTTAAGTATTTCAAGAGAGGAACAGTGCAAATTCATAAATACACATGGTTAATACACATGGCAAAAAAATTATACGCCTTCTCTGGGCTAAAAAATAGCACCAAGATGCAACAAAATGTAACTGCATATTTTTCACAAGGTTACCACAAATGTTAAAATATACACATGCAGTGTTAAGGAGTAACTACCATTACATTTTTACATCATAAAATGATAACTCACATATTAGAAAGATGTTTTGTGGGGCTATACAGGCCACTGGGAGCCTGTCAAAACTGCTACCGGGAACATGTCAAAACAAGGACTGAGTGCCTGACATGAGTAGTTTAACGAGCTAGTGGTCATTTACATTCACTGTAGGATTGTTAATACGCCACTTTATTTGGTTTTAAGAAAGTGACCATTTATATTCATTACTTTTTCCAATTTTCTTAAGTTTTTGTAATGCTAAGTTTCTCTGCTGTCCCAGAATTGAGTGCAAGGAAAGGCTCTGCTACTCTAAATAGAACAGGACCTTAATTAGTATCAGTGGTAACACCTGTGTTTACCCTACTATTTCAATTCAATATGGCTGCTATGAGAAACTCTACAGGGTCAGTCAGGAGAAACTGGGCTGATATACGCATAACAGTGGAAGCTCATTTTACCTGACAAGGCAATAAAGGATGACAGCAGCTGTGGGACTGCATGCAAAGATATAAGCACATTGATTCACATGTTAGTGTTGATTTGTTTTAATACTGTTAATGGAAATTCAATCATGAAGTGCAAGCATACACACCGACATAGTTGAAGACAGGTTTAGGTCCTGAGAGAGAAATGTGTTAAAGCAGAAATACAGAACTTGTTAGTATTAGTGAAGGTAAAGACGAGAGTTCTGATTCAGTCATGCAGGAGGACTAACGGTTCTAAGAGGGCCGCTATGACTAATAGTCAACAGTGAGATTTCAGATAATTCAGTGAAACTCAAGGTAAGGAAGAAATGCACACAGGAAACAAAAATGAATTCAGGCTCTTTTAAGAACGCCCTACCACAGACTCTCTCCAACTCATCGCTGCCGTCTCCACAGTCGTTGTCATTGTCACATTTCCATTGGGCACGAATACAGCGGCCATTCATACAGGTAAACTGGCCTGGCTGGCAGCGAGTCCCATTATCAGGGATACAGTGCTTGTTGTCAGCCAGGTACCAGCGCCCCTCTAATGGACATTGACACTCAGCTCCATTGGGACCTAACAAGACAAAATGAGACAGAACAGTTTACACAAATAGTCGGGGCTATTGTTTGAAATGGTTTTTGCTGTGAAGCATCATCAACAAAGATAGTATCAAAACATACAGAAAAAACATACTTCCTATAAGCAAATAAAAGGAATAACAAATAAATAACAAAAAACATAACAACGTAAAGTGTGTCCATCAGTTCTGTGAGCCAAAGTTTCAATGTTGGAACTTTCTTTTTCTAAAAAATAAGATAAGTAGAGGTGGAAAGTAACTAAGTAAAAATACTTGGTCACTGTATGTGAGTAGACATTTCAAATATCTGTACTTAACTCGAGTATTTATTTTTCTGACAACTTTATACTTTTATTCCCTATATTTTAATGCAAATATTTGCACTTTCTACTCTTTACATTTTCTTAAATTTTAATGAATTTGAGAGAATTATTCTTTTTTTCTGCATTATTTGGCACCACCTTCCAAAAATCAAGACTGATTTCAACATGAATGGATGGGACAGTAAAACACAGAAAATAACTATTCTTTTGTGTATCCATCAGTGCATATCACACATGACAAACTTAATAAGACAAAACAGACAGAGAGGGAGACTTGAGAAAAAGTGAGGTTCAGTTTACTTTGTACAAAAACAGCCAGCAGAAATCTCCTTCAGTAAAAGTAAATTACCTTCCTCTGAGCTGTATTGTTCACACAAAGGAGAGACCTCTGGAAATATTTTAGTTTAATTTTTCCTTGGAATAGTGTAATCTGCCTATGATTTAAAACTGTATTAAACTGCTAAGAGCATTTATGTAACATGTAGACCACACACACACCACGACAACTGACTGTGCAATATAAACAGTCACTCTGGTGTAATTTCATTTCATTTCATGCTGTGCAATATCAGTATCTCACTCAGGTGTACTTTCATTTCAACTGTGCAATATCAATATTTCCTGTTTCCTGTGTGCAACTAGTGTAAATTCAACTCTTGAGTCTTGTTTTATAGTTTATACTGTTTTCTATTCTTTTATTTCTTATTCTTTTATATTTCCCCCTTGTTCATATTGCTTGTTTACTTTTGAATTATCTACTGTGTGTTACTGATGGTTCTTTTCTATTTTGCTATCAACTTTGCTACAATTTCCCCATTGTGGGACTAATAAAGGATTATCTAACCTTAACCTATGCTCTCATCCTGTAAGTCATGTTGTATTGACTATTTGAGTACCCAATTCATTTTTAATTAGTTATAGTTTTCAACTGAAAAACAAAGTGACAGTTTGAAACTGCTTGTACCTGGTGTGCAGATGTGGCTGCAGCCTCCATTAAACTGCTGGCAGGGACTATCACACTGCTGCTGCTTCCTGCTGGCCAGGACGTGGACGTCCATTGGCCGAGACGGAAGGTTTTGAATCATGACCCTCTGGTCAGAACCTCGTGCTTGTTGGCCCGATAGATGCTGCGTGTGTTCCAGTCAGTCCAGTAGATGAACTGGCCAAACATGGTCATGGCAAAGGGGTAGATGGCTGTGCTGACGATGACCTCCCGATTGGACCCCGTGAGAGAGGATCGCTCAATCTTCTGTCTGATGGCGGAGCAAAATATTGATAATAGCAGCAGCTTGATGGTGTAACAAACAAAACTGAGTATATATTTTCAACAGTGGAATTTTTAAGATCTTACAAGCTGGCATCTGCCCAGTAGAGTCTCTCTTCTTCATAGTCCAGGGTCAATCCATTGGGCCAAACAAGACTGCTGTTCACAATCTCTGTTCTGAAGTTTCCACCCAAGGTAGCACGTTCAATCTTTGCATGGGTTCCCCAGTCTGTCCAATACATGTACCTATGAAACGAGAAGAACTGATCCTTAAAGGGATACTTTAGATCATTTGATTTGAGGTTTTATGAAGTATTTATTAGTAGATGCTGGCCAGCATGCCCCCAGTTTAAAGAAGCAGTAAAGAGTACCAGCACAGAAACTAAGCTATGAACTGTTGTGGACATGGTTGGGAGGGGGAGGAGTGATGGAGACAGCCGCACGTGTGCTCACTTAGCTCCCAAGGAATGTGACTAAGCATAGCCCTTGGTGTGTGAATGTGTGTGAATGAGATTATCATTATTTTTGAGTTTAAAACAGAGGCACCTTGCATGGCAGCCTCTGCAATTAGTGTATGAATGAGTGTGTGAATGGGTGAATGTGACATGTTGTGTAAAAGTGCTTTGAGTGGATGGAGGACTAGAAAGGTGCTATACAAATGCACAGGTCCATTTACTTAACTTTAATCGTTTCAAGTCAAAGTCAAAATCAAAGTCATCTTTATTGTCCATTCTGCCATACGTTAAGGACATATAGAGGATCGACATGCTGTTTCTCTCAAACCGCTGGTGTAAACATACAGTCCTCAAACAAGAACTACGGTTAAAAAACACAGAGATTTACACAACATACTAAGAAAACAGAAAAAGAAAAGTAAAGTACTGGAAGAGTACTAAGAATTTCAATATACAAAAGTTAAGCAAACGCAAAAAAGAAACAAAACTGAAACTATAAATAAGGCACAGACAGTGAGATTTGTAATAATATGAACTGCAATTCTTTTATTCACGTGTGTGAACTTTCTTATTTGATTTCCAACTCTTCCAAGACTCAGAAGGCATCAACACCTTTTTAATTATCACTATTGACTACAAAATGCGACCATCTAATTCATGCTGTGGTGACGATGCTAGCTGTGGACAGGGTCAACAGCAAAGAGAATTTTGGCCACTTAAAAAAAGGTTCACCTAAAAAAAATCAGTGTACACTATATTTAGTATATATTTGCCGTTTCAACTTGTCATCAGACAGCCTTTTCCAATGGGAATCCGTCATTATATAAGCCAAATATTGCTCTCTCCAAACCAATCAGACTCTATGGGAGAAGTCAATTATTTCACCTTACAGAACACAGGAGTTGTTTTTTAAGGGGAACCTATTTTACATAACTAAAATACCCTTTGTTGCCGACTCTGCCCACAGCAGCTCATGGCTTAGCTTCTGTGCTGGTCCTCCTCTCTGCTTCTCCAAACTGGGGGCATGTTGACCACCATCTACTGTAGTTAATACACTGACGATGGATAAGTACCTCATACAACCCCAGATCAAATAATCCAAACTATCCCTTTAATCCCAGTATAACCTACTGAATAACAAGAGTGTGTGTGTGAGTGTGTGTGTTAGTCTTACCCCCTGCAGGGATCCAACATGATGGCCCTTGGCCTGGACACATGGGCAATAATAGTCCTTTGAGCGCCATCCACAGACATGGAGTTGATGCTCTGGTTGACATAGTCACTGTAGTAAATTCTCCTGTTTATCCAGTCATAAGCGATGCCATCAGGAGCGCCTAGATCTGTCCAAAGACAGGGACCGAAACAACACCAGCAATACCGCTGGTATTAATCTCTACATCCATTAAAACCTCTAAAAGGCACAAATAAAAGTAAATGTTGTAATGTGAGTGCAAAACCTACCTGAAGCCACCACTACAGGAGGTGATGTGGGAGAGGACAGGCTGATGTAGCTGATCTTGCTTGCTCCTGCACCTGAACTCTGGGTGAAGTAGATTCTCCTGTCTGTGAGGTCAAAATCCAGTGCCACTGAGGTACGTGGCACGTTGACCACAGGGAAGGGCAATGCATGGTCCTCAGGGTCGAGGCGCAGACTGCGCACGGTGCTCTCAGTTGTGTAGATGAGATAATCGTCCCTTGACACCACACAGTTCTCATTATCTGCTGCAAGATTCCCAAAAGCGCAGCTGCATTTTTTGTTCTGGCCGCCTGTGCCAGACCCTGGGAGGGCGAAGCAGAAGTGGGCACAGCCTCCATTAGCCTCCATGCAGGGGTTGTAGTTGAGCTCCTGGGCAGTGGTGGGCTGGGTACGCTGGTCGAAGATGGTAACGTCCCTCAGCATGTTGATGTTGTCTCTAATGACAGCAGGCTGCTCCGTGCTGCCAGGCTCTTTGCCTGCTTGGAACACTTTCTTTAGATTTCTGTCCACCCAAATGATACTATTCTCAAACACTGTGATTCCATAAGGAGTTGGGTAGCGACTGCCATATCTGACTATCTCTGTCTCCCCTCCTTGAGGGTTGACTCGGGCAATCATATCCAGGGAGTCATCCACCCAGTAGACATATCCAGTCTGCCAGTCGAGAGCGAGACCTCGTGGAGTAATAATCCCTGACGATACTAAAATTGTGCGGTTTGTTCCGTCCAGGAGCGCTCGCTCAATTTTGGGGTTCTGACCATAATCAGCCCAGAACAAGTATCTGTTTCTGGGGTCCACCACGATGTGGCGTGGCATGTCCACCTGGGTCTTCAGCAGCACCCTGCGGAAAGTGGTGTTCAGGCGGAGCACCTCCACATACGTCTCAGTCAGGAAGGCGTTGGTGAAATAAAGGTTCCCTGAAGAAGGATTATAGTTAGCTCATTTTTTAAGTGGTTTCATATATTTGTGAGTCACAAGAGCATGATAGGTCACAATTAAAGAAGAAATTTTACAAGCTGAAACAATGATGGTGTTATCAATTCACAACAGATTTTCTGTTATGCCCTCAGCCATAGTGAGGCAATTATAAATGAGTAACAAGCAACTGATTTTCCAGCCTGCAGTTGATCTCTGTTTTTCCTAAACTAGCTAATGAAATTGTCTCTCCTGTCACCTGTGTGGGACTGATCTCCCTGGTCTCTGAGTCACAAAGCCTCTTAACTTTGACTCTACCAGGAAGTCTCCTGTCTGAGGCCTGAGTCATACTGAAAAGTCACATTAGTCTGGCTCTCTTTTGGTTTTCTGCTTTACATCAACAGATTAACAGGCTGTTGCAAACACAAAAGTACAGAAGCATATTGCTGTCAAGCCAGAAAAAGAAGAACATGTCAGTATCACATTATAGCGTAAAAAGTTTGTTATAATGAGATGTTTTTAAAGTTATAACAACATATTTTCATTTTATTACAACAAACAAAGTTATCACATTATACCAACAGAACTTTTCTTGTTATAATAATAAACCATTTATTGTGTTTTGATGTGAAACGTTTCGTTCTATTAGGTCCAAATCCATGATTGACCTGACCTTTGATCACAATTCGATCAGATTTTTCAATTTAAACATTGTTTTTGTTTTCCTGATGGCCATGTCATTGTTAGATTATCAAGTTTTTATTTGCAAAAATCAACAGATCTTTGCTTTTAATGCCCTGAAAACTGTCATTTACGTTTTCACATTCTTCTTTAAAAGAGAGTATACTGCACAATATCAAGTGTGATATAAAAACTGTCGTCTTTGAAATATATAACCGATATCCAAATTAAATATGCACACTATTCACAGTGTGTGGTTAAACACAACAAATATTTCAACAAATACATTTGTTAGCTGGCACAATAAGCATACCTGCAGCCCAGTCCACAGCAATGCCTCGTATCCCGTTGCGTCCTATTCCAGATGTTACTACACTACGTAATCCGGAGCCATCTGGCTTGATCCGTCTGACCCCGTTCTGCGTCGCCACAGTGCTGCTGAAGTCACACCAGTAGATGAAACCAGAAGCCATGTGTACATCAATGTGTAAAGCATTACGGCCTGCAGGAGGATAAGCCGGTCATTAGAGGCCATTATGGTTTCTTCAAACACAATAACCATCAACATTTGACATTCAGTTACTCAGTCAGTCAGTTTATTATTTCACCTAAACTCATTTTTTATTGTTTACTTGTTACTTGAATTTGTTACTGTTACTTGAATTTGCTTAACTTTTTTTTTTCCACATAAATTGATCATACACTTTTAGAAATATTAATTCCAAAAGGGTTTTTCCTGAAGGGTTGAGGTTCTGAACAACCTTTTTTGGAAGAGAGGGATCATCAAGGGTTTTTTTGTAATGTTAGCAGTTCCATTAAGAACTTTTTTCATCCTAAGAACTCCTTTTGGAAAAAAGAATTCTTCAAGGATTGTTGAAAGCGCATGTTCACAGATATTTTCTCAAATTACAACTGCAACATGGATTACTGAAATGATGGACCACATATACAATCTATCTAACAAGAGGGTTACAGGAGAAACCCTTCTAAAATATATTTTTAGATCCCCTTGGATGGGTTCTACATGAAACACTTGGAATATAAAAGTGTTAGAATGACTGACCTCTCCCAGCCACAGGCACCATGGCCTCAGAGTGGTCTGCCCCCTCCAGACTGAAGCCTTTGATAGCAGACAGAGTGGAGATGACGACGTAGGACTGGTAGGGAGCGCAGGTCCTGTTGTCAGCGTTAAGTTTAAAACCTGTGGCACACGCACAGGTGAACAGACCCTGCGGCCGAGGCAGGCAGAGCTGCTCACACGCACCCATATTGTTGGTGCAGCCGTTGGATGTACCTGCAGAGGCTGGTTTGTAGAGAGAATACAGTGTGACAAACACAGGAAGAAGCAACAACAAGCCAAAACCAGACAACACTGCCTGATGATGATGATTATGATGATGATGATGATGATGATCTCTCCTTGTGTTACTCACTCTCTCGATAATGCACTTTCAGAACTCTGAGTCCAGAGATGTTGTCTCGCAGCACGACCTTGTTGGCACCCGTGGACTTGTCCACACGCTCTATGACCTCAAAGTTGCGATCAGTGAAGTAGAGGTAGTTGTCATAGACAGCCACACCCCAGGGGTGAGACAGGCCAGTCACTATGGTGATGCGGTTACTCCCATCTGGATCACCACGCTCAATCTGTGGAGTGTCACATGCCAGACAGACAGTCAAATGGTAAAATGAACAAGATTAATATTATGCGCAAAATTACATTAAATATCATGAGACATTTTTTTATTTTTCGGTTTCATTGCCAGTATTACTTTCAACATCATTGCCAAGACTAGTATAAATACTACTATTTTTGTTTATTTTATTTTTCTTTTAGACTTAATTTATCTTACTTTTGTTATTCTGTTAGGCGCTGTTTTTGCATTTACTCCTTACCAACCCTATTGTTTTATTCTTTTTTTAAATTCTATTTCATTTCACCTTCAGTTGGCTTTATTGGCATGACATTTACAAGTTGCCAAAGCACAATTACCATATTAAAGACAATTAAAGAATTAAAGAAACAAAATTAAATCTATAATATTTAAGTAATATATGTAATAAAGCTACAATTCAATCAAAACAAGTTATTAGTAAAATTTAAGTGTGATTTCAGAGATACCCATTGTAATAACAATAACTTATCTTCATCATTCAGTTAAATGTCAGAGAGGTAAGACCCACCACGCCAGTGCTCGTGACAGCCCAGTACAGCTTGTCTCCCTAATGTCCACAGTGAGGAACTCGATGTGATCGAGGTTGTTGGTGAACAAGGTGACAGGGTTTAAGCCATCCATGTCTGCAGATGCCACCTTGGCAGGGATGCCACTCTCTGTCCCCTGGTCTGTCCAGTACAGTTTCCTTGGAAGACATTCAAGAATAAAGTTTAGTGTTTATGTCTCAGAGTTTACAATTTAGTCATGGATCTCTGAACTTATTACTTTATAATAGTCTTACCATGTTATTATAGTTAACTAAAACTAAACTAAAAACTAAAACTAGGTGTGAAGAAACATATTAATTAAAAGAGCAATATGTAACAATTACACGTCCAAAAAATACAAGTTACAGGCCGGAAAAAAAATTTCAGAGGACATCGTGGCTGTAGCGTTGTTGTCAGAGAAGCGAGTTATTTCAACTTAGCATGTTTCCTTGACCTCTGATGACATATTATGGTCATTTTATGATTTATTACAGTAAATATATAACAGATTTCTCCTTTAATTGAGTAAAAATGAAAATGAGACTTTAGGAATGAAACAGAAACTGACTAAAACAATAATGTGTACTTACAAATCTAACTAAAATCCCCTCCCCTGACAAATATCCCCATGTTAGAATTTAAAACACTCAATCAGGAACTCAGATCATCACCTTGCATTTTGTTAAATAACACACTTTCTGAATTAATTTACCAGGTTTTAAAATGTTTCCCTTTAGTTTGAAATAGTCATATAACCAAAAATCAGAGTTTTCATATTAGAGTGAGAAGGGATGGCTTGGATTGATTCTTGATTCTACTCTATTGTCCATTGCTGGGGTGTGCAGTGTGGTATTCAGTAACACTGGTTGAGTTCTCTCTAGAGGCAGAGCAGATGGCGATGAGGAGGCTGTTAGAGCTCAGTAGCTGTGGGGATGAGTGGCTGTGCCAGGACTGTGTTAAATGGGGCTTACCCACGTGCTGGGTCCACTGCGATGCCAACAGGACTGCCTGCGCCAGTTGGAGAGCCGTTATTTGTGATTAGAGTTTTTCTGTACTGTACCTCCCCTCTCAACTTCAAAACCTGGCCGAGCACAAACACAAACAGGTGCGGTTATTGTACTGTGTAGCTGTGTTGTGACACACTTATTCAGATTTTTTTTTCCTGTTTTCTTACAAGTGCAACCAAAAAAAATTTCAATAGTTTAAGTATTAACGTAATAATGAAGAAAATGACGAAGTATTTTTTGTCTTACCTCAATAGACTGTGTAGCTGGATTGGTGTAGTACAGGTTCTCTGTTATCCAATCCAAAGCCAGGCCGACAGGGGAGCCAAGGATGGCTGCTGGGGCAAACTCTGTCCTGTTAGTACCGTCTGACTTCACCCTGTGGATCTCACCCTGGTGGACAAAGGAAGACTGACTCATCTCAACCACTGCTGAATGAGGATGTGTGGAGTGAATGTTGTGTTATGTTTTCATTGAGTTTTTATTGTGTGTTTTTTACTGGAAACCCTAATCTTGCTGTTGTACTTGGTGGACAACTAAGCTCCATTTCAAACACTTGTGCTGGCTCGGCTTGGCCCGACTTGACTCAGCTGTACTTGGTGCGTCAGCCCAGCACAACAGGGATTTGCATCTCCATTACAACAAGGCTACCTGCTAGAAAGTATGTCTTTTATCTGATGACGCGCTTGCTTTGGGTAAGCATAATACAAAGAGACTTTTAAAAACCTCCTTTCTCTTTGCTCTCCTGCACAGATGTGAGTTGAGCAACACATGCTTATTTAAGAGGGAGAAGGAGGACTGTCACCAGTCTGCACAGCTCAGTGCATTATAACTGGTAATGGAAAAGCAAATCAACGCAACATGATTTCGCTTGGCGTGGCCAGAAAGGACACTGGAAAAGTCCATAATTTCTGCTCTGTGCAATGTACAGTTACAGTGCATGTCAAGTAGGGATGTCACAATTAAAATAATTATTCAAAAATCAATCTAATTGAGCTTTTAATTTCCAGAATAGAATCAAAAGGCAGAATTCTGCCTGAAAAAAACACAACATTTCAAAGACGACACAGCATAGCTTACTTGCAGTTATATCACACATGATAACATATAGCCTATCTTTTTAAAGAAAAATGTAAATGACAGTTGCCAGGGCATAAAACCAAGGAACTGTTGATCGTTACAAATCAAGACTCGATAGTCTTGATTTAAAAACATAAAACTGAATCGAATTGTGACCTTAAAATTGAAACTCACAGTGAATCGTGGATTTGAAGAATCGTGACACCCCTAATGTCAAGTACGTCTCTTGTATATCTGTTAGCACTGCGTCTCTGCGCAACATTATTGTAATAGAAAACTGGAAATAGTGTCTTTGGACAGTAACTTACCGGGTGCTCCACCCAGTAGATGGTCTGTTCGTTGTCATCAAAGTCAACATCGTATCCATTCTGAAGTCCGGCAACAGGGACCATAGCATCATTACTTTTGTCATCTGGGTTCAAGGAAATGCCATAGATGATGCTGTCTCTCACAACCACCAGGAAAGGATCCTCAACTAGAAAAATGCAAAAGCAGTAAATAGGTATGTTTAACAAAAACAAAGGGTAAGAACAAAGATTAAAAAAAGAGATGTATATGTCAAAGGGGTAAACTTGTGGGACAGCTGTGATAAGCAATTAGGAATGTGTAGTTCACCTTGCAAATGTAAATACATTTAGATTAAAGAGATATGAACATTATTGTGTATGAAACATTTAGAACCTTGTTTCAGGCTATGTTTTGTTTTTGGAACTTTTGTTTTTGTTTCTGTTTGGTTTGTGTTTTTTTTGTTATTGTATGGCCTAAACCTAATGGTGAAAAACTACCAATTCAAACAGGGAAAGGGTAGGTATACACTGAATCTTCAGACTAAAGCAGACAAATATCTAATGAGAATATTACTTATTGGAGGGAAAAAAAAAACAGTGATGAGGAAGTGGTTACAACCAGATGCTCCAACATTAGGAGATTGGTTAAAAATTACTTATGAAATCTACACAACATTTTAACAGTAAAATGGAAGGGAGAAAAATAGAAGGGAGATGTCTGTATTATTATGTACTTATGTAAATATGATTTATGTGCTCAAATGTCTTGCAAACTTGGACTGTGAATGTCCTCCATAATAAAAATAAAATTTAAAGAAGGAAAGGGTATAAAGGTATAATAACCTAAAGCTTCAGCCTACACCTTTTAGGTCAGTTTAATGACTTATTGTTACCTGTAACTTGTGCATTTTTATGTGAATTTGTTAAAAAAAGACCAAAATAAAATTCTGACTACTACTACTAAGTACTTACTATTATTATTATCAATAAATCATTTTCTCAAGGCTGTGAGTTACTGAAAAAGTTACAAAACTAATTCTGAATCAGAGGAAGGAAAGCATATTTCCTGGACGTGGTTTAAGATCATGGTAATCCAAAACTAAAAGTTGCTGTCAGTCTATGATACCTGTTGCAAAATAGGGATCCTGGCCTAACAGGTCTTTATCTATAAAGAGGATTGACTGGTGAAAGTTGTTTCCACAATCTGATTTGCTTTGTCATCAGAGATTAGAATCGATGAATGGTTGTGGGGCATTTTCATTCTTGGATAATCATTGGCCTCAGGGGGAGACCGTGTTCTGCTTGGCTTGAATGGGCTGAAACCTGAGACGAGTAAAGCTGCTGACCTAAGGGGGACTCCTTGGACTTTGAATTAAAGGTCCCTTGTCTTCTTAAGACCTTGAAAGACATGCTTATATGATTCTTAATATTTATGACTGGAACCGCAGTTTACAAGAGGATATAAATGGGAGACCGTTGACAAGCACCTGGATCGATCTATAATACGAGTTCAGTGTTTTCGAAGATTTATCGTCTTACCAACATTGACATGTCTGCAAATAAACCAATAAGCCATCATTCCACTGATAGCAGGCTTACTCTTTGTTCTAAGATGAATACCTTATGAGTACATCAACTTATCAGCTGCATCTGACCTGACTTCCTTTTTCATCAAACTGAGTGATGAGTGTTTTCTTCCATTTGGCAGGATGCATACCTCTGGTGCAGGTGATTTGGTCTGCTGCCAGCGTCCAGCCTGAGGGGCAGGCACACGAGTAGTACCTCGGTCCCACAGCAGAAAGCAGGCAGATATGAGTACAGGGACTCTCAGGCAGTGATTTTCACCTAAAAATTGTCAACACAAACACATATACATACCAGTACAGAGTCAACAGAGTAATCCTCACAGGTTCTTTGAAAGGTATAGTTCAGATTATTTAAAGTGGGGTTGTATGAGGTATTCATCGATACAGTAGATGCTGGTTGGAACACCCCCAGTTTGGAGAAGCTGAAAGGGGTGCTAGCATGGATGATAAGCAATGTACTGCTATGGACAGGCCTCTTAAAAAAGGTCCATCTAAAAAAAATCCATATCAATTTAAGCGTATACGACATTTGGAATGTTTTCACAGCTTTACTTTGCCATCAGACAGCCTTTTACGATGAGAAACCGCCATTATGTGAGCCAAATATCGTTCTCCAAACCAACCAGAATATGCGAACTGCTGATAAATTCCTTGATCTGTTTTGGGCATTTTAAAAGGATAATTAATATTTACTGAAATCACACAATAACACAAACTAACAGGTGCCATAAATTGGCAACTCTGGTAACCTGCTTATATAACGGCAGTTTCCTGTTGGAAAAGGCAGTCTGACAGCAAGGTAAAGTGGTGAAAATATTCTAAATACAGCATACACTTAAACAGATTTTTTTTAGGTGGACCTTTCTTAAGGGGCTAAAATGCTTTTTGTTGCTAACCCTGTCCACAGCAGTAGATAGCTTAGTTTCTCTGCCAATATCCCTCTCTGCTTCTCCAAACTGGGGCCGCGATCTACTGTCAGTAATAGACTGTCTATTACTAAGTACCTCATACAACCCCACATTAAATAATCTGAATGATCCCTTTAAATGTATTTACAAAAACAATGCACCTGCTGTAACAGAGATTTGTTTATGCAGATTATTTTGCCATACCTGCCGGCTGCCTGGCTGGGTGTACTGCCACCAGACCCATGGGCTGAGGGAGGTTGAACAGCATCACTGTCTGGTTCTCCCCATGCCACTTATGGGCTCGCATCACACGGTTGATGTATCTGTCGGTCCAATACACAAAATCCTCAAAAATGGTAATTGCGTGGGGATGTTGCAGTACCTTTTCATAGAGAGTAGCAAAAGAAAAAAAATGTGTCTTACACATACTATTCAAAAGGAAACAGAATGTGCTCACTTGTTCACTTTTAGATTAGTAACACAGTTAAAATCTCTATAAAGTCGTCCTTCTCATACACTCACCAGGTCACTGGCCAGAACTTGTTTCCTGTTGTTGCCGTTATAGTCGCAGTAGTCAATGAAATCCAAGTAGGCGTCAGCAAAGTACAACAAATTGTTTGGATAGTCTATGGTTAGACCGTTAGGCCAGTACAGCTTGTTGCTTATGATAACAGTCCTCAATTTCCCATCCATGCTGGCCCTCTCAATGCGGGGGTTCCTCCCCCAGTCGGTCCAGAACATCAGGTGAGCACTGCAAGACAAATGCCTGTCTTTTAACACTGACAGACCTTTTTTCACAACAGCCATATTGATATGAAATAGTAGGGTAAACAAGGTAGTAATACTAATTATAGCTGCTGCGCAGCAATGGTCAGGGCCGGGCAATTTTAGGCAAAATTAGGCAATTCTGAGCAACAAGCAGAGTGTAGGAAGATGAAAAAAAGGTGGCATTCTAATGTGCATTTTACATCAGTCGAGGCTTGAACTCACAATTTCTGGCACAAGAGACTCTGCATATTGCCTGATAGCTAAGCCAAGTCTCTTCCCAAAACTCTCTGAATCATAATTATTTTAATCTTAGTAGTCTCTAATCCACATAGCATGATACCTGAACTTAAGGCTTTCACATTTGAAAGTCCATCCTGCCTTAGCTGAGGCTCGAACTCACGACTTCTGACACTAAAGCCCATCTTTTATCTCACTGAGCTAATTGACAAGTGACAGTTCATGTGTGGCTTCACAAATTGACTAAGCCAAGGATCAGGGTGCCAGGCAGCAGCCATCCATGCCATGGAAAAGCAAATTTCAAAGTGAAAGTTCCAAAGCTGTAGCACATATGGTTGATTTGTTGTGAATTTCAAAGTTTTGAAATTTAGAGGCTTGCTGTAGCGCCACCATCAGGACTATTGTCTTGTGTTTCCAGTTGAGGACATCTGGCATGGGACTGGACCTTTGTGAAAAGTTTGGGTAGATTTCTCATATGGAAATGTTGTACAAGCTGAGGCTTGAACTCACAACCTTCAACACCAAGAACCATCCTCTATCTCACTGAGCTAATTGGCAAATGGAAACACCACTTGTAGCTTCACAAATTGACTAAGCCAGTCACCTGTGTGCAAGACAGCAGCTGTTAGCGTGTAAAGGCAGACTTCAAATGGCTGTCAAAAATTCAGTTATTGAGACAAAAATCCCAAAATACACAAATTGCATCTAGACAGCATGGAGATGTTGGTCATTAGTTTTTAACAATGATTTATTGGCTCCAAAAGTGAAAAACTGATGTTTAAAAATGCCATTTTTGCATTGACTCCAATTGTTTGCATGAGAGTGAAATTCAAAATGCTGTAAAAAATTCAGTTTTTGAGATAAAATTCTGATATTTTCCAAAAATCATCTACCATGACTCCAAAATTTTGTTGTTTTTTTTCATGAACATTGAAAATGTATTTAGCAAGAATTTGCAAGTATTTGTTTATAATACCGTTTACATCAAACATTTTGATGCACTGTAGGCTCAATTTTTGATAAATCAAAAATCTGTGTGGATCGTTTGTGTAGGCAGTCTGAAGATGCTCTGTAGCAAGTTTGGTGCCAATTGAGCAAAAATTGTGGGAGGAGATAGGTTTAATAAGTTTTACAGTTTTTGAAAAAAACAGTGATGGACTTCATAATTTGCAATAGGTTTAAATGTACAAAAGTTTCTTCAGTATTGGGGCTACATTTTGGTGAAAGTTGTAAATCTGTAGCACATATGGTTGATTTGTTATGAATTTTCAAAATTTTGAACTTTAGAGGCTTGCTGTAGCGCCACCATCAGGACTATTGGCCTGTTTTTGCAGCTGAGGCAATCTGACATGGGACTGGACCTTTGTGCAAAGTTTGGTCATTTTTTGTGCATGGGAAGTAGGATTTCCTCGGAAGAAGAAGAAAGAAAGAAAGAAAGAAAGAAAGAAGAACATGCAGGATTACAATAGGGTCCTGGCAGCTTAGGCTGCCCGGCCCCTAATTAAGGTCCTGTTTCATTTAGTATAGTAGAGCCTTTCCAGTGAGCCAACCTGCACAACAGCAGCATCCTGACTCTGTTTCACCTGAATGGAGTGGGACCTTAATTAGTATCATTGGTAACACCTGTGTTCACCCTACTATCTCATATCAAAATGGCTGCTTTAATCATGACAAGCAGAGACCATTTCATGCCACACATATTAAAAAAAAACCTTGTTTCTCTGTACTTCACTGACCTCTCCCTTGGATCCAGCACCAGGCCGCGGGGATTGGTGACATTTTCACTGACTAATACAGTGCGGTGGGTGCCGTCCAGTTTTGACACTTCAATGGTCTCCAAGACATAGTCAGTCCAGTACAGGTTCCTGCCCACCCAGTCCACAGCAAGACTCTCTGTTACAGTCACTCCACTGTCAAATATCTGTCCAAAAGATACTCATTCATAGTTCAATATGTTCACCAGTGAAAATGATACTACATGCAAATGAAGGAACAGTATAAAAAGTTGATTAAACTCATAATTTCAAGGCAACTGTCTTCACTAAATTTTTGAGTTTTGGATCAAACTTAAACTCTTAAAGGGACACTTCACGCCAAAATGAAAAAAACAACATTTTTTTCTAGTGGAAAGAAAGTAGAGTCTACTGCAGAAAGAAAATAGTTCCCACATGAAACTGCTCACAACAAAATCTGTGGATGATCTTGAGTAACCATGTACACTTTGGCGTACTGGGCACCACAAGCCAATAAATATAAAAATATTATAATATTATAAATATAATAAATATATAATATAATAATAATATAATAATCCATTATATTGGAGAGAAGGCAGACATCTCTACAGCCAGCATCTCCAAAATTCACACCAAAACTATCTAGATGAATGAATAGCACTGCATGTAAGAAGAAAAATAAGTATTTTTGATTTTGAGATGAACTGTTCCGTTAAGTTTCGACATAAACTAAAAAAGTTTTTGTTTTTGTCTTATTTAAAAAAAAAACTTGAATCTTTGAGTTTTATAAGCAAAAAATATCTTTTATGTTTTTATTTTATTTTCAAGCATCCTCATAATGACAAATCAGGTTTACAGCATATTGTTAACATTTTGGGTCCCTAAAACTAAAAGATTCAAGTTTATCTAAAGAAGGAAAGTAAACTATTTTAACAAAACATTAAAGCTTGTGAAAACTTGCTTCAGTTTATTTCAAACACAAAAAGTTTTCATGTAATATGTCTGTGGTGACATAAAGGAGCAACTCACCACTGTTCTGTCACTGCCGTTTTTGTTAGCACTCCAGATTCTGTCCTGGCTTGTGTCGGACCAGTACACACGGTCTGTGACCGAGTCAAAATCCAGTGCCACAATGTTGCGTCCATCTCGAACCAGCGAGCGGACCACGTTGGGCTGAGCGGTTATGTCATCTTGCACAATCTGATTTCGGCTGGCCACAAGCAAGAAAGCCTGACGGGAATCTGTAAACAGATATCGAATCTCTGTTACCTGTTTTTCATGTCCATTCTCACTCTAATAAGAGCACTTATCAGCTTTTGCATGTCTACCAAAACTCTACGACAGGACTGTTCAATAGACCCTACTCAAATGGCAATCCTTGGGGAATGCACTTTTGTCCAAATAATGACCTATTGTGTTGCAAGGCCTTTCAGCGGGTTATCTGCGTGGAAGAGGAGCTCATGTCAGGCACGCTCCCTATAAACAGCCCTTTGTTGGTGATTATGTCCTAATTACACCAGTGATGGCCAGTGAGTGACATATATGTTATTTGCCTTATCTTAAGAAATCAGAGCAGCAAGGAGAGACAAGGGTAAAGAAAGACAGAGTGTCAGTCTCACAGTCTAGGGGCCAAGCTCCCCCTTTAGCATAGCTCTTTCCAGCCAGCAGAGTGGAGAAAATGGAGATATGTGCTGTATAACCAAATTACGGTAGGACTGATAATTGGACTATTTCTGTTACTGTGTTATGAAAGCATAGGTTGTTATTTACAGCTACCAGGGAAGCCATATGTTCCATGCACAGAAGGTTTAAGTCATATCCCTCCTCACCTGAGGCCTTGCAGGTGCGCTGGTCTGCTTCAAGAGCGTAACCCTCCTGGCAGTGACAGCGGAAAGAGCCTCTCTCATTAAAGCAGTGTTGGCTACATAGTCCTGGGGGATTACACTCATCCACATCCTCACAGGTTTTGGAGTCATTGCTCAGTTGATAACCCACAGGGCACGTGCACTGAGCCCCAAATGGCCCTTGGATACAACCATGGGTGCAGCCCGCATTGTTGTCGGAGCAGCTCTCCTGATCTGAGTTGAAAGCAGGGAAAGCACAATTTAACCCCAAAATGCAAATTAAACCAATGAAATCACAAATTATACGAGACAAATACAAAATCTACCAATCTGTGCAATTAATATTCATCCTCTAATGATAATTAATGAGCAGAGCACTAACTAATTCAGTAAGTGTTTTAGAAGTACTACTGAGCAAGAACTATTTTATCAGTATATAGTCATTATATCCACACTCTACAAACAATACAATTTTTCTTGGATCATGTTTTGAAACAACTCTATAAATATCAAAATAGTTCACAAAGACAATGTGTTTGTTGAGAATGAATCAAAACTACTTTCAGCATTTCTACCAATGATTGAGAGTTTGGTCCTACCTGGCAAAGGCTCGTCTGAAAGTAGTGAGAAAGGCAAGAAAGGAAAATCACAGATAATTTTCAGGTTAATACAGGTCAAATCACACACATGCATGATTTTAACACAAGAATCCAAGGACAAATAGATCAACATTTAACACAAAATTTCTTTGATATTAAGTCCCTGCTGTTTACAGAACACAGGCATTAGGAGAATGTCAAATACAATCAAATCAGGCCAGTGTTTGATCTCGTTTGTCATGTGATATTAAAATTAATTTAATTGAATTTGAGAAGGCCAACAAACTTAGAAATGTAATAAAATAATTAAGTCTTTTTGATAGACCAACAACATGTTCCAGGCTGACTAAGGCTACATTCAGACATAATCGGCATTGCGGCAACAACGCCACTCATTTCATTTGAATGGGGGCTGTTTAGGCTGTAGCGGTGGGGTCCACAGGCAATGCCAAAAAAAATAAAGTCACGTTGAAAGTCAGCTTATGAAGAAATGCAATCCGTTGTCACACTGAGGTGGCCAATCATGCAAACTAGCGATCAGACTGCTCCACAGTCAGCCTGAAATATTACTGAAACTGGCCACTATCCAAGTGGAGTTCATGCACCAAACAATAATAATCTCCCAGTGGTGTCCTCACTTGGTTTATTTCATGTAATCAACTTCAACGTCTGGGTCTGGTTTGTGGTTTATGTTGCAAAATAGCAAAAGCAAGATGCTTCCTTTGTTTTTTATCCATTTGTTTGAGATAAAGAAAGAAAGAGCACACAGCTGTGGTCTTGCAAGATAGAGACTGAGCGAGGAGATGGACCGCTGGTAACAAGAAAGCCGGTGAAGCAGAGAAATGAAGTGTTATTTCCCGATTGTTTGACAGCGGTTATGTTCTAAGTACAAATAAACACTCCCAGAACTGCCACAGAACCCTGTGGCTAATCGTCCCAGTGCCTGACTATGTCTGAATACAGCCTAAGAAAGCAGAGATCAGACTTACTGCAGAGAGGAGACTCGTCAGCACCATTGGGGCAGTCGGGAGTGTTGTCGCACACCGTGGTGAGGTTGATGCACACACTGTGGCCGGGGCACTGCCACTGCCAGCTGGGACATCGGAAAGGCGGTGTGGGACAGTCTCTTTCATCGCTCATGTCTCTGCAGTCATTGTCCCCATCACAAATCCAGCTGCGTAGCACACAGTTCCCATTGTCACAGCGGAAGAGTGAGGAGGGGCAGGTGCGAGGAGGGCAGGCATGGTGTTCGTCACTGCCATCCTCACAGTCTGGATGACCATCACACTCCCAGGTAGAGGGGACACAGCTCCCGTCTGACTGACACTGGAACTCAGTCTCATGGTGGCACATCCCTGGGGGCCTAGTGGCTGCGATATATTTAACAAACACCACAAACAGCACGTTAGCACACTCCAAAATAAGATAAAATGCATCATTTTGCATGACAATGTAATACTAATTATTTAAATACTTACGACAGGCTTGCTCATCTGAGCGATCGCTGCAATCAAAGACTCCATCACAGCGGTAGTAGGAGTTGATACATTGGTGACCACTGGCACACTTGAACTCATTCACAGTGCAGTTGTAGACTGAAAAAATCCATTTGAGTATGTTAAACCTGATATTCAATATTTCTGCAGTTTTGTATGCGTGCTGACCTCAGTTGTTGTGCAACACCGGTAATGAGATCAATAAACTAAGAGGCTTAGCAAATGCTTGTTGAATTTTACACAGAATTCAATTGACCTCTCCAACTTTAGCTGCAACAAAACAGGGTGTTGCTAAATGTATGAATGAATGAATGAATGTCTGGAAAAGTGAATGAATTCCTCTTTGTTGGGAAGGGGAAATAAAGCTTAGAATTCACAATATCTAAAAGGGAGAGACTGAGCTGAAATAAGTTTACAATTACAGTTGATCATAGGAAAGTCTATATGGTCATGAAATCTGATGCAAATAGGTCTGATCAGCAACTAAATTTTATTAGTTTTATAAAGAAAATATAAATACAAGCAGAGTGAAATTACATAGACTGTAGGAAATATACACTCATGTAAAAACCGCTTAAGAATTATAATCCACAAAGGTACTTACTGCATCCCTGCTCGTCCGCCCCATCCACACAGTCCCTGTCCCCATCACAGACATAGTTGGGGTCTATGCAACGGTGGTCTGGACACTGAAACTGTCCTGGATGGCATGTGCTTCCCACATCTGCAACAAAAATTGTTCGATAGCAATATGAGTCTATGAGCTAACTAACGACTAGACTAACGAAAGACTAACGAGCTAGTCTTTCTTGACCAAAACATACAATGGTCCACAGTGGATTAAATGTAGTTGAAAGCCATAAATAACTTTTTGAGGAACCCGTTTTCATATTGGGGGACTGACATAGGTGGGGCATTCAACATCTGCACATTGTCTGATCCTGAATAAACTTACAGACATCTAAAAATAATGCTTTTAACAGTGAGTGATCTCGAGTGACCTACTGGCCAGCTTTCATATCTATGTTTCTTTGGGCTACAAACATAGGCTCATTTATCATATTCATCAACAGCATGCATATTAAACTCATTCTTTCAATATTAAATGTTTCATCTGCCAACCATTTTCAATATTTTCTTTAATAACTGTGTTCTTTCTCTACCATATTTGCATGTAGTTTGCTTCCTTTTTTTTTTAAAGTTATTTTTTTGGCCATTTTTGCCTTTATTTGATAGTACAGCTGAAGTGGAGACAGGAAAGAGGGCAGAGAGAGGGGATGACACGCAGCAAAGGGCCGAAGGTGGGAGTCGAACCAGCGGCCGCTGCAAAGGACTAACAGCCTCCATACATGGGTTGGACGCTCTACCCACTGAGCTAAACGTCCGCCCCGTAGTTCTGTTTCTGCCAATTATGTGTTTAGAATTAACAAAACATGTCTGGGAGCAAATTCAAGTCATTTTAAATTGATAAACTCTATAGGGATACTCACGACAGTCAGCTTCATCTGAACCGTCCCCACAGTCGTTATCAGTGTCACAAAGCCAGGTATATGGGATGCAGCGCCGGTGATTGGAACAGGTAAACTGATTGGCAGGGCACGTTCCGGGCACCTGCGTGGGGCAGTTGTGCTCATCGCTGTTATCAAAACAGTCATTGTGCCCGTCACAGCGCCATCCTATAGGCACACATCGCTTATTGGCACAGGTGAATGCAGAGGGGGAGCAAGTGGTGTCTGAAAAAAGAGATGATGGTCTTGATTAAATATCATAACATTAAACTGAATTTCAAAAAATAACAGGGGCAGGAAACTGTTTTTACTCTGGTCACGCTGGGCCAGTCAAATAAAGTGGACTGACAAAAAAAGCATTACTGTTAATTCCACAGTTGACTTCGTCACTGTTGTCATGGCAGTCGTCAACACCATCGCATCTGTAGCTGTTTGGGACACATTTGCCGTTGCCACAGGAGAAGGAGTTGGCTCCACACTGCAGTGTGGGGGGCTCATTGGAAGGGTCTTCCACACACGTCTGCTGGTTGGGCAACAGCTTCATGCCATACGGACAGCCACACACCCTTTGTGAGTCTGGGGCTGGGAAGCAGAAGTGGCTGCAGTCTCCGTTTGGATTTGTCTGTCTGTTGCAGAGATTGGAACCTGAGAGGGAGAGTGGAGTGTAATTACCAGGAATATGACTGACAAGTGCGAGCCTCAGCTACGCATGAATAGCGGAGTGAGAAGAGCAGTGAATAAAGCTACTGACCAATCTGAGAGTTGGAGTTGAAAGACTTGACATGCATGATGTGGCTGATTCCTCTTCTGATAATGACCATCTCCCCACCATCGGTCTTGCGCACACGCACAATGCCACCCAGGCGCCAGTCAGTAAAATATGCATAGCCTTCAACGGACAGGAGCAACAGAGCATAACCTCAGTTACTTTATCTTTCATCACCTCCTGGTATCAATAATGGCTCTTTTGACATAGTTATCATTAAAGCAAGAAAGATAAACCAGTTCAAGTCAATGACTAAGAGATGAACTCCCTCTTTACAGTAATTAGTTAAAATACACGTCCTATACCAGAACTTTACAGGGAACTTAATGTCTTTGCTATTACCTTCAAAAATGGTGAGACCAAAAGGATGGGAGATCTGGGTTATGCGGTCCAAAGAAAGCCTGTTCCGACCATCAAAACTGCTGTGTTCAATTTTGTCAAAGTAGGCATCCACCCAATACAGACGCATTGAGCTGAGTGGAGATCAAAGCAGAGAAACAGGTCAAAAACACTGTCGGAGTAAGACAATGAAAACGTGTGCTGTGGTGGCTGCATCTGTACAGACCCTGCTCTCTGCCTGTATTTTGTTATTTTATCATCTTTTGCTGTGCTTCTGGACTTCAGCCTGTTTGGCAGGGTGTGTAGCCACCAGTCAAAACAGGTTTTGAGGTCTAAACTTTCTAAAAATGTAGCAACCAAAAGTAACATCGCATTCTCCGCCTCTTTCCTCTGCTGTCTGTGTGTGAGAGCTGCAGAAAGAGTTTTGCGCGCACACACACACACACACACACACACACACACACACACAGAAGCAGCTGACAGCTGTATTCAGCATTGTATGAAGGTGTGGGCATGTTTATTTGTGCTTTAGAACATAACTGCTGTGAAACAATCAGAAAATAATGTTCTCTTTCCTCTACTGTCTGTGTATGAGAGCTGCAGAAATAGTTTTACACACATACAGACACAGGCAGAGCAGACTGAGGATCGCTTTGGCTGTATTGGCACAAAATCCAGCATCATACAAATGTGTGGGCGTGTTTATTTGTGCTTTAGAACCTCCAGTGCTCACCTCCAGTCAATAGCTAGGCCATTTGGCCAGCCAAGAGTCGTGTTTACAATAGACAGGGCATGTGACCCGTCACCCCAAGCCCTCATAATCTTCGCCGGCCGGTACCAGTCAGTCCAAAAAATATACCTGTGGAAGTAAAATAAACAGCAAGCATCATTGTCCTCATGTTCACAATTGTACCTGCTTTGAATACTTTTAAACATCTACTGTACATGGGTGACAAAACCCTTTTTATTTTGATTTTATTTTGGATACTTTCACATTATGGAGCTTTTCTATTTAAGCCAACGTCTTAGTGTTTGCTACAATACTGCCCTTCAGGCTGAACTAATCTCAGCTATTGGACACAAAGGCCTTATGACTTTGAGGCTACTGAAATAAAAGCTTGTTCATAAATAAGGATTCATTTTATCAGGTGGGGGCTTAATTTGAGGACAATTCTGACTGGGTGAGCACATCTTAAGATGTGCAGAAGCAGCTGCACATACATGACTGGTTTTGCAGAAACGTCACCATCTTTGAAATCATACAAAGCTACAAATCCCATGTTTATCACTGATTTACCCTATGAGAGGATGCACCACGATGGCCCTCGGGTTGTTGAGGTTTTGTATGATGGCTCTCCTGGACTTGTCAGCCAGCTTCATGACAGATATGCTTCTGTATCGCGGGTCGGTCCAGTAGAGGTTTTTTGAAATCCAGTCGTAAGCCAGGTCCTCCACTCCATCCACTCTGTTGGCTGCCAGTACCTCCCTGCCTGTGCAGATCAAAGCAGTCAGACCACCGTTTTACACAGAGATGAAAGAGGAACACATTTAAATAAATAGGCTGTCAGCTTGCATTTTCCCCATGTGGACCGGACAGAAAAAACTAGAGCAGCTCCAAAAACAACATCACTGATCAGAGCAGCGGTGTTTCTTTCTTTGTGTGGTGTGTGACTGCTCGTGGATTATCACATTAGTAACTACTTTCTACAGCTTAGGTGATAGTTTTGACACTAAATAACACTGCTTGGTAAAACAGTCTTGATTAGTCTGTCCTAGTCATTCATTTGCAGGACATTAGTTGAGTGGTAAGTTGATTATATGATCCATTTTCCGCTGTCCATACTCTGTCCTCTCCCTCCCCCATAGTACCAGTCGGCCCCATCAGGCACTCCCTTAACTCCCTGTATAAGCCTGGCCGAATCACATGGTAGAGCTCTCTGCTAGGAAAGAAATTACCCAAGGATGGAAGCACAGAGAAAGCACTGAAAACATATTAACTGCTGATAGTTCTTCATACTCCACATCATGTCTTTCTTTGCATTATTATTGCATTATTATTGTTATTCTATGAACGTGTACAGCCATTAGGACATTCTGAACAATTTAGACAGATTAACCAACAAGATGCTCACCAGTCCCATCCAGTTTTTGTTTATAGATGATATCTTTGACTGTGTCGGAGAAGAAGATAGCATCGTCCTCAGCACTAAAATCCACCCCAACAAAGTAGGAAGGTGATCCAGTGACGGGCAGGATGATGTCTTCCTGAGAAGAGAGGTTAAAGGGAATTCCTCTCACGGCCAGCTGGCTGGAGAACAACAGGAACTGCCTCACAGCTGAAGACAGGAAATCAGAAGACCATATGAAATAAGATAGCCATTCATGCCCGAGATATTCACCCTCACAAAAACATCATTACAAAAGAAGGATTAATTCAGATTAAAACACTGTTAAATGCTGTACAGGTGAGTTTCGAGTGAACCATTACATCTTTAGGTAATTTAAACCAGGAAATACACCAAGATTTGTTGAAAAACAAATCACCAGAGTTGTAATAGAAATGTTCTCTTACCAAAACATCGCTTGCCATCGGCATGTAGGTCGTAGCCCATGCGACATTTACAGCGGTAACCCAGTCCTCCATTGTCACTCCTATGACTCAGACACAGATCTGCTCACATCCACCTCTGTCTATACTACAAGGGTTTGGCACTGAAAACAAAAAACAAAATCTCAGTTATGTGAAATGAATAGTGGATATGGATTCTGATATTTATTGCTGCTCCTTTAGAAACACTAGTAGTTACATATCAGAAAAGCTTGGGAAATTTACATCATACTGTAGAATGAAAGGTGAGAACTGTGTGAACTGCATCAGGACCACTCTGGAGAGGAGAAATGTGGCTCACTTACCATATGGCTGTTTCAGCTGATGTATGACTGCCACTCCGTGTGGAGTCTGAGATGTATTGTAAACAACTTGAGGACTGCTGTCAGTGAACTTGTTGGCTTTCATCACAGCCATCTTGGTCCAGTCCGTGAAATAGACATTGTGCTCAAACAGACTGATGCCAAATGGGTGTGGGACCGCAGCACCTCCATGGACCACCGTTTTTCTACCAAAGAAATGTTGAGAACATTGATTTATTAGAATATAATATTTCAACTTGTTTACCCCATTTTAATGTTTCTGTTGAAAATTCAATTAAATGCTGTGTTATTTTTGATAGAACTGCCCCCTAATAGTTGACCAAACTGTTAGTTAATGAGAGGAGTCTTAGTTTACCAAGTTTTTATTCATCCATAAGTCACAGACAATACGTTTCATGTTAATTAGAATTTAGATTAATGCCGAATCTTTGCAGAATGAGCAAGTGTCTGTTTATGAGTCATAAAAAATCATTAACAATCTTTTAGAAGGAGCTGATGTTAACAACGGTTAAATTGAGCAATATGTTAATGGAGTCTGGCAGGCAGTGAGACAGACAGCCAGTAACTCCAGAGTGTGTATTTTCAGAACAGTGGTCTTTTGTTTTCAGGATAATGGACTTAGCTTTACACTGACAGATAGCTGAAGTTATAAACAGCTGATAAACTCTTTGTCACTTGCTATTGTCCAATTTCAATTTTGTGCTCATCTTGTGCTCCCACAGGATTCACGCAGCCAGTCCAAGTTTCCCCGAGTGTGGGGAGGAGGGGGTGATGAGAAACAACTCGCTTCAACCATAGACTGTATATTAAATACGATTTCAACCTATTTAATACACCATCTATGGTTCGAACTCGCTATTTGGACTGCATTAGATTACTAATCTTTGGATGCACAATTGTTACATATTGCTCCTTTAAATAATTAATAGCATAAATGTGCAAAGACTAATGGCTTGAACTAACGGCTACTCGTCAGCTAGGAAACTCTTTAGTCAGGGGCAGCCCCAATATTTGAGGAATAACAAACAGCATATTTACCTATGAAGGCCATCATATGTGGCAGTTTCAATGTAGTCATAGCGACTGTCGACCCAGTAGATGCGCTTGGCCTCAATGTCCAGTGTGATACCTGCAGGCCAGCCCAGTTTACTTCCAATGATCCCATAACGGTTGGTGCCATCCATGAAGGCCCGCTCCAGGCCTGGCTGTCCATTCAGGGCCTCCCAATCTGAGAAGAACATATACCTGTGAAAGGAGGTTAAATGGTTAATCTGCCAGTGGGATCATTACACGAGGACTGCTATGTACAGCTGGGATAACAGAACATTACACATATTCACTGAAGAAAAGATATATAGGAGACTTCCCTTTTGTTAATTAAGTCTTGCATCCACGGCACTATGTCGCAAAGTGGGTGGCTGTACATTAATTTACGATAAGCAACCACCTGGCTCTCCTCCCCCCTTAAACTACACTATTGGATTACAATGAGGGTCATCACTTACATTGCTCCTCACTAATCCACCCAGGGCAATCTGCTAATCTCACACACACCCCCCATTATTCCATGCCAATGGAGCACGACAGATACTGTATGTGGGGTTCAGGAACGGGTGGATAGATGAATGAATGGAGGCTGGGACATGTGCTTACCCGACAGTGGGGTCCACCGCTACTCCTCTAGGGTTTCCGAGGTTTTCAGTGATGAGTGTGACCCGGTTACTTCCATCAAAGTCCACCATGTCAATCCTGTTGACGCTGGCCTCCACCACATACAGTTTATTGTTCACCCAGTCCACCGCCAAATTCTCAGGGTAGTCAACCGATACATTTAAAACCACCTGCACGTTGGAACCGTCCATATCCACAGAAAACACCTGTACACAAAAGACGCCATTGTTGACAGGAAATTAGCTCTGAGGTGGTCACTGCTTTCAGAAATGAATGAAAGATATTAAAGGATAAATTGACATTTTTTTCAAGTGTATCTTTATACAATATGCACATGGCTGCAGCTACATCGAGAGGGTTGGTCATTGTGATTATACCCCATGTTAAAACTGACCACAAAGACATATTGATGTAAAAGGGGATTTATTACATTGATTTCAATGTAAGTGATGGCAGACAAAATCCACAGTCCTGGCCCTGAGCATAAATGACTTTTAGATTTAGTTTTAGAAGGCTTTAGACTTCACTATTCTGAGACAAATGAAGGGGGCATCTTTCAAAATGACACTCCTTGTGAAAAATTCCTTCTTGATGCTTCCTTGGGCAGTGCTTCCTTACAGCGCTACTGCAAAGAGACAATAATGCAATGAGGGTATTTGTCACTGAAAAGAGTGCAACTTTGGAAGATAGCCATTTGGATTTGCTGTCTAACTTAGTCTGCTCATAATAGCTTTGGATGAACTTTGGAATCAATTTTCTACACAGAACATAGGCCTTGGATTTTGTCCCCCATTGCTACTACAAGGAGTTTTTAACTGGTTATGAAACAATCTGATGCCTCTATATGACCTACATAAGCAAACAAGACCATCAGAGAGAAGATGGGCTAATTCTGTTTAATTATTCTTAATGCCTGCAACTGGGTCGGAGTCTCCTTAAAATCAGAAGAAACGAGCCTGTGTTTACATTTGCACAGGAAAAGTTGAGTAGTAAGTTAGCCAGTTAAAAAGAAGCAGGAGATTTTTATTTAGATAATTTTAGTGGAATCACTACTGCTTTTGTCTGCAGAGGCCACAAAACCAACAAAACATGGAAGTTCCTTGTATTAGCTTTAAATTTCAATTGGGGATCACTTTGTGGCCAGTATGAACAGGAGAAACAATTACAGTGAACAAAAACCATATCTCTGTACATACGGGTATGTGAGTACTGTTGTAAGACAGACTTTCTTCAGAAAAAAATATTTAAGAGTATCCTATGACTGTCAAGGACTGTCGCATGTTACCTTTACTCATGAATGTATAGGTAACAATAAGAAACACACTTTAGGAAGTAGAAAAGGCCCCAGAGAGATTATTTGTTTCTTTTGTTTGATGATTCTGTCTTGTTTCATTTCCGTGAAGCCTGTAAAGTGGTTTTCTGAACCTGCCGCTCTACTGATACTATGATGGCACAAGTTTCTCAGACTGGAAACCTTGGCACCATGCAGCTGGTTAGGGAGGTACTGCTCTTAGCAGCTCTGCTTCTTTTGAAACAAGATCCAGATGACTAAAAAGCAGGATTTTCAACTGACCTGTTTAAAGAGAAACTGAAGATGAGGAAATAGCCTGGTAGTTTAACCTTTCTGGTTGCATTCACATGCCCTGTTTGTGCTTTCCCTACTTCTAATCTGACATGCTGCCATTGAGGTGGCTGATATACACTGATGCCCAGTCACAGATATGTCCCTGCCTTTCAGCCCAGTGGCTGCAGTTCAATCCAGTGAGGAGTCAAAGCATATGCTGAACAAAGACCTTTTAGCTGGCCAAAGAATGCATATAGATGGACGGTGCCACTGAAAACAAATACAGCATGATTACTTCCAACAAGATTGAGTTACAAAAATTGCACCCTGGTATGTGAACATCATACCAGCCTATCAGACAGGTTTCAAGATTAAGCCATTTGGATTCCATTCCACATCTACTTCCCTTCATTATGACCCAGCCGCAAAGGAGCCAACAGCTATCCCATTATTATAGTATCAACGTTTCTGATAGTTTAAAGGATAACTGAAAGAATTCCATACTGGCCAGTTCCAGTCTAACTTCAGTATTTCTTCCAACAAGTAACTGGTCTGCTCCCTGTAAACTCTTACCCATGCATAACAATATGAACATAGACATTGTAGTAGTAATAATAGTAGGGATGAACAATATATCAATATTTTATCAATATCACAACATAAGACTAGATATCATCTTAGTTATATTGTGATATGGCATAAATGTTGTCCTTTCCTGGTGTTAAAGGCTGCATTATCTGAACTTATCAAACTGTCCTAGCCATTCTATTATTTGTTTATATGCACAATAATAATGATTATTTATCCAAAATCTCATTGTGTTAATAATTTTTGAAAGCACCAATAGTAGGGCTGCCAAATTTGTAATTGCAATATTACCCAAATCACAATATGGCCTAGGGTGACCAGATGTCCCGCTTTGCGCGTGATTTCACGCATTTTCTGTCTCTTTTCACGCATCACGCAAATTGAGACCATGTCCCGCACAACATCCCCCTCAGGCCCCAGCAATGTGAAGAAGCCGGTGATGTTACTGCACTCTGGGCTGTTTGTTGTTGTCATAGTAGCACCGCACGTACGGCGCTTAGGCCCGCCCCTAATTTTCTCCGCGCTACCAACAGCTGAGGTGACAGCTAGTGAATGACACTCGCATCGCGCGTTCTTCTTTGGAAATGGAGGAGGGGGATACGCCAAACAAGAAGAGACGATGCAGCTACAGAAAAGAGTGGGAAAGCGAATACTTGTGGGTGAAAAAAGTCCAGGGGGATTCAGAGAGGCTTTATTGTCAACTTTGTAAAAGTTCCTTCTCTATTGGGCACGGGGGCAAATTTGACATTAAACGACATCGACAGACGGAGTCCCACAAGAAAAGCGTTTCCGAAAAGAGATGTTAAAGTCTATGGACGCATTTCTCCGACCAAGAAACGATGAAGCCGACAAAGTAACAGCAGCTGAGGTGACTACAGTTTACCACACTGTCCAACACACCCTGTCATACCGGTCAGCAATAATTGTTGTTGTTTATGCTCTGTTGTTGAGCTTCATTATATTATATTATATTATATTATATTTATATTATATATTACATTAGCCTATATGATATTATATTTGATTATAATCTATTATTATTGTTGTAATATTATTATACATAATTATTATTATTAAGGGAAAAACATATAAGACTTGCAGTCTTTTTTTTTTTTTTTTAAATCTTGTCGGGGGGGGGGGGGGGGGGGGGGGTCAAGGCGGTGTCCCACTTTGTCCCTGACAAACATACCCCACATGATTGCAGAAGCTGCAATGGAAAAATGTGTGATAAAACAGCAGTGCAGCATTGAGGCCCTTGCCTAAAAATTTTGTTTTCCAGATGTGAGAAAATATGTTTATTTGATACAGAGTCAAACAAATGTCACATCATCACGATTTTAATAGTTTTTTTTCTAGTGAAAACAAAAATTATGATTGAAAAATGATAATTTCCACTATCTGTGTCATTTGTTACTAATGCAATTTCCATTAAAATAATTGCAATATGACTTTTTTTACCATATCACGATATCAGCCCTAACCAGTACTCATCCCTACAATATTGTCACAATATCAGCATTGAGGCATTTGGTCAAAAATATTACGATATTAGATTTTTTCCATATTACCTAGCCCTACTGTCAGTGTTTTAGTATTATATATGATGTTTTTGGAGTAACATTACAGCTGCATTGATGTGTATGTTGCATTTTACTGCTGAAGATGTTTAAGGTTGTGTTAATTTTAACTACTATATACTGCTGGGTTGTTTAATCTACACCAGTTCATCATAGTCTACAAGATCATCATATGTTCACACTATTTGAGAATTGATGGTATGTTATTTTAATGAAAATATGTATCTCTAGATGTATATAGATACACAGATAAAAATATCAAGATATTATTAAAGATAAGCTATATCACCCAGCCCTTTTAAATAGGTAAAAATATAAGTGGATATGGAAAAAACCCACCTTATTCTGAATGGTATCAGTCCAGAAGATCCTTTGGAGATGATAATGGAAGTCGACTCCCACTGCAACCCCTCTGTTCTGTGAATGAATCAAAGTTCGCAGACTGTTGCCATGGATGTCACCTATTAGCAGGTCTCTGCCATTAGAAAATATCAAGGAGGGGACTCCAGCTGCAAAGGTAAAAAAAAAACAAAAAAACAACAGGTTGAAAAACACAGAGTGGAAGTTATCAGTGGAAATTTACAGAATGTAGCACATTAATTCAGATCCCTGACTCAGACTAATGAAGGTAGAGTAGAGTTTCTAGCCACTATCATTACACACTCTTTTCACTCAAGCTAAAGGCAGAGAGGTCAGCCTCTCAGTCAACGCTCTTTCTATGTTCCACAAAGGCAAGAGACTAACTAAAACAACATTCAGTACGCAACAATGCACCAGAAAGAGGCGCAGACGCTCAGTAAAGCAGCCACGGTGGTTGGCAAACAGGAAAGGGGGCTATGCTAATGGGCCTCATTTGGATGGATCATTCACACATTCGCAATCGGAGCATACTGTGTGTAAGATAATCCGTTTAAACAGAGAGGAAATGACACTCACTTGAGATGTCTGCCCTGCAGTATCTGTGCTGCTCCAGGACGTAGCCCTCTCGACAGCTGCAGCGATGGGAGCCTATCCGGTCCTCACACAGCTGGTCACACACTCCCCACATCGAACAGTCGTCAAAGTCTTCAGCATGAAATCAAAAGCACAGCAGATGAGGATTTACATTGATTTGCTTTGTTTGAGTCAATTATACTTTTAAGACGACAACATAAAGCTGTAACGATGTGTAAATTAACAAAGCAAAACTTAATTTCTTTTAAATTCAAATGAGTCCAAACTGTGCTGCACTGCGCTGTACTTTTGAGTCAAATTTAAAAAAGCACATTTTATATGTATATGTGGCTCTTGCAAACCTGATTTGAGTTGCATAGACTCTGGCAAGAATAAGAATTGTGTGTCAGTGTTTAAAAGTTAAAGGGATTATTCAGCTTGTTTTAGGTGGGGTTGTATGAGGTACTTATTGATAGCCAATAAGTAGCTATAATAAGCAGCATCAGCAGCAAAACATATTTTAGCCATCTAAAAAGTAAAGTTTATATCGGCTTGAATGTATGCTATATTTAGAATATTTTCACCTCTTTACCTTGGTTGTTAGCCAGCCCTTTCCAATTTGAAACTGCCTTTATATAAGCCAAATATTCTCTCAGCCAGACGCCATAGGCAAAATCAGCCAGGAGGCAGCAGTAGACCAGCAACTTCAAGTGTCTATGAGGTGACTATGGAATCTGGTTGCTTTGGAAAGAGCGATACTTGGCATACATATTCTTTCTGAACAAGCTATCTGATGGGAAGGTAAAGTGGTGAAAATATTCTAAATTTTGCGTACACTTAAAATGACATTCATTTTTTCAGTTTTGCCTTTTTTAAGTGGCTAAAATATGATTAGTTGCTGACCCTGTCCACAGCAGTACGTTGCTTAGTGTCCGAGCTGGCACTCCTCTCTGCTTCTCCAAACTGGGGATCTACATCTTGGCATCTACAATAAACTGACTATCAATAAGTACCCTTTAAGGTATTATTTTGGTTGAGTTTTTTCTGAGTACTTCTGGTGTCCTGTGATTCAGTATCTATGTTGCTAACAGGATGATGCCCTGCTCTTAGGAAAAAAATCTGATCTGACCAAAAAAAAGGGAAAAGGTTTCCAGCCTAGCTACTGCTTATCTCATTTACTGAGCTAACTTATCCTTGCAAATGTCTATATGTAGAAAGAATCTCAATCATTGGGGAAGAATGATGTAAAGTCAATGAAGGATATCTACCTATACATGAGCGGCTGTTATTGCTGCTGACAACGTATCCAGACGGACAAGAACAAGTCCCTCCGTCAGGGGAAGCATGACAACGATGCTCACAGCTCAGAGAGGCACATCTCCAGATACCTGATCAACAGAGAAATCAGATCACTGAATGACTACACTTCAGTAGCACACTGTCTGTGATGTCAGATGTTCTAGTGTGTACTTGACACTAGTTGTGTTGGTACTAACTGCAGTTGCGCCCAGCAGTGGTGTTAGTTTCATCCTCTCCCTCTGGACAGTGAGCCTTCCCATCACACAGCTGATCCATGGGGATACACAAGCCAGAGGACGGACAGGCCCATTCTCCCGGGTAACACTCCCGCTGCACATTATCTGCAAACACAACAAATTCAGCATCTTTGTCTGTGCAGGCTTACACATAGAAAAGGGAGAACAAAATCATAAAGCAGAACAGCAGAGAATTTTACATGTGTTGGACTGTTAGGAATTAAAAAGGTATTCAGTGACATAAGTATTAAGGACAGGAAGCCTTGGCTCCACGGGAATGTGGTGGTGATCTTAAGAAAATTGTGACTGGGACTTCATTGTCAGGGAAATTACTGTCACTTTAAATCGATGCAGGGGAGTGGAGCTTTGAGGGGGTCACATGGGGGCTCAGAGGGCTTCTGCAGCCCATCCTCTAAAAACACACACTCTTCACAGCCGTGTGGAGGAATTCTAAAGCCCTTTGGGGGGCTGCGCGATCTTGTGCCACAAAGAGGCATTTGAATAACACACTTAAAGGAGCACAGGCATAGCGTCTTGCTAGCCCAAACCAGCCATGGAGACTGGAGAGGAATCAGGTTCACACAGAGAGCCTGAGCTGTTACCCACTCTAGTGCTCCCTAACCAGCCAAATGTCGGACATTTCTAGTCCTAACAGCAAATATTAGCTGGATATGTGGCAACTTATTTTCAAATATTGTTTCCATACCACAGCCTTTTTCGTCTGCATTGTCCTCACAGTCATCCTCTCCATCACAAACCCAGACTTGGTGGATGCAGCGGCCACTGGGGCAGGTGAAGTAGTTCCCTCTACATGTAGGATATGCTGCAGTTGAAGAGGAGAATATTAACACACAGAAAACAGCAGGGACTAAGTTCCAAGTACATCTGTCAGAAATTAGGAGTCATAAATGCTCACAGTGTGATAGCATTGGGCGATTGGACGAATATATTGGCTATAGGCGATTGGCCATCATCCATTGGCTGTTGTTTTGTTGTGTTTTTGGTGAATTTGGTCCTTTTATTTTGCTAATTTAATGGTCTGCAGAGTGAGAGCTGCTGCTTGGCGACAAGTTCTCTTTCATTTACACAGTATACACCCACCAGACGATGAGTGAGAGGAAAACAGCCTGTAGAGCCAGAGTATTTTCGCATCTGACTCAGTGATTAAGGATTTATTTCAGCCAACCCAGAGTTGGTGATTGTTGAAACAGTGGAAGGACTGATGGTTTGGGTGATTTTATTTTGTTTTTCTGTCAACTTTGAATGCGTGAGTTAACAAGCCAATTATAAGTGCATCTTAGAGAGCAAGAAACTTGGATCCAGAAGCTATACGCAGGGCTCAACAATGAGGACTGCCTGCTTGTCCATGGCAAATAAAATGCTATGTTAGGCTGGTAAATGCAGCAACTTACTGGGCAAATGATAAAAAAGGATTACATTTTTTAACTATTTTTATTATTGATTAATATTTAAATATTTTTTCATGCTAAAATGTCAATAAATGCTGTTTTCAGCATCTCAAATATGAAGATTTCCTGCTTTTCTGTTTATATCATATTAAACTGAATGTCTTTGTTTTTTGGACTGACAAAACAAGATGTTTAAAGACATCATCTTGGACTTAAAACTGATGGATATTTCCCAATATTTTCTGGAGAAATTGCTGGTTGATGGGCCGACGGTGGCCGGTTAGAGCATTTTAACGAATCGCCCACCTCTACAGTGTGGTCTGATTAAAAGAGGAGAGAGGGTAGAAGAACAGAGGCTACATACTGCAGTTTAGCTCATCACTTCGGTCACCACAGTCATCGTCATGGTCACAGACGTAGCGTTGAGGAACGCACACCCCGTTATGACATGGGAACAGCCCCGTATTGCAGTGCTGTGCTAAAGAAAACACAACACAAAAAGACAAAAAAGATCTTCTTGGTGATGATGTCATGCTACGAATGGTATTACTGTTTCTGTAAGGCTCCAAAAAAGACTCAGTTTATCACTAAACTGGCTTCTTACTGCAGTTAGCTTCATCAGAGCCATCACGGCAGTCAAGTATGTGGTCACATCGCTGCGTCCGGTTGTAGCAGGCCCCATTAGCACACCTCAGCTGTGAACACTCGGGGTAATCTGAAAGATTAAATCATCATCAGCGCAACACTGAGCATTCAAATCCATCTGACAACTGTGTTCTTTTCAGCTTTTAAAATGTGAAACGCTCGGTGAATGGGAAGGATAAGTGACTAAAATTTTACGCCACCACCATAACAACAGCAGCCGCCACAGCATTCTTTATGCAATTGTGAGATTACCACAGTGTGTAGCGCTGCGAGTCTACCATGTCGGCACAATAATGGCATAGCAGCTGAACTTCAGCTTGACTAATCCACCAAGGAATCTGCAATCAACCTCTGACAACAAGAAGCATATTGTGGCCCATTCTGTCAGTCAGCGAGCCTCTTAATCTTAACAAATTGATTAAAATGCCACAGGAGCCTGAGATAAAAAAAAAAAAAAAAAAGGAAACAACCCTGGAGAAGACTTACGACAGTCTCTCTCATCAGACCCATCTGAGCAGTCGGCCAGACGGTCACATCGGTATTCTCCTGGGATGCATGCCCCGTTACTACAGCTGAACTGGCCACTGGTGCACGTCCTTCCAGCTGGGGACAGAGTTGAAGGTTTTATTTACATAGTTCTTACACACACTTAAAATTTGATTTACTTTCACTGTAAATATACTGTAGGTACTGAACAATCATTTCATAGTTCAGATCCATCAACCCAACTCATTAACACATCAGGAATATTCCATTTAATATAATGGTTCAACCATATAAATGACATCCTGGTTTTGAATAATTCAATTCAAATATGTGTGACATACAGGAGGTCTAGTGGAGCACTGAACCAATTGGATACTAAACATAGACTGATGAAAAATATTTAAAAAGATAATTGGAATAATTTGTTTTGCATGAAAACTTTATATAAACATAAATGAACAACTGCTAACAACATAAAGATGTACTTACGGCAGTGTTGCCTCTCATCTGAGCCATCCTCACAGTCCTCCTCATCATCACACACCCACACATCAGGGATACACTCGCCATCACTCAAACACTGGAAATGACTGTCATCACATGTTACCTGAGCTGTGGGAATACACACAGAGCATTTTATTATTTACAACAGTTGACTGTAATCCTTTATGTGTACATTGTACATGTAAATTTGCTCAAGTACAGCACTGAAGTGCAACTTTGAGTTACTTTAACTTTACTTCAGTGTTTTCATCTCATGGTACTACAAACTTCTGCTCCACTAAATATGAAGAAAATGTTGCACTGCTACTCAACTAAATTTTACAGCATTTAAGTTGCAGATATGACTTGACATACAAAACATATAATCGAATTGCAAAATATGATGGATGCACTGTCATAGATTAAGCTAAGGAGGAGTACTTTTACTTTTCATATTTTAAGATAAGATAATACTTCATTAGTCCCACAGCATATTGCATTGTTAAAGTATATTTTTCTGATAATTCTTAATTTTTTAAGTAACACTGAGTGTTTTTCCACCACTAAATACATGCCAACCCTCTCAAGTGGACCTACAGAGTGATATAATGAGTAACTCACGGCAGTCGTGTTCATCAGAGTCATCCACACAGTCTGATGTGCCGTCACAGTGCCAGTCACCTGGTATACATCGGCCTGTCCCACAGCGGAACTGCCCCAACTCACATCCTGCACACAGTTACAATTGTACATAATTCAGAGCTTGCTTTCAAGCTTTTTGCTCATGCTATTAAATGTCACCTCTATTGTTTTCCATCAAGGCTTTTTACATTATTACTATTATTATGAGAGCTGCATGATATGGAAAAAAAAGATCCTATTGCAATTATATTCAGAGATACTGCGACTGCAATATGGCTCACGATTAGTGGAATGGTTTCACTGAAAAAAAAATAATTAAAAGCATGATGTGACATTTGCTGGGGTCTGTACAAAACAAACATGTTTTCTTTCATCTGGAGAACAAGATCTGTAGCCCAGGGCACCTCTGCAGCACTACAGTATATCATTATAATGCTTTCTTGTCACACATTTTTCCTTTATCAAAAAAAACGGAGCATCGATAATATTTAAATTAATTGTGCAGCCCTAATTATTAGCACTTAATTTCGTCCAAAAAATTGTCATCTCATCTATCCAGGGTCCTTGAGGCAAAGGGGGAAGCTGTAAAAAAGTGGTCACAAAAAATTGATGAATTCTTAAATATTATATATTTAATACAAACATGGAAACATATGGGGGTAGGGATGCCTTCCACTGATGAAGCATGTTGTTAACAACATTGACAAGCCTTGGAGACAAGCGTGCCAGCCATCCCCCCCAACAGTTACACAACCTTCACCGCACTCTTCCTGAGCCTCCTTTTGATGTTCTTCACTGAGTGGCATCTGTAGAGATAAGGTACCACCACTCTACCTTCCCTGACGTTTTCCAGGAGAGATTGATTCAGGCAGCATAGTTCAGTGGCAGAGCACTCCATCAGACCCGTCCAAATAGGAATGTGCAATTCTGATTGTCTCTCTGACAGCCTGATTTATGGTGTATGCTGTTCTTGTCCGGTCTGAAATGTAATTGGGATAAATAGTGGTACTGGGTGGTACCGCAACGATTTCTACCCAAATTCTTTGTGAGAAGAGCTGTGAGGTGGTGATTGGTGGTGCACGCTTGGGGTTGGTGGTCTATCTCTGTCCAGCCTTATCCAGCAAAACATTCTTCCTTCTTGATCAAATAACTTCCTATGCTTGCAAAATATTGGAGTTACCCCATAGCTATAGCTCTACAGTTCCACTATAATGCTTGAAGTTACTCATTACAAGGAACTATAGAGACAAACTGTGAAATAAAATGTTATGCAAACATGCGCATTTACCTGAGCAAAGAATGTCAAGTCTTATAGGGAGAGATAAAACAGTTTGAAATTTTCATATCATGATTATGGTGACCAAATAGTTATCATTATCATTGTGGTACCCTTAAAATGCAGGACTTAACAAAGATTGCCCACTTGCATAGGGCAAGTAAAATGCCATGTCTAGAAAGTAAATCTGGCAACTCACTTGCCCCACTGGGCAGTGGTAAACAAGAATTAAACTATTAAAATATTTTCATAATTGATTAATCATCAAAGTGATATTTCATGCAAAAGTGCCAAAAATTCTGTTTCCAGCCTCTCAAATATGGAGATATCCTCCTTTTCTTCATTTATTACCACATTAAACTGAATATCTTTGGCTTTTAGACTGACTAAGACATTTAAATACATCACCTTGGATTTTGAAAAACTGGGATGGACATTTTTGACTATTTTCTGATATTTTATAGACACTGCAGCCCTAGATTAAACATGACAATTAACTTAGTCTTCACTGTTATTTGATAACTGCTAATGAATAAAACAAATTTTTCAGTGAAAATGTACTTTTGGAAAGCACATTTCTGACCTACTTGACTGACCAGGTAAAGGTATATATATAAAGTATTAACGCTGAACCCTGAAATCTGCTGAAAATGTTTAAAAATCACTTCATCAAGTTTCAACAATAATAAAATGGCATCACGTCCTTTGCAATGCAAAAAACAAACCCACATTGCTGTCTGGGAGACTGTTGCTAAGTTTGGTTAATGCTGGACAGTATTTACTGTGCTCGTTATCACGATAATCAAAATTTGAAACAGTAATAAAATCTGGGATTTTATTGCACTTATCAGTTCATCCCTTCTTTTAGGTAAACTAAGAGGAATAAATTACCTACAAACCCACAGCCCATTGGCTTGATAAATGCTGTGTGAATGACACTGTGATTTAGATATTTAGAGTCCGAGGTTTATCATCTCCTTTATATAAAGTTCTTTTTTAGAGATGGATCTCTTCCACAACAGTTGTGGGGTCACTGCCTGTGCTACTGCACTAAAAGCCTTGCATACGCCCCGATCAACAGTTCTTGTCTAGGATTAATTAGCCAGCAAACCGCCCAACTGCTTTACGATCCACCCGGCACAACAAACAGCATATTTAACTCGTTCAGCAGCTATCCAGGAGGCAAGCCTTTTTCCTGCTCAGTTTACTAATGATAAAATTGCTCACAATCTGCTCAAAGGGAGCCTTTGTTGCGAGGCAGTGATCCCAAAGGTTTCAGCATCATCTATAGTATGGCAGCAGAGGTAAATGTTGCATACAGTATACAAATGTGGAGGAGATGTGCTCTATTTAACAAAAATCCAACATTTTCCTTGACAATTAAGGGCATATTCAAAACATTTAAATATTGAAAATCCAGACATCACTATTGTCTTTACAGGACCTCAAAGTTTCAAAAAAATAGAGAAACAATTGTCTTATTAAAATGAGGGATATGTAACAACAGAATAAAATAGCAAATATTTGCAAAAAAAAAACCCCAAATAAAATAACACAATTAAAGTCTGCTTTGGAAAAGATCAGGTTGTTTACAGCTGCCATACATTCAGACCTAGGTTGACAATTTAAAACCACGTGTGCCAAGGAGAAACCAATCTGCTGGAGGCTTTCAAATGCGGCCTGTGTTTCCTGACGGTATTACTTCTGGGAAAGGTGACAGATACACTGAAGCTGAACCTTTCAACAGCACTATCTTGTGTGAGGTTTCTTCTTACATACTGAAAAGAACGTCTTCTTTGTAACTGCTCCTTAATTCAAATTTCTATGTCTTCATCCTGACAAAGTCACAATTTCACAAAGTCAATCAATATTATAGAAAGTAAAGGCCACGGTAAATGGTGCAAATCTGCTATTAAGAATGTTTAATCTGAGTCTGATGATTCATGCTTTTTAATTCGTTTTTGGGTGTTTTTGTGTAATTTGATGTTGTCCTTTTCCTTCTTTTTAGCCTTGTCTTTTCTAATTAGCAACTTAAACCCACAGCAGGAGAGAGCACCGCACTATCCATGCAGGAAGATAAGGGCGCCCTACTATTGCCCAACAAAGAAGAGCAGTAGAGGAATTTTCATTAGAATAAAGCCCCCCCAATGCCTTAAACCCCACTGTGAAATTACAATGGCACAAAAGAGGTGCCAGCAGGGATGCAAACTCATAACTGGAAGTGTCACCCTAAAAAAGCCACTTTGGAGATGGACAGGAGAAAGCAAAGTACAATAACTTACTTCCTGTGATAAGGGAAAACAAAAGTGGAACATAAGCTCACCTCCCATTGCCACCCATTAAGAAAACACCTGTTCACTACTGCTGAAACATCTCTTTCTTGTCATGTGGGGTGCCTGAAAGATGTCTTCAAGCTTTCATCAATACTGTCGTGTTTTGGCCTTCTGCACTCACTGAATGTGTGTGGAGAAAAGTGGAGAAAACAACTGCTGGCAGCATGAAACGCTAGACCCGTCCACGCTGTCAGAGCGAAGTGCTGCTGCCTATTTCATATGGAAATCAATGCAGCAGAATGCAGTCAATTGCCAAACAAGTGACTTTGGCTCTTACTGCTACACACAAAACGGTGAAAAACCAGGGGGGCTTTGGCAGTGGCATGGGAGCAAAAGGGAGGAATAAATGGAGTGAGGAATAAAGCCTGAGTCTGGTTAGAACTGAGGAATACTCAACATGATTTTTGGTACGTGCCTTAACAAAAGCATGAGTGAAAAGAACCATAAATTAAGCTGTCACAATGCAATGAGTCAGCGGACACCTTATTTTTCTTCTGTACAGTGCGTCTCAGCTGACCAACTGTTTACTGGAAGCTAAACTCCATCCTCAGTGTCTGTAACCTCGACTGAGGGAGCTGTAGGAAAAGAAAGGATTTGCTCTCCATTTGTGCCAACTGTGTTCTTGTTTCTAACGCAGTGTAACTGTTGCTCAAGGATTTAGGCTCCTGCACCGGAAAGAGGCCGGCATGTGTGAGGTTTAACGTGCACGTGCTGGCCGAGTTTGTGTGTCTCGAAAACTTTGAACAGAGGATGTTTTAAAGACGTCATTATTACAGACTCACACTACAAATACACTCTTAGAAATAAAGATGCTAACTAGAACCATAAAGGGTTCTTTAGCTTGCCCCCATATGAGAACCTGCTTTGGTTCATGTTATTTTTATAAAGGTTCCACTTGGAACCCTTTCAGAGAGTTCTACCTAGAACCCAACATAAAGGGTTATGCCTCGAACCATCTGTGAAAGTTAACATTCAGAAGAACCCCCTATGAGAAGTTCTAAAAAGAACCCTTCTAGGGTGTAATGGTTCCACCCAGAACCCTCTCTGGAGATTCTATCCAGAACCTATCTACCTACCCACACAAGGGGGTACTACTGAGACCATTTTTTATATTGTATGAGTTTTATCAAGAACACACCCAGGGGGTTCTACCTAGACACTTTTTATATTCCAGGGGTTTTACCTAGAACAGTCTTGGGGGTTCTTTCGAGACCCTTTTTATATTCAAAGGGTTTTATCAAGAAAACACCCCAGGGGTTCTTCCACGAACCTTTGCAAATTCCGTGGGTTTTATCTAGAACACACCAAGGAGGTTCTATCAAGAAACTTTTTATATTCTGAGGAACACAGCTAGGGGGTTCTACTGAGAACCTTTTTATATTCCAAGATTTTTTTTTTATCTAGAACACACTATGGGGTCCTGCAGTGAGCCTTTGTATATACCAAGGCTGTCTATGTAGGGGATCCTACATAGAATCTTTTTATATTCCAAGGCTTTTATCTAGAGCACATCGAGGGGGTCCCACAGAGAACCGTACTATATTCTAATGTTTAATCTTCAACACACCCAGGGGGTTCTACAGAGAATCCTTTTATAATTTGATTCAAAAAACCTTTGAAGAAACCTTGAGGAAAGAGTTCTTCAACAATCATTGAAGAACACTTTTGTCTAAAAAGGGTTCTTTGGATGAAAGGGGTTTTATTTAGTCTTACAAAGAACCCCTGACCAACTCTTTTTTTCAAAAAATGGTTGCTCAGTACCGAATGGTTCTGGGTAGAACCTCAGCCTGTCAGGAAGAACCTTTATTCCTTTATTCCTTGAACCTCATAACCCTTATTCCAAAGAGTGAAGCTTTGATCAAATCAAGACACTGTAGACCACCACCTGAACAAAACACTGAGACTGCAATTACATTAACAAACATGTCTGATTTCATTTT